>CM059197.1:27113177-28313177 GCA_030323885.1 Branchipolynoe longqiensis
TTGGGAGGGTTTGCTAATGAGTAGTTAGGTTATTATGGTGGGGTGTTGGAGCTGGGGTTGGGAGTGGGTTGGTGGGGGTTGGTGGTGAGTATGTAGGTTATTATGGTGGGGAGAGGGGGGGGGGGTGATGCTGTGGTTTGGAGGGGGCTGGTCGCGGTTGGTGGTGAGTATGTATGTAGCAATGGGTCGTGAGGAGGGTAGGCGGCAATAGCGTGGGTGTTGGGGCTGGGGTTGGGAGGCAGATGGGAAGGGTTGGGCCTTGGGAAGATCGAAGCCTGAGGAACAATCCACTACCTGGGCCGCGTTCAGGCTCCGTCTCGGAGGCGCCTCGGCGACGGGCCTGATGTCATGCTAGTCTGAACGGCAAAGCCAGTTTGTTGTCTCAAAAATGGCCGCCCCCATAGGTGGTGGCCATTTGCAATTGGAAAGCTGTGCTGTGATAGGCTGAAACCACTGGAGATGGTGGCCATTTTCGAGGCGCTTTTTGTCTCCTGATTGAAAAGGGAGGCATCGCCGAGACATCGCCGAGACGCACCCTGAACGCAAATAAGCCAAAAAGCATCGCCGAGAAATCGCCGATACGCCTCCGAGACGGACCCTGAATGCGGCCCAGGACTACTCTCTAGGACATGCACGTGTCAGACAAGTGGAGTACTACTGTGCCCTCTAATTACTCACTTCCACCGACAACAGCAAGTGCTGATTCACACACACACACATTCACACACACACACATAGATATGTGTGTGTACGTTTCAGCTGCCCAGTCGTCAGAGCAGCCTTGTAAAGTCTCCATGAGTGCGTACTGTTACAATTCAGTACCCATCCTGATATCACCTTAGTTGTTGTTAGGACCTAAACTCCCAACAAACAAACATGTGGAGTACTCTATGTTGCCAGGCCGTAAAGATCCAACAACCAACCAGCCATCCAACGGAAGGTTAAATATAGTATATTCCACATGTCCACAATGAAGAGCTGAGGTCGACTTCATTGTCCAAGATGCCTCCACGACAACTCCATAGATAGCACCGCGTCCTCCATATATATGTACAGTCAATGAGGTTACTGTGCAGAGATGGAGCAGTGGGAGGTGGCGCCACCGCCGGAGCTGAGGTTGAGTAGGTTGGAGCAGTAGATAACTAACCCCAGGCTCCATCACCCGATCACTGGTGGGTTGAGCTGTGGAGCTAGTATGGAATGCCTGGTTAGTATATTCATATAGGAGGAGCTACAAATAATAATAAAGGAAAGCAAGAGAGGCAAATGGATTGGGGCAACTTTATATCGACCAATGGCTCGGAATACCCGTACCGGTAACAAAAATAAAAGCAAAAAAACAAGCAAGTGGGCCGAAGCCGGCGCGCCGACGGTGTATTTATAGGCCGGCGCAGGACCGATTCACCGCCGGGGGAGGCTCGCAGCAAAAACGTAGTGTGGAAAAATAGACCATTTCGTAATAACCCTGGTTAACATTCGAAGAAAAGCATAATGTATTTTACGCCTACCTATATTTGCATAATTCTTTATGCACCCTATAATTCTTATGCATCATATGTATATACGTATATATATATATATATATATGTGTATATATATATATATATATATATATACGTACATATATATATATATATAAATATATATATGTACATGTGTGTGTGTGTTGCAAGTCAGATTATGCAAAACTAAATAACTGGTACATTCACATAATTATTATTTTATTCTCCAATCAAGTGAGATTACGTATTAAAGTTGCATAGTCCGATAGTTTTGTTTTTTTTGGTCATTTTATGAGATAAATACATTAGATTGATCGTTTTAATTTACTTTACTTGAGATTGAAGTAATTTTGATTTAAAATGAGAAACTTCAGAGCTATCTGAAGTCAAAAAACACTAAATTAATGTCAGCATGCTTGTCCAAACTATCACCTCATAAGGCTCCAGCACTACTAGCAGTACTAGCTTTGAATAAATTGACTTAGTATGCTATTCTATGTAGGAACAAACATTTAATAAGTGCACCAGTATCTAAGTTGGATATGTACGTTCAAATCTAGATAAGTGTTTTGCCTTTTTTTAATTGATGCTTTTATCGGACTACACATCATTAACGTCCTCCAGCATTTCTCCTACATGATCAGTGGCACCTCCCCCCGCCCCTCACACCCCCCTCACCCCCCCTCACCCCCCCCCCCCCCACACACACCAGCCACCTGGTTCTCTTTGCCCTACACTTGCACCTGGCTGTCTGTGTCTATCTCCCCGAAAATCTTCCTTAAGGTATGGAGATTTAAACCCTTGCCAGAGATTATTATTATTATTATTATTAATATTATTATTATTATTATCCTCTTCTTTGATGCAGGCTTGTGGTAGCCTATACAAAGCTCGTAGCTCTCAGCTCTAGTGGTATGCAACCTCAAAAGTATACCTCATTTCAACCCATTCCCTGTCTTGTGTTGTCGATTGATTATCTGTAGTCACTATACCTTATCTGTAACTTATAAGGATTATGCGAGTATAAATGCATGGAAGAGAGCTATTGTTAATGGTCCATTTGTAATACCTGATTACTGCATGTGCTACTCTGTGGGCTGGCTTCCCACCTCCCATCACGTGACTGGTGTAACCGGTCTGAATCCTAGCCTCGAACGCGCCACACTGTCACTTGCACAGGTTACCTTAGGTATATATATGTATATACAATATATAGTTATACACACATTTACATATATGTACACATTTAAATATAAATACAATATTTGTATACATATTTAGATATATGTGTATATACATGCATCGATGTAAATGTCTATATGTATATATATATACATATATATGTATAAATATATATATATATATACATGTATATATGTTATATTATTCGCTCCAACCAACCCCACCAATGGTTCCAGTGGACGAATCGGTAGAGCGCAGGCCGCGTGTGTGGAATTTCGGGAGTTCTGTTCAAACCAATGACTTATAAAACTGATACTTGTTGCTTCCTAGCCTGGCACTCGGCATTAATAGGATAGGGCAAGAACTGGTTACCTCAGTGTCACGATAATGTGACTGAGTCGGATATAAGGTCATGGTACTAGTGGCCTGATTTACAAGTGGGGCAGCACTATAAAGTCACCATTAGTGTGCACTGTCACAAACCGTTACCCATCCTGATATGATCTTAGATGTTGCCAGGACGTAAAACTCCAACAACCACCCTACCCCGCCTCCTGCACCGCGCTATATATAAATAAAATGGCTTCACAATAACGTCACTTGTACGGCCACGTGACTGATGCTGCTACACCCCCACCGGGTCTTCACGGTGATAAGGCGCGCCCCCTGGTGGTGACCTCTAATTTCATGTCCGGTTCAGTTTTGGTCCGGCGGAAATTGGGATGCAGCGGCGGGAGGAGGGTTCATAACTTAGTGCACAGGGGGCGCCACTGATCGATGGCGGGAAGAGCTTGCGGCAAGCGCGGAGGGGGGAGACCCCCCCCCCCCCACACACACACACCTTCCCAGCATTCCTAAATAAAACAAAAAAACTGAGGATGCACTGGAAGATGGAATGGAAAGGTGAAGCTGTGGAAAAGGATTGAGCATACAACCAGGGTGGGCAGGGCAGGGCAGGGCAGGGCAGGGCAGGGCAGGGCGCGGTGGGGCGGGGCGGGGCGCGGCAGGGCGGGGCAGGGCAGGGCGGGGCGGGGCAGGGTGGGAGGGACAGGGCAGGGCGGGGCAGGGCATGCATGCACGGATTAGGTTGAGTGGTTGTCGGAGTTTTACGTCCTGGCAACATATAAGGTCATATGAGGACGGGTATCACTTGCTATCCGGACCGCACTTCGTCCACACCTCTCTCCATCTCCTCTCTCCTGGTCATAGAGAAAATAGACACGGTCCTTTGACTCAACTTTTCTCATTTCTCTTTCCTATACTCTACCCTTTTTTTTCTCCCAGGCTTACTTCTCCCCCCTGTTCAAGGGAGTTCTTTGCTTAGGTCGGGCCCTTTACCTTATCGTTTCTCTCCCTTTGTTTTTGTTGCTTGAACTGCTGGGCCCACTTTACCCATCCCTTCCTCCTAAGCCCTTGCTGCTGTCGACTGGATACAAGTGCTGTGCTACCGCCAGACTGGAGTGATTCGGGGCCACCCCAACAATTCATCATTTAATTGTTGTAAAGACATCCCCAGCTTCGACAACCATCCTACCAGAAGATTAATCTTAAACCAGAGATTGGCCTGATTTATCGGTGCCTCTGTATATATTACTGCAGTTCTGCAGCCGGTAACCGTCATGAGATTATGAACCCCCCAGAAGTCAAGTCAAGGACGGGTATCACCATGTGACAGTGTGCACTCATGGCGACTTCATAGTGCTGCCCCACTGGGAAATCAGGCCATTGGCACCATGACCCGATATCCCACTTAGTCACATTATCCTGACATTGAGCTAACCAGTCCTTGCCCAATCCTATTAATGTCAAGCACCATGCAAGGAACCGACAAGTATCAATTTTATAAGTCATTGGTTTGACTCGACCGGGAACCAAACTCACAATCTCCCGCACATGATGCCTGCACTCTATCGATTCGGCAACCACGCCCGGTGCAGCTGTGGAGAAGGGCTAAAGGCTACATTCCTTACACGCAGTATGCGGCATGCAAATGCGAATGTGAATGCGAATGCGGCAAATAATGGTAAATCATCTAAGTGAATGGGGGTGCTTCCATGCCTCCTAATGCAAATGCAAATGTGAATGCGAATGCAAATGCGAATGCAGCAACCGAATCGGTCCATGTAGCCATCGGTGCGGCATGCAAATGCGAATGCTGCTGTGTTTGCCATAGAGAACAGTGTTAGAGAAACCTGACACTATGTGTGGGTGTGGGTGTGGGTGTGGGTGAAAGGACCCAACCTGTTTGCATGCCACATGCCGCATGCCGCATTCGCATGCCGCATACCACGTGTAAGGAATGCTAGCTTAAGCATACACCAGGGTGGGCAGGGCGGGGCGTGGATTATATGGCGGGAGGGAGGGGGGAGTGGACGAGAGGCAGGTGGTGGTTGGTAGAGGGTATTCTACTGAAGAGATGAGTCGGGTGAATGTGGATCAGCCTACTCAAAGGATGGGAAATTAGGCAATTAAAAATAAAATTTATGTTTTGGTTGCGCGACTGACCCTGCAAAATATTGCCCACCATAATTATTTCTGGGGAAATTATTTAAAGTTGCATAATCCGATGAATTTTATATAGTTTCTGTCACTTTTTTTAGATAAATATATCAGGTTGACTGTTATAATCTACCTTACTTTAGCTTGAACTTGAAGTAATTTTTATTTTAAATGACTAACGTTTGAGATATTTGAAGCGGAAACTTGTCAATTTAATTTTGGCAAGTACACTCTAACTCTGACACCATATAACCAGATGGCATGGCCGAATGAGGTAGAGCGTCCGTCTCCTCCTGTCTTGGTAGATCATGGGATTGTGGGTTCGAATCCTGGTCGAGTCAAACCAATGACTTAACAATTTATACTTGTCGCTTCCTAGCCAGACGCTCAGCATTATTAGGATAGGGCAAGGAACAGTGGAATGAGGAAGACCAGACGTATGCGACTGAAATTTCCCCTGCTTAAACAACTAATGTACATTTTCTGACAAAATAAATGAGTTGTAAATCTTGCGCGCATCAAATTGTATAATGGTCAAGGGAGTCATTGTAATATATATAAGCAGTGGTTCCCAAATGGTTCATCAAAGGCTGTGGTATGCGCTGTCCTGTCTGTGGGAAAGTGCATATAAAAGCCCCCTTGCTGCCCTATCGGAAAGAGTAGCCTATGCGGTGGAAGCGAGTTTCCTCCAAAGAAATATGTCAGAATGACCATATGTTTGATGTCCAATAGCCGATGATGAAAATCAATGCACTCTAGAGGCATCGTTAAATAAAACAAACTTCATTTTTGAAATATATAATAATTCTTACTTACAGGTAATACACAGAATGATAGAGACAAGTAGGGCGAAAACTTCCGAGCGAGTGTTGTGCGAAAGCCCCGGATTGGGGGGCTGGGGTGGAGTGCAGGATGCCGGCACCCACCCCACCCAGGACGGGGAGGGGGGGGGGTGTAGGAGCAGGATACTACAGAGATTATGACACGCGATAACAGTCTTATCACTATCCATATATTTTATTTCTTTAAAATAGATATATATATATATATGTGATGGCCCACAATCTTCCACACTGTCAGGCACTCACGGAAGAATGCCAAGATTTAGCTTCAGTATGCGTCAACCTGGTTTATTACAAAACCGCTCTGCTCTCCGTGGCGTCAACAGTCAACTGACCCGCCCCCTAACTCACCAGGTCCCACTTCGCCTCTATAGGTGGGTGGGGGGTGAGCTAGCCACCCGCAGTAGAGGGCAGCCCAGTCGGGGGTCTGCCCGGTGGCTAGCCTGTTATAGTCATAGTGTAACTGGGTAGGTGTCTGGCATAGTGGGGCTCATGTACATACTACTACATATACATTAAAATCGCTACCTCCCTACAGATCCTACTGTAGATCACTCAGCCCTAATGACCTCGCTGAGCTGTCAGAGTAACGTAGGCCAGGGAGTGCTTATGCAGTTCGTTAGGCTTTCTCTATGAAATAGACCTGAACCAAGTTTAGACTCACGGATAACTAACTAGATAGAATGGCTATAAAACTGGACGGGATGGCCGAATGAGTTAGAACGTCCGTCTTCCGTCTTGGTAGACTCTGGGATCGTGGCTTCAAACCCTGGTCGAGTCAAACCGATGACTTACAAATTGATACTTGTTGCTGCCTAGCCAGGCGCTCTGCATTATTAGGATAGGGCAAGGACTGGTTCACTCAGTGTCAGGATAATATGACTGAGTGGGATATCAGGTCATGGTGCTGGCCACCTGGTATCCCAGTGGGGCAGCCACTATACAGTCGCCATGAGTGTGCACTGTCACAAGTCGATGTCCGTCCTGATATGACCTTCGATGTTGCTAGGACGTAAAACAACAATAAACAATAAACAAAATGGCGATAAAGACGCAGCGAACTGCAGTATGGGTCATGCCGCAAAATGGCATAGAGCCGACTTTCGGGAATAGTGGATTTGAAGCCTTTTAACTTTGGCATATACCCTATTGAATTCCATTGAACTCCTCCCTCCCAGACATCACAGCATGACCTACTTACACGGTAAGTCAGTAGGTAAGGACTGACCTGTTCAGGGCCATTACTCAAACTTAAAGTTGAATAGTCAGATAAAAGCCGTAAAATGTTTGACAGCAAAACATTCGTCTAGATTGGAAGCTCAACATCCAACTATGATACTGGTTCACTTATAAACGTTGCGTAGTTCGATGGTTTTCAGATTCTGCCATTTTTCTGAGATAAATATCTTAAATTGATTGGTATAATCTACCTTACTTTTAGTTCGAAGTCCTATCTGCCACCACCCATTAACACCCACATCCTCTAGCTGTCTCATCTCACACAACCACCACCACCACCCACTACCACCCACACACCCTACCTGCCCCCTCTCCCACAACCACCCCCACCACCCACTAACACCCACACACCCTATCTGCCTCCTCTCCCCCAACCACCACCACCACCCACTAACACACACACACCCTATCTGCCTCCTCTCCCCCAACCACGACCACCACCCACTAACACACACACCCTACCTGCCCCCTCTCCCACAACCACCACCACTACCCACTAACACCCACGCACCCTATATGTCTCCTGCCCCAATCACCACCACCATCGACTAACACCCACACACCCTATCTGTCCTGCCCCACAACCACCACCACCCACTAACACACACACCGCCCCATCTCTGCCCCAACCACCACCACCTAACATCCACACACCATATCTGCCCCCTCTCCCACAACCACCACCACCGACTAACCCCCACACACCCTATCTGCCTCCTGCCCCACAACCACCACCACCACCACCCACTAACCCCCACACACCCTATCTGCCTCCTGCCCCACAACCACCACCACCCACTAACCCCCACACACGCTATCTGCCTCCTGCCCCACAACCACCACCACCACCACCCACTAACACACACACACACAACCTATCTGCCTCCTGCCCCACAACCACCACCACCAACTAACACACACACCGCCCCTACTCTGCCCCAACCACCACCACCACAAACTAACACCCACACACCCGATCTGCGTCCTCTCCCCCAACCACCACCACCACCCACTAACCCACACTCACAAACAGTGCCCCCTCCCCCTCCCAGCAACCCTCCATAATCCAACTCATCATTGTAGCAAACCTGATTGGCACTGAGCATGTAATTCGACCCTGCTGACCCTTCCCACAATGACTCAGCCTCACGCTCTGTCCTTCCGGAAGACACATTCTAAGTCCGATACACACAGAATTACCTTGGATACCGAACGCGGTAGTCGAATCGGTAGAGCGCAGGCCTCATGAATGTTGATACTGGTTCACTTCCCGGTCGAGTCAAACCAATGACTTACATAATTGATACCTGTCGCTTCCTAGCTTAGTATTTGGCATTAGTAGGATAGTGCAAGGACTGTTAAGTTCAGTGTCAGGATAATGTGACTGAGTGGGATATCGGGTCATGGTGCTGGCGGCCCGATTTCCCAGTGGGACAGCACTACAAAGTCACCATGATTGCGCACTCTCACAAGTCAGTAGCCATCCTGATAGATATGACCTCAGATGTTGCCAGGATGTAAAACTCCAACAACCAACCAACCAACCAAGTTAGCTGGCGAATTAATGGTTCGGCCTGCTTGTTTTGCTTGGCAGGGCAAACAATGCTGGAATTCTCCATGATTGGCGACTGCGCCCGTTAACCCATAAGTGATGGATCGCCGTGGAGTGGTCTAATTGGTCGCAGTTTGCTTTTCGCTTGATTTGAGGAGCAAGCAACTCCCCCACATCTCCCCCCACAACTCCCCCACACTGCCTTAACTGTTCATGAGGGGCCTCAGCGTTTCCACGCCCAGCGCTGCTTATGGTGCAGTCACACTACGACGTAATGGCCAACGTGACTCCGACCTGGGCGACTTTCGAAAAACCCGACGTGATATGCAAATACGGGGCCAAGTTGGACGACACCACGGCGTGGTCGACGTGGGTGTAACGCCGGTATAACGTCATGTTTGGGTTGGGTTGGGGTTGGGGTTGGGTTGGGGGTTGGGGGTTGGGGGTGGGGTTGGAGTTGGGGGTTGGGGGTTGGGTTGGGTTGGGTTGGGGGTTGGGTGGGGTTGGGGGTTGGGTGGGGTTGGGGGTTGGGTGGGGTTGGGGGTTGGGTGGGGTTGGGGGTTTAGGGTTGTTGGTTGTTGGTTGGTTGGGTTGGGTTGGGTTGGGTTGGGTTGGTTTGGTTGGTTGGTTGGTTGGTTTGACAACCACCACCATCGACTAACACCCACTAGTAGCACTAGTAGCACTAGTAGTACCAACCAACCAACCAGATGATGTGGTCATAATGAGAGCCTAACGTGACCGTGAGCCTAACATGACCTAACATGACTGAGAGTCTAACGTGACCGTAATGTGACTGTAACATCACGCGAACGTCTTATCAACTCGTCGAGCTACGTCAAAGTTTTTTCAACATGTCCAAAACCTTGACGTCCTCCAACGAGAGGCGACGAGAGGCGACGAGAGCTTAGCGTGACTTTAACGTGACCCAAAGTAAGGATGAAAAAGCACCCACGTCGAAGTCACATTAGCCATTACATCATTGTGTGACTGGGCCATTACTGTGTCGTTCTCATAAACTGTGCAGCACAGATTTGGTTGCCACGTTACATTGTTAATGACTTTGCCGGATTCTGCTATTATTTGGAGCATTTTCTGCCATTATTTGGAAAGTGTTGACTTTTGGTTTCCATGTCACAGAAGTGGTACACAGCTTCTGAGATCTACCCTACTCCATTATACAAACAGACCGGTCTGCCGCTGTCTATCCTAAAAGCAGAAGTCTCCACAAATATATGTCCCAGCCCATCCTGACCACACGCATACTCGTACACCACATGAACCACCCACCCACCTACCTCCTCTCTCTCCATTCCCTCCTCCCCCTCTTACTGTGTTCTATTATGAATGGGCCTGACAACCCCCGTTAAACATCTATTATCACATTACGCTTCCTCATCTTGTCAGATGATCGTGGTGCGCAGGCGCCGGGGGGATACGCGTCGAGACTGCGCAGTGGTTCCACTAAGATGTCAGCTATCAGCACTCATACGGCTACAGCACTGAGCGGGGGGGGGGGGGGGGAGAGGGTGGGAATGAGGGAGGAGGAAGGGAGGAGGAGGGGAGGAGGAGGGGAGGAGGGGGAGAGGAGGGGGAGGGAGGAGGGGGGAGGGACAGGAGGGGGAGAAGGTAGGGGATGGTGAGGGGGAGGGAGGAGGAGGGGGGACAGGGGGAAGGAGGAGGAGGAGAGGAGGTGGATGGAGATGAAGGAGGAGGAATGGCAGGGAGGAGGGGGAGGGGGAGGCGGAGGGGTGGGGAGGGAGAGGAGGTGGTGGAGGGGAGGACGGATGGGGAGGAGTTGGAGGAGGGAGAGGGAGGAGGGAGAGGGGAGGAAGGGAGGAGGAACGGGATAGAAGTGAAGGAGGGGGAGGGAGGGGAGGAGGTGGAGGGGAGGAGGGATGGGGAGGAGTTGCAGGAGGGGAGGAGGGAGTTGGAGGAGGGGAGGGCGAAGGAGGAGGTATGGGGAGGGAGGCGAGGAGGGAGGAGGGCAGGGGAGGAGAGACACGGAGGGGGGATGGGGACGAAGGAGAGGGGAGGAGGGGAGGAAGAACGGGAGGAGGGGAGGAGGAACGGGAGGGGGGGAAGGGAGGAAGGCGAGGGCGATGGCGGGGGAGTGGAAGGGGAGGGTGAAGGGAGGGAGAGGGAGGGGACAGGGGTGGAGCAGAGGGAGAGGTGAGTGGAACCGTCTTACCAATCAAGCGTCCATTATTCACAGCAGCCAATCACCAGTCGCTTTACACGTTCATACCGACCGCTTCGAGGAATCTATGTCATGGGCTCGCTGCTTCAGTGCGGTGCATTCTGGGAGATGTGTTCCAAGTGCCTCCAACGATGGTTGATACAACGTGTGTTTTATTATTATTGACGCTGCCTAATTCGATAACGCTGATTCGAAGTGGAAGTGGAAGTTGGCGAGATTAGGGGGTGGGTGCAGCATAGGCCCTATATGATTTCTTCCGGGATAGGGGTTGTCTGTAGGTACTTGTGTGTGTGTGTTCTGTCCTTCCTGATGACTTAAAGCTGCATAGTCTGATGAAATATCAAATTTTCAAAACAAAACCAAATATCTAGATTTGATTCAACATATCTAACTTAGATACTGATGCACTTATTACGCATTTGTTTCTGCATATAAGGCAATACTGAGTCAATTTAACAGAACCTGTTACTGCAGAAGTCTATGGTGTCAGAGTTTTGGCACGCCTGCCAAAACTAATTTTCCATGTTTGCACTCAAAATATCTCAAAAGTTTACCATTTAAAATAAAAGTAAATTTGAACTAATGTAAAGTAGATACCAGTGATCAATCTAATATATTTATCTCAGAAAAAATACAGAAATTCAAAACCATCGTAATATGCAACTTTAAAAAGCTGATACATGTTGCCACCTAGTCTGGCGCTGCACATTACTAGGATAGGGCAATGACTGGTTAACTCCTCGTCTCGGGATAATGTGACTGAATGGGAAACCATGGCATGGTCCCGGCAACCTGGACTCCCATTGGAGCAGCACCATAAAGTCCCCATGAGTCGGTACCCGTCCTGATATTACCTTAGATGTTGCCAGGATGCAAGCCCCAACAAACAACAACAATCAGATGACCTTTGATGTTGCCGGGATGTAAACCCCAACAAACAACAACGATAACAATCAGTTGACCTTAGATGTTGCCAGGATGTAAACCCCAACAAACAACAGCAACAATCAGTCCTTTCTGAGGGACCGGATATCATTGTCATTCACCCCTACTCTAGTGTCGCCCAAATCAGGTGAGCCTCCATCTCCCGCTTTGTTAGATTGTGGGATTCGAACCGACGGGTTCGAACCTTGGACGAACCAAACCATTGACTTAAAAATGTACACTTGTCGCTTTCTAGCCAGATGCTCGGCATTATTAGGATAGGGAAAGGACTGGTTGGCTCAGTGTCAGGATAATGTGACTGAGTGGGGCATAGTGCTGATGGCCTGGTCTCCCAGTGGGGCAACATGAGTGCGCACTGTCACATGTCGGTAACTGCCCTGATATGCCCTTAGCTGTTGCCCTGACGTAAAACTCCAACGACCAAGTTAAATATATGGTTCAAAGGCTAGTTGATCGTTACCCGAAATTTATTGGAGTGAAGAATTGATTAAATCATGTATGTTAATAGATTTCAAAAGTCGAATCGAGAGCGTCTAGTGGCCACCATCTTGTTTGTGTTGGTTTTTGGGTTGTTTTTGTTTGTTTGCATTATTTCCTCATTTCATCAACTGCATGCAAATATGGTTAAACAGCACAGACTTGAAGCAGCTACACCACAGCTGGTTTCAGTTGATTCCTATGGAGGCATTGTTTTACTCTGACCTAGATTAGGTAGTCCTTCTCCCATACTCTACTGTCCAAGCTGTAATGAAGTGTGGACACGTTCAAGTCTACTTAGCGAATGACCAGACGGGATGGCCGACTCCCGTGTTTGTAGACCATGGGATCGAACCCTGGTCGAGTCAAACCAATGACTTAAAAATTGATACTTGTCCCTTCCTAGCCAGCCACTCGGCATTATTAGGATTGGGCAAGGACTGGTTGGCTCAGTGTCAGGACAATGTGACTGAGTGGGATATCAGGTCATGGTGCTGGTGGCCTGGTTTCCCAGTGGGGCAGCACTATAAAGTCACCATGAGTGCGCACTGTCACAAGTCGGTACCCGTCCTGATATTACCTTAGATGTTGCTAGGACGTAAAACAACAAACAAACTTAGCGAATGTATATTTACTGAACCTTGTGACGTCGTCTATCACGTGACATGTCAATCAACCGTGAGCTCATTACATATGCACACACATTACACAGGCTGCTGCGGAGACAAAAGAGGCGCCAATCTTCCAGTTACACGACAACCCGAACATCCCTGATTACCACAGCCTTAATAACAAATGCCCGCTGGTGCCTACAGACTTCACCTCTGACCCCGCCCAACACGGAGGTAACAAGGTCGACCTCGCAGCCTCAGTGCTGACCTCTGACCCCAAACGTCTCTCCCTCCCCCACAAGCCCCCCCCCCCCGGCCCCCACGTGGCACGCCCCGCAGCCATGTTGTGACGTCGGGGATCTGTCTATCGTCACCACACGGCGTTACATTTGTATCACCAGGGGCGTCTGAGTATTCCTATCTTTTCTGGAATGCTTTATTGTAGATATAAATTACACAACAATAGGGAACTCTTCCCCAACATAATACTTTCTCAGGAAGAAACTCCCCCCCCCCCCCCCTTGAGTAGAAAAACTCAAATATTCGAGATATGGGTGTGGGGGGGTCCAACTTGCTCGGTGAATTGCTTGTGTCACCTCACCCTTGTGGTCGGCGAATTGTTCTTTCGCCATGCCCTTGAGTCACATGTGCCCCCGGATGCGTAATCACAACAGTGACTCAGCACTCGGAGCAGTAGTAAGAGCATTGACCCGGTGACATGAGCGTGGACCGTTCGAACCCAGCGATCGCCTATGTCGGGCAAACCCCAATTAGGACTTAGTCCATGGAAGGTAATGCCTGGTGCACGAGTGTCAGATTATAGATAAAAGCCTTAGGAGAGGCAGGGTCTGAGCTGACTAAAATAAACTAGTTTCATTAAAACTTGGGGCACCTAGTTTGCACATCTATATTATGCCGCGCTAGGGTTCATGTGCAGTTTTTTAAATATGTATTGTATATGAGGCTGTCTCAAAAGGTGCTAAGTAATTTGGGACAAAACATTGTTCATTGTAACGATCAACATACTATCTACTTATGCATTTGCTCAGGATAAACTGATTTATGGTGTTTCATAATCCCAATAGAATACATAATGATTTGAAGAAAATGTCCTTGTGTTTTCAATGTAACTGGCTCTGTGCTATTTTGTGTCAGTCGTTACGTGGACAAACAAAAAGAAGTATCACCTTTTGAGACAGGCTCATATATTTTCAACAGCTCTTCGGCAAGCTTTCTGCTTCCTTTTTTAGTGTACTAATGTGACGTATGTAATATTTGACGTATGTAATATTTAATCAAACATATAATATATATTACATATAAGAAAGATAATACATGTAGCATGGGTAACATATCCAATGTACATAAAATAATAAATAATGTATGTAATATATCAAATATGGCTAATTTGTCTAGGTATGTGTAACAAAATGTGCTTCCTATCGTAGGTAAGTAAAACAATTGGGGTAGCTAGGGATTTTTTTAATGATGTTTTTTTACCGTGATGTCATTTAACGTAAAGGCCCTGTCACATTACGGCGTATGGCGGGAGCGTATTGAAAACCTACGTAGGTCCTGCGCGTGCCGGCCTATGATGACATTTGGTGACCTTTCAGGTGGTTTTGAGCGTATGTGGAACCTACGAGGAGAGCAGGTACGAGGAGCGTATGGGAGCGTGCTGTGACATTTTTTGACAGTATGGGCCATATGCCCTCATAGGTCGAGTTTTTTTGAGCATGCACACAAAATTTTGGACGGACGGATTTATGAAAGCGTATGGCGGTGTATGCCTCATACGCTTCACATAAGCCGGCATCTGGCGGCATCTGGCGGCGTATGAGTAGCGTATGAGTAGCGTATGCGTAGCATATGAGTAGCGTATATGGCATATGCCGACGTATATGACGTAACGCGCCTACGCCGCCATACGCTCCCGCAAAAAACCCTAATGTGACAGCCCCTTTAGGAACAACCCACCTTATTTTGGAGAGAACTCTCATTGAAGCAAAACAAAATTACTATTGGCAACTTTTTGAAGGGCTAATCAGAAGCAGAACCAGAACATTTTTTTAGGCCTTACATATTCCACAAAGTGCGATCTGCCACATGGAAGGTGGATAAAACTACCAATAGCAAAAGTAGAAACATGTTGGGTTGATTGTGTTCTATTGACCATTAGATTATCTGATTAGCTAGAAAGGGCCATTTGGTTTAGATTATTAATCAATATCATCATGCAGGTGACGAGAGACAGGACACCCCAAGACATTGCCCACACAGTGCAGGACACCCACGATTTGACACCCACGATTTAACACCCACCCATAGAGGTGGCCATATAATGCGCACTTATACAATCCTAATCCAGTTAGCAGGTAATTGTGAAATTGGCTCAGTATTAGCGTGAGAGTCAGACAATGAGGACAAAAGACAGACTCGCCTCCCCGGCAAAAGCCAGCATGTCGTGGTGCATGCTGGGTCTTATTTAAAGTTGCATAGTCCAATGTTTTTGAATTTCTGTATTTTTTCTGAGATAAATATATTCAGGGATGAAAGTGGTCTCCGGGGGAAAAAAAGCGGAAATGCTGATATTCTCGCATAGCTTTAGCATTGTCAGGGAATCGTGGGAAAATACCGGTATTCAGATCTCATCTAGCCTTGTTGTGATGGCATTATCGCCCATATCAAACAGTTTCTTGATTAGGTTTTATGTTCTAACTACATCTAATGTCATATAAGAACAGGATTCGAACCACCCAACTGTTATCATATACATCCCATCTTTTGGAATTTTGTTTAACGTTAATCAGTGGATGTATGAAATCACAGAAATCCGCGAAATCGCGGAGGTCCTTCATCTCTGTATATTAGATCGATCACTAGTATCTACTTTATATTAGTTCAAAGTTATTTTATTTTAAGCTGTAAACTTTTTATATATTTTGAGTGCAAACATGGAAAATTAGTTTTGGCAAGCTTGCTAAAGCTCTGAAACCATAGACTTCAGCAGTAACAGGTTCCATTAAATTGACTCAGTATTGCCTTCTACGCAGAAACAAAAGCTTAATAAGTGCATCAGTATCTAAGTTAGATATGTAAAATGAAATCTAGATAATTGGTTTGGTTTTGCAAATTTGATATTTCATGCAGCATTAAAGTTTCATGGTCCGATGGTTTTGAGTTTCTGTCATTTTCTGAGATAACTATCGTAAGTTGATCATCGTAATCTATTGTACTTTAGGTTGAAGTCACTTTGATTTAAAATAACTAATTTCAAACACACTAAATTAATTTTGGAAATAGGCGCAGTGGCCGAATCGGTAGAGTGAAGGCTTCGCTTGCGGAAGGTCGGGAGTTCGATTCCCAGTCGAGTTAAACCAATGACTTACAAAATTGGTACTTGTCACTTCCTAGCCTGGCACTCGGCATTATCTACAACCAACCAACAAAGAAACAATTCATGTTGGCATGCTTTTCAAAACTCTGACTCCATCGGCTTCAGCACTGTCAGATTCTATTAAAATGATCTAGTATGCACTTTTATTTAAAGCTGCAGAGTCTGATGAAAACATCAAATTTTCTAAACCAAAACAATTATCCAGATTTGATTCTACATATCCAACTTAGACACTAGTGCACATATTAAGCACGTGTCACCATATAGAAGGGCATCCAGAGCCAATTTAATAGAACCTGTTACTGCCGAAGTCTATGGTGTCAGAGTTTTGGCGTGCTTGCCAAAATTATTTGTCGATGGTTTCACTTCAAATATCTCAAAAGTTAGACATTTAAAATAAAAGTTACTTCAAACTAAAGTAAGGGAGGCTATAACAATCAATTTAACATATTTAACTCAGAAAATTACAGAAACTCAAAACCATCGGACTATGCAACTTTAAGCTCAAATACTTCCCCAGTATCAAATCAGTACCAAACCAAGGCATTTTGCTTTTGAAAATGTGATGCTTTTATCGGACTATATAATTCGCTCTATAGTTGCATAAACCGATGAAAACATACTAGTTTCAAATAAATACAAAATTATGCCAAAGTTGTGAATCCCCATATTGAATTTAAACTCTGTTTTAGTGTTTAACTCTTTGTTGCTGCATATGACTTATAAGGGGATTCTAAGTGAAAGTTGTTGAACCTCTTAGTACTGAAGCCTATGGCATTAGAATTTCTACGTGCACACCAAAATTAATTTGGTATCTTTTCCTTTGAAATATGTTTGACAGTTTGTTGGGGCTTACAGCCTAGTAACATTTACTGTCATATAATGTTGGTACACACATACCGTATAGGATTCGCGCACTAAAACTCCCGATCTGCTTAAAACTGAAATCGGGCCGATTCATTTTTCGAATCGGGAATCGCAATCGTAATGCTAGCGCACACCTACCGTTTTAGCCCTAAAAATCGGGAATCGCAATCGGTAGGTGTGCTAGGGGAGTGCACACCTCACGACTTTTGGGCAGTTTTAGATCGTATACGGTAGGTGGGTGCGGAAAAACGATCGTATACGCTAGGTGTGTACCTAGCATAAGGACGGCACTTCAAATATGTCTAATGCCAGGCATGTACAAAACAAGTTTATTTCAAACAAAGATATGGTAGATTATACCAATTAACCAAATATATTTATGTAAATTATATATATATGTAAATTATATATATATATATATATATATATATATATATATATATATATAAGTCAGGATCACGAAAAGAGGGCAATTGGGGAAAGTTGTCGGCGTCAAGCATTGGATGTTGGCGTCGAACAGTATAATTATAGTTTAGCATTGGCAGAGGTATTGGAAAGTCCTTAAATTTATCCTGAATGTAAAGGTAGAGAAAATACAACCTTATTTGTTTCTAGGATAATTTAATATAAAACAAAGAAATGCACTACACTCTAAGAATTGTGACGCCAACATCTATTAAAGTTGTCGGCGTCAAGCATTGGATGTCGGCATCGAACGGCATAATTATAGTTTAGCATTGACAGAGGTGTTGCAAAGTCCTTAGATCTATCCTGAATGTAAAGGTAGAGAAAATACAACAACCTTATTTGTCTCTAGGATAATTTAATATAAAACAAAAGAAATGCACTACACTTTAAGAATTGTGACACCGACATCTTAAATAAACCACCATTTGGCCCATTTTCGTGAGGCTGACTCATTATATATATATATACATATATTGGCAGTCAAGTAATGAAAGCAGTCTTTGTCGCATCGCGACCGACAGCATGATGATGATGATGATATATATATATATAAGAAATGGCAGAAACTAAAATATATTGAACTGTGCACCTTTAAGTGGCAAATGAGTCAGCATGAGCATGCGTATTGCGGGGTGGAGGTGGGGTGGCGGTGAGCAGGGATTTGGTTACTCGTGTGTGGAATGCTGATGGTCGGGGCGGGGAGGATGGGAGTGCGGATGGGGGCGTGTGGGTGAGGAGTGGCGAGGGGATGGGGGAGGGAATGGAGGAGGGTTGGTTGGTGGTGGGGTGGAGAGGGTGGGGTGGGTGGAATTGAGGTTGAGGGAGGGAGGGTGGGGGAAGGTGGCGAAGGGTGTGGTGGCAGAATGGCTGGGGTTGGGAATGGGAGTGGTGGCAGAATGGCTGGGGTTGGGAATGGGAGATAGTTTTGGGGATGGAAGGGTGGAGGAGGGTTTGGGGGAGAATTGGGTGGGGGATGGTTTTGGAGAGGGTTGGGTGGGGGACAAAGTGACAAAAACGGAAATACTCGAACGGACGGGGCTGCCCTCTATGGAAGATCTTCTGATCAAAAAGAATCTCCGGTGGACTGGACACCTCATGAGGATGTCATCAGACAGGCTACCAAAGCAGATTCTCTATTCTCAACTGTCTTCTGGTTACAGAAAGAGGGGGCGCCCTTGGCTCCGGTTCAAGGATATCATCAAGAGAAACCTGAAGCTGAGAGACATTAAGACCGACTCATGGACACAACTCTCACAGCCCAGAGCTAAATGGAGAGCGGCAGTAAAGTAATGAAAACAGTCTTTGTCGCATCATGACCGAGAGCATAATGATGCTGATGATGATGGGTGGGGGATTGTTTTGGAGGACAGTTGCTTAGGGGATGCTTTGGGGGAGGGTTTTGTGGGGGCTGGCTTGGGGTCGGGCTAGGTTGGGTTGTGGTGGGGTGAGGGAGGGGTTCGAGGTGGGGAGAGGTAGGGTCGGTTAGGGGACAGTCAGTTAGGGTGCCATATTTCAAAAACTCATAATGTCCTATGGCAGGAAAGCATAAAGAAACATTGAACAATTTTTGACAGTGAATTTGCTTGGCAGCATAAATCATTGTTGTTGCAATTGTTGATAAAGCGGGGCAAATTTCAATGGCGGACAATGTGTCATCCTCATTCCACTGCTCTCTGTCCTAGCCTATAGTACTAAGACCCTGACTGTCGGGCTTGGTTGTGACAAGTATAAAGTGTTAAACCTTCCCATCTGGCTTGACGCCTCCCTTCCCCCCCCCCCCCCCCCCCCCCCCCCCCCCAACCGCACCCGGTGAAAAAAAACCAGAATTCGAGACATTGAAGTCGCAGGTGTCACTGCATCTGAATGACTCGACCTTCTGCCAATGGCAAGGCATACACAATTCCACTTCACAAAGGAAAAGACGGCATTGGGTTTTTCTAAGGTACCGTCAACGGCATGTATGCTATATTACATGAATAATGCATGTTTTCCCAGATGACTCAGTATTTCTGACCTAATGGATGGAGGGCATGGCCCCCTCTCATCATTGATGGATCAGTCCCCAGACCGGCAACCCTCGTGGATCTATGACATATTTAGATTCCTGTATAGGAGCCTTAGATTCATGTATAGCAATTGTCAGCCTTAGATTCATGTATGTCCGCATTACATTCATGTATGTCAGCTGTAGATTCATGTATGTCAAACTTAGGTTCATGTATTCCACATTACATTCATGTATGTCAGCTTTAGATTCATGTATCTCAGTCTGCAATTTATATATATATGTCTACATTACATTCACATATGTCAGCTTTAGATCCATGTATGTCAGTCTGCAACTTATATATATATGTCTGCATTACATTCACATATGTTAGCTTTAGGTTCATGTATGTCAGTCTTCGATTTATGTATATCCACATTAAATTCATGTATGTCAGCTTTAGAATAATTTATGTCAGTTTTAAACTGATGTATTGTCTGCGTTACATTCATGTATGTCAGCTTTATATTCATGGTTGTCAGCCTTAGATTCATGTATGTCTGCAGTACATTCACATATGTCAGCTTTCATGTATGTCAGTCTGCGATTTATGTATATCCACACTAAATTTGTGTACGTCAGCTTTAGAATCATGTATGTCAATTTAAAACTGATGTTTTCTCCGCATTACATTCATGTCTGGCAGCTTTAAATTCATGGATGCCAGTCTCAAATTTATGTATATCCTCATTACATTTATGAATGTCAGCTTTAGATTCATGTATGTCAGTCCCAAATGTATGTATGTCCGCATTACATTCATGTTTATCAGCCATAGATTCATGTATGTTACTCCCAGAATTAATGTAGATCAACCGTAAACTGGTGTATGCCACCATTATCCATGTAAGGGGCCGTCCAAACTTTTCACGATCACGAGGTTGTCAGTATAGGACAACTTTTATCGCCTAACTGAATGTTGCTATTTTTCAGCACATTTTCTCTTTGTACAGTACATACTTGATTGTGCAGAGGAATTTTCAATCATAGACAATTGGTATTCCTCATTCCACCACTCCTTACCCTATCCTAGTAAAGCCGAATGCCAAACTAGGTGGTGTTCTCTGTGGTGGAGTGGTTAGAGTGTCTGACGACTTTTTTCTAGGTCAGACTCCTAATCTGAAGGTCGGTGGTTCGATTCCCTGTGCCCCCACCTCGGCCAATTTGGATTTCCACCGCTGTGTAGAACTTACAGCGTCATCAAAGGCCATTTGCTCTCATGCCATTTCTATGTGGTGTGGGAAGTTAAAAATCCCTTGGGTCGGTAAACATGTAGGCTCAGGCTTTCTATCGACAAACTGTCTATTGGTGAAAACAAGTCTATTCAGACTTATCCATGCTGGGCAGTATAAATCTTCGAGAAAAAAACGGTAGCAACAATTATCAATTTTTAAGTTATTGGTTTGACTTGAGTCTTTGAACATGGGTGTTCAAATCCCATGACATGCCACATTGGAACCACAGACCACTGGCACCATTCCCTGATTCCCACTCAGTCGACATTATCCTGATACTGAACAAACCAGTCCTTCTCCTTTCCTAGTGATGCGCGAAAAGGAAGAAAGCAAGGCGGGGGTGGAAGAAAGGCGTTTATTTTACGCCTCAAACAGAGTATACAGAGGAGAAGAAAGCTCATGAGGAGCAATACAATAATGACAAACAGAGGAGATAAAGGCTCATGAGGAGCAATGCAATGACAAGCAATAAAAGGGGGCTCATAAGGAGCAAAGCGATGATAAAGGGGCTCATGAGGAGCAAAGGGAAATGTACAGGGTAATCATAGAGTTCAAGCAGAGTCAATGTCTGAGGGTGGTCAGTGAGGGGGTGCCTAGGAGCCCTCCACCAAAACGGCGGAGAGGGCTGGCGGCGCGCCCGAGGGGGCGAGGCGGCGCACGTAGGCGTGGACCGCCTTGGAGGTCCACGTGCCCTGCGCCATAATCTCCGGGAGGGGGACCCCGGCGCGCTGGCAGGCCTGGGCGGCGCCTCGGCGGAGACTGTGGAGAGTGAAGGCCTCGGGCGTCGGCACTCCTTGGGCCTGCAGGGCCGCCTGCAGCAGCGTGGTGAGGGAGCGCGGGTCGAGCGGGCGGCCGGAGGGCATCAGGAAGGCGTGCGCATCCGGGGCGGCGGGGCAGAGGGCGACGGCGCCATACCAGGCCGCTACGGGGCAGAGGGTAGAGCCGGGGATGGCAGGGACGAAGAGGGCGACCGCGCCCGAGGGGCTGGAGATCGTCTTGGAGCTTCGGATCAGGAGGCGGCGCCCTCCGGGCGCGGGGCGGACGTCGTCGCGGGTGAGGGTGTGGGGGCCGCCCCACCCCTCGGGACTCGGGGCCAGCAGGTTGGACTGCCGAAGCATCCCGAAGTACCTGAGGAGGAGCGCGGCCCGAGGAACGAGCGAGGCGGGGCCCGCTCGCTCGAGGTGGCTGATGGTCAGGGCGAGCTGTTGTGGCGAGAGAGGGGGCGCCTGCCGTGGCACGTGTGTGGAGGTCCGTTCCCCCCCTCGGCAGACATCCTTGGGAAGGCGGGCGTCAAAGCCCGAGGTGAGGCCCCCGGCGCCCTCGACCCAGGACCGGGCCCCCGAGACGGTGTTCTTTTCGGTGGCGGGGGCGAGGCCGCGGAGGTAGAGGGCGGCGGTGAAGGCGGCCACGTCGAAGGCCGTGGGCGCGAGGGGGTCCGCGCCTCGGGCAACCGCGTAGGTGACGTACTCCTCGGCCCGGCGACGTCGGTTCTTCCAGGTCGCCGGGGCGGTAGCGAGCGACGGCGGCGACCTCGGCGGGGGGAAAACCTACAATCCGGGGAAGAAAGGGAAGGCGTCATGAGTGGCCTCGGCTGGGAGAAGCCCGAGGTGGGCCACCTCGGTGCGGGCCGTCGCGGCCCAGGGCCCGGGTAGATGGGCGCGGCTGAGGGCATCGGCGAGGAGGAGGTCCGCCCCGGGCTTGTGGGTGATATGGAGCTGGAAGGACGCGGTGGCCGCCATTAGCCACAGCTCCCATGCACACGTCCCGAGGGTAGGGTCTCGGGCGCGACCCGACTCGAGCGCGACGGCGGAGGCCATGTTGTCGGTGTTCACCGTGACCGTCGCCCCCGCGACGTCATCCGGGAGGAGAGCGCGAAGGGCGACGACGAGGTTGACCGCCTCGAGCTCGTGTATGGTCGGGTACCGCGCCCGGAAATCCTCGGAGTACCCTCGGGCATAGAAGTGCGTGGGGGAGAAGGCCCCTCCGCCGGTGAGGCAGGAGTCACACTCGATCACCAGCCGGCGACCCTCGGGCACCCTGAGGAGGCAGAGGCCGTTTGATATCGCGCATAGGCGGCGAACCACCTCAGGGGACGGAGGGCGTCGTCGGCGAGGGTGAGAGTGGAGGCCCCGAGGCAGCTGCGCAGCGCCCCGAGGAGCCGGGCCATGAACTTGCAGCCCGGGAGCATGCAGCTGCTCACGTGGTTAAGGCGGCTGAGGAGGCTCTGCAGCTCCTGTTCCCGGAGGGTGGGGCGGGCGATGCGGTTCTCGCAGTCTTCCACGATGGCCTGGACTTTGTCGGGGGCGACCCGGATGGTCATCGCCTCGCTGTCGAGTGCG
This sequence comes from Branchipolynoe longqiensis, assembly GCA_030323885.1. Taxonomy (NCBI): domain Eukaryota; kingdom Metazoa; phylum Annelida; class Polychaeta; order Phyllodocida; family Polynoidae; genus Branchipolynoe; species Branchipolynoe longqiensis. Next base: position 27,136,580 of record CM059197.1, read on the forward strand.
AACCCGAGCCAGGTCAGGCGGACAGCGGGCGGATGGCACTTTCCGAGGGCCACGTCGAGGCCGAGGGCTGCGGTGAGGGCGAGGAAGGTGTCGAAGGCCTGGCACGCCCTCAGGTAGGAGCCCTCGCACCCGATGAAATCGTCGACGTAGACGAGGGCGTGGAAGCCCTCGCGCCGAATGATCCAAGCCACCGCGGAAGTGACGCGGACGCAGGCCGCGCCCGAGGAGCGGCAGCCGAAGGGGAGGGCGAGGTCCACGTACGTCTTCCCATCTAGGCATATCCCGAAGAGAGGGCAGGAGAGAGGGTCGGCACGGAGCTGGCGGTAGGCCCGGGATATGTCCGCCGACCAAACGTAGGCCCCAGTGCCTTCCCCGATGAGGCGGCGGCCAACGTCGGCGATGGACGGGAGGGTGTAAGCGTGGGGTTCCCCGAGGTACTCGCGTCGGGGGATGCCCGAGTTCACGCTGGCGCCTCGGGGATAGGAGAGGTCGATGATGACCCACCTCTTTTCCGAGTCGGACTTGGGGCGGGTCATCATGGGGGAGACCTGCGTCCAGGGAGAGAAAGGGGGGATAGAGAACGGGCCGATGAGGGCGCCGAGGGCGAGCTCCGTGTCGACGAATGCCTGGATGTGCTTCAGGAACTCGGGGGGCTCACGGTGGTTGGAGAAAGAAGGGCGGGGGTGGGTCGAGGCGGGGTAATTAGCGGGGAAGCCAAACTCAAGGAGGTCTAGGACGGTGGGGTCGGGGTAGCCCTGGAGGCGGGAGCGCCAGGCAGGGATGTGGAGGCCTGAGGGGAGGGGGATGCGGGCGGCCAAAAAATTAGGTAGGCCCGCTTCCCGGAGGGCGGTGTAGGTGCGGACGAAGGCGGGGTACCGATCCCACGCCTCGCCGGAGATATGGGGCCAGGAGGCGAGGATGGTAGGGCGGTAGTGGGAGGGGGTGGGGCCGCAGGAGGGGGCGGCGGGGAGGGTGGCCTGGAGGTCGGGGTCGATGACGTCGATGGTGGGCTCATCGAGGGTAGGGGGGTGGGGGGGCGGGGAGGGTGAGGAGGTGGGGTGGGGGCGGGCGAGGGGGGCAGCGAAATCCTGCGGGGGGGGGGGGGGGGGTCAGGGGCGGGAGATCCCTGCTATAGGTCACGAGGGTGTCGGTATGGGCGCGGGGCTGGGGCCGGGGTCTTGCAGGGTCGAGTGGGCGGGCTGCGGTGCTGGCTGCTTGGTGGGCGGGCATGGCGATGCACTCGACCCTCAGGAGGTTGAGTGCAACCGGGTCATGCCACCCGTGGGGTCCGTCCGCGATCCAAGTGAAGACCGTCTCGGAGTAACGGCGGACGGTCGCCCATGGGTAGACGAGATTATCCAGGAGCACGGTGACGTGGTGGTGGTGTAATCCCTGGGCAGAGTGGGCGGGGAAGTCGGGGTGGTCGATGAGGGTGAGAAGGGCGAGGCTATACTCGTCTTTCGTTGCCTCGCCCCTCTTCACTGGCTTTCTCTCAGGCCCCCTCTCTACCAAGTCCGACGGAAATACGTAGTCGACCGGGATACCTTGTCGCCTGACCGAGTGCCGCGCCTCGGCGGGGCCAAGATTTCCCGGACGGCGTCGGCCGCGGAGGCCGGGGTGTGCTGCGCCGGCTCCTCGTGGTAGGCCGGCGACAGCAGCTGAGGTGTGAAAGCTGCCGGCCTGGGGGAGGGCGAGAGGCGGTGAGTAGCGGGCGTCGGGTGAGGCGCGAATGCTGCGCGACAGGGGGGCGGGGGGAGGGAGGGAGGCGCGGCGGCGTCGGGTGAGGTGAGAGCGCGGCGCGACAGCCCGGGGCGGGGGAGGGTCTCTTCCTTTCCTCGCATCAAACGTAATGCTTCGCATTACGACCAATGCCGAGTGTCAGGCTAGGTAGCGACAAGTATACATTCGGTAAGTCATTGTTTGACTCGGCCTCCACATGGGAAGCCTGCGCTTTTACCGATTAGCCAACCGCGTCTGGTGTGTGGGTGTGTCTGTGGATGGGTCTGTGTAGTGGGGGGTTGGGTGTTAGGGGTTGGGGGTTTGGAGTGGAGGGGTGGAGTGTGGGGGGCGGGGGAGGGGTGAACCCACTTCCATTCACATCCCACCTATAACGCCATCAGTACGAAGCCGCAAATCCAGTAGAAAATGGCGAAATAAAGTACTGAGTTCCTGAACCACCCACCCCTACCCGCTCTAACCCCCCACCCCACCCCTACCCTCTTTTATCCCCACCCCCAGCCCCTTTTAGCCTCACCCCCACCCATCCCCCTCCTACTCCCACCCCTACACTCTCTTATCCCCACCCCTACCCCCTCTTACCCTCACCCCTCCCCCCTCTTACCCCCACCCCATCCCCCTCTTACCCCCACCCTACCCCCTCTTACCCCCACCCCTACCCCTCTTACCCCCACCCCACCCCCACCCCTACCCGCTTTTACCCCCACCGCCACCCCCTTTTAGCCTCACCACCACCCCACCCCCTCTAAACCCCACCCTACCCTCTCTTACCCCCACCCTACCCCCTCTTACCCCCACCCTATCTTACCCCCACCCCACCCATACCCCCACCTCCTCTTACCCCACCTCATCCCCTTTACCCCCACCCCTATCCACTCCTACCCCCACCCCCACCCCTACATCTCCGTACCCCACCCCTACCTCTACCCCTCTACCCCCCACCCCCACCCCTACCCTCCGACGTGTGTTTACGTCGTCTACGGGTCGGTCAGGGATGCGCCATGTGTGTGGTGGGTGGGGAGGTGGGGGGTGCTAGTTAGTGAGGGGAGGAGAGGGGAGAGTGAAAAGGGGGAGGGGGAGGGGTAGAAGAAGGGTTAGAGGAGGTTGCTCTTTCAACAACCCACGTGATCTCGGGAGAATTGGCGCGGTGTTCTTGTGATGCCCCAGCGAGCCGATCAATCACGCCCCGAGTATCACGCGAAAATCACGCGAGAACCTGGCGGTGACAGTTTGTGCTGGGATGGGAAGGAGGAGAAAGAATGGGAGTGTCCGGGGGAGGAGGGGGGTGTTCTTACGGCAGACGCATGCGCAAGCATGTGCATCGAACATTAGGGATTCAGGGGAAGTCTGTGTGTTGGGAGGGTTACACGCAAAGTTAGCTGTGTTTGAAGGCCCGCTGCCGGTAGAGCGACCTGGGCGCTTGTGAACAATGATCTATTCTAAAATTCTATGTCTACATTGTTGTGTGTAGTGTCCTCAGTGGATTTGTTTGTTTGTTTGTTGTTGTTTTACGTCCTAGCAACATATAAGGTCATATCAGGATGGGTACCGACTTGTGACAGTGTGCACTCATGGCGACTTTATAGTGCTGTCTCACTGGGAAACCAGGCCTCCGGGACCGTGACCTGGTATCCCACTCAGTCACATTATCCTGACACTGAGCACACCAGTCCTTGCCCTGTCCTAATAATGCCGAGCGCCTGGCTAGGAAGTGAAAAGCACCAATTTTCAAGTCATTGGTTTGACGTGACCATGGTTCGAACCCACGACCCCACGATCTACCAGCACGGGAGACGGACGCTCCAACTCATTCGGCCATCCCGTCTGGTCTATCCTCAGTGGAAGATGTCTCTCATACTCATAGATGATTCCTACCACCAAAACCGCCCTCTGATGGCTGTCGCAAGAACTAATGTTGTCGGTAGCAGCTCACTGTTCTGCGTCTTCTGTGACAAATATTTCACGGATTTCTCACCACCGACCCGCCCTCTGACGGCTGTGGTAAAGCCCCAGTCACACATCACCGGATTGAGCAACGGACAGAATTGTCTAGTCCGGGCATGATAAGTATCAAAATGTATTAAAATGTGTCAAAATGTTGCGATATCGGGTCAAAGGCCGCCGGACGAATGGACATGAAACCGACATGAAACCGACATGAAACCGATATGAAACCGACATGAAACCGACATGAATGGATAGACAATGGACGAAACAAAGCCAAACGGACAAGAACCATAGATGTCAGTCCGGAGGCATCCGTTCCTAGTTTTGTGCATGTTCAAAACTTGAATGGACACAAAACGGACTTTGTTTGGTTTCTGTCCATTTTGCCCAATCCGGTGATGTGTGACTGGGGCTTAAAGAACTAATCTCGGCTCATGGGACAACGTCCTCTGTGGACAATGTCTGGTAGAGATGTATCACCCCCACCCCACCCTCTAACGGCTGTAGTAAGAACTAATGGTGTCATCAGCACCTCACTGTTTTGGTTGGGTGTGAGTTTTTGAACCACCGGTTTCAAACCCTGGCTGATGTCAAACCAATGACTTAAACGGTCATTCCTGTCGCTATCTACTCAGGCATTCTGCATTATTAGGATATGGTAAGGAGCAGTGGAATGAGGAAGACCAATTGTTCGCGATTGAAATTTCACTTGCTTAATCAATGAATGTACGACAACAACAAATTTGTTTGACTCGGCCAGCTTTCAAAACTCCCAACCAACCAAAACCCTGTTCCACTAGGGTTCTACCTAGGATTGCGTTCACAGCAACCATATATAAGTTTGTTCATTGGAGTTTTACGTCCTAGAAAAAGCTAAGGTCATATCACTGCCATTATCAGGATGGATACTGACTTGTGATAGTTGTGACTGGAAGACCACGCCAACTGGTACCATGACATGATTTCCCACTTGGTCAGATTAACCTGCTACTGAGCCAACCAGAGCTTGCCCTATCTTAGTAGTGCCAAGCGACAGGCAAGGTAGCGACAAGTGTCAATTTTGTAATACCCCTGTCACACTACGATGTAACGAGCCAACGTGAGCCTAACATGGTAATTTTTCGTCATTACATTGACGTACGTTGGGTTACGTTATGATGACGTCGGAATGATGTTAGAATGACGTTGAGTTACGTCACATTACGTAGTGGTACGTCGAGTTACATCAAGGTTTTGGACATGTTCAAAACTTTCGACATAGCTTGAACGTAAGGGTTTATGTTCGCCGTATGTTCTGTTCATGTTCAGTGAACATCAATGACGTTAAACGGACGTTATTAAAACGTTAGTCACTACGTTCAACTACGTTGCACTATGTTGCACTACGTTGCACTACGTTGACCCACATTAAACCCGGTGGAAACATCCACGTGGCGTAATGGGAACATCAGGATAACGTCAGGATAACATCAGGATAACGTCAGGATAACATCAGGAGAACGTCAGGAGAACGTCAGGAGAACGTACGTTCAACGTTTCGCCATCAGGTAACGTAGTTCTGGCGATGGAATAACGTTCATAACATTCCGTGAACGTAATGAAGTTGTCCTGTCTCGTTGAATGACGGTATCACTACGCTTTACCGACGTTACGATCTCGTCCACTATGCTGCATCCACGTTCAACTTCTGCCCAAATGTGCATACTACGCCGAGAAGTTCAACGTTCTTCACTTTCTCCCTACGTTGACATCATTACGTCGTAGTGTGACAGGGCCTTTAGTCATTGGTTTGACTCGGCTGGGTTTCAAACTCCAAACCTTCCACAACGGAAATCTGAAATTGACCGATGAATACAGGAGATGGGTTTCTTGTTGTCAGTATTAAGACAATATCTGAATGAGTGGGATATTGTGGTGTTATATGGGCAGCCAAGTCCCCCAGTGTGACAACACTATAAATGTGGTATTACCTTACACAAGTCAGGATACCTGTCTCAATTTGACCGTAGATGCTGCTAGGACATAACACATAAACAGATTTCTGAACACAATATATGGTAATAAGTTGGGATTCATGTTCTGGCACCCCATGCTCCTCTTCGCACCAATGTTATTTATGTTTAAAATACTTCCTCTAGCCTGTTGATGTGAACCGCGCCGACGAACATTGTGATGGTCGTAATGCTGGCCACACTCACCTAAAATAAAAATGAAAAGACACATGACTAGTTTTGCTAAAATAGTAACAGTGAAATTAGGCGCCACTGAGATAAAGAAGCCCTAATACCCCTGTCACACTACGACGTAACGAGCCAACGTGAGCCTAACGTGATGATTTTTCGTCATTACGTTGCCGTACGTTGGGTTACGTTATGATGACGTCATAATGACGTTAGAGTGACGTCGAGCTACGTCATGTTACGTTGTGTTACGTCGGCGCGCGTCAAGGTTTTGAACCTGTTCAAAACTTTCGACGTATCTCGACGTGAAGCCGTTACGTCGGGATGACGTCACAATGACGTTAGGTTGACGTTCCGCGATCGTTATAGCAGCGTAAATGACGTTAGAGTCACGTTATGTCACGTCAGACCGACGGCCCGGGTGGGAGCAACGTGTGGGCAGCATTTTGCACGTTACGGTCACGTTACGGTCACGTTATGGTCACGTTACGGTCACGTTACGGTCACGTTACGGTCACGGTTATGGTAACGTTACGGTCACGTTACGGTCACGTTACGGTCACGTTACGGTCACGTTACGGTGGCGTTACGGTCACGTTACGTCCACGTCGCACCCGTTACGGCGACGTTACGCTCACGTTACACTAACGCCCGGTCACGTCGCCAATTACCCCTCCCCCCCTAACGTTGTCACGTTACAGCTAAGGTCACGACCTACACCGACGTTACTTTCACGTTACGCTCACGTCCACAATTTGCATATTACGCCCATAACGTCAACGTAATATAATTATTTTCACGTTCTGCCTACGCTGACGTAGTCACGTCGTAGTGTGACAGGGCCATACGATAGGTCATGAGAAAAATAGTTTGCAATGAGATAAAAGAGCTCACATAATTTTGAAATAAACATGATTGCTTACTATTAGGGTTTAGAGATTTTTTGTAATCGTTACAATGGCAGTATATGGGCGATCGTTTGGGACCCAAATAAAGCGATCGATATAGGGGAGTGGTCGATATGTGGTCGGTTAGAGAGATTTTACTGTAATTGGTTATTATTATTATTTCTAATCGAAGCTTCGGATTGGGGGGGGGGGAGGGGGGCTTTATCACTATCGGGGAGAATTCATCACAAGGTCAAGTAACTTTGACCGTGGGAATCTGCAGGTCATTTCTCCTTGACCAGTAATAAGTTTTGTTTGTTTGTTGTTGTTTTACATCCTAAGAACATCTAAGGTCATATCAGGACAGGTACCGATTCCTGACAGTGCACACTCATGGCAACTTTATAGTGCTGCCCCACTGGGAAATCAGGCCACCAGCACCATGACCCGATATCCCACTCAGGCACATTATCCTGAAACTGAGCCAACCAGTCCTTGCCTTATCCTATTAATGCCGAGCATCAGGCTAGGAAGCGACAAGTATAATTGTTTAAGTCATTTGTTTGACTCGATCAGGGATCAAACCCACAAACTCATGGGTTTGGATCTTCCGATCTCCCAAAACAGGAGACGGACGCTCTACTCATTTGGCCGCCCCCTCTGGTCACCAGCAATAAGCATCGACACCAGTGTAAGTTTATGTTGCTAGACACTCCCCTGGGCACCCATATTGTTATAACCTTGTTTCTTGTATAAGACAACATTTTTCATTAGAACTCGTAAAGACAGTGCATCGGCATTGGTACCATATATCTTGGGAAAAATAAAAGCAATATGAACAATACAAAAAAAAAGGCAAAACAAAACGGAACAAAAGTTGGACATGTAGAACCAAACCCAGATAGGTATTTTCGTGTCGAATCTCATCATATAGTACGGTATGGACGATCCAACGATGGACTAATGGTGCTGTCACATTACGATGCTTCGCGCCAACATATGAGATTTTTTGCCGCTACGTCAGGATACGTCAGTATGCGTTACGTGCACGTTAAGTGCGCGTTATTAGACGTCAATGTACGTCGACGTTGATACGGCGTCGCATGTCAGGGGGTCGGAAAAGTTGTGCATGCAGAAAACTTTCGACGTATGACAACGTTTGATGTGTGGATTTTACATACGCTGTATGTTATGTAAGCACTAGGTGTACATTGATGTACATTAGACATACATTAGTCAAACATTGTTCACTATGATGCACTACGTTGACCTACTTTAAAGGCAGTGGAAATGTACCGTCCGCATACTGACAATGTATGGATAACATACACCCTAATGTACGTCCAACGTACGTTTAGCATTTCTCCAGCATGTCTTAATGTATGTAATGTATGATGCATAGTTCTGGTGATCGAATAACGTATGTAACGTTCACTGGTGTTCTGTGAATGTACCGTGAGCGTAATTTGAACATTTTTCACGGGAGGTATGTTAGCCATACATTGGTCATACGTTGGCCACACGCTGTCCAACTTTTCCCCCCGCGCCAAAAAGTTTGACCTATCTCGATGTAAAAAAGTGATTTCGCGCTGGCGAGATACGTCATAATGTGACGGGCCATAAGCACCATGATAACATGATTAACAGCAGGCTGTTGGTGATGTAGACTCAGCATGGCATTGTTGACAGTTGTTGCCTCGGGCTAGCCCTACTGCAGACTGAGAAGCTTTGTGACACTAATAGGTGACCACAGTGTCACATGGCTGGACAGTGCAAGGCGCCCTGCTGCAGGGCACAATGCGCACTAATAGCAACTGTCAAAGCATCAACCAACTGTCAACACGTGGCTTCGGGGTAAGCAATCACAGCGGCGACACGACGGGACAAACTTATATGATGTTGGTCTCCTGCCGAAACGTTGGTTGTTGGAATTTTTGCCTCCTGGCAACATCTAAGGTCATATCAGGAGGAGTACTGACTTGTGACAGTGCGCACTCATGGCGATCTTATAGTGATGTCCCACTGGGAGATCAGGCCACCAGCACCATGACCCAATAGCCCACTCAGTCACATTATCCTGACACTGAGCTAACCAGTTCTTGCACTATCCTATTCATGCCGAGCGCCAGGCTAGTAAGCGACAAGTATCAATTTTGTAAGTCATTTGTTTGATTCGACAGGGAATGACACCCCCGATCTCCCGCATGGGAGGCCTGCACTCTACCGATTATGGTATCGTTGGCATGGTATCCCAGAGGGCCAGCACTATAAAGTCGCGGGGAGCGCGCATGGTCAGAAGTCCGAACCTTTCATTGTATGACCTTAGATGTTGCTGGCACGGAACCCCCCAAATGAATCAGTAAGCTATAACTGTGTATATACTGCAGTCACACATAACTCACATGCAGGGCGGTGAATGGGCAGCGCTGGCGAAGCTCAGTGCACCGGGAGGCTACGCTGACACCGGGATGTGTACTTAATCTGGCTAATGATGAAGCCTGCCAGTGCTGTCCCATTGTCTGCCCTATGTTTGAGTTGATGCCCACTGTGTGGTTCCACCTATGACATCATTCATGTGTCATCTTCTTGTCAAGTATGGGACCTGTTGGACTAGCAGCGATCCACTAAATTTTAAATATGTCACCTCGTTGTTTATTGGACAGCGCGTTTGAAGGGATCCTGCTAGCAGTAAGGTCGCTTTGTCAAATTTACATAACTATATTAATAACATTAACAACATTGACAAAAGTGACAACACTCACAACATTGACAACTGTGACAACAGTGACAATAGTGACAACAGTGACAGCAGTGACAGCAGTGACAGAAGAGATAGTAGCAACGGTAACAACGGTAGCAACGGTAGCAACAGTAGCAACATTAGCATCAATACATACAACAGCAACAATACCAACAGTGACAGTAATAAATGCAATAATAATAGTAACAGTAATAACAGTAATAACAGTAATACAGTAATGACAGTTATAACAGTAATGCAGTAGTAACAGTAATAACAGTAGTAACAGTAATAACAGTAATATCCGTAATAACAGTAATAACGACAGTAACAGCAGCAACAACAGTAATATCAGTAACACCAGTAACAGCAGTAACAGCAGTAACAGTAGAAACATTAATAACAGTAATAACATCAGTAACAGTAGCAACAGTAGTAACATTAATAACATCAGTAACACGAGTAACAGTAATATCAGTAATTACAGTAATAACAGTAATACCAGTAATACCAGTAATAACAGTAATACCAATAATATCAATACTGCCAGTACTACAGTAATACCAGTAATACCAGTAATACCAGTAATACCAATAATATCAATAATACCAGTAATACAGTAATAACAGTAATACCAATAATACCAGTAATAACAGTAATACCAATAATATCAATAACACCAGAAATACAGTAATAACAGTAATACTAGTTACCATATCAATAAGATAAAGATCAATAATATCAATTATACAATATCAATAATATCAATATCAATCAAATCAATCAAATCAATCAAATCAATAATACCAATATTATCAATATATCAATATCTATATAACATCAATACTATCAATAATAGCAATGCTACCAATAATACAAATGGTATCAATAACATTAAGAATATTAACAATAATATGGTTCCAAATCATTGTGCAGGATAGCACCGAGGGAAAAGGTCTCATACAATAATAATTCCACTGCCAGGCTGACCCCTGCTGGCAGGGAAAGCACGAATCGTGTGGGTAGCAGCTCACTGTGCATGATTCACGAAAAGAATATGAAGAGTTCGGGCGCAAAACCCCATAAGAGCCAATCTAAAAATTGAACTAAAATAACAGATGTTTACCTGAGAATAATTTGAATTCTCACTAATTCCACTTTTCTTATGATGACATGAGTATGGAGCAATGAACACACACATAGGAATGTTACCAAATTAATTTGTTCAAGGTTTAATTCCAATGTTTTTTCGAATTTGTTGAATGGCGTTTACGGGGTTTTGCACGTGAACTCTTCATATATATATAAACCAACGCCGTTTTGGTGGTTGACAAACGTTATTGTTGGCTGGTGCTTTACATCCTAATAACAACAAAGGTCATATCAGGATGTGTCCCTACTTGTGACAGTTTACACTCATGCTGATTTTATAGTGCTGCCCAACACCATGACCTGATATTCCAAACAGTCACATTATCCTGATGGTGAGCAAACCAGTTGGTGCCCTATCCCAGTTTTGCTAAGTGCCAGGCTAGGTAGCATCAAACATCAATTTTGTAGTGATTGCTTTGACTCGGCCGAGGTTAGAAGTTGTGACATCCCACACTGGAAGTCGGCGAGTGAGCACTGATTTTATAGTGCTGCCCAACACCATGACCTGATATTCCAAACAGTGACATTATCCTGATGGTGAGCAAACCAGTTGGTGCGCTATCCCAGTTTTGCTAAGTGCCAGGCTAGGTAGCATCAAACATCAATTTTGTAGTGATTGCTTTGACTCGGCCGAGGTTAGAAGTTGTGACATCCCACACTGGAAGTCGGCGAGTGAGCACTCTCAGTCTTACCAATTCGGACACCCTGTCTGGGCATTGGTTGCCTCCTGCATTGGGGCCCCCGCTCATTCTCCTAACTGACCAAACGCGGTGGCTGAGTCAGGAGAGCACAGGCCTCCCGTGCAAAAGGTCAGGAGTTCAAATCCCGGTCGACTCAAACCAATGACTTACAAAATTGATACTCGTCACTTCGTAGTCAGGTGCTCGGCATTAATAGGTTACCACAAAGACTCGTCTGCTTGGTGTCAGGATAATGTGACTCACTGGGATATAAAGTCATGATGCTGGCAGCCTGGTCTTCCAGTGGGGCAGCACTACAAAGTGCCATGAGTGTGCACTGTCACAAGTCGGTACCCATCGTGATATGACCTTAGATGTTGCCAGGACATACAACTCCAACAACCAACCATCTGTCACTAGTGTCAGTGCTCTCAGCATCAGTGACAACATAGTCCCGAGTCCAGGATATGGTAAACTGCCAAGGACACATCAAGGTCAAGTGGATAGGTTATATACACTGCCCTGCCAAGTTCTGGACAGTTTAAACACGTATAATATACAATGTGTGCTCAGTGTAAGGGCGGTGTTAAAGCTGCATAGTCCAATGAAATATCAAATTTTCAAAACCAAACCAAATATCTAGATTTAATTTTACATATCTAACTTAGATGCTGATGCACTTATTAAGCATTTGTTTCTGTGTAGAAGGCAATACTGAGTCAATTTAACAGAACCTCTTACTGCAGAAGTCTATGTTGTCAGAGTTTTGGCAAGCTTGTCAAAACTACTTTTCCATCTTTGCACTCAAAATATCTCAAAAGTTTACCATTCAAAATAAAAGTAAATTTGAACTAATGTAAAGTAGATAATAGTGATCGATCTAATATATTTATCTCAGAAAAAAATACAGAAATTCAAAACCATCGGACTATGCAACTTTAATAAAACAAAGAGGAACAAAAGTGGTTATGGTTGCATTGTCCGACGGTTTTGAGTTTCTGCTATTTTGTGTGTGTTTTTTTAAAGATAAATTATATGAGGTTGATTGTTATAATCAAGATTACTTTAGTTTGAAACAACATGTCATTCGGAGATATTTTAAGTGAAAATATGACAACTTAATTTTGGTGTGCATTACAAAATTTGGAGACCATAAACTTCAGTCAGAAAAGGTTTTATTAAACCGATTTAGTATCCCCTCATATGCATCAATAAATGCTTAATAAGTGCACTGGTTTCTAAGCAGACTATATAGGATCATATACAAATAAGTGTTGCAATTATTAAAAATGGTTGCTTCCAGTGGTCTGTGCAGTTAACAGACCCTTGTTTGTTTGTTGTGTTACGTCTTTGCAACATATAAGGTCAAATCAGGACGGGTATTGACTTGTGACAGTGCGTGCTCATCACAACTATGTAGTGCTGCCCCACTGGGAAATCAGGCCACCGGTACCGTGAGCTGATATCCCACTTAGTCACATTATCCTGACACTGAGTCACCCAATCCTTGCCCTATCCTAATAGTGCCGAGCACCCAGCTAGGGAGCGACAAGTATCAATTCTTAAGTCATTGGTTTGACTTGACCAGGGTTCGAAACCACAAACCCATGGGTTAGGATCCCCCGATCTCCCAAAACAAGAGTAGGATGGTCAACTCATTTGGCCATCCCGTCTGGTCCGTTAACAAACCTAGTTGCTGAGACATTGAAATAGAATGAAATGTTGGCGGGTCTGCTCCATTAACTTGTTCCTTGAACTGTGCACTCTCTGATGTTTCCCGGTTGTTAAGCCTAGCCGCGTCGAACCCCCTCAGGCAGCGCTTTTAGAGAACACATAGTTCTAATTGTTCACCCATAGAACATACTTGTACTGAGGACACCGGGTGTGATGGCCAAATGACTAAGACAGGAAAGGCCCGGTCACATAGCTGTTAGTGGACATAGTGATCTGCAGGATAGATTAACGTGGGTCAAACGTGGTGTAAGTATGTTAAACTACGTTGAAATATGGCAGGTTTTGGTATGGATAAATACGTTATGGTATGGATAAATACATTATGGTATGGATGCCGGGACGTTCAACTACTTTAGCCTCCACTATGTTCATCTACGTCCAATAACTGCTATGTTACCAGGGCTTGATTCAAGTATGCTAGAGTACGCTAGAGGATGCAAGAGTATGCTAGAGTATGCCAGAGTACATTAGTATCACAGAGGCAAATTCAGCCTCTAACATACCGGTCTTTTGAACATGTCCAAAACTTAAATCGGAGATAACGGCTCACCCACATTATTACCAAGTTAACATCACAGACCAAGTATGGATGCCGGTATCTTAAACTACGTTCAACTATGTTCAACTACGTTCACCTACTTTCAACTATATTAGCCTCCAGTACGTTCAACTACGTTCACTAACGGCTATGTGAGTGGGGTTTCAGACTAGAAAGACTGGCTGGCATCCCACATGGCTAGGTTTTCATCATTAACCCCGGCCAACTCAAAGCAATGACTTACCACATTGATAACTGTCGCTACCTAGCTTGGTGCAGGCATTAATGGGATAAGAGAAGGACTGGTTAGCTCAGTGTCAGGATAATGTGACTGAGTGGGATATCAGGTCATGGTGCCTGGAGTCTGTTCTCCCATTGGAGCAGCACTAACAAAGTCACCACGAATATTTATGACCTTAGATATTGCTAGGATGTATAACATCAGCAAGCAAAACAAACAATCTAAGACGGTGATAGAGGTGCAAAGACCCCAGTGACTAATTAAAAAGCCAACTAGGTGAATACGATAAGTAATCTACAGTGGGTCCTCAGTAATCATGTCATTCACACCACTAACATCCAATTACCTAGATAAAAGATTCACCCTGTACTTACAGTACAGGGGTGAACGACAACGTAGTCTAAATACGGGAGAAAATAGCTTTAGTATGGAACAAGAAGTAGAATGCCTGGCATCAGTGTCAAACGGTTACTTATATCAGCACAAAGTTGGTGAAATGGGAGAGAATGCAAAAAGACAAGATGGCGGCCAGAGAAATCCGTCGATTTCACTTTTAAATTGCATTAAAGTATATGTTTTATTATATTTTCCAACTCAAAAGTAGCGGGTAAATATGAAGACATATACAAAGAATAAATGTTGCTTCTTAGATTGTGGAATTAGGCCCTCATAAAGACTCATTTCATTAGCCCGTTTTTTAGACCGTTTTTATATAAGGCTGGTCTTCACCCGTGTACTATAAGTAGCGGGTGAATCTTTTATCTACCAAGTACCGTGCTACAGCTTTCGAATCTTAGCGCTAAATTAATTCCAGAGGAACTGTACACAAATATTTTAAAAGAATCAAAAACCAACCAGTCCCTGTTTCATCAAATTCCAACTAATCCGATTCCGACAAACCAGACGTGACTAACAAGATGAATGTTGGCGTGTATTCAATGTGGGCAGTTTTGCTGCTTCATTTTGGATGAGCCTTATTTTAATTCGCGCAACTCCATACTCCCCCATATCTTTGGCATAATTACTCGGCGATGTGTTGGTTACACGCTGCCTGCTCTCAGGCTAGGCGCCTGTGTAAAGCCCATGGGCGGAATTAACACAACAAAACGCCGACGCTTTTCTTTTTTCTTTTCTTCCCCCCCGCCCCCCCCCCCCCGCGGAAAGGAAGTCTTTAATTTAATCAGGCGTCTCTATGAGCGCAGCGCGCCCTAATCTGATAAGCCATCGATAAACGCGTTATTAATTAAATTGTATATTAATTTTGGCTGCTCTAATTTGCGACCGAATTATTGGGGGGGGGGGTCTGTGGGTGGGTGTGGGGGGGGGGGGTGAGGGGAGGGGGTGTGGGGGGAGGTAAAACTTGGGTGAACTCGGCAATTCATGTCCAGTAAAAATGGATTCTTTCAGACGTGCTTCCCCAGATTTGAATTTGAAAGAGACTGTCGCTCCAACTGGGTCCATTTGCATGTTAATGGTTATATGAATTATTAAATTAATGCAAGGCGGTGTGGGTTTTTTTCTTCTTCATCAGTTTGGTTATTCGGATGATATCACGCACGCATATGAATTATTATTATTATTATTATTATTATAATTCTAATAAGTATGCGTATAGTTGTAGTCGTAGTCGTCGTCATCATCATCTTTATTATCATTATCATCATTATCATTATTATCATTATTATTATTATTACAAGGATTTATACATGGTGTTCGAAGGACAGTGGACTGTGGAGTACATGTTTGCTCAGTATCAGGATAATACGACTGAGTCGGATATCGGGTCATAGTGCCCGCGGCCTGGTATTACAATGGGGCAGCACTATAAAGCCACCATCACTTCACCCTGTCACAAGTCGATGCCCATAGCGATACAATCCTAAATGGTTTCCAGGACACCAACTGGCAACAAGCACACACACGCTGCTCGTGTAACATTCAGCAGTGACACAGATCATACAATAATTGCTGGTTTGTATTCGCATAATGCATTACACACTAGTTATTATGGTGGGCAGGGTTTCTGGCAGAGGGTAAAATGGGCAAAATTCTGGACCGTTAAATTTTCTGAGGGTACAAATCTGTACCCCTAAATTGTTGGGATCATTTTTATTAAAGGTTTCCAAGGAGCCAACGACAACAAAGCCTCCAGACCCCTTTCTGTATACCCTCAAATTATTTTCTGGCGGAAACCCCGATTGGGAAATAGGAAATATTGCCGCTAAAGCAGGTTTAGAACCCTCACCTCCTACCATTGTAGAGCTAGCGTGCTAGCCATTACACTAGCTAGGCTCCCTGATGTCCGCACCCTGTCCACACATACCTGTCTATGTGGCTCCTTCCCTTAGAGGTCAGGGCAGATTACTACAATATATTTGGACACGACTCTGACACGAGTTACCTCCTGTACAAAACTACGCAAAGTCGACTCTGCTCTGGGTGCCCAACCCTGATACAAATAAGTTAATGAGAGCTCCGATTTATAAAGGAAGTGTCATGTGGAATGAGCTCCCAACCAAAACCAGAGAAGCGGGTTCGATCCTTGCCTTTAAAAATGCATACAGAGCTCATCTGGTTATTCAGGCCCAAAACCTGACACTGCAAATATATAATACGACCTGGTGAACAACCCATTGACCTCGCCCTCTGTCATGCCTGCTCTCTCCCTGCGTGTCCGCCCCCCCCTACACATGGACCCCTCTCCCCCATCCACATTTGACAAACAACTATTATAACTCAATGACTCGAGACCCACTACCCCTACTTTAGACCCATTACCACCTCTGAATAACTACATCAACCAGCAATGCACACAATATAAACCACTATACATGCACATCATCGCACTATTTAAAGACTAACCGTTATTAAAACCAATACAAACACAGCATATGATTTAACCACTAGTGTACATTACTGGACACTCTATCTTGATGCATATACCTTGCACTATGGTGAGTGCATTTGCTGTACACTATGCAGCATAGGCTGCTCCCCACTTTCTTTTAGGTTCAGAATGGGTTGTGCTGCACACAATGATGCATATACCTTGCACTATGGTGAGTACATATGCTGTACACTATGCAGCATAGGCTGCTCCCCCACTTTCTTTTATGTTCAGAATGGGTTGTGCTGCACACAATGCAACACATTCCACTTCCACTATGTACAGATGAAATGCGACCACTCCGACGGCTGGAAGACCAGTGCCCCGGCGCTGACAAAATATGTATTCAGATGAATAAAAATATTTACCAAAAAAAAAAAGAAGTAAGTTTGGCTTCATTTTCACTCTGGCGTGTACAATATAACTGCCACTATCGTCTGTTAGTTAGTTATTTGGGTTTTATATTCTAGCAACATCTGAAGTTATATCAGGACAAGTACCAACTTGTGACAGTGCGCACTCATGGCGACGTTATAGTGCTACCCCACTGGAATCCCAGGGACGCCAGCACCACAACTCGATATCCCATCCAATCACATTATCCTGATACTGAGCTAGCCAGTCCTTGCCCTATCCTAGTAATGTGGAGCACCAGGCTAAGAAGCGAGACAAGTATCACTTTTGTAACTCATTGGTTTGACTCGATTGGACTTCGAAGTTTCGACCTTCCACGCCGAAAGTCTGCACTCTACCGATTCGACCACCGCGTCAGGTAGTGGGAGATATCAGGTCATGGTGCTGACGGCCTTGTGTCCCAGTGGGGCAGCACTATAAAATTGCCATGAGTGTGCACTGTCACAACTCGATACACATCCTGATATGACCTTAGAGGTTTGTGTCTGCGTGGCTGTTGTTTTACGCCCTAGCAACATCTAAGGTCATATCAGGACGGGCATGACCTTACATGTTGCCAGGACGTAAAACTCCCAACAACCAGCGAGCCAACCACGGCGTCCGGTGACCAACACTATCAATACAACTAATAGCAGTAATTCACATTTAATCGGCGTCTACTTTTCTGAACCCAATATTAATTGCCGACCTCAGCATTACAAGTGGCCGGGCCTCACTAGATCACTTCCCTCGGTGAGCCGTCACCTGGACGTGTTGATCTATGTGGGTGTCCGCTCATCGCACACGCAACAAACAAATCACCGACCGCAATCTCACATTCACAAACACAATTAACCACAGCCATTCCCCGAAACCCACTGTGTTGGCACTGACAGAATCCACAATCCTGCAACCTCTGGTGATTAGTAAATTGTGCTGATGCAGCGAATGTGGGTGAGTGGGAGGGTTGAGGTAATAATTTACTGGCGCAACTGCTGCTCAACGTCACAGGAATCCGGCTTGTTGTTGGTAACACGCGGACGCACTATAACATCTAGTTAATGTTTTCCCCACAGGTGGCGCAAGCTTCAGGGGGCCCTTCATCAGGGAGCATTCATCACAAGGTCAAGTAGCCGTGACCTTGGGAATGTGCAGGTCATTGCTCCAGGACGAGAGATAAACGACGACACCAGCGGAGCCCTTTATGTTGCCAGACTGCGGCTTACTAACAATGCACACACCGAGTTTGCAGAAGGTTCACACACAATTCGCACAGCGAATTGTTTTTTTGTGGTTTATTGGGGTTGTATGTCCTAGTAACATCTAACATCATATGGACCGAACGCGGTCTCCGAATCGGTTAGAACGTAGGATTTTCATGCCGAAGGTCGGGAGTTCAATTCCCAACCTAGTCAAACCAATGACTTAGAAAATTGTTACTTTTTACTATATATCCTGGCGCTCGTAATTACTAGGATAGGGCAAGGACTGGTTAGTTCAGTATCAGATTAATGCGACTCATTGGGAAATGAGCTCATGGTGCTGTCGACATGAAGTCCCTGTGGGACAGTCCTATAAAGTCACCATGAGTGTGCAGTCACAAGTCCGTACCCATCCTGATATGATCTTAGATGTTCCCTGTTCGTATAACATCAACAAACAAAACAAATCTAAGATCATATCGATACAGGTACTGTTTGTAACAATTCACACTCATGGCACCTTTATAGTGCTGCTCCATTAGAAGACTGCTCCACCAGGACCAGGACGCAATATCCCACTCAGTCATATTATCCCAATACTGAGCAAACCACATCAATTCCTATCCTATTAATGCCGAGCACCAGGCTAGCTGGCGACAAGTATCAATTTGTGCAAGTCATTGCTTTGACACGCTTGGGGTTCCAACCCATGACCTTGCCCACGAGAAGCCAGCTAGCGCTCTTACCGATTCAGCAATCGCATCTAGTGGTTAGGTCAACGGAACAGCCTAACATTATAATGAATTGTAGCTGAACATGCAACGTAATTTAGGAAATGTTTGCCCACAGACCGAGGCTGACAGCAGAGTGTGATATATATCCTTGTGGGATGCCTTGCCTGACCCCCACAAAATTATGATCATAACACTATTAGCAGTAAAATCTGCACCTGGAACCAGTATTCACATGAGGCGGAACGATTAGTCCTAGCAAGGGCCCTGGTTGGTGTTGGTTGGTTATTGGAGTTTCACGTCCTGGCAACATCTAAGGTCATATCAGGATGGACATGACGACTCAGTGCGCAGTCATGACGACTGTATTGTGCTGCCCCACTCGGAGACCAGGCTGCTGGCACCATGACCTGATATCTCACTCCGTCTCATTATCCTGATACTGAGATAACCATTCCTTGCCCTATCCTAGAATAGAAACGCCGAGCACCAGGCTAGGTAGGGACAAGTATCAATTTTGTAAGTCATTGGTTTGACTTGGCTGGGATTCGAACTCTCGACCTTCTGCATGACTTAAAATTGATACTTGTATCTACCTATCCTAGAATTCTGCATTACTAGGACAGGGCTAGGAACAGAGGAATGAGAAAAAACAATAGTCCATGATTAAAAATTCCCTTGCTTAATCAATTAATACACACACAAAAATAGTTTGATGAATTATACTTTTTTTTATATTCTAAAAATAAATAGTATTAGTAGGTTCATCATTCCAATCTATCCTACTTTACCTTAAGGGCAATCTGATCATAGATCACTAACTTTGGAGATATTTCAAGTGACTACATATAAAGTTAATTTTGGTATGCCCGTCCAAGTGCTGGACCCCATCGGTTTCAGAGAGAGTTTCTATTGCATTGACTTAGTATCACCCATCCTGATATGACCCTATATGTAGCCAGGACGCAAAACAACAACCAAGCGACCTTAGTAAAAGCATAACCCCGTTAAACCAAACTTCAAGGGACCCTAGAAATTTGTTTGGATTAACAAATCATTGGTTTAACCAAGCTTTTGGGTTTGACTTTGACTTTGAGTAAGCGTGTATTGCATGTGTAATATACAATGTATGTGGACACCTTTTTATGTATATACAGTATAACCCCATTAAACCAAGGTCTTTTAAACCAAATGATCGGTTAATCCAAACTTTTGTTGGCGTCCCGGCAAAATACTACCAATTATCATATAAAAATAGTTGGTGGGGTCTCCGATGACCTTATAACCACATGAAAGTTTGGTTGAACCATACCGGAAGTGGCATGGGGTCAACAATTTTGTTTGGATTAACCAATAATTTTGATTAACTGACTTTGGTTTAACCAACTTTTTTATATGATAATTGGTTGTATTTTGCTGGGCCGCCGAAAGAGGTTTTGATTAATCGATCGTTTGGTTTAACCGACCTTGGTTTAACGGGGTTATACTGTATCATTATTCATGTTCTGTGCAGCAAGAAATTCCAAATAACTGCAACAATTGATATATAGGATCAAATCTAGTAGTTAAGTACTAAGCTTTCGAAAACGGTGATGCTTTAACCGGACTGTGCAGCTTTAACGATAAGCTGGGCGGACACACTCATATGGATACACACAGCTCTGGGTCGGTAGAGCGCAGACCTCGCGTGCGGGAGGTCGGGAGTTCGGTTCCCGAATCGAGTCAAACCAATGATTTTAAAATTGATACTTTTCGCTTCATAGCCTGGCAGTCGGCATTAATAGGATAGAGCAAGGGCTGCTTAGAACTGTCGGGATACTGTGACTGAGTGGGATATCGGGTCATGGTGTCAGCAGTCTGATTTCCCAGTGGGGCAGCGTTATGAAGTCGTCATGAGTGTGCCCTGTCACAAATCGGTACCCATCCTGATAATGATGACTTTAGCTGTTGCTAGGACGTAAAACAACAACCGACAACAACAACTGGGTTTGAATGTTGATGACACTGGCGATATGCTAGTAAGCTGCCCCTGGGGGGTGACGAGGAAGTTAACTGGGGGGGGGGGGCACTATCAAGGGCGGGGAGATGGGCGGGCGGGTGGGTGTTGGGGGGGGGAGTATAATTCAAATAAGGGAGGGGGGTGTTAAAGTTGCATAGTCCAATAAAAGCATCGAAATAAAAGACTTGTCTAGATTTGAATTAATATATCAAACTTAAATACTAGTGTACCTTTTTGACATTTGTTGCCGCATGGAGAACATACCATGTCAACTTAAAGTTGCATAGTCCGATGGTTTTGAGTTTCTGTAATTTTTCTGAGATAAATATATTAGATCGACCACTAGTATCTACTTTACATTAGTTTAAAGTTACTGTTATTTTAAATGGTAAACTTTTGAGATATTTGAAGTGCAAACAAGGAATGTTAGTTTTGGCAAGTTTGCCAAAACTCTCACACCGTAGACCTCTACAGTAACATTTTCTATTAAATTGACTCAGTATTCCCTTCTACGTAGAATCAAATGTTCAATAAGTGCATCAGTACCTAAGTTAGATATGTAAAAATCAAATCTAGATAATAGTTGTGGTTTTGAAAGTTTCATATTTCATCGGACTATGCAGCTTTAATTGAACCCTGTTCTGCTTGAAGCACATGGAATCAAGAGTTTGTACAAGCAGGCTTATGGCCCTGTCACACTACGACGTGACTACGTCAGCGTAGGCAGAACGTGAAAATAATTATATTACGTCGACGTTATGGGCGTAATATGCAAATTGTGGACGTGAGCGTAACGTGAAAGTAACGTTGGTGCACGTCGTGACCTTAGCTGTAACATGACAACGTTAGGGGGGAGGTGTAATTGGCGACGTGACCGGGCGTTAGTGTAACGTGAGCGTAACGTCGCCGTAACGGGTGCGACGTGGACGTAACGTGACCGTAACGCCAACGTAACGTGACCGTAACGTGACCGTAACGTGACCGTAACGTGACCGTAACGTGACCGTAACCGTGACCGTAACGTGACCGTAACGTGACCGTAACGTGACCGTAACGTGACCGTAACGTGACCGTAACGTGACCGTAACGTGCAAAAAGCTGCCCACACCTTGCTCCCACCCGGGCCGTCGATCTGACGTGACATAACGTGACTCTAACGTCATTTACGCTGCTATAACGATCGCGGAACGTCTACCTAACGTCATTGTCACGTCATCCCGACGTGACGGCTTCACGTCGAGATACGTCGAAAAGTTTTGAACAGGTTCAAAACCTTGACGCGCGCCGACGTAACACGACGTAATATGACGTAGCTCGACGTCACTCTAACGTCATTATGACGTCATCATAACGTAACCAACGTACGGCAACGTAATGACGAAAAATCGTCACGTTACGCTCACGTTGGCTCGTTACGTCGTAGTGTGACAGGGGTATTATATTATTATTGATTGTTTTGAGATATCTTTCTTTGTTGGTGATCTTCTTTGTCCATGATATTTTCATCATCCTTCAATAAGTCCACATCTCAAATGCTGCTAAACGTTTGTACATTTTCTTAGAGATTGTCCATCTCTCAGCCCCATACATTAGAGTAGACCATACCTAACACTGAAGAATACGCTCCCTTGTTTGTATTAATGTCTACACTTCAAATATCTCCGAAGTTAGTCAGTGTTGGTCATTTTAAATGATAGATACTTTGAATTAAATGTTAAGGTAGATCATAACCATCAAACCTGCAATATTTATTTCAGAAAATGACAGACACTCAAAACCAACAGACTATGCAACTTTACATGGCCTTTCAAAACAGGGTCAGGTTTGAGAGTATGACGGTGAAAGCGAGGCTGGGTTCAGTGGTTCAGTGGTTCAGTGGGGGGTAGACTTGTGTGAGGCTGCCAGTGCTACTGACACTCAACACGTGTTAATGGGGAAGTAATGTTTGGTGCGAGTTGCAAATACAATAGACTTTTACTCGGATGACAATTGGAGAATTTAAAGTAGTCAGAATTAAGTGCGAACCAGATGGGATGACTGAATGAGTTGAGCGCCCACCTCCCATTTTGCCCGGTCGTGCGATACGCACCCCACGGCTTGACATGATGAGCCCCTTGGCCGAGTCAAATGAATGACTTCAAAATTCATACTTGTCGCTATCTAAGCTGGCGCTTGGCCTTACTAGGATTAATCAATCAATAGGTCTGTCCTCTAGTTGAGGGTTGGATGCAATGGTTCTCCACTTGTCCTGATAGTGAACTGTTCTGATAGACTGTGAATAATTCAAGCCTGTCCACTGTGAAATATTTGTAAACCATGATGTTCTTGGTCTCCCTCTCCCTCTGCTGCCATTCACCTTCCCTTCCAACAATGTAAGGTATATTGAACTCTGACGAATGATGTGGCCAACATATATAAGTTTCTTTGTCTGTATAGTGGCAAACAAGCGTTTCTTATTTTTAATTTTTCTGAGATCTTCTTTGTTGGTGATTTTCTTTGTCCATGATATTTTCATCATCCTTCGATAAGTCCACATCTCAAATGCTGCTAAACGTTTGTACATTTTCTTAGAGATTGTCCATGTCTCAGCCCCATACATTAGAGTAGATGCTCTAGGATAGGGCAACCAATAACCAGTGGATGGGGGAAGACCAATTGTCTGCAATTGAAATGTCTGCAATTGAAATGTCTGACTTTTTTCTAAGTCGGACTCATAATCTGAAGGTCAGTGGTTCGATTCCCTGTGCCCCCCACCTCTGCCAATTTGGATTTCCACCACTGTGTATAACTTACAGCGTCATCAAAGGCCAGTTGCTCTCATACCATGTTTATGTGGTGTGGGAGGTTAAAAATCCCTTGGTTCGGTAAAAGTGTAGGCTCAGGCTTTCTATCGACAAACTGTCTAATGGTGAAAACAAGCCTATTCAGGCTTATCCATGATAGGCAGTATAAATCTTCAAGAGAAAAATGTCCCCTACGTAAAGTTGCATAGTCTGATGGTTTTGAAATTCTGTAATTTCTATGAGATAAATATATTAGATCGATCACTAGTATCTACTTTACATTAGTTCAAAGTTACTTTTATTTCAAATGGTAAACCTTTGAGATAGTTTGAGTGCAAACATGGAAAATTAGTTTTGGCAAGCTTGCCAACACTCTGACACCATAGACTTCTGCAGTAACAGGTTCTGCTAAATTGACTCAATATTGCATTCTATGCAGAAACAAATGATTAATAAGTGCATCAGTATCTAAGTTAAATATGTCAAATCTAAATCTAGATAATTGGTTTGGTTTTGAAAATTTGATAGTTCATCCGACTATGCAGCTTTAAGTTAAAGCTGCATATTCTAATGATGTATAACATTTTCGAAGCCAAAACACTCACCTAGATTTGATCCTACATATCCAACTTAGATACTGGCATCTTTGTGTATTAAACAGTTGATGCTGCATAAAAGGGGCTACCATTAATTTTTTGTTTGTTTTTGTAACTGTAAGTGTCTTCCCTTCAATTATCACTAAATTTGGCTATTTGTACAAAACAAAAAAAATATTTTAAACTAATGTGAAGTATATTATACAAATCTAATTAATGCATTAATCTAAAAAAATATATATATATAAAAAGAGAAACTCAAACCACCGGGCTATGCAACTCTAATCAACAAAAGTAACAACAACACATCTCTGGACCCATTTTTACCCGGCACTTCCTCCTAAACCGTTGCTGCTGTCAACTGGAAACAATTGCTCTGCTACCGCCAGACCGGAGAGCCGGGGCCGCCCCAATGCTTTGCCATCTTGAATGTTGTAAAAAACATCTGCAGCTTCTACAGCCGTCCATACTGAAGATTAATCTTCAAGCAAAGATTGGACCGATTTATCGGGGCCTTTCTATATTGCTGCAGTTCTGAGGCTGGTAACCGTTGTAAGGTTACAAACAACCCCAAAAGCAAAACACATCTTCCACAAATTCCATACCATATGATTAGTTGGTTGGTTGTTGCAGTTTTACGTCCTAGCAACATATCAGGTCATATCAGGACGGGTATCGACTTGTGACAGTGCACACTCATGGCAACTTTACATCAGTGCCTCACTGAACATTATCCTGATACTGAGTTAACCAGTCTTTGCCCTATCCTAGATATGCTGAGCGCCAGGCTAGGTTGCGACAAAGACCAGTTAAAACAATAACTTACAAACTTGAGACTTGTCACTACCTCGCCTGGCACGCAGCATGACTAGGATAGGGTAAGGACTGATTTGCTTTGTAGCAGTCGGATAATGTTCAATATCAGGATAATGTAACTGAGTGGTAAATCATGTTATGGCACCCGCAGCCTGATGTCAAAATGCTGCAGCACTATAAAGCCGCCATTAGTGCGCACTGCCACAAGTCGGTACCTACCTGATATGCCCTTAGATGTTGCCAGGAAGCAAACCCCAACAAACTAACTTGCCATCCACGTTGGCCAGATGGGATATTAACTCCACCGCCATGAACAACTTGACAACCTACATCGCAGCAGCCGACAGACTGGGATGCCCCGCATCACCCAAGTCGGTCACCATGGAAACATACCCACAGAGGTTGCAATCAAAGTCAACCAGGGCGCTCAGCTAATCTACATACTAATCAGCTGACTACGTATACACACAACACTGCCTATTCAGAGAACACTCACTCACGCCTTTGACCTTTGTGATGGTCAAGGTCGCTCAGAGGTCAATGAGTGGGGAACGCTGCGGGCGGAGAGAGGTCATTCAAGTGCGGCTGGTGGTGGTGACAATGGGCCATATGGGTTGCTCGTGAGCATTAATGAGCTACTCCCACAGTGATTAGTAGGTTGGCTATAGTTGGGTTCATCTGTACATTCACATTTAAGATTTGGACTAGGTCGCCATATGGATATTGTCAAGGGGGTGATGAAAATGGGAAATATTGCGCCTAGAGCGGGACTCGAACCCACATCTCTTTGCATTCCGGGCCAGTGTGCTAACCATTACACCCCCTAGGTTCCCTGATATCACTATACTACCCACGCCTACCTGTCTATGCGGCTCCTTGCCTGAGAGGTCAGTGCAGACCACTACACTATGAAGGATTTCCTAAAGGGGCATGTATGTTTTTGTTTGTTTGTTGGAGCTTTACATCCTGGCAACATCTAAGGTAATATCAGAGCAGGTACTAGATAAAAGATTCACCCGGTACTTGTAGTACACGGGTGAATACCAAACCTATATAAAAACGGTCGAAAATAGCGTTAGTATGGAACAACAAGTAGAATGCCTGGCACCAGTGTCAAGTGGTTACTTATATCAGAACAGAGTTGGTGAATAAGAGAGAATGCAAAAAGACAAGATGGCGGCCGCAGAATGCCGTCGATTTCACTTTTAAATCTTATTAGACTAGATATTATATTATATTTTTCAACTCAAAGGTAGCGGGCTAATAATAAGACATATGTAAAGAATAAATGTTGCTTCTTAGATTGTGAAATTAGGCTCTGATTTCATTGACCCGTTTTTTCGACAGCTTTTACATAGGGTTGGTTTGCACCCCTACTGCAGCAGTACGGGGTGAATCTTGTATCTAAGCAGGTACTGGTTTGTGATGATGCGCACTAATGGTGACTTTTATAGTGCTCCTCCAGTGGGCGACCTGGGTTGCCTGCACCCATGACCCGATATCCAATACAGTCACATTATCCTGATGCTGTCTTGAACAGTCCCTGTCCTATCCTGTTAATGCCGAGCCACCAGGCTAGGAAATGTCAAGTATCAATTTGATAAGTCATTGGTTTGGCTCGACCGGGAATGGAAGCACGGTCTCCTGCACGGTAAGCCTGCGTTCTATCGATTCGGCCACTGCGTTCGTTGTAGCATGACAAGTACAATTTTACTTCTTCACAATTATCATAATCAAATATTCCTAACCATAATTTGCGTAGCTTGAAACAGTGTTTTCTATTACAGTAAAACCTCTCTAACCGACCACCTCCGTGGATCGACCACTCCTCTATATCGATCGCTTTATTTTGGTCCCAAACGATCGCCAGTACAATACCATCGTAATGATACAAAAAACCGTCCCTTAAGAGACCACCTCCCTAAATGGACCATTCAAAGTTGGTCCCATGGTCGATCGATTTAGAGAGGTTTTACTGTAGTTATTTAAAGTTGCATAGTCAGATGGTGTTGACTTTCTGCCATTTTTCTGGGATGAATATCTTAAATTGATTGTTATAACCTACCTTACTTTTGCTTGAAGTAACTTTTATTTTAAATGGCTAAGCTTTGAGATATTTAAAGTGTAAACATCTCAAATTAGTTTTGGCAAGCACGCCAAAACTCTGAGCTCTTAGGCTTGTGCAGTAACACTAACAGGTTCTATTAAATCTACTCTGTATTCCCTTCTATCTGGCAACACATGCTAAATAAGTGCATCAGTGTCTAAGTTAGACATGACAAAATTAAATGTAAATAATTACTTTAGTTTTGAAAATTTGACATTTCATCGGACTATGCAGCTTTAAGGTCCGACGATGGCGTGAAGGTATCTGGGGAGAAGCTGTGGCTATTACTGTCACTCTCACTAATGATTGTTATCAGTGATATAGGCTAAGGCATATAACAAATGTAGAAAGCAGTGCAAACCCAACTATCACTTAAAGTAAATTAGCAAATGTTGGGTATGTCATGTAACCTACATAAGTCCACCATCCCTTTCCCTCTTCCCTTTGTGACGTCAGAAATGTTCTACTAATAATAGCCATGTGCAACTCAGACTCAGACTCAGACTCACTCAGAATCAGAGTGTAATTGTACTGGGCAGACAAATCCTGAACTGTGGGATCCGAGTTCAAATAACTAATTCTACTATCGAAAGTCCTCGAATTTGATATGTCAAAATGGGTATGAAATTTGACTATATCCTGAAGCATTGTCAGTGCCTGTGGGTTCAGTAGCACTGTCCGCGGTGTATGTCAGACCGGGAGGGGTTAGTGTCAGGTGGGGACTGAAGTGTTAACGCCCTGTCACACTTTACCGGATTGAGGAAATGGATTCAAACAGAACAAAGACCATTGAACAAATAGGATGTTATGAATGAGGAAGTCCATGCCAAGATCCAGCAGACAATTGGATCACACAAAGATCTCATGACAATCATAAAGAGATGCAAACTGCAGGCGATAATGAATGTGGCCATATTTCCTGTTCTTCAGGTCTGGGCAAAACCATCTTGCAATGCACAGTGAAAAAGGAAACCCATCCTGATATGTTCTTAAATGTTGCTAAGATGTAAAACAACAACAAACAAACATATACATGTATTAATCATATATTATATATTTATATATTATGCAGATTGTATAATATATACGTTAAATATATGTGGCATATATGTACACATATATATATGCCTGAAAAACCACACCACAAATTTCAAGACTCCCTTATACAGTACAACCCCGTTAAACCAAGCTCGGTTAAACCTAACGATCGGTTAATCCAAACTTTTTTCTGCGGCCCAGCAAAATACTACCATTTATCATATAAAAAAGTTGGTTAAACCAAAGTCGGTTAATCCAAATTATCGGTTAATTCAAACAAAATTTGTCGGACCCCAGGCCACTCCGGTATGGTTAAACCAAACTTTCATGTGGCTATAACGTCATCTGAGACCCCACAGACTTTTTTATATGATAAATGGTATTATTTTGCTGTGCCGCCAACAAAAAGTTTGGATTAAACGATCATTTGGTTTAACCAAGCTTGGTTTAATGGGGTTATACTGTATATACATAAAAAACAATAATCAAAGTGTCCACATACATTGTATATTACATGTGCAGTTCACGCTTATTCAAAGTCAAAGTCAAAGCCAAAGCTTGGTTAAACCAATGATCGATTAATCCAAACAAATTCCTAGGGTCTCTTCAAGTTTGGTTTAACGAGGTTATACTGTGGTAGTTATACAATGTAAAATGACGCCTGTCCACCCCCATTATAACGCCTACATTTCATGCTGAGCAATTAGATTCTCTGCTGACATTGACAGCTGGAGATTTACTCAATTAGATGTAAATATAATGCTGCCATGTATGATGGATTGCATTGTGTGCTCTGCAATGAAGTAACATAAAACCGAGCACACATGCTCTGCTCTCAGTGACTTAGATGGAATTTGCATAAAACTCTACTGTGAATTCAGAATCTCACAGGCACTGCTTGTGATATTGTTTTTGAAGCAGATGCCATTGTGATGCTTTAAATTATTACATAAAACTGCGAAGTGTATTAAGAATCTCACAAGCACTGCTTCCAATATCAGTTTTTAAGCAAACTCCATTGTGAGACTTTAAATTGTTCATAATGCTAAAGCATTACGGGTAATTTGGTGGCAAATACAGCCAAGCGCTAGTAACTAAGGCTGCTTGATATGTCGCCGACTGGAGGATCCTTACTGAACTAACTTAACTATAGCATCAATGCCAAATAGCAGTTTTCTGGCACTTCCGCGATATATCGCCCAGTAAACAAGGCGACTGCGGCTCCACCAGTGTCGTATTTCTGAACTAAATTACCCCGTCTTCGGCTATAAAAGCGACTGCTATCTGCGAACATTTCACTTTTGACACGGGAGCCACGAGGACAACAACTGCCTTAAATTGCCATCCCACCCACCCCACGATGAGAAGGGGATATAGGGTTATAAGCGTGCCTAAGGCTCATTTGACATCACATAACTAACTAAGAGACTGTACTGACAACAAGAGCTAAAATTGTAATAAAAAAGGCATACTATATTTGCTGTGTTTGTTTTGCTAATTATTGCACAAGTCTATGGAATGTATTGATAATCTTGCAGGCACTACTTGCGATATCGTGTTTGAAGCAGACTCCATTGTGACGCTTTCAATTATTGAATAAACCTGCGGAGTGAGTGTATTGAGAAATCTTGCAAGCAGTGATTGTGATATCATATCTGAAGCAGACGTGCCGCTTTCAATTATTGCATAAACCTGTGGGGTGTACTGAAAATCTGGCAGACCGTGCTTGCGATTTCATTTCTGAAGCGGACTCCAATGTGAGGCAGTAGATTATCAGGCGCTTAGGCAGTAATGACATTCAAAGATTACTCACCCACCAACTGAATACAGAAGATAACTTCTGCTTACATTCTAAATACTATGTAAATACACACATTGATCTGACTAATACTGATCTAGTTATATGACACGACTGTTACCATATTGCTATGGAACTTTTGGGTTACAGAATTTCACTGTGTTACATGCTGCAACTTGTGTATTCAACAGTTATTGTACGCCTTACTCTATATACCTTTCGTGTGAATAACCCTGAATTGAAAAATGACTGGAAGACCAGTGCTTCTGCAATGACAAAAGATTTATTCAGCAGAATAAACATATTTACAACAAAAAAACAACAACAACAAACGTGAGTAATTTGCTCCATGCAATAAGATGAAGCTTTCAATCCATAGCTAATGCTTGCTGAAAGCCATTCCTCAAACATAACTCCATTAAAAACATTAATGCATTATCAATGACAACAGCCCTATCCATCATGAATGTCCAGATACACACATGTCCGGAAAGAAATGGTGATATTGCAGGTAATTGTTAGGTACAAGATTCACCCCGTACTGCTGCAGTAGGGGTGCAAACCAGCCTTATGTAAAAGGTGGCGAAAAAACGGGTCAAAGAATTGAGAGCCTAATTTAACAAACTAACAAGCAACATTTATTCTTTACCTATATCTTATTATTTACCCGCTACTTTTGAGTTTAAAAATATAATATAATATCTAGTTTAATAAGATTTAAAAGTGAAATCGACGGCGTTCTGCGGCCGCCATCTTGTCTTTTTGCATTCTCGCCCAGTTCACCAACTCTGCGCCTATAGAAGTATTCATTTGATACTGGAGCCACATATGGAGCCTCACTTTCATACTGTAGCCTCACTTTCATATTAATGCTATTTTCCCCCGTATTTACATAAGGCTGGTCTTCACCCGTGTACTACAACGGGTGAATCTTTTATCTAGGTAATTGTGGGTTCGAAGCCTGTTGTACGCAACATATTTTCCCATTTCCATCACCACCACAACAATCGGTAGGGTGCAGACTTCCCGTGTGGAGATAACCCAATGACTTACAAAATTGCTACCTGCCGCTTCCTAGCCAGGCACTCGGCATTAGTAGGATAGGGCAGGAACTGGTATGTTCAGTGTCAGGATGATGTGACTGAGTGGGATATCAGGTCACAGTGCTGCCAGCCTTGTCTCCAAGTGGCCATGAATGTGTGCAAGGCAGTACCCGTCGTGATATAACCTCAGATGTTGCCAGGATGTAAAACTCCAACAACTAACCCACCCCTACAATATGAGTAGTTTTGTTTTGATGAAACTGGCGCACAATATAAAGATGTGCTGGAATGTCCAAACAATTATTTTTTTTAAACCAAAAACCTATACACACAAACATACATTTACCATGTCATACAAGAGTCTTCCCTCCTCGAATATCTGGCCACCATCAATGACCATTCACATATCGTGGTTACAACCCTGGTGGCGGCCCATCATACAAATCACACCGTGCCATATGCGATGCTCACTGAACAGACGCCCACTGACAACCGGTTCCTAGTCACACCTCATAGTCGCACCCCCTCCCCCCACCCCTTCCCACTGCCATTGCAACATTCCATCTCCCGCATCATCCAGGCCTCAGAAGGCCCGGAAGTGACAAATAGAATGGGAGCCGGGGGCGCGGGACCCTGAATATTGGATCACATCGATGCCGAAGGCTGGGAGGGGAGAGACGTCAGGGTCATGTGGTCTGTGCAGGTCATGTGACCTACGTAATGGTGGCCGAAGCCGCGTTTCTCTCAAGGAACGCCGATTTCTTTTCATGGGGAAAGGGTTTAAAACTTAGTACAAGGTTGTGAAGTTATGGTTTGTGCCGGAACCAAAGCAGCGACTATAAATGCACAGACATATATATATATATATATATATATATATATATATATATATATATATATATATATATATATATATATATATATGTATATATGCAGACATGTATAGATATAAAAACACATACTCAAATAAGTACATATTACCCCATGCAGAAAGTAGAATCATGACATGTGGGTGCAATGTGGGTATTCCAAGTTTCACTGGTCCCTCAGCACGCCGGGTCACAGCTTCAGCTGACACAGCGGAAGCCGGCAGAAGGTGGTTAATACCCTTACACCATGATACAGGATGTGGTATTTTATCTCATGCAAAATATTTGCTACAGCAATTTCACTTAAATCTACATTTAAACAAATGTATGGCAATAATCCAACCAAGTTCGGTCATCAGGAGGCATGTGATTGTCAGTGCAAAGTAAGTTTATAATATAGGGTGAACAGGGTAGGATAGGGCTGCAAGAACGATTCCATCGCAACTTTCGTTGCATAAGCTGTAGTCCCAGCTTCAGTTCTTAATATTAAGGCACCAGTGGAAATCGGAATACCAGGGCCGCGTTCAGAGTCCGTCTCCGCGATGTCTCGGTGATGCTTTTTGGCGTATTTGCGTTCAGGGTGCACGGGGATGCCTCACTTTTCAGATAGGAGACAAATAGCGCCTCGAAAATGGCTGATGTATCCAGTGGTTTTAGCCAATGACAGCGCAGCTTTTTCATTGCAAATGGCCACCACCTATGGGGGTGGCCATTTTTGAGACAACCAACTGCTTTTGTTGTTCAGACTGGTGTGACGTCATGCCCGTCGCCAAGGCCCCTGCGAGACGGACTCTGAACGTGGCCCTGTATTGCTGCGGTTTGGTGAAATGGCGGAAAGAGATCTGCTTTAGTAAAAAGGGACCAGTGGCGGCTGCTGGCATCTGATGAATACAAGATTGGCGTCCATGCCTCGGCACCAGCACCG
Source organism: Branchipolynoe longqiensis (assembly GCA_030323885.1). Taxonomy (NCBI): domain Eukaryota; kingdom Metazoa; phylum Annelida; class Polychaeta; order Phyllodocida; family Polynoidae; genus Branchipolynoe; species Branchipolynoe longqiensis. The sequence goes on from CM059197.1 coordinate 27,169,603, forward strand.
GCACCAACACTCCCTAGTCTGTGTTTTTTCTATGTTGACGTTGGTGATATTTTATTTTCCGTTATTTCCTACTTTGTTCATATGTGCAGTGCCTTTTTGGTGACAATATTGCATTGTGTATGTCGTGCGGTGCAATGCAATTGTTTTTTGTTTTCCATCCTAGCAACATCTAAGGTCATATCAGGACGGGTACCGACTTAAATCGTGTGTATATAAGCCTTCTCTGGCTTGCTCACCAGGGAAGGGTTAATGGAATATTGATGTACTCATGGCGACTTAATAGTGCTGCCCAACTGGGAAATCAGAGTGCCAGCACCATGACCCGATTTCCCACTCAGTAATATTATCCTGACACTGAGCTAACCAGTCCTTGTCCTATCCTATTAATGCTGAGCACCTGGCTAAGGAGCGACACGTTTTAATTTAAAGTCATTGGTTTGACTCGACCGGGAACTGAACACCCGACCTTCCACACGCGAGGCCAGTGCTCTACCGATTAGGACATCGCAACTGGTGCAGTGCAGTTAGATGCTTGTTGGTTGGAGTTTTGCACCCTGGCAACATCTAAGGTAATATCAGGACATGTGCTGACTTGTGATGGCAGCGAGCACTCCTGGCGGCTTTATAGTGCTGCCCACTAGAAAAAGCAAACCATCGGTACCATCACCCAATGCCCATCCCCCTTCTGTCACTTTCTATCTGATAATGAATAAAGCAGTTCATGCCCTATCCTATTAAAGTTGCATAGTCTGATGAAGCATCGAATTTTTAAAAACTAAATAATTATCTAGAATTGATTTTACATATCTAGCTTAGATATACGTGTTGCAGTTATTAAGCATTTGTTGCAAAATAGAAGGGAACACCGAGGCAATTTAACAGAACCTGTTACTGCTGAAGTATATGCTGTCAGAGTTTTGGCATGCCTGCCAAAACTAATTTGATATGTTTATTCTTCAAATATCTCAAAACTTAGCCATTTAAAATAAAAATTACTTCAAACATAAGTAAGGTAGGTTATGACAATCAGTTTAATATAGTTATCTCGGAAAAGTGACAGAACCTCAAGACCATCGGACTATGCAACGTTAATGTGGAGCGTCAGGCAAGTATCAGTTGAATAAGTCTTTAGGTTAGACTGGGCTGCAGTTCGGACATACAAGTTCCCACATGGGATGCCTTCCAGCGCTCTTACTCTTACCGATTCAGCCATCCTGTTCAGTCCAGTATAGTTACAATGTACCATAATGCCATATATGGGGGACTTTGTTTGTTTGCTTGTTGAAATTTTACATCCTAGCAACAGGTAAGGTCATATCAGGACGGGCACCAACTTGCCCCAATCCGCACTTATGGTCATTGTATAGTGCTGTCAAACTGGGATACCAGTCCGCTGGCATGATGACCTTATTTCCCAGTTATTCACCTTATCCTGACCCCGAGCTAACCAGTCCTTGCCCTATCTTAGTAATGGCACGCACCAGGCTAGCTAATGACAAGTATCAATTTTGTAAGTCGTAAGTTGTTAGTTTGACTCGGCTATGGTTCGAATACACAAACTCCCAAATGGGACGCCAGTGAGAACTTTTTACCAATTCAGCCATCATGTCCACTCCAGTGCAATTAGAATTTACAATAATGCCATATATGGGCATACATTTCTTTCATGTTCTATTCAATGATTCTTCTGGAGCACATTGATTTTTATCATGGGCTATTGGACATCAGATAAACCAAATGTCAATATAACCATAGATGGCACAAACATAGAACAAGTATCCGAATTCATATATCTCGGACAAAAGATTACAAATGATGGGAGATGTGAGGAAGAAATTAAAAGAAGGATAACAATAGCCCGAACAACATTCTCCAAAATGTATAGAGTGTTAACATCAAGTAAGATATTAATACAAACAAGGAAGCGTATTCTTCAGTGTTATGTGTGGTCTACTCTAATGTATTGGGGCAGAGACATAGACAATCTCTAAGAAAATGTACAAACGTTTAGCAGCATTTGAGATGTGGACTTATCGAAGGATGATGAAAATATCATGGACAAAGAAGATCACCAACAAAGAAGTTCTCAGAAAAATTAAAAATAAGAAAAGCTTGTTTGCCACTATACAGACAAAGAAACTTATTTATTTTGGCCACATCATTCGTCAGAGTTCAATATACCGTACATTGTTGGAAGGGAAGGTGAATGGCAGCAGAGGGAGAGGGAGACCAAGAACATCATGGTTTACAAATATTTCACAGTGGACAGGCTTGAATTATTCACAGTCTATCAGAACAGCACAACATCGGGACAAGTGGAGAACCATTGCATCCAACCCTCGACTAGAGCATGGACCTATTGATTGATTGATTGATTGGACATCAAACATATGGTCATTCTGACATATTTATTTGGAGGAAACCCACTGCCACCACATAGTCTACTCTTTCTGATAATCAACAAGGGGTCTTTTATATGCACCTTCCCACAGATAGGACAGATAGGACAGCACATACCACAACCTATGATGAACCAGTTGTGGATCACTAGTTAGAATGGAAAATAGCCCAAACTGCAAATGGGTCCACTGAGCAGGATGGATTGGATGACCCACAGCTTCATAGGTGGACACTCTACCCCCTGAGCTACGGGCAACTCCCTATATGGGCATAAATACATACATATACAAGATTATTTACAGCCCGCCTTTATGAGTGTGCCCTGGGGTCGTGTGTATATAAGCCTTCTCTGGGTTGCTCACCAGGGAAGGGTTAATGGAATATTGATGTAACTCTGGCCACATCCATGTATGTAGAAATGAGGACAGCGATGTAATATGGTGATGTCGAACAACAACAGCGATATAATTAAAGCTGCACAGTCGACAGGTCTTAGGTTCTGATTCCCCCTATTTAGGACCAGCATTGAGGAAGAACCTATATATTCAGAGATACTTATTTTGATATAGTTTTGCAAATTAATATGCATACTTGAATAATTATTAATTATTAACCTATTTAAGAAAATGTTGTTGCACATCTTGAAGCCCGATCGCTTGCAAACTAGTCCCCAACCAGTAATTAGTCATTTTTATTTTTATTATTTAAAAATAAAACACATTTGGCCTATTCAAATTTAGCCTTTCTACAAAATAACAAAATGTTGTTTAAGCCTTTGAGCACGGAGATTTGGCACTCACTCATTCCAAGATTTTCTTTTGGGTTTGTTTCATTTAACGACGCCTCTAGAGCACATTGATTTTTATCATCGGCTATTGGACGTCAAACATTATTCTGACAAATTTCTTTAGAGGACACCTGCTGCCACCTCATAGGCTACTGATTCCGATAAGCAGCAAGGGGTCTTGTATATGCAATTTCCCACAGACAGGACAGCACATACCACATCCTTTAATGAACCACTTGTGGACCACTTGTTGGAACGGAAAATAGCCCAAACTGCAAATGTGTCCACTGAGCAGGATCGATCGGATACCCATTCCAAGAATGTCTACACCCAAAAGATAAAGTGTTAGTTACAGGCCTATTAGCTTCCAGGATTATTAAGTTACCTCACATCACGTGACCCTCGCGAGATGAGAATCTGGGTGATAACCACATCAGTTTTAGCAAGCTTGCCGAAATTAGTTTGGGTTCTTTTAGTTCAAATGGCTCCAAAATTAGCAACGTTTGATCAAAGTTACTCGACGCTAATGAATAGTAGGTTATCATATTCAACCTGATATATTTTTTCCACAAAAAAAGAATAAGAAATATGGCAAACAATTAAAAACCCATTGGACTATGCAAGCTTAAATCTGCGTAGTCAGATGAAATCATCACACTTTCAAAACCAAAACAATGATCTAATGCACATGGCTTGGAAGCGACAAGTATAAATTATTAAGTCATCCGTTTGATTCGACCAGGGTTCAAACCTGTGCATTCGAATCTTACGATCTACCAAAACAGGAGACGGACGCTCAACTCATTCGGCCATCCCGTCTTGTTCCCATTTCTGAATGATATTTAAAGCTGGGCGCCCTCCCTCTACCCAACTAACCAAACAGAGCTGTCACCTTATTGATGAATCTGAATCCTCCACGGTGCCAAATCACCTAACCATGGACCACACACACACAAACCACACGCCCTCTACCGGAAATATAGTGTCCGTGGTCAAATGACGTTTTATTCACTGAATCTTTTTTTTTTCTTTAAAAATAAATCAGCATTGGGATACTGGTCTTCCAGGAAATGAATACTAAATTACAGTCATTTAACTATATAATATAATCAATAAAATAGCGCTATGGAGAAATGGGAATAGGGCTGAGCCTCGGCATAAAATTCTCAGATAGCCAGGTGTACATTTTGTATTGTGAGTGATAACGAGCGTTATCGGGTTGGGGGAGGATGTGAAGATGTGCGATGGTTGGAGTGCTACCTATCAGATGCAAACCAGGCGGGATGGCCGAATGAGTTAAGCATCCGTTTCCCATTTTGGTAGATCATGGATTCAAACTGAGTTCAAACCCTGGTCGAGTGAAACCATTGACATAAAAATGTATACTTGTCACTTCCTAGCTTGGCGCTTAACAGTCATAGAATAGGGCAAGGACTGGTTAGCTCAGTGTCAGGATGATGTGACTGATTGGGATATCAGGTCATGGTGCTGGCGGCCTGGTCTCCCAGCAGGGAAGGACTATAAAATTGCCACAAGTGCACACTGTAGCAAGTCGGTACCTGTCCTGATATGACCTTAGATGTTGCCAGGACGTAAAACTCCAACAATCAACAAGAATCAACCAACCAGCTGCTTTGGCATGTTATGGCATATATAATTGTTCATAGACAGTTAGTGATATTTATCTGATATAACAATGACTGGTGTGTTTTTTGCGGGCGATAATTGGGCGGTTATGTGCATGGGGGGCAGCGTGGGCTGGATTGTTGGTACAACAGGCTCTAAAATAGACGCCTCGGCTGGAGAGTGATCTTCATTTCCGACTGCAACCCGGAGCATCCCCCTGTGAGCCCCACGGGGGGTCTCACTAAATACCTTATTATCGCCCACCCGGAGGGGCCAAAGAAGGAGCCTGCCCGAAAAAGGGCAACATTCCTATCCCGGTCGATGGCTGGTTTGTAGCATTCAGGGAGTGTATGCGATTATGCATATGTGACTGCATTTACATATATTTTAGGATTCTTCCATTATGCAGATACAATTGGGGGTACATATATATTATATATATATTTGTTAGAATAGGATTTCATGACTGTGTAGATGTGCATACTTGTTTGAGTATGCCATTATAAGAGGGTGTATATATGTATTTCGGTGGTATAGTGAATGAGGTTAGGAGCAGATACCGAGACATAAGGTGGTGGCGCCACCTTCAGAGCTGAGGTTGAGTAAGTTGGAGACGTACATGACTAGCCCCAGGCTCCATCACCCGATCACTGGCCGGTGGAGCTGAGGAGCGAGTAGGGAATTCCAGGTTATTATACTCGCATAATTCTTATACAGCATATACATATAATACAAATTAAAGTGTGTGTTGAATCCATCTTCCCTACGTCTCTTGTTTCTTCTATAGGTACCGGAATTTATATGTATGTAGTAGTCTGCACTGATCTCTCACTAGTCTCGGGCAAGGAGTCGCATAGACAGGTAGGCATGGGTAGAGTGGTGATATCGAGGAACATATTTGGTGTAATGGTTAGCACATCGGCACGGAATCAAGACTTAGCTGTATCAGTCACTCTTCTAGCCTGGACTGCAGTCAGTTTATGAGCAGGATTGTGGTTGGAGACTGTAGGCGCCAGCATTGATCATTGATTACTACCCTCACAGTTTCTTCCACAGTATTGTTCCCTTCTTGGATATATATGACATTTTGTTGATTTTTAATTACATTTGTATGTTGGTGATTTATTTGTATGTTATTTATGCACCACTTGGCGCCAGAGGTTCAAAAATAGTGGAAAGGATCAAACAAAATAGAACAATTAAATGAGATGAGTACGTTTGGGATTTATATTCATAAAACATTGATCAAATATTTTATAAAACATATATATATATATATCTATATATATATATTTATATATATATATATTTATGTTTGTGGGTGTGTCAGGGTGTGTTTCGGAAGAAATGTTGAGACATGTGATGAGAGTAGTTCATGAGTTTGGCACGGGTTGGTTGGTTGTTGAAGTTTTACGTCCTGGCAACATCTAAGGGCACATCAGGAGGGGTATCGACTTGTGACAGTGTGCACTCATGGCCACTTCATGGTGTTGCACCGCTGGCAGACCAGGCCACCAGCACCATGACCTGATATTCCACTCAGTCACATTAACCTGATACCGAGCCATCCAGCCAGACATTAGTTTGATTCAACCAGGGTTCGAACCCGTGGGTTCGAATCCCACGATCTACCAAAACGGATTGGCAGGGGGAGAAGCCCTACAACTCACCCCTTCTTAATTAAATTAATTGCAATCGAGTGACGCAGCTAGGTTCCCGGATGAGGGGTGGGGGGATGCACCTCCCCGATGGAAGAGCCATATGTGGGTCGGAGGGGTGTTGGAAGAGCCAATATCGCTCCCCTCTTAGTACCCTTATATTGAGAGCGAAAAGGATCCATATTATGCATCAATAATATGAAAACAAATCACCGAGTTGCAAATAAATTATCTCTGCATAATACACTAAACATTTGGTAATCCGGCTTACTTTGTTTCCTGCACCAATGGTCGGATTAGTGAGGTTGTCGGATTAATGACTTGTAAGATCCATTAAATAACTTATAATTTCTTTTTATGTACACACAAATACTTTTCTTCAAATTATGGTAATCGCTTTAAGTGTTTTTCAGTGCATCTATACGACAATTCCCTTATCGGAATCGAATAAATCGATGTCTGGGTAGTAGGGGTGAGAAGAATGGTAGAAACCTGCTTGGAATCGAATTGTAATATTTGCAGATTAAATAGAACCTGATTAATGAGGTGTTACTGTATTGGCACGAGTAGAGCTCTTTACTTTTCACTTAATATAATATTTTGTATTCTCTTTTATCTGTAAGGACAAATTACATAACATTTAACCACATCAATAATATGATAGCGCCCTACCCACAACCGCCTCATGACGGAGTTATAATAGAATAATTCACTAAGCTGAGTGACAATATAGGAATTCAGACAGTTGAGTGATAATATACGACTTCACAAAGCTGAGCGATAATAGCAGACTTCACAAAGCTGAGTGATAAGAGAGGAATTCAGACATCTGAGTGATAATAGAGGACTTCACAAAGCTGAGCGATAATAGAGAATGTCAGAAGGCTGAGTGATAAAAGAGGAATTCAGACATCTGAGTGATAATACAGGACTTCACAATGCTGAGCTATAATAGCAGACTTCACAAAGCTGAGTGATACTAGCAGACTTCACAACGCTGAGTTGTAATAGAGGACTTCACAAAACTGTGTGATAATGGCAGATTCAGGACTTCACAAAGCTGAGGGATAATAGAGGAGTTCACAAGTGTGAGTGATAACATAGGAGTTCACAAAGCTGAGCGATAATAGAGGAGTTCACAAGTGTGAATGATAACATACGAGTTCACAAAGCTGAGCGATAATAGAGGAGTTCACAAGTGTGAATGATAACATAGGAGTTCACAAAGCTGAGCGATAATAGGAGACTTCACAAAGCTGAGCGATAATAGAGGAGTTCACAAAGCTGAGTGATAACAGAGGAGTTCACAAAACTGAGCGATAATAGGAGACTTCACAAAGCTGATTGATAGAGGAGTTCACAAAGCTGAACGATAATACGGAACTTCACAAAGCTGAATGATAATAGGGAACATCTGCAATGTGAGAGATAATAGTGGAATTATCACTGAGCACATATCCAGACATGCTTTAACAAAAAAGAAATTCCACAGACTATTTTGGGTGTCACAAAATCCTCCAATTCAACCCAAATCCAGGTTCACCGATTAAAGTACGGGGCATCAGAAGAGGCAAATCCATCAAGCACAAATCCATCAAGCACAAATCCATATGCATTGCGCAATTACAAGCAAACTGTATCACATTTATTAACATCATAATTGGGCGCCATGTCTTCAGTCGGGATGACTAAGATTTATCGATCAATGATCTTTTTTCGCCCCGTCCTGATTGAGGGCGTGTGGGTGTAGGTGTCCGATGTGTGGGGCGAAGACCATTCCTAAGATCCACCACCACTAGTACCCTACCCTACCTTACTCCTACCCTATGAAGGATACCAAGCACCACCGCCACCACCCCTCCCCTCCCGACACAGACACCTACACCTCAATGTACCCAAGCAAAAGTCCATCCTCAGCTTCACAATGGCGGACCGATTGCAAATTGAAGGGTATCTCTCCGGTCTACCACCACCCCTAGTCTTTTTTTCCACCTACAACCACCCGTTTATATTGATCTTATAAGTTAACTTAATTTTTACAGGCTTTTATTTAATATTTTTTATCTTATTTTAATTGTTGTTTAAACATTGTTTACAGTTGGATTTAAACAAAAATTGATCCATTTTCCATTTTCCTTTTTATTATTCATTTTACTATATATTTGTATCGGTGTAATACATGGCATACTCTTAAATTATAATTGTTTTCTTAAAAACATTGAGTTGTCTTTTTTCTCTCTCCAATCCCTCCCCATCTCACCATATTCTCAATTTGTAATTATCAAAATCTTAAGTTGTCTCTTTTCACTCAAAGCCCTCCCTTCCCCTATCACCCCATTTTGCTTCCTTTTAATTTAAAGGTAGTCCAACCAATACAGATAGCGGTTAAAGATCCAATGGCGCAGACCGGTTAATTGTTCCCGGATTCACACAACGGCTGCTGCCGCAGCACCGGAGCCAAGGTCATCCAAGGTCATACACGGTCACACAAGGTCCCAGAAGGTCAGACGGCAGGATGCCAACACACATATTATCGTTTCAGCCGGTACCCTGATTGGGTTTCCTGGATCAGACCACGGTATAACCCGCGTCCGGTGAGAGGTGAGGAGACCCTCCCCCCCCCCCTGTGCCACGCCCGCCCCTCCTCCCCCCCCCCCCCAACACACACACCAGGTAGTGAATACACAGGCGAGATATCCAGGCATTTATTCTGCATTTTTCTCCAGAAAGAGATTATGGGCATTCTGAGTTACCCTGTTCCACCAGGAAGGACTGAAGCTGCGACCCAGCACATCAGGCGGCAGCTCCAGCTTATGGTGCAGTCACACTACGACGCTTCTCGCCGGCGACTCGGCAACGTGTAGTGATTTTGGGTGATAATAAGTGAAACGTCTGGACACGCTGGTGGCGCGTTATGAGCGCGTCGGTACACGTCGGTACACTATCCTTGACGTTGATGGTCGGCGGACAACATCGGCGCACGTTGCCGGTCGCCCAAGGTTTTAAGCGTGTCCAAAAAAAACAACGACCGGCAGCGCGCGCAAATATATGGGTAAGGACGTTAGGCGCGCGTCGCGATGCATTGGACGTGCCGGAATAACGTTATGGGAACGCTAGGAAGATGGCACGCGTGGGAGGGTCGTTGCTCACATGTTGAGGCAAACTGGAGCGTTTTTGTTTTACGCCCTAGCAACATTTAAGGCTAGATGAAGAGGTCGCGCCAAACTTTTTTTTTTCCCCCCCAACGCGTCGACACACGTTGGCCGCGCGCGCATAATACGCCAAACCGCCGAAAAGTTTGACGTTTCTCGACGCGCAAGATTTTATTTTCAACGCTGATGGGTCGCCGGGAGAAGCGTCGTAGTGTGACTGCAGCCGGAAGTTGCGGCCGCTGTCCCTCCCATTGCAACCACCGGGCGCGGTGGCCGAATCGGTAGAGCACAGGTCACCAGTATGAATTTTATAAGTCATTGCTTTGACTTGGCCGGGTTTTCAAACACCCAGACCTTCCGGACAGGAAGTCAGCGCTCTGATCTATTCAGCCACCGCATCCGGGCAGTATCGTATGTTGTGTAGCTATTCCCATTATTCACGGTGAACACCGGTGTAAAGATTTCAAATTCCCCCCATATTCAAGTTCCCCCCCGGGAACTTGAAAACGTTTTCAAATTCCTCCCAGGGGAATTTGAAAACGTTTTCAAATTCCCTCCTTCGTTTTGACTTTCCCTCCCCCCCCCCCCCATTTTTGGGGAATTTTCTTTATTTTCGTTATTTTTTGTTATTTTTTTGTTATTTTTCATGACAAATATTATAATATACAGAGAATAGCATAATGGAAATTATTACTAGTACAATAAAACATATTGAACCACAAATGACACAAAAAGTCTCCAAGATGGTTAAGAAAAAAATATTATAGGTCTGAAATTTAAAACATGTTTTAAAGTTTTTTAAACAATTTTAAATTCCCGGAGGGGGAAATTTGAAAATAGGGGGAGGAATCTGAAAACTGTTTTTAAGTTCCCCCTAGGAATCTGAAAATGTTTTTAATTTCCCCAGAGGGAAGTTAAAAACGTTTTCAGATTCCCAGGGGGGGAACTTGGGAAGGGGGGAAGTTGAAATCGTTACACCGGTCTGAGATGCATTGCTTTGACTCAACCAGGTGTTCAAATCCCACAAATTACCAAAACTGGAGGCGGGAGCTCAACTTATTGGGCTATTCCGTCTGGTTTATCGATTCAATTTCCAGTTCAAGTGCCAGTAGAACTCTGCTATATATAGGTCCAGGGCTGGCTCTGCTTCCGATTTGACGCTTATAAAGTGTGAGATGCAATCTGACTCTTTTCACCCAAGAGCCTTAAGTTAAGATTCCTTATACGCGGTATGCGGTATGTGGCATGCAGCATGTGGTATGCGAATGGGAAGATTCCTTCTACGTGGTATGCAGCATGAGTCTGCCCACCACCACCACTACCATATGTTTCCCCTCCGCACCCTGTGTGTGACCGTTCCGTAATGATCAGTCACCTCTCCTCGTCTAAAACTAATGGACACGTCCGACTGAGGATTCTATTCGCATACCGCATGCCACACCGATCGCTATAGGGACCTATCGAGTTGCCGCATTCGCATACTGCGTGTAAGGAATGTAGCCCATTGACTTCAAGGCGTTTCAATTTTTCCCGCATTCGCATTCGCATACCGCATGCTGCATGCCGTGTGTAAGGAATCTTAGCTTTACTCAGTAAGAGACAGTTGCTGGTGCTGAACAACAATAACAGACCTCACTGGAAATGTTGTCCGATAAAAGGAAGTGTGCGATAAAAGCATCAAATTGTCAAATTTGTCAAATTTATAAAATTTGTCAAATTGTTCAAATATTCAAATTTTCAAAAGCAATACAGGTATCTAGATTTGAATCTAGATATCCAACTTAGGTACTGAAGGACTTAAGCATAGATCTGTTGCTACATAGAAGGGTGCAAGTAAATTTAACCGAACCTGCTACTACTGAAGCCTATGGGTTCATAGTTTTTACAAGCACATACAAATTATTTTTGTTTGTTTCCACTTCAAATATCTCCAGAGACTGTCATTTTAAATCAAAGTCACTTGAAACTAGCGTAAGGTAGATTATAACGACTTATCTAAGAAAATTAACAAAACGTAAAACCATCGGATATGCCCCTGTAACACACATTCCATTATCCCGGCATTATTTTGAAACCTTTCCTCCAATTACCCAGAAGCCTCTCTTCTCTATTTGACAGCTACAGCCTTTCCAGCAACCCACAAACAAGAAGTGTGTCGCTCCGCCGAGCAGACGACATATTGCATGGTTTCAGTACATCAACCCGAATCGAAGCCGTCCAACAGGAATCCTCCCGTGTCCGAATAAAGAAAATTCGGCCACATCTCGCGCCGCGAGAGACGGCACGAGAACGGCCCTAAGTGACGTCACGGGCGCGTTATTACACGGGATGCTGGGATAGTTATGGCTGCCCGGGACGGATAAAGCCAGTTCCCCTTCTTCCCACACCGCGTCGCCAATAGAGTGGCTCTGAAGCTGCCCAAATCATCGAGCAGCAAATCCCAAAATATATTAGTAGCCCTTCGGTTGTATGTTGGATTTTTACCTAAGGTCATATCAGGACGGGTACCAACTTGTGACAGTGTGCATTCATGGCGACTTTATAATGCTACCCCACTGGGAAACTTGACCGCCAGCACCATGACCCGATATCCCACTCAGTCACATTATCCTGACACTGAGCTAACCAGTCCTTGCCCTATCCTATTAATGCTGAGTCCCATGCTAGGAAGTGACAAGTTTCAATTTTGTATGTAATTTATTTGACTCGACTGGGAACCAAACTCCCGGTCTCCCGCATCTGAGGCCCACGCTCTACCGATTCAGCCATCGCGTCTGGTGCACAGAGCATGTACAATCATCCTCCACCCATAACATTAGCTCGTGTCACTGCCACTAGAGGGTACTGGGTGCAGTGGCTGAATCAACATTAAAGAGGAAAGGCAACAAACACCACACAAGGCCAGCTGAGGGAAGGGTGGTTCTCGATGGAAATCCTGAAGAAGACCTTTTTCACAGAGCAAGGACATTAATGGCCCTGTCACACTACGACGTTTCTCACCGGCGACCCGTCAGCGTTGAAAATAAAATTAAAGCATCGAGAAACGTTAAACTATTAGGCGAAATATGGGGAAATTGGACCTTGGCGCAGCGTGTCAGTAGCGTGTTATTAGCGCGCGGCCAACGTGTGTCGACGCAAGCGAAAAAAAAGAAGAAAAAGTTTGGCGCGACGGTATCATATGACCTTAGATGTAGCTAGGGCGTAAAACAACAAAGCAACCATTTGGCGCAACGTGTGGGAATGACCCTCACGCGTGTGCGGTGTCTGCCTAGAGTTTGCATAACGATCTTCCAGCGCTGTCAACGTGCTTCTGATGTCGCCATAATATTGGCACCCGCGCGTTGACATGCGTTGTCGGTTGTCACGCTTTTTTGACATGCTAATAACATCTACCGACCTGCTACGCTCGCCGATGTCCTCCGGCGAGTGTCAACGTCCAGGATAGCGTACCAACGTGTACCGATGTTCGCATTACATCCCCCTAACGTTTCCCAACGTCTTGGCAAAAAATGAGACACGTCGACGGTCATTGGAGAGAAGCGTCGTAGTGTGGCAGGGCTATAACTTTCAACCCACAACATTAGTTCTTGGCACTGCCATCAGAGGGACGTGGGTTACTGGAGGAAATCCTTTATTTTTCTGCAGTGTGTTTTCTTGGTAAAACGGGGTCACTGGGCGTGGCCACATGACTGAGACCAGCCCGAGATACGAAACAGATTTACTACGTCAGTGTCGGTCACGTGGCGGGTCACGTGGGGGGGGGGCCGGAAATAAGCAAGACCACATGCTCATTTCGTGCACAATGGGGAATCATAATTTCCCGGGGCCATGATGGGTGGGAAGGAAGGCAAAGCAATTAAGCTTGTAGCGACGCGTTAGGGACCGCGTGAGGGTGAAGGGGTGTGGGTGTTGCAGGATGGGAGGGGAGGGGGAGGGGGGGAGAGGGAGGGGAGGGTGAGACGCGAGGAGAGGATGTGAGTAGGGGGGAAGAAGATGGGGGGGGTGGACAAATGTGAGGGGGGAGGTGAGAATGGAGGGGGAGGGGGAAGGGAGGGGGGAGATTGGATGGGAGAGGGGAAGGGATGGTAGAAGGATGGGGGGAAGATGAAAAGAGAGAGGGGAAGATGTGAGAGGGGGGGGGGGAGAAGATGGGAAGGAAAGAGACAATGTGAGGCGTAGGCAAAGGTGAGACGGGAAGGGAGGGGAAGGTGAGAGGGGAGGGGGATATTGGATGGGAGAGGGGAAGGAATAGAAGGAGGGAGAGGGGAAGGAAGGTTAGAAGGAGGGGGAGGGGAATGTGAAAGGGGAGGGGGGGGGAGATGTGAGGGGAAGGAGAAGATGGGACGGGAAGAGAAGATGTGAGGGGAGGGGAATGTAAGAGGGGAGAGAGTTGAGAGGAGAGAGGGGGATTGAAGGAAGAGATTGGGTGGGAAAAGGGAATGGAGGGGCAGGAAGGGGTGGAGAGGGGCAGTTGCAAGGGAATGAACGGCAATAAATGGGAAGAGCGGAGGAGTAGTGGTGAAGGGGGTAGTGATGAAGGAGGTGAGGTTAGGGTGAGAGGCAGAGGGAGGGGGGTGTGGATGGAAAAATGGAAGGTAACCATGCCAAAAGTAGCCAGATAACACACCACACAGCTACATACAAGCCTATGCTATGTAAATAGGAGTAGGGTAGTCTAGTAATAAGAGTGGACAAAATAAATGCATATATACCAAGAAAATAAAAATAAATTAACATAGGCTATTAACCATACCAACCAATTATCTATCTGCTACTGAAATGCAGGCAAACAAATACCTTATCAGCAGCCACTGTGTGGTAAGATAACACCAACACTACAACTGGCCAGCATTGAAAACAAGCCTGGGTACCCGGGCTTATATGCTATGGACAGTATAAATACAGCCTCAATAAAAAATAAATAAAAAAAAAGGAGGGAGAAGTGAGCAGGGAAGAGGGAATAGGGAAAAGGGAGGAAGGAAGAGGGACGAGGGAGTAAGGAGTGGAGAGGGGGAGAAGGGAAGGGACAGGTTCATGGGCAGATGGGGGCGGGGGGTTGCTGGACAGGGGAGGAGGAAGGGGAGGGGAGAGTAGCATAAAGGGAATGGGAACAGGAATGAGAGGGTCAAGAGGGGTAGAGTTGGGGTGAAGAGTGAGGGAAACTGCCAGGAGAATGTCGAGGGAACGAAGAGTGGCACTATAAAGTCGCCATGAGTGTGCACTGTCATAAGTCGGTACCCGTCCTGATATGACCATATATGTTGCCAGGACATAAAACTCCAACAACCAACCAACCTTCGCTGGCGTTACATCCCACTCTCTTCGTCAACGACGGTTCCTAGATAAATCAACAAACATTATGAAATACAAATTACCAACTGGGGAGCGTTCTTATACCAGGCGTACCGAGCACCGACCCCCCTTCTGACAGGGCAGGGGCCGTGAGATGTCGCCTTCCAGGCAAGACGCCTCCCGGTGGCGGGTTTGAAAACTAAGACATATTATCCCTGTTGTGACCACCACATCCATTCTGTGCGGAACTGCTGAAATGCCAGAGGCAGCTGAGCTCTTTCAGCGCGCCCAGTCATATATGTTTCCCAACCGAGGCGCTATGAGCCCCCCCCCCCACCCCCACCCCCCGCTTCCCCGTCCCAAACCCTGGCCCCCCATCCTCCCCCCGCCCCTGGGAAATCGCAGTTTCCGACGGACTGACGCCACATCCACATCCATCTTGCGCGTGCAGTTCAAATCGAGTAATTGTAAATTCACAACATCGGCTAGTAGCGGTTGGTTGATTGTTGGAGTGTGACGTCCTAGCAACATTTAGCGTCATATCAGGACTGGTACCGACTTGTGACAACTGGTGCGCACTAATTGTGACTTTATAGTTCTGCCTCACTGGGAGACCAGGCTGCCAGCACCATGACCTGATATCCCACTAAGTCACATTATCCTGACACTGAACCAAGCAGTCCTTGCCAAGTCCTAATAATTCCAAGCACCTTGCTTGGAAGTGACAAGTATATATTTGTATGTCATTGATTTGACTCGAGCAGGGTTCGAATCCCACGATCTACCACAACGGGAGACAGGTGCTCAACTCATTCGGCCATCCCATCTGGTATCGACTAGTAGCGACCATCCCGCAAGTTGCCCATATAATTTCGCCTCTCCAGTCTGCATCTGCAAGTTGCTCATATAAACAGGCCTCTCCAAACTGCATCTGAAAGGTGTTCATATATACACGCCTCTCCAAACTGCATCTGCAAGGTGCTCATATAAACATGCCTCTCCAATCTCCATCTGGAAGGTCCTCATATAAAATGCCTCGCCAATCTCCATCTGCAAGGTACTCATATAAACAGGCCTCTGCAATCTCGATCTGCAAGGTGTTCATATAAACATGCCTCTCCAAAATGCATTGGCAAGATGCTCATATAAACATGCCTCTTCAAACTGCATCTGCAAGGTGCTCATATAAACACACCTCTCCACTCTGCCTTTGCAAGGTGTTTGTATAAACATGCCTCTCCAAACTACATCTGCAAGGTGCTCATATAAACATGCCTCTCCAATCTCCATCTGGAAGGTGCTCATATAAATACGCCTCTCCAAACTGCATCTCAAAGTTTCAGATATAATCTATCTGGGACAAACCGTCATGCCATGTTATTACCATAGTAAGACAGTCCCAGTATTAAAACAGTCCGCCTTCCCCCTTCCGCCTTCCCCCTCACTGCTTCCCGCTTCCCCCTCTCCCCTCCCCCCTTCCATCTTCCCGGTGCCTCCCAATTT
This sequence comes from Branchipolynoe longqiensis, assembly GCA_030323885.1. Classification (NCBI taxonomy): domain Eukaryota; kingdom Metazoa; phylum Annelida; class Polychaeta; order Phyllodocida; family Polynoidae; genus Branchipolynoe; species Branchipolynoe longqiensis. Next base: position 27,186,021 of record CM059197.1, read on the forward strand.
GCTAAATGTCTGTTATTTCTATCCAGAGCAATTCTGGTAAGAGCATGAAACTGCATATATACACTAACCCTTGCCGGTTATTCCTGGATACTGAATTACCTCCAACCATCTAAACTCCCATTGAAGGGGGCTGAACTAGGTGCTGTTCTCGAGGGGGAGGGAGTGTGTGTGTGTGTGTGAGTGTGTATGTGGGTGTGATAATGACTTTCGCTGACGTTCCAGCAGATTCTACGACAAGCTCTGATTAGGTTAAATCACCAATATTCAATCTGCAAGTCTGCAAAACAAAGTTAGGAGGACGACTGGCAGCTGATGGCGATTGAGTTGCTAGAAAACCTGTATCGGTCTGAGCATTAGATGGAATGCAGACAGAGGAGTTGGGGTGAGAGTGTTCTGGTGAAAATTGTCATTAATTCCTTTAAAAGAAGTGCAAGCATAAAGTGCTGCATTCCTCCACATATAGATGTGTATTAAATCGGTACAGTGAGACCTCCATTTTAGCCACTCGATTATACACGAATTCCGATATAGCGCGATGATTCAGTAATCCAGTCAAGTGTACCATGGTGTAGCACGACCCGTAGTTTTTTTATTGACTTTTTATGGACCCCAACGATCACGTTATAATATAAGGAGATTTCATTATACATATACATATATATATATATATGTGCTGTATAAGCATTATACAAGTATAATTATCCGTAAACTAATTATCCTCTAAGTGTGCCCCTGCTGCACCATGTTCTGACACTTCTCAACTACTGACACTTAACAACTCAATCGGACTGGTCAGGCTCCCCTCCTTGGTGCTGCCACCTGGCCTATTTAGCTGTCATGCCTCGGCCTCTCGCCTGTACCACTCGCCTAAAAAGTTTATATATGGCATATATATATATATATATATATATATATATATGCATGTGTATATATATTCCTCTGAGCGAGCGAGGGGAGAATAGGCCCAGTGCAGGAGTGGTGCATGATGATACCCCACTCCCCACCCGGATGGGGGGTGGGGGTGCAGGAGACCACAGGCATTATAACTGATAAAGGGTTTATCACTATCCATATAAGGCAGCAGAAGATAGCGCCAGCTAGGTGTAAGTGAGTAGATGAAGACCTGAATCTGCTGGCATCATATATAGAAAGCAGGGTCTGCACACATGTGAAGATATGGAATTCAAGGCTATTTCAAAAGCTTTTCAAGTCTGTTTTTGATAGGAATTCAAGACTACTTTAATTTAGATTTCAGGCAACATACCAACAATGGTGAATGGCGATTTCGGACTAATTTAGATCAGTGGGGACAGTTTAATGGAATTCAAGGCTTTTCAAGAATAATTACCCAAATAGGTTAAATGCAAGGCTGTTTAAGGCCCTTGAAATGCAGTAAATGAAGTTTAAGACTTTTCAAGACTTTCCAGGCCCTTACGGATCCTGAGAAAGCAATAACAAGTGTTGCTTATTCTGATAAACTTGATATACATATATATATATAGTAATTAGTATAGTTATACAAATCTTACCTAGTACAGATGATGGATAACTGTTGTTTTCCCTAGGGACTAGCATCGGATAGTCATAGGTTAGGGAGAAGGAAGCACATCCGGGTCCAGCAATCTTTTACATACTTAATAGGATAACAAATTATGTCAAAATTCTATGGATACGAATATGTTTTCGTTTCAGCACAAGCCAACATCATAATCATGGTAGGGTATGGTAGGTGGGCCCTAGCCCACAACTATCCGAGCCTAGTACCTCGGGAAAACAACAGTTATCCATCATCTGTACCAGGTAAGATTTGTATAACTATACTATTTTACCTCGCTACTACACCTCTGGCTACTCATAGCCCAGACAGAACTTTACATAATCTCATTTTTCATGCTATTTTATAGTTATTCTTTAAACTTATAATGTTTTTAGTACAGAATAGAATTTTTGTGTTTCTCACCCGTCTTTAGTTGGTGAGTAGGCGAGTCACCAGACCGCTTGAATTTTCTAGGCCACATGCGCCAGGATTCTCTTCACTGAGATTCCTAATTGTTTTGCTTTAGAGACCATGTCACCCCTCGTTGAGTGGGATGCATAGCGTCCAGTATTAACGCCTGCATCCTTAAGCACCTTGATGGTCCATCTTGCGAGTGTGTCTCTCAGGATAGCCTTATGTGGTTTAATAAAGCTTATTAAAATCTGTCTAGAATTCCTTATTCCCCATGACTTGAATATATATGCCCTAATGTCTGAGACTACACAAATACGTCGATCGTCTGGCAAACTATGTACATGCACTGTGGACAGCGGCCCCCTGTACGATTCAACTTTAGCAATGTCTCTAAATCGGATATTGCCTCATGGCTGTCAATCTCCAGTCCGTCCAGAGACAAGGCCACAATAGTTTGGCCTCTGTGTCCTGTCACAAGCAGTAATAGGACTGCTAACCTAAATCCCAGTGCACTACCTGATGCTTTCCAATCGTTTGTCCATCTACCCTTGGTAGAATAATTGAAAGTGCACATCGGGCTGCATTAATTGCACCGAATCCTAAGCCTTCCTTCATCTTCTAACACTCTTAGAAATCTAACAATCTGAACTATTGTAGGCCTTAATGGTTTGACTCCTTTAAGCAAGCAGTGAAGTCCCCATCTTTTTAAGTAACATGTATATATAATTTCACCTTCCCTTTTCTCCAGGTGTGTGAAATGAGTCTCTCTTCCGTAATTTTATCCAGACCATATTGTTCCAAATGCTTCTTTAGAAAAGGAATTCCAAAAGGGGTGCCATTGACATGTTTCCGTGGATTGTTAGCGGTCATTGATGTTGGCGGTTGTCTTTCCCTCGTGGAAACCTGAGCCTGTCTTTTGCTCCTAGTGTGACTGCCGCTAGCCATGGTTGTGGTCCCACTCTGGTACTATCAGTACTGTGTGTGAGTGATCCATCCTGATCTTCCTGGCCACTCTGCTGATAATGCTGAATGGTGAGAATATGTAATGGAGAGAATGCATCCACTCGCCACGCTTCTGGCTCTAGATGCCAAGACACATATTTGGGTAACTTTTTGTTGTTTCGTGATGTGAACAGGTCAACTTCGGGCTTGCCCCATTTGTTACAAATGTAATCGAAAATATTGTGACTTAATGACCATTCTAAATGATCATGAAAATGTTCACCTTTTTCTGTCAGCCAAAGTATTCCGACTGCCTCAAATATGTGATACTGTTATCCATATATGGTGTCCCTCTACCCAGTCCCAAATTAATTTGGATAAATGGTTACATGGTTTGAAATGAGCCCTCCCATATTATGGATGTACACCATACCTGGGGTATTATCTGTTAACACATGTAGATGATTTTTGGGTAGGTGCAATGGACTACGTAGACCTAAATAAATAGCTCTAAGCTCTAGTACATTTATGTGATCGGAGATTTCATCTTCCATCCAGTGATCCCCGGTTGCCTGTTGGTCTCTATGAACCGCCCATCCTTCTAGTAATGCATCAGTTGTAACCACTGTGTTGGGTTCTCCCATTCTAATGGGGTTCGGTGAATTATCAATGTGTGACAACCATGACATAATATCCTGTATGCCTTCCAGCGAGATGGTCATAGGTCTTTCAAAATTCCCTTTAGTGTGAGCCAACGCCAAGTTCTTATCTGTTTCTAGCGATTTGATGTGAGATTTGCCATATAGAATAGCAGGGGCGTAGGCTATCGTGATCCCTATCAATATTGCTACTTGTGTTATCTTCGGTTTACTTGTAAATGGCTCATGCCAAACATCTCTCCGTTTGGCAATGGGTGGCATTACAAAGAACAATGGAAGTAGTGTTCTCACAATGTTATGACACATCGTAATTAACCTGTAAATCAGTTAATATGCAATTGAATGTTTTTTAAACTTGATGTATGTGAATGCTAACATGAACTAAACCAATGTATCCTTTCAAAAATGATAGTAACCTGTTTGGTTTAGTAGTTATGTAGAAAAACTACCAGAGCTACTCAACAAATGTCCTCCCATTGTGAGTAGATTATGCTTATTGGTGGACCCGGATGTGCTTCCTTCTCCAGGGGATACGAGGAGCCAGAGGTGTAGTACCGAGGTCATCATCATCATCATGCGGTCTGTCGCGATGCGACAAAGACTGCTTTCATTACTTGACTGCCACTCTCCATTTAGCTCTCTGCTGTGAGAGTGATGTCCATGAGTCGGTCTTAATGTCTCTCAGCTTCAGGTTTCTCTTGATGGTATCCTTGAACCTGAGACAAAGGTGCCCTCTCTTTCTGTAACCAGAAGACAGTTGAGAATAGAGGACTGAGGTCAAATATATAGCTAGTATATAAATATACGGGTAGAAATCATCGGTATGAGGTTTCTCTTATTATTATTATCGTTCCACTTTATAATATATTTAAGGTCCAATAACGGACAAATGTTGATTACCTGCGGCATGCTGGCCTATGGTAGTGCCGCCACCGGAAGTTCTTGTTACTTAACTCACTCACTGTGGTTGTCATCTTGTAAAACCTCGCTAACCCACCACCTCCACAGATCGACCACTCCCCTATATCAATCGCTTTATTTGGGTCCGAAACGATCGCCGGGTAAAATACCATTGTAACAATAAAGAAAACTTCCCTAAACTAACCACCTTCTTAATGGACCATTTAAAATCGGTCCCACGGTCGGTCGATTTAGAGAGGTTTTACTGTATATATAAATTATAAGCCTTCAGGCGGGAACAGCTGAGTGCGACAAGTTCAATTACTCCTCTCTCTCCCCATTATCGCCCACCTGTGTCGGGTAGCATTGTGCACGCCAGCCCGCTTCCAGGAAGGCACCTCCTGCGTCCGTTTCACTAATAGAGGATGGTAATTGGGAAAGGGATGGTCTTGCACTGTGAGGTAACCCGAGCTGGTGTGCGTGCACGCTGGTTATGACGTCATTGCCGTGCCTGGCCACTCATATAACATTGATTCAGCCGTTTATCTAATCACCCTGGTGGCTCGTTATCTATGTAGGTGACAAGATTCACACACTGCCTGACAAGTCAGAGACACGTTGTGTGTGTATGTGTGTATGTGCGTATGTATGTATCTCTATATATGTTTGTTTGTATGTGTGTATGTATGTGTGTATGTGTATGTGTGTATGTTTGTATGTGTGTATGGGTGTGTATGTATGTCTCTGTGTATATGTGTGTATGTGTGTATGGGTATGTGTGTATGTGTGTATATGTGTGCATGTGTGTATGTGTGCATCTGTGTTGTTGTGTGTATGTGTGTAAGTGTGGATGTAAGTGTGTGTCGTGGTTTATCTGTGTATGTCTATATATATGTGAATGTGTATGTGTGTATGTATGTGTAAGTGTGTATGTATGTGTAGGGGCGCTGAGTATTCAAGATCCGCCGGTAATTAGGGGGGGCGAGGTTAATATTTCTAAATTGTCACCTGAACTGTATGTAATATATCAACATATCTATCAAATTCCTGCATAATTTCATCTCAGGCTAACCGCTTTCTCTCTTCAGGACGACATTAACATATTTTAATAATAACAAATAATTAGTTTTTTAACCTATGAAATTCACCCAAAACACACAACGTCGTAGAAAAAGCCCCCCCCCCCTTTTGTCATATTTAAACACAAAAATTAAAAAATGACGGGAATATTGCACCTAGAGAGGAATTCGATCCCATACGTCTGCCATTCCGCTGCTAGCGTCCTAACAATTAGGCTCGCTGGGATCCCTGATGCGATCAACATATCCATGGCTACCTGTTCATGTGCCATTTCGCCAGGAGAGATCAGTGCACTTCATTACAGTAATAATTACAATGACGCAGCATTACAGTAATAATACACTGATACAGATTTACGTCGGTACTTTTTTTAATGGAAAATGACGGGTGAATGGTTGTTTGTTTGTTGGGGTTTTACGTCCCGGCAACTGTGGTTATCTCAGGACGGGTACGGACTTGTGACAGTGTGCACTCATGGTGACTTTAAAATGCTAGCCCCGATAGGAGATCAGGTCGCTGGTACCATCGCCTGATATGCTACTCAGTCACATTATCCTGACACTGAGCTAACCAGTCCTTGCCTCATCATATTATTATTAATGCCGAGCGCGAGGCTAGGAAGTGAAAAGTATCAGTTATATAAGTCATTGGGATATCTATGTATATATATAGATATATGTATATATATGCAGGGATGGAACTGGTCTCCATTAAAAAACGCGGAAATCAAGCCAAGATTATTACCCCGACTGCAAATTCCCTGCAAAAACGCGGATTCCCCCCCTGGTTATCTATGTAGGTGATAAGATTCACACTTGTTCCAAAACGATCGCCCATACAATACCATAGTAATGATACAAAAACTCCCTGAACCGACCACCTCCCTAAATGGGCCATTTAAAGTCGGTCGCATGGTCGGTCGATTTAGAGAGGTTTTGCCGTATATGTATATATATGTACAGATATATATATATGCATATGTATACATATATATATATAGATATATATACATATGCATGTATGTATATTTACATATACAGCAAAACCTCTTTAACCAACCACCTCCGCAGATCGACCACTCCGCTATATAGTTCGCTTTATTTGTGTCCCAACAATACGATTCTAACCATATTCTAGTTCCCTGAACCGACCACCTCCCAAAATGGACCCTTAAAAACCAGTCCCAAGGTCGGTCGATTTAGAGAGGTTTCACTGTACATATATGTGAAGAAATAACCTACTAGGGTCCTTCTATGGGAATTGAATGGGGATGAAGTGGAGAAAGGAAATGACAGAAGAGCGCCACTGTGATTAAAACCACATGTCACAGGATTAACTAGGGACATCGCCAATATAGCTGATTGTATTTTGCGGAGAGGCTCAGGGGGTGGGGGGTGAGGAGTAAATCTGACATGCAGAGATAATGTAGTGGTCTGCACTGACCTCTCAGGCAAGTAACCACATAGACAGGTAGGCGTGGGGAGTGTGTTGATATCAGGGAGCCTAGGTGGTGTAATGGTTAGCACACTGGCCCGGAATGCAAAGAGATGTGGGTTCGAGTCCCGCTCTAGGCGCAGTATTTCCCATTTTCATCACCCCCATGACACTGGTTGCCGTGATCAGGATCCTGTACAAGCTTTGCGCTGTATGGTTGTTGAACCTACCCTGTGTATGTATGTGTTAGTGCATTGCCTGTATGTATGTAATTGTAAGCATTACAAGACTTACAATTCCAGGGGGACGAGTGTAGTGGTCTGCACTGACCTCTCAGGCAAGTAACCACATAGACAGGTAGGCGTGGGGAGTGTGTTGATATCAGGGAGCCTAGGTGGTGTAATGGTTAGCACACTGGCCCGGAATGCAAAGAGATGTGGGTTCGAGTCCCGCTCTAGGCGCAGTATTTCCCATTTTCATCACCCCCATGACAATAACAACAAAATTACAGGGACGCATTGGTCTAGTGTTACAGACTTCGTGGCAGTCTTCCAGAAAAAGAGCGAGAATGTTTTATTACATTTACAATGACTATTTCTAGGAGTGAGACTGGCGGGAATTACGAATTCCTTAATCCAGTTGAAGTTATCACGCATGCGCCTCGTTTCCTGTCTGCCTGTGTCTCTGTCTGGTCTCTGCGTCTGCCTATGTGTGTCTGTCTATGTTATTCCAGGTACACACTGACCGTTTGTGCGCACCCACCTACCGTATACGATCTAAAAATCGCTAGGTGTATGCTCCCCGCGCACACCTAGCGATTGTGATTCCCGACTAAAAACTCAGTTTTAGGGCTAAAACTGGCCGATTACGATTGCGATTCGCGATTAGAAAAATGAATCGGCCCGTTTTCAGTTTTAAGCAGGTCGGGTCGAGTCACGAGTTTTAGTGCGCGAATCGTAAACGGTAGGTGTGTACTTGGCATAATTGTGTATGTATGTGTGTATGTCTGTGTTGGGTGTCTTTCTGACTGCGAGTCTGTGTGTGCCTGTCCGTGTAACTGTTTGTGTCTGGGTATGTGTGTCTGTCTGTGTGTGTGTCAACCCGTATTTAAGAATTGTGTATGTGTTTATAACTTGTGTCTCTTTGAGAGTGTGGGAGGGCCCTGTACTGCAATTACCCTGGGTAGTATATACAGTATCAATAATGACATTAATAATAATAATCAGTTCCCGTCCACACCTTCATACTCACATAACACTTATACATCACACATATATATATATATATACTATTGGCGCGCATGCGCGACACTTGTATTGGCTTACATGTAGCTTAGACCGGGATATATCACTGCTCTGGCGCTGGAGGTCCCCAACCCTCTGATTGCTTTCCCACCCTACCCAGACTGGAAGTTGTCTTCCCCACCTCCAGCGCGGAGAGTGGACTGCAAAGTTGCATCCCAGCGCTGCCCTAAATCTAACCCGCGGGAGTTGTCGCTATGGTAACAGGTTGCTTATTGTCTGACAGAGCGCCGGCTCGCTGTGTAGGCAATCAGAGGGCGCGATGGAAGGGGGGTTCGTGAGACACGGAGGGAGGGTGGGTGGGTAATGTTACAAGGGGGGGTCGTACTTTACTGATGGCGCGCATGGAATGGGAGAGTATGCGATGGGATGGGAACACAAGAGGGACTCACGCACCGGGCGCGGTGGCCGAATCGGTAGAGCGCAGGCCCTACCGCACGGGAGATCGGGAGTTCAATTCCCGCTCGAGTCAAACCAATGACTAATGCTAGGTACACACCTACCGTTTACGACTCGTGCACTAAAACTCGCGACCCGACCCGCTTAAAACTGAAAACGGGCCGATTCATTTTTCAAATCACGAATCGCATACGTAAGGAAGCAGTTTTAGCCCTAAAAATGAGTTTTAAGTCGTGAATCGCAATCGGTAGGTGTGCTAGGAGAGTGCACACCTCACGACTTTTGGGCAGTTTTAGATCGTATACGGTAGGTGGGTGCGGAAAAACGGTAGGTGTGTACCTAGCATTATAAAATGTTCACTTCCTAGCTTGGGATTTGGTATTAATAGGATAGGGTAAGAATGGGTTAGCTGAGTGTCAGGATAATATGACTGGGGAGGGGGGGATATCGGCTCATCATGCTGGTGGCCTGATTTCCCAGTGGGCAGCACTATGAAGTCGGCATGAGTGTGCACTGTCACAAGTCAGTACCCATCCTGATATTACCTTAGATGTTGCTAGGAGGTGAAACTCCAACAAACAAACAACCAAGGGAGGGACAAGGCTTGGGAACAAACAAAACTTGCTTGACTTGTTCGCAATATTTCACGGTTTATATACATTGTATAGTCCCGTCGAACTCTGATACGAGTGGTTGGAGAAAACAACAGTGGATTTCACCAGCAGCAGCACGCCGCCAGCGGTTGAAACAGAAACTAACTGCTACGTAATATGTAAGGGTAAAATATGGCCAACAGTGGCGGGAGATTGGTAGTTGGCCACGGCAGGTTACGTCAGAGTGGGAAACAGGGCCCATATGTATGTGCCAATTTTTAACCGGACCAGGGTTAAAGGAGGGTGCCAGGTTAGCTAACCGCAGAGTTCCAAATCTGTCACGGGGGCGGCGGCGGTGGCGATTTGTTTACTTTACATTCGTCGATTCGACACTATTAATATCGCCGCCAATGCGGCGGTTGCCTTAATAACGGTTCAAATTTAGGGTTAAATTGATCAAATTTTACTTATTGCGTATGAATTTCTGTTAAATATGATCGCATTCAATAGATTTCGCCATAATCGGCGCCTAACCCCACCTTTAACCCTCCTTTCGCATGGCGTTAGTGCAGGCGACTTTATGCTCGCCGAGTTAGTTTAACCCCGACACATACATACGCAGTTTTCGCCTATAACCCGGGAAATCTGCACAACACAGGGTTACGACCGCTAACCCGGACACATACATATAGGCCCAGGAACCAGCGTCCATGGATCTGTTGTACCAGAGCAGTAGAGGGGCCGATTAACTGGGAGCCGATAGGTCTTTTGTTTATATTCACATAATTTAGTATAAATCACATATATATGTACATGTGTAAAATCTTCCGGTACGACTGACCCTGGTCAACATCCGAGAGAGGAGAGCTGGGCCGAGATGGCACCAATGGTATTGGTAGTGTTGTGTCTTTCGGCGTATAACAATAATCAGTATAATAAGTAATATTGCCTTCTGCATCTTTATATTCGCATAATACGTTATACATCACATATATATACACATATATGTATATATTCTTATATAAGACTCCCATACGAAATGAGAAGGAGACCAGCAGATTGGGTTGGTTCATTTATTTGACTCCGGGCTGAGCGATAAATGCCAAAGGGAGCCGAGACAACTCCCCCCATGCGCCCAACCCAATCACACTGTCTCAGTGCACAAGGTGGCTGCAGCCCTCATGTCGTCCATACTCTGGACAGATAGCGGAGTTTTGAGATATGCATAGGCTGTCTCCGAGGCCCACTCCCCCCGTACCGTGATCTCTTCTACCCTGGCCCCAAATAAAGCTAAAAAGGTGCAGCCACCTCATCTGAGTGAGTGTAATAATAAATCGTCAATGTCCATAGCTGCCCTCGATGAAAACGTCTTTAGTGTCTGTTGGTAAACAGCATAAGTCATTGGTGTAGAGCCCACAACCCCATCAGGAAGTCTGAATGCTTCCTCTGCGGGTCCCGCGCGGGGAGCTGACTGAAATGCTGTTCAACCCAATGCACTGCGCACATCCCCAGGTTGCCACAGTGTGCTACTGGGACTTCCAGTACTCTCGGAGAACTGGATGGTCTTACTCTTCCTAATACTTATTACCATGCCCCAATCAAAGAATTTAAAATCCCCCCTCCGAAGTTTTGGATCCGAAAGGGTCACTTGAGCCTTCCTCAAAAGGGCTTTAAAGGAAACTATTACTGCAACTCTCGAAGATGTTTGACCCGGGGAAGAGGGCTGGCAAACAATCAATGATTAAGCCGAACATGTCTAATGGTGTTAAATCCGTATTTAAACCGTCTTTAACACAGGCGTGATTAAATTTGTCAGTCGCAGATAAGCTGTATGGTTAACCAACCAAAACCAAATGAGGGATAGGGACCAGTGTAGTGGTAGCCTCCCACACTCTCTGTCCAATAAACTTCTCCCACCTGTGGCCTTTTGTGGCCAACAAGTTGGAGCAAATACTACGGAACTCGGAGGTATGCCTAAAACAATTGGGGAATCCCAAAAAAACACAGGAATAAATCATAATGATGTAAGTGGCTCCTGCCAAACATCTCTCCATTTGGCAATGGGTGGCATTACAAAGAACAATGGTGACATTGTTCTAATGATGTTACGACACATTGCAATAAACCTGTAATTCAGTTAATCTTCAATAAAAATGATACTAACCTGGTTGGTTTAGTAGTTAATGTAGAAAAACTGCCGGAACTACTCAACAAACATCCTCCCGTTGTGAGTAGATTATGCTAATTGCTGGACGCGGATGTGCTTCCTTCTCCCTGGAGTATGAGTAGCCAGAGGCGTAGTACCGAGGTAATATATATATATATATATATATATATATATATATATATATATATATGTACACACATATGCTGTATAAGAATTATATGAGTATAATAACCCAGAATTCCAATCTCGCTCATCACACCCACCCACCAGTAATCAGGTGGTGGAGTCTCGGGCTATTCATCTACTGCTCCAACCTACTCAACCTCAGCTCCGACGGTGGTGCCACCATTCACCTTGCTCATTATCCTGATTCACTTACCGCAGAGAAAAAAAAATATATAGAAGGACCTGAGGAAATACTAAGCAAATCCTGATAATAGAAGAACTGATACCTGAATGCACTCAACAGCAGCGGTGTTCACTGAGACAGCATTTCAGTCAGCTCCCCGCGCTGGACCCGCAGAGGAAGCATTCAGACTTCCTGATGGGGTTGCGGGCTCTACACCTATTCCTTAGTGTCTTCCAAGACAGGCGATATTAGGGGATAAACCAAAGCTGGCCGATACCAACCTCCACCATTACGTGAGGCATCGTGCACTTTCCCCGCACCCAGAACGAGGTTTGAGAGTCACAGCTTATATTTATCGCTCTACATAAAGCTGGATATGAGGTGCATCCCCCCCCCCCCTTCAACCCCGACCTTACTACCACCACCCCTACATCGGCAGGCAGGCTCCAACCTAATCCAATCACCCCTAACATCCAATAACCCCAAACACTAGGCAGCCAGGTGTAAAACCGTACAGTTTAAAGTTGCATAGTCTGACGTTTTACAGTTTCTGTTGTTTTTTTCGTTTAAAAAAACCCCACAACAAAGACGTTACATTGATCAATATAATCCACCTTAATTTACTTTCAAGCAACATTTTTGCATACATGGTTAACGTTGGAGATATCTGAACTGAGTAGCATGCCAAATTACTGTTGGCATGCCTCTTTTAATCCAGACGGGATGGCCGAATGAGTTAGAGCGTCCGTCTCCCGTGCTGGTAGATCGTGGGGTCGTGGGTTCGAGTCCCGGTCGAGTCAAACCAATGACTTTAAAATTGATACTTGTTGCTTCCTAGCCAGGCGCTAGGCATTATTAGGATAGGGCAAGGACTGGTGTGCTCAGTGTCAGGATAATGTGACTGAGTGGGATACCAGGTCATGGTGCCGGCGACCTGGTTTCCCAGTGGGACAGCACTATAAAGTCGCCATGAGTGCGCACTGTCACAAGTCGGTACCCGTCCTGATATGACCTTAGATGTTGCTAGGACGTAAAACAACAACAAACAAACAAACACAACTTTTAATCCTGACACCGTAGACTTCAGCGGTAATAGATTCTATTCCATTGCTTTATTATTGTGGTAGACCATGTCCTTATCCATTCGAAGTGATGGTGGAAAACACCGAGTGAGTGTTGTACCTCGTTTTATTCGGCCTTCAACAGATCTGGTCGGTTGCTGGAATTGTACTCCCTGGCAACATCTAAGGTCATATGAGGACGGGCGCAGACTTGTGTCAGTGCACACTCATACACTTCATACTTAGTGTGCTCTTTAAACGGACACCACAGTTGCTTAGAATAGTTAGATTAATAGTAGTCGGATAAACGATGTTTCACTGTACTTGTACGTGGAGGATGCGGACTGTGTGTGTGTGTGTGCGTGTGTGCGTGCGTGCGTGTGTGCGCGCGTGTGTGTGCGCGTGTGTTGTGTCACATGTGCCTCACGGATGCTTGTAGCTGTGCCTACATCCTAGTTCACTGTAGGATGCGGTATAACAGCATGAGATAATCAGTCCACAGTCCTCACTGACACTGCACTACACTACACTACACTACATTACACTGACACTAAACTGACACTACACTGACACTACACTGACACTGCACTACATAACACTGGCACTACACTGACACTACATTACACTGACACTACACTGACACTACACTGACACTACACTACATTACACTGACACTACACTGACATTACACTGACACTGCACTACATTACATTGCCACTACACTGACACTACAGTGACACCACACTGACCCTACACCACACTGACACTCCACTGACACTACACTGACACTACACTGACACTAGACTGACACTGCACTACATACCACTGACACTACATTGACACTCCATTACTCTGACACTACACTGACACTACACTACATTACACTGACACTACACTGACATTACACTGACACTACACTGCCACTACACTACACTGCCACTACACTGACACTGACACTACACTGACACTACACTGACACTACTAAGCCTGGCTAACCAGCACCATGATCCGATATCCAACTCAGGCACATTATCCTGACACTGAGCCAGCCAGTCCTTGCCCTATCCTAATAATTCCAAGTGCATGGCTAGGAAGCGACAAATATACATTTTTAAGTCATTGGTTTAAATCGATCAGGCTTCAAATTCCACGATCTACCAAAAACAGGAGACGGACGCTCAACTCATTCTGCCATCCCGTCCGCAACTACAACCACTGTGGGATTCCCCACACCCTGCAGCCAGCTTCGCTATTTACAACACTCTTTGCAAAAGTGTCACGCACAATGGCTCGTGAGGCGGGAATAGGGGTGTGGGTGGGCGTTGGGGTGTGGGTGGGCGTTGGGGTGTGGGTGCGGGCAGGTGGGGTGGGGCCATGGGCCTCCCCCGTCGTTAGATGGTAGCACCGTTCAATTAGCGTGTGATCTACAAGTAGACCTTGCGAGGCATTAAAGCTGCAAAATCCGACAAAAGCATCACATTCTCAAAACCAAAACAAGTATCTAGATTTGATCCTATATAGCTAACTTATATACTGATGCACGTACTAAGCATTTGTTGTGATATCGAAGGAAACGCTGAGTCAATTTAATATAATATTTCACAGCTGAAGACTTTGGTGTCAGAGTTTTGGCACGCTTGCCGAAATTAATATTGCAACTTCAAATATCTCCAAAGCTAGCCATTTAAAATAAAAGTGGCTTCCAACTAAAGTAAGATTATAAGCAACAACCTAATCTATTTATCTCAGAAACTGACTGGAACTCAAAACCATCGGACTGTGCAACTTTAAATAATCGCCACATTCTGTCGCAGTCTGGCAATGCACACTGCAACCTGCCAAACACCCAGTTGTCCCATCTGGGCAGTTGTGTGCCCATTGGAAACAGGGAAGCGCAAAGGCGCGTTCGCTGTCTGGGGATGCGTCTTGTTGTTGATGGCAGCTATCACCTGGCTTTGGTTTGTCTTGGAAGACCTGTCCCGGTGTCTTTTTAATATGGGGTCTGTTGAGGATTAAATAGGCATTGCGCTTCCAGTTCATTGCTTATTCTGATGAGGTATTACCCGGCTGGGTGTGAGGTAGTGGGTGCAAACCCTCCCTAAGAAGTGAAGGAATGGGCGTGAACCCTCCCTACACAGTGGATGAATGGGCGCAAACCCTCCTTATTCAGTGGAGAGTGGGTGCAAACCCTCCCTAAGTCGTGAAGGAGTGGGCTCAAAGCCTCCGTACACAGTGAAGGAATGGGCGTAAACCCTCCCTATATAGGGGCAATGGGCGCAAATCCTCGATACACTACACAGTGAAGGAGTGGGCACAAACACCCCCTACGTACGGGGAGTGGGCATAAACCGTCCCTATTCAGCGGAGGAGTGGGCACAACTGAATTGGGCACAAACCCTCCCTACAGAGAGGAGTGGGCGCAAACCACGCCTACAGAGAGGAGTGGGCGCAAACCCTCCTCACACAAGAGTGGCGGAGTGAAGCAAGCCCTGCCTACATAGGGGAAGTGGGTGCAAACCCTCCTTAGATAGGGAGGATGGGCGCAAACACTCCTTACACAGTGGAGGAGTGGGTGCGAACCCTCCCTGGACAAGGCATGGAGTGGGAGGGACGGTTGGATAAGACACAAAGGGTGGCTGGGTACTGGGGCGGGTGGGAGGGCGGGACTGAGCATAAACCCTCCCTACACAGTGGACGAGATAGGAGTGGGCGGAGAGGGAGGGGATTGGAGGGTGGCGGGAGGTGGGAGGGGGGAATTAAGCGCTCGAGGTGTTTTGCTTTTGCTAATGAGGCTGTGGACACTCATTAGTGCACTAGTTATTTAACCAGTATTCCACCATTAGTAATAATTATGTGTTCACTGTTGTCATGCGCCTTAAAACTTCACCACTAAGACCTAATCTGGTTACTAGTACAGCATTGCTTCTTTGCTTGTTTTCTTTGTTAGTTTTTCTTTTGTATTACTAATGCCTAGTACACACCTACCGTTTGTGCGCACCCACCTACCATATATGGTCTAAAACTGCCCGTTTCGCCCACAAAAATCGCTAGGTGTGTGCTCCCCGCGCAGACCTAGCGATTGCGATTCGCGACTAAAAACTCAGTTTTAGGGCTAAAACGGGCCGATTACGATTGTGATTCGCGATTCAAAAAATGAATCGGCCCGTTTTCAGTTTTAAGCAGGTCGGGTCGAGTCGCAAGTTTTAGTGCACGCTATATTTGTTAGTTGGTTTCTTTGTTGTGTTTACGTCCCAGAAACATCTACTGTCATATGAAGTGGGGCACTGACTTGTGGCAGTGCACACTCATAGCAACTGTATAGTGCTTCCCCACTGGGATACCGGGCCACTGGTACCATGACCGACCTGAAACCCAGTCCACATTATCCTGATACTGTTCTAAACAGTTCTTGCCCTGTTCTATTAATTCCAAGTGCCTGGCTAGGTTGCGACAAGTATGCATTTTGTAAGTCACTCTTTATTGGTTTTTTTTTTCTGGGGCGGGGGGGGGGGGTTCCCCCTTGGACCAGATTCAAATGATCCTGATAACTAAGTGACTGCCTAAAAGTATAGCTTCTTCAATGATAATTCCCTAACTTACTAAGCAAAATGAGTATTCTTGCCTGAAATATGCTAACAGTTAGCGTCTGTATAAATCGCATAGGCAGATGGGAGTCGACAGGGTGATTGCATCTGGGAGCCTAGGTAGTGTAACGGTTAGCACGCTCGCCAGCAAGAAGTGTGAGTTTCTGTAGGCAGAACATTGTCCATTTTCATCACCGCCGAAAATTACATCACGATATATCATTATCATGGATAGCTATGATTGGGGGTCTGAAGTGCAATGCAGTTAATATGTCTTTAAGTGGAATATTTTGTTTAAGATATAGCGAATATCTATGTAAATAATCTGGGTTAAAATCAGTTGACGAGATCTTCAATTATAAAGAAAGCATTAAAATGAGCACATGGGCAAAATAAAGTCAGGAAATGTTCTTCAGCTAGTTGGTTTTGAGTAGTTTTTTTTATTTTTTTGTATCTGTCCTTCCCTGCTCCCCAGGATGACGGATATTAAGTGACTTCACTTTGACGGTAGTACGGAATGGACGAGGGTGTGTGGGGGGAAATGGTTGCTTGCTTGTTGGAGTTTTATGCCCTGGCAACATATAAGGTCATATCAGGCCATGTACCGACATGTGACAGTGTGCACTATATATGTGATGCATAACGTAGTATGCGAGTATAAAGATATGTAATAGCCCTGTCACACTACAACATATCTCACCGGCGTGCCCCCAATGCGCAAAATCACTTTTAATCTTCGAGAGACGTCAAACTTTTCGGCATCAGCGGAACGTATTGGTAGCGTGCGGCCGACATTGTGGTAAAAGTTTGGCGCGCCGTCCTGATATGACCTTAGATGTTGGTAGGACATAAAACAACAAAAAGCAACCGCTTGGTGCAACATGTGGTAACGACCCTCACGCGCGCGCGGCGTCTGCCTAGCATTCGTATAACGTTATTCCAGCGATCTCCACGTGCTCCTAACGTAGCCATAATATTTGCCCCCGCGCGTTGTCACGCGTTGTCGGTTGTCGCACACAACTTCGCCAATCCGATGATGCGCGCCGCCGACTGTCGCCGTCCATCAACGAATACCAACACATGCCTAACGTGTGCGTAATGCTTCCAGAAGTCTCCCGACATTTCGCCAAAAAGTGACACACGTCGACGCGCGTTGTCGCGAAACATCGTAATGTGACAGCACCATTAGGGAATATTACTTATTATTATTGTTATATTCTGTAAGATGCAACACTGTACTGGTGGCGCCATCTCGGCCCCCGTCACCTCCACCGGATGTTGACCAGTGTCAGTTGCACCAGAAGATTTATTCTATATACATGTATATATATATATATATATATATAAATATATATATATATATTTATATATATACTCCACTTTCAGGCAGATGGTCATCGGAGTGTACTCCAGAACATCTATCAATCGGACCGCAACCCTCTCCCACCCCCACCCCCACCCCCACCCCACCCTTCAACCGTCCCCCAAAATTACACAAGACGTGGTGGTCCAATCAGTAGAGCACAAGCTTCTCGTGCAGAAGGTTGCGAGTGCGAAAACCCATCATAATCTAACTAATGACTTACAAAATATCGCTATCTAGCCCGAAACTCTGCATTACTAGGATAGGACAAGGACTGGTTAGCTCACAATCCTGATAATGCGACTGGGTGGGACCACATCCGGTCATGGTGGCGATGACCTGGTCTCCCAGTGGGGAAGCACTATAAAGTCACCATGCATGTACACTATCACAAGTCGGTAGCCATCCTGATATGACCATAGATGTTGCTATGACATAAAACCCCAATAAACAAACACGCATCACCAGCATTCCATCCGCAGACCCACAATGGGCTGAAGCAGGGACACGCCAGGTACCAGCATGACGTGTCCTCGGCGCGGTGCATGCTGGTCGCCGCCATTTCTCCCGCTGTGGCAGCCGACAGGTGCTTCAAAACAGGCGGCAGGTGTTGCGCTTACTGCGCATGCGCCACTTATTTATCTTTAATTGGCCCACATTTGTTTGCTCTTGGAAATTTGACCAAAACACGGAACGCAAATGTATGTTCATTACTGACATAATTGTGTAACATTTAAAAACGGCATTTTAATATTTGTATATTTGTGTAGCCCCAAAAAAGAGCCAAAACCCAAACGCAGTATTTCTAGATTAAAACACTAATTGCATAGGTATAAGGTATTACAAGAGTTGTGGTGTTCTCTGTGGCAGAGTGTCTGACTTTTGTCTAGGTCGGACGCCTAATCTGAAGGTTGGTGGTTCGATTCCCTGTGCCCCCCCCCCACCTCTGCCAATTTGGATTTCCACCGCTGTGTATAACTTACAGCATCATCAAAGGCCGGTTGCTCTCATACCATGTATATGTGGTGTGGGAGGTTAAAAATCCCCTGGGTCGCTAAAGGTGTAGGCTTGGGCTTTCTATCGACAAACTGTCTAATGGTGAAAACAAGTCTATTCAGAATCATCCATGATGGGCAGTATAAATCATCCACAAAAAAACCCAAAAAAACTATGTATAACAAGTATAATCGAAAACTAAAAAGAAATCGGAAACTCCCCGATTTTACACCACAAAGACGTTTACAGAAATTATTGCTTAAGGAAACCAATCCATACGGATTATGACCATTACTGCAGAGCGGCGAAAACAAGTGCATGCACTTAACCGTTATGAGGGAGCGTGACGTAACTCAGGGAGTTGAGTGTCCACCTGTGAAGGTGTTGGTCATCCGATCGATCCTGCTGGGTGGACGCATTTGCAGTTTGGGATATTTTCCGTTCCAACCAGTGGGCCACTACTGGTTCACCAAAGGCTGTAATATGTTGTGTCCTGTTTGTCAGAAATTGGATATAAAATAACCGTTACTGCTTATTGGATAGAGTATCCTATGTGGCTGCAGCGGGTTTCCTCCAAAGAAATATGTCAGAATGACCATATATTTGACGTCCAATAGCCGATGATAAAAATCAATGTCTTCTACAGGCTTCATTAAATAAGACAAATTTTCCTTTTATGCGCTATGGGCAGAATAAACAAACAATCACTAAAATAAATGTCAATATGCAGATATTATTAATAATGTAGCGGTGCTGCCTTGGGCTAGCTCTATTTGTCCTTGCCAACCGGAAGCAGCGCCCCCTACAATGGTGCCCACTTCCGCTGAACTAGTGAGGAGTGTGGGGGGGGGGGGGCAGAGGGGATATTCTCAGTTCCGCTGGTCCCTCAGGAAGGACTGAAACTGCGACCCGGCACGTGGGGGTCACAACTTCATCTCACATGGTGGTGTTTGGGGTTTGAGTTCCGCATAACCCTCACCTTAATTGCGTACCATATCTTTTAAAGTCACCTTTCTTTTTGCACCACTGACGACATGTCAATTGTTCCGGAGTCTTATCTCTCACAATTCTAGGTGGGTTGGGGATAAGTTAAATGTAGACAACAGTGGTCAGTGGACGCCCGATTAACTTTCTCCAGTGGTCGGCAATTGTAGGCAGATTGTCGAGCGGGGTGGGGCAGTGCGCTCCGCCCTAAGCCAATTCAAGGCAGACCCCACCCCAACCCAACCCACCCGAAATCTCGTGAGATCTCTCATTGGGTTTGTTAAAACGTTTCTGGGTGCTAACGCTATGGCAAAGAGTGTATATATAATACATATATACATAAATATTCATGTATATATACATATATGCACATACCTATACATATATGCATATATATATATACAAATACACATATGTACATATATATATATACATGCGTATATCATATACATGTGATGTACAATAAGTATATGTGTGTAATGACCCACGATGTTCCTCCCACACTGTCACGCACTCACGGAAGAACACCAAGATTTAGTATAAGTACGCTTCAACTTGGTTTATTACGAAACCTCTGTGCTCTCCTCGGCGTCCACAGTCAACTGACCCACCCCTTAACTCGCCAGGTCCCATGTCACCTCTATAGGTGGGTGGGGGGGTGAGCTAGCCACACACAGTAGAGGGCAGCCCCATCAGGGGTGTGCCTGGTGGCTAGTCTGCCGCCACCTAGCGCAGTTCAGTGTAACTGCGTAGGTGTGCGGCGTAGTCTCCGCCGCCACCGGGTGGTAGTGGGGCTCATGTACAGACTACTACACTTGTATAAAGGCAAGGGGAATATATACTTCACATACCTATTCCCTGGTGGAATGCCCCCCCACCCCCACCCCCACCCCCCACAAGCTGTCGGGGTAATTGGTGGGTGGGACCTCCCTAGTGCTACACACACTGGAGGATGTTTTGTCTTTTGGGGGAGAGGGGGGCTAGGGCTATTATTATAATCCCTGAGCCAGTGATTAAACTACACACCCTTTATATACACATATACATATCATCATCATCATCATGCTGTCGGTCGGGATGCGAGAAAGACTGCTTTCATTACTGGACTGCCGCTCTCCTTTGTGTGGTTGTACATTTCATGAAAGCTGCTTGCAAAAGTGTTGAAGTGCTGCTGGCTTTTGCAAGTTACCAGCGGCACTCTCTCGGGGAGCAAATAGAGGTCTCACACCGGCAAGAACATGTCCAGACAGGCGAAAAACTATTTGTCCCTGCAGTGGCTGGTTGGGAGATGTTGGGAGTTCCATACAGCAACCGCCCTTGATGCTGCCACAGTGACATGGTTTTCTGTTCAGGGTTTGCTCCCTTAGCCTTCGGTGATGTCAAGAAGCTGTACCACAGGGCAGGGGCGTCAAACTCGCTGAGGTATTGCCATACCTGCATACCCAGGTATATGCATATACATACCAGAATTTGAAAAAATGGTGCTGTCACATTACGACGCTTCTCACCGGCATGCCGCCAATGCGCAAAATACGTTTTATGCATCGAGACACGTCCAACTTTTTGGCGGTTTGGGAAAAAGTTTGACGTCAGCACAGCGAGTTAGTAGCGCAGCGTGTTAGTAGCATGTGGCCAACGTGTATCGACGCGTGGCGAAAAAAAACACAAAAGAAGTTGGCGCACCATCCTGATATGACCCTAGATGTAGCTAGGACATAAAACAACAAACAATTTGGTGCAACGTGTGGGAACGACCGTCACGTGCGTGCGGCGCCAGTGGAAAAGAAGTATACATGCTTCTAATGTATCTCGACGACCCCCTAATGTCGCCATAATGTTGGCACCCACGCGTTGGCGCACATTGGCACGCATCAAAGGTTTTGTGCAAGCCAATGCCAACGATCCTCGCAGTCCATCAACATGTACCGACATGCGCCTAATGCGCGCATAACGCTTTCTGACGTATCCCGACGTTCCGCCAAAAAATCACATACATCGACGCGCGTTGGCGAGAAACGGTGTAATGTGACAGCGTCATAAGAGCTTGTCCGCTTGTCTGGGACAAGTGAGAATAGACAGCGACAAGTAGAAGATGACTCCCAATTACCTACATTTGTTTAATTTATATTTCCGCTACATAATAAACACACATATATATATGTATATATATGGATGTAAGGTAAGTACTCTGGACAAGTGGAAATTCATACAAACCATTGAAAATCACGCCAGATTTGTTTGGTGGACAAGTGAAAGGTTGTATTTCTTTCTTTCACTGCATAAATGTATATATACACAACCCATAGACATATATAAATTATGTATGGTGTATCTAGATATGTGAATAATATTATAAATGTAATACGTCTGCGGCTACCAACAGCAGCCTGGGGTTGAGGGAGGTGCAGGTCGAGCAGCCTGGAGAACCATGGGGTCTGCATGTGATCAGTCAAATTCCGTAATTCCTCCAGCATCCGCCAGGCTCACCCCAGTCTCGACCTATCTCCAGCATAAATTTACTATATGCATATGTATATATGTATGTATGATTTGTTTGTTTGGGTTTATGCCCTGGCAACATCTAAGGTCATATCAGAATGGGTACCAACTTGTGACAGTGCATACTTATGGTGACTTCATAGGATTGGCCCACCTGGAGACCAGGCTGCTGGCACCGTGACTCGATATCCTAGACAGTCACATTATCATGATACTGAGCTAACCAGTCCTTGTCTTATCTTATTAATGCCGAGCGCCACGCTACGTAGCAAGAACTACCAAATTTATACGTTATTGGTTGGACTCGGCTGCGATTCAAACACCCAACCTTCCACATGTAAAAATATAGTACAATGACAGAGAATGCACTATTTTCTAAATACATGTAGTAGTCTGCATTGACATCTGAGGCAAGGAGCGACATAAGCCGTGTTCACACGGGCAATGTAAATCGATTCGTAGAAATCGACTTGCCTAGTTCGGCTCACATTTGGCGTGTGAACGCGCGGCTGAGGCGGTTTAGGGCTGAATCGATTTCTGTGATCTGGATACTGTAAACCACTTGTGGAGGTCGATTACGTGAGTCGATTTCTGTGAATCGATTTATTTTGCCCGTGTGAACGCACTAAGGCGGATTAAGGACGTCACACGCATGCACAGTCGAGACCTTAGTTTGTTGACTTTCCGCTCGATCAAAAGCGCATATTATATAATTTGGTCTATGAACCTGCTAGAGGTGCACAGATATGTTTTTCATCATTTATTTTTAGGGTTTCACTGCCCAGCAGAACTTTTGACCATTCCAAACCAATACGATTCAGTCCATACATATCTAGGTCGAACCCACACTCTCTCGTGGTGAGGTCGACTAAGCGCAAACTGGTGCTGGTTAGTATCGCCTTGTTCATGCGCTGATATCGATTTCCGGCCCAAGTACTGCCCGTGTGAACGCGCATCTAAATCGATTCATATGATTCGCCTTGGCTGAATCGCTTTAGATTTTGCCCGTGTGAACACGGCTTTAGACAGGTGAATAGGGTGAGTGCATCAGGGAGCCTAGGTTGTATAATTGTTAGCACGCTAGCTCCTGAATCAGGACATTGCGAGAGGTTTGGGTTTGAATCCTGCTCTAGGCGCAATGTTTTCCATTTACACCAGACTGACGACATATCTATAGACACATATACTATATCGATAAATATATATTTATAAATATATATATATATTTTAATACCAACATTGAGATCAAGCTCATTATCCCACTTACTCCTGTGTACAACATTGCATCGAGCAATGTTAACTAATTATACTTAAAGTTGCATAGTCTGATGGTTTTGAATTTCTGTATTTTTTCTGAGATAAATATATTAGATCGATCACTAGTATCTACTTTACATTACTTCAAAGTTACTTTTATTTTAAATGGTAAACTTTTGAGATATTTTGAGTGCAAACATTGAAACTTAGTTTTGGCAAGCTTGCCAAAACTCTGACACCATAGATTTCTGCAGTAACAGGTTCTGTTAAATTCACTCAGTCAGTATTGCCTTCTACGCAGAAACAAATGCTTAATTAGTGCATCAGTATCTAAGTTAGATATGTAAAATCAAATCTAGATAATTGATCTGGTTTTGAAAATTTGATATTTCATGGGACTATGCAGCTTCAAATAAACCCGGCCTGATGAGAAGACACAGTTAAATATAGGTCAGGCAGGCATATCTGGACTGAAAACTCCACACTTAGTCATAAACTTGTCGCACATGTAGACTCGCAGATGGGTTCACAAATTATGCACATACAAATGGCACATCCCCATTGGCACCAATAGAAAATAACTACAGTAAAACCTCTCCAATCGACCATCTCCAGAGATCGACCACTCCTCTATACCAATTGCTTTATTTGGGTCCCAACAATACCGTGTTAATGATATTCTAACTCCCTAAACCGACTACCTCCCTAAATGGACCACTTAAAGTCGGTCCCACGGTCGGTCTATTTACAGAGGTTTTACTGTACAGGATTATTAGGGAGTTAGAATATCCTTACAGGAGTATTGCTGGAACCCAAATAAAGCGATCGATGTAGGGAAGTGGTTGATCTGTGCAGGTGGTCGGTTAGAGAGGTTTTACTGTAATCCTACATGACAAAATAGACATAACTCTTAAAACACAATTTTGAGTGAGGTTTTTTTTAAAATTTGCAGTACAGCCAGATATTAGACTAATATCTCTGACATTTCACCAGAGACCCTCTAATACTAAGACGGCTCACTCAGCCGGGTCTGTGTAATCAAAATGATCAAACCCACCACTTGGTGCGCTGGCTGTTCTCTTGGTTAAACAGGTGCTATATTATATGTATAAATGTATATATGAATGTGAAAGATGTGTGATGATGGTGATGCTGATGATGATGCTGATGATGATGTGTATTTGTTCATAGCAATTTCATATTGATGTGTATTCATACTTACCTATCTCATGTATTATATAATTGTATGTGTTTACATGTGAAACATCAACCAGCAGCTGGTTGATCAAACCCACCACAAGGTGGCACTGCAAAATTTACATTACCATGGGAGAGATAGGGAGTGAGCATCTTAGTGTTGTAGTGTCTTTGGTATTACTTACATGTAGATATCAATTGATAGCTTGTTATCATTTATCGCGGGGCCCCTGAAAAGTACAGGGCCCCATCGAATATGTCTCTTTTGCTATTAGGTTGATCCGGGACTGGGTGGAGGCTAGAGACAGAAATTATCTCATAACGTAAACAAGTCAATAACACAAACTATTTACACAACGTGAACCTTCCCACGATCTGAATTCCAAGGAACCTTTGAACTGTGATTTCAGCCAGGCTCTAATATTACCAGCGCCTTCCTGAAAGATCGGCCATTAGATGGATTGGACTCACCTGTTAAGAGAAGAAAAAAAACAGTTGTGATTAATTAGTATGTAACAAATATTGGGTTTAAATATCTGATCAGCTGATTTTAACGCGCATGTATTATAATGAATATCTGAAATGACATAACACCAAATATTCATGTTCCAGAAATATCAATTGGATTGCACTTAGAATTATCAAAGTTGCCTATTCCGATAGCTTCGAGTTTCAATCATTTTCTGAACGAATATATTAGGTTAATGGTTATAATCGACCTTACTTTAGTTCGAAGTAACTTTTATTTTAAATGGCTAACCTTTGAGATATTTAACATGCCAACTTATGTTTTGCAAGCTTGCCAAAACTCTGACACCATTGGCTTTCTGCAGTAACCGATTCGATTAAAATCTATCAGGGTTCCCTTCTATGTGGCGACAAATGTTTCATAAGTGCAACAGTATCTAAGTTAGATATGTTGAATGTAATCTAGATAATTGTTTTGGTTTTGAAACTATCTCCATCGAAGTATGCAGCTTTAAGAATAACCGTGGAATAATCGATCTAATGCCCTTAAAGTGTTAAGTTCCTGCCTGTTTTGTTGGACCTCAAATAAAGTATTATGTTACATCATACAGGCAATATAGTACACATCTCATACAAATACCATATTATTACTAATGAGGAAATATGTGCCAAGATCCAGCAGGCACTTGGACAACACAATGATCTCCTGATAATCGTAAGAGATGTAAACTGTAGTGGTATGGCCATATTTCCCATCCACCAGTTCTGGCTAAAACCATATTGCAGGCACAGTGAAAGGGCGCAGAAGACAAGGCGGACAAAGGAAGAGGCGGGAAGACAACATCAAGGAATGGACAGGCACGGAGTTTGGCAAATCACAGAAGGGCAGTGGAGAATGGAATAAAATGGAGAAAACTGGTTGCAATGGAAGTATTCGACTGGGCCTTTCCAATGCCTATTCATATTTGACTGGGACCGGAAGTGGGTTTCTATACGTATGAATCAAATGTGTCTTGTGGCTCCATCCACAAGGCCACTTGGTGTATTTCAACATGGCTGATATGGAAAGGTTGAAAGATTCAGTAGCTTCAGCCAATTAGAGCTGTTCTTTTCAATTGCAATTGGCATCACACATAGGGGGCAACCATTTGCAATGGAAACCAACAGCTCTGATTGGTTCTTTTCAATTGCAAATGGTGGCCTCCATCGAGGGCAGCCATTTGCAATTGAAAAGAACAACTCTGATTGGCTGAAACAACTGAAGCCATTTGACTGGTCCTCTGTTGCATTTGAAAACCAAGTTCACTGCGCAGGTGGGCGGAGCCTCAATTTTGCAGATGGAAAGGTCCCAGTTGAGTACGTCCTATGTCATACGAGGTTCCCCCATGATCCTTGTGGTGGAGGGATTGATGATGATGATGATGCTGATGCTGAAGAGATTGGTGGAATTAGAATTTTCATATGGCATATTATAATTAGAAACCCATGAGTCTGAAGATGTTTCAGTTTTATTCCATAGACTAAGCCTTCCTTAACCTACGTCACCACATGACCAAAATGCTCACAACTTGACAATGGTGGCCCCTCAGCCTTGCTTTCACCCTAAATAACTCCCAGAAATTGGTTGGTATCACAATATATAAATAGCAGACTTAAAAAATTGATAATTCTCTCTTCCTAGCCAAGCACTCGGCTTTATTAGGAGAGGGCAAGGACTGGTTGGCTCGGTGTCAGGATAATGTGACTGAGTGGGATATCAGGTCATGGTACTGGCAGCCTGGTTTCCCAATGGGGCATCACTATAAAGTCACCATCAGTGTGCACTGTCACAAGTCGGTACCCGTCCTGATATGACCTTAGATCTTGCCAGGACGTAAAACTCCAACAACCAACCTCGGGTGGCATAAACGTGGTTATCACTGGCTCACAAATGGGTCAAATATTCCACTTCGCTGTAGGCACACAATGACAGATGCCGTCTTTACTCACTGCAATGGGAAACCACTTCGCTAACTCACTTATGACATTCTGCACAAGTAGGAATTTTGGTTCGAAAATTAAAACTCACAGGCAAGGACAAAGATTATATTGTCAAGGAATAGTACTAATACCTTGGTTAACCATATATGTGCTGTATAATTTATTATGTGTATATAAATTAAGAATGTCTCCGAATGTCGGACACCGATCCTCACATACTAAACTAACTCGATACACTGATAGTCGGTCATTCTCTGCATCCCGCCGACTCTGACTCTTGACCAGTTGACCCCAACGGTCACTCACTTCTCACCTTCAATTCTTTAAGCTTAATATATTACTTTTTTATTCGTGTAAGCAATCTCAATTTTGAAAACCTGTATAAGTTTTTGTTTGTGTTGTTGTTTTACGTCTTAGCGAAATCTAAGGTCGTATCAGGACGGGTACCGACTTGGGACAGTACGCACTCGTGGCGACTTTATAGTTCCTATGCAATTAAACTCCATATAAAAACAAAAGTTGTATCTTACTAATTTATTCATATTTATTGTTATCATGGAGACGTGGGTGTGGGGGTGGGGGAGGGGGGTAATTCAGCAGTTACATTAAAAGATAATGTGCCGAGAAATATAAGACCGACTGACCCAAAACCGAACAATTCTTTTTATATGCACAATGTGGAATGTTGGGCTGCTTGGTTGATTGTTGTAGTTTTACGTACTGGCAACATCTAAGGTCATATCAGGATAGGTACCAACTTTTGACAGTGCACACTCATGGCGACTTCATAGTGCTGCCCCACTGGGAGACCAGGCTGTGCTGTCAGCACCATGACCTGATATCCCACTCAGTCACATTATCCTGACACTGAGCCAACCAGTCCTTGCCCTACCCTAATAATACCAAGCACCTGGCTAGGAAGCGACAAGTATAAATTTGTTAAGTCATTGCTTTGACTCGACGAAGGTTCGAACCCATGGATTTGAATCCTACGATCTCCCAAAACGAGGGGCGGACGCTCAACTCATTCGACCATCCTATCTGGTATGGAAAATTGGGTGACAAACTGTTAGTGATTGGTGCAAAAACCCAACTCGGCTGGCTGGCTGGAATGAAGTCAATGAAGCCGCAGGCCGAGTGCCCAAGTGGCATTAGTGTATGTTTCAATGATGTGGCTCGACAGGGGGAATGGATACTCCGGGAGTGTTTACTTGGTGGTCACATGTTAGGGGCGAAGAGGGCACGGCTGACTAACAATTAACCGTTATGTTTGTTTATGTGCATTTCTTTGAGATGAAGGCAAATATACACAGTCATACATCATATTCAGGTCAATCTGGTTTATGTCAAATTTCAACCAAAACATGGTCAGCGAAGAGAACACATTGGCTAGTCGTGCATGGCTTATTAGGAGTTTAGCAAATGCCAGAAATCTTTTTCTAAACACTAAATTACTTGTTGCAACACCAATTTAGAACTTTCGTTCAAGAATGTTTCATCACAGAAAATTGCATTGAAGAATTGAGGATAACTTCTTCAAAGAATATCTCATTGGACATTTTCATTGAAGGAAATGTTCTCTAAGAATATTTCATCAAATATCATATCAGCGAACGATATTTCATCAAAGTATATTTCATCAAAGGATATTTCACCAGAGAAGGACATTTCATCAAAGGATATGTCATCAGAGGATATGTCATCAAAGGATATGATATCAAAAGATATTTCATCACAGGATATTTCAAAGGATATTTCATCAAAGGATATTTCAGCAAATGATATTTCTGCAAAGGATATTTCAGCAAAGGATATTTCAGCAAAGGATATTTCAGCATAGGATATTTCAGCAAAGGATATTTCACCAGAGAAGGACATTTCATCAGAGGATATTTCATCAAAGGATATTTCATCAACGGATATTTCATCAAAGGATATTTCATCAAAGGATATTTCATCAAAGGATATTTCATCAAAGGATATTTCATCAAAGGATATTTCATCAAAGGATATTTCATCAAAGGATATTTCATCAAAGGATATTTCATCAAAGGATATTTCATCAAAGGATATTTCATCAAAGGATATTTCATCAAAGGATATTTCATCAAAGGATGTTTCATCAAAGGATATTTCATCAAAGGATATTTCATCAAAGGATATTTCATCAGAATATATTTCATCAAAGGATATTTCACCAGAGAAGGACAGTTCATCAAAGTATATTTTATCAAAGGATATTTCATTAAAGGATATTTCATCAAAGGATATTTCATCAAAGGATATTTCATCACAGGATATTTCATCAAAGGATATTTCACCAGAAGGACATTTCATCAAAGGATATTTCATCAAAGGATATTTCATTAAAGGATGTCATCAGAGGATATTTCAAAGAATATTTGATCTAAGGCCATTTCATTTAGGGATATTATATTGAAGGATATATATTTCACTGAAGATATTTCATTGAACAATATATCATTAAAACTTATTCCATCAAATAATATTTTATTGAAGACTAAATCATCTATCAATATCAGCTGAATATTTCACATGCAGGTTGAGTGTTAACTGTTATGTTAATCCGTGCAGCCATAATAATGTAGTAGTCTGAACATGAGCTCTACTATCACGCGGTAGCAGCGGAGACTACGACGCCACTGGCGCAGTTCCACTACACTGCGCTAGGTGGCGGCACGGGTCACCACCGGTCAGACCCTAGCCGGGCTGACCTCTACTGCGTGTGGTTGACCCACCCCCCCACACACACCTATAGAGTCGATGTGGGATCTGGCGAGTCAGGGGGCGGGTCAGACAACTACTGACACCGCGGAGAGCAGAGGTTTCAATAAACCAGGTGAAGCGTACACTGTATTGAATCTTGGTGTTCTTTCGTGAGAGAAAGGGTGAGTCGGAGGGCCGTGGGCCATTACATTGGTGCCGTGAGCCAGCTTGCCTTCTGCGTAAGGGGGTAAGTATTGGACCTGGGCCATGGACTCCGCAGGTAGGTTCTCTTCGTAATTCATAGTTATGGAGGGAGCGACGGCAGGTCAACTGCGTAGTGGGCGCCAGTACCAAGACAGTGGTGCGGGGAGCCCCGGCGCAGTTGGGTTACCGGTGGGCGTGGACGCTTCTGCGGTGAGTGCACCGCACCACGCTCACAGTTCACCTGATAGGAATGTTGATGTATGTACGTTCATTCCAAATGCAGGTGCCGGCGTTGTAGGGGATCGCCGCCGTGTGTCAGTGAGTGGGGGGGGCGTAGCCACTCCGCCACTTGTGCCGGTGGTGTCGTCTAGACATGCCGAAAGTGCTGACAGCTATTGGACGCAGTTAGCCCGACTGAGTGGCAGTCCGCCACCCGGTATTGCGCCGTTGTTTACGACGGGGGTGATACAGGGTGGTGGGCGTGACACGCGGTTGGGCACTCATTCTGATAGTGGTGGCGCGGCGTCGAAAGATGTCGCGCCATCGGTAACAGTGCGAGATGTTCTCTCAGTTCGTAAAAATACTGGGGAGGGCATTACGGGGAGTACGATGAAGGGGGGCTTCGCTCTCGATGATATGCAGTCTCTGTCGATCAGTAGTGATTCGGGGGCAGGTGTACACGAGGGTAGCAGTTCAATCGCGTGTCGTGAGGATTTAGGTCTGGCTGGGCGCGGGGGTTCTGTGGGAGGTATGCCGCTGGAGTATTCGCCGTGGGGGAGTTCAGCTGTCCGTTCTGTGGGGACGGGAGCTGGACGTGCAGGTCCCCGTGATCCCTGTTATAGGGAGAGTTCCCCGACTTTGGAGACAGGGTTCGTAGCCGATGACTCGTTGACGTTCGCGTTGGAGCATGATTTGGTTATGGGTCGTACGGTTCCTGGGTCGCAGTCGGAGGTGGAGCGTCAAGAGGGGATGCGCATCCGCCGACTGCGAGCTTGGAAGCGGGTCCAGTTTGATCGGATGGCAGAGGAGAGGCGGTCGTTGGATGAGTTGAGAGTCTCCAATGCTGCCGCTTTCGCGCGCGAATTAGCGGAGCTAAGCGCGGCGCGGCGTGTTTCCGCTGAAGAGGTGAGATCCAATCGGGTGTTGGTAGATGAGCAGCAAGCTGCGTTTACTAAACAGACGGAGGACTTATCTATGCGGGAGGCGCTGAGTGGGCATTTACAAGGGGAGAATCAGAGATGTGAACGGTTGCTAGCTGCCGAGAGGTGTAGCATTAATTCTGCTCTGGGGGTTCTTGTAAGTGAGCGCGCAGCTTTTCAGGCTGAGAAACTGGCGTTTCAACGCAGTTTGGAGCTTGGAGGGAGTAATGTGGGGGTAACTGAGTCTACACGGTTAGATAACTACGAGACGCGGTTGCCAGTGCATACTGCGCGCCCGGTTTCCGCGGGTGGCTCACCACGTTCACCGGCGCCCTCTAAGGGGGGCGGCGGGGGAGGTGGGGGTCCTAGGGAGCCGGAGCCCTACAGTGAAGGTGGTACCTCTAAGGGGGGGGCGTCTGGGCAACATCTGAGAGGTGTTGTGCAGGACTCCGTCTACGTGGGTAATACTCATGGAGAGGTACAGAGTGAGAGGATTCCTGACCCGGTGGGTATGGGGGGTGACGCAGTTCCGATTGCGTCATTGCCTGGACTGCCAGTAGGTCGCCAGTACTCAGTGGAAGAGATGTGGTTGTTCCGTCATCATCCTGCAATAATGGATGTGATTCGGGAGCCTGCTTCGATTGGGGGTGGGGCAGGTTGGGAGTCGTGTAATCGGGATACGTTAGAGCTGGATGAGAATGTTCTGCGGCATCCCGTGGCGGGTTCTGCGCGTATTCCAACGCTACGTCCTAAGCCATTTACAGGTATTAAGCAGGAGTGGAATATCTGGTGGCGGGACTTTACGTTGGATATGCGGTCAAACATGTGGGATGAGAGGGTAGCTCTCATTCAACTGTTGCTTCTGTTGAGGGGGTTCCACTTGTGGGGTATGAATTCTCTCCCAGCAAAAAACATTCTATACACCAACTACATAGAGGCTGGGAGAGGTCGTCTTTGTGCGACTCATTTAAAGACTCTTTCTTCACCTAGACTGATGACATGTTTGCCTTGCAGCTAGCTAGATTGATATCGCTATTTCGCTGCAGGCAGGTCTAGGAATTGCGCAAAAGGATACATACATAGCTTTGTAAGGCTTCTCTCCCTTTCAAGTTGGTTCTCATGTTGACTTCTATCATTTCTCGATTCTCATCGGTTTGCATTCTGCAACCGGTGAGACTCTAAGGGGGGCAGTGTAGTAGTCTGAACATGAGCTCTACTATCACGCGGTAGCAGCGGAGACTACGACGCCACTGGCGCAGTTCCACTACACTGCGCTAGGTGGCGGCACGGGTCACCACCGGTCAGACCCTAGCCGGGCTGACCTCTACTGCGTGTGGTTGACCCACCCCCCCACACACACCTATAGAGTCGATGTGGGATCTGGCGAGTCAGGGGGCGGGTCAGACAACTACTGACACCGCGGAGAGCAGAGGTTTCAATAAACCAGGTGAAGCGTACACTGTATTGAATCTTGGTGTTCTTTCGTGAGAGAAAGGGTGAGTCGGAGGGCCGTGGGCCATTACAATAAGTTCACATAATCTGTATTCGGCATATATACAGTGAAACTCCATTATAGCATGATCTTTTGGTTCCATACAATATCATCATAACAAGTGGGGTTGTGCTTAAATCGATGTTCTGTTTTGTTGTTGTTGTTTTTTTTATTGAGGCTGTATTTATACTGTCCATAGCATATAAGCCCGGGTACCCAGGCTTGTTTTCAATGCTGGCCAGTTGTAGTGTTGGTGGTATCTTACCACACAGTAGCTGCTGATAAGGTATTTGATTGCCTGCATTTCAGTAGCAGATAGATAATTGGATGGTATGGTTTATAGCCTATGTTAGTTTTTTTTAATTTTCTTGGCATATATGTATTTATTTTGTCTACTCTTATTACTAGACTAGCCTACTCCTATTCACATATCATAGGCTTGTACGTAGCTGTGTGGTGTGTTATCTGGCTACTTTTGGCATGGTTACCTTCCATTGGGCATCCCGCTGGTGGGCCGTGACATATCACATGCCCCTTTGCGGTGCAGCTTAGTGGGGGTTTCCTAGCCTTATTTTGCACAGATATTTTTTGTAAGTTTTTAGGTCAGGAATTTGTCGTTCCTTTGCCGTTTGGGCATTCCACACCTTGGCAGCCATTTCCAACGTGCTTCTCTCATGAGCTTATATTTGGTTTCTGGTCTGCTTTAGTAGTGGCGCATTACTTTCTGTTCACTGACTTACCTTTTATTTGAAGAATTAGGAGTCCAATAATGCATCAAGTGATGTCCGCAGTTGCCCTAAAGTGGGGTGCGCACAATTGGGGTTTCACTGTATGTTGGTAAGGCCATGAGGATCACAGCCCATGATTAGTATTCAGACGGCCCTAAACCAGATTATCTCTTGTAAACACCTGTCAAGTTGGAGGTGACAATATAATACCCCTCCTTCAATATTGACAAAGTGCAACCACATCTCCCAACGGCGAAGCCAAACTACCACATGGGATTATGGTGCTCCCTGATCTGCATAAAACACACTGCATCCAATAGCAAAAAGCAGCTTATGGCCCTTTCACACTACGACGTATTGTGTCACTGTCAGCGTATGCATAGCAAACGGCTGAAATGGTCCCAATACGTCGAGATTCGTCGAACTTTTCGGCGCGGGGGGCAAGGTTGGACGTATACACAATATACTGAACGTATGCAGAACGTATGTGCGATGAATTACTAAGCGTTTGAGAGTGTATCATAGAAAGTATGGCCAAACGTTTGACTAATGTGCGTCCCATGTTCTCTGCATATGGCCAGCGTATGAGTACCCTATCCCTAGTGGGAGGCACATTGGTCATACGTTGGTCATATGTTGGTCATACGTTGGCCATATCTTGCCTCGAAAAAGGCATGCAACTTTCGCAGAACGACACCAAACGTTATATATGTTATTCGGTCACCAGAAGTATGCATTATGCATTAAATACATCAAGACACGTTAACACCAGGCATACATTAGACATAACTTATTCATACAATGTCATACCGTGTCAATATGCTGTCAATTCGCGGACTGTACATTTCGGTCACCTTGACTTACTACTAACATACTTCAATATATGTCTAATGTACGTCTTGTGTTTCACGGCATGTGTCTAATATATACAAAGCATATGCCTAATGTAAAGCCAACACGTTGTCATACATCTAAGTTTTTTGACATGCACAACATTTTTTCGGAGCCTTGGTGGGCAACACCGTATGACAGGATACTGGTATGCCTAACATAACCATAAGGTTTCTCGACGTACACCGATGTGTTGGCCCTAAATCACATAGTCTGCACTACGTCTTAGTGTGACAGGGCCTTAGAATTAGATCCAGACCCAAACCTGCTGTGACGTATGCGTAGCATATATTGTTATCTATCTATCAATGTATCTATATATCTATATCTATATATATATATGATATGTATATATGTGTATATCTATATATATAATAAATATAAAAAAGTGTAAGGGTATATATATATATATATATATATATACATACACAGTGATAGAAATAAGCAAATATTTTGTCCGTCTCAATTTTCACTCTTCCACAGTACTTACTTGATATACATATATATATATATAAATATATAGGTCATTCTCAGAAACTGTGTACCACTTGTATGACAGTTTATACTCCTGATATATATATATATACATATACAGTGATAGAAATAACTTGTTTTACTTGCTCAAGGGACAAGTCTGGTGTGATTTTCACTTGTTCGTCTGAGTGTTCACTTCTTCTGGACAAGCTCTTATTTCGAACGATGCATATATATAAATATATATATATATATATATATATATAGGTATAGGTATAGGTGGACGTAGGGCTCTTTCACTTTCGAGTTAATTATTTGCTAATTATTCGATACGTTATTGCTTGAGACGCGTTGGTTCTCCGTGTGATTCGGTGGTGGGTGGGGGTATGTTATGCGGATTCTATTGTTGTATGGCCTGGTCTGCATGTTGTTAGGGCGTGAGCCGCCTGGGCGTATTTGGTTTGCACCCAAGACGGCAATTTGGAAAGTACACAATTTCTTCTTCTTCTTCTTTCAACGTACCCACTTTCACTGCCGTAACCAAAAATATGACATACCGGTTAGATAAGACCGTGCCGAGATAGAAACTGTTTCGGTATTTTGCACACATTTTTAAACCGGAGAAATGCGGATATGCAACATTTAAATTGTGTACGCCAGATAAGATTTGGAAAGTGCACAATTGTTTTGGAAAGGACACAATTTCTTTTCACTGGCGTGCTCTAATACTAGTACAGTAACACCTCTCTAAATCGACTGACCATGTGACCGACTTTAAGTGGTCCATTTAGGGAGATGGTTGGTTTTGAGAGTTAGAATATCCTTACAATGGTATTGTTGGTTTCGAGATTTAGAATATCCTTACAATGGTATTGTTGGGACCCAAATAAAACGATCGATATAGGGGAGTGGTCCATCTGTGGAGGGGTCGATATAGAGAGGTTCTACTGTAATGGTAATAGGAAACTTGGGGTAGGCGGGTCTGCATGGCAATAACACCCACATTGCGGCATAATATTATTCTAATTAGAAGCAGGAAGGGAAGTGGAATAATTAATATCGACAACCCCCTGACGCAGAGTGTCAATACCACGACCAATTAGCCCTGTGACGGTAAACGCCTACTGTGTACTGCCCGTCTTACTGTAAACACTCCCGCCATTTGCAGATTGTAGTTATTGAGGACCGGACGCGGTGACCGAATCGGTAGAGCGCAAGTTTTACGTAAGGAAGGTCGAAAGTTCGTTTCCCGGTCGAGTAAAAAAAATAAAGCTTGTTTTATTTAACGACGCCTCTTGAGGACATTGACGTTATCACCGGCTATTACAAAATATGGCCATTCTGACATATTTCTTTGGAAGAAACCCGGTGCCGCCACATCGGCTACTCTTTTCGATAAGCGACAATTGTTAAAATATTCCGATAATCAGCAGTGGGGGGACAAGAAAATCCTCTATATATATATATACACACACAGAATATATATGGCATGGCCCATGCTTGAGGGCAGGTAATAATAGACATAGGGATGATTGGCAGGTCTGGGTGAGTGCACTCTGCTGAGGTACGGGTCAATGTACACAGGGGTCAAGGTTGGTGGTGCCCACAAGTCAACCAGCTCTGGTGGTGGGCAGACCACTGGTCATCATGGTAACCAGAAATGCTGAGTTCCTATTGGAGGAACTGGGAATGCTGCGTCCCTATTGGTTGGATTGAATGACATGATCCTGTACCAAGAATCCATGTACTATATATAATAAACCAGAGGGGGTTGGACTCTCTCTTACACTCTTACTCTTGCTTTACTTTCTCTCTTTCTCTCCATCTGTATTGTTTTTCACTTTAGCCTAACTACATAGCCACATACTCCAACACCACCTCTACAATGGGTCTTTTTATATGCACTTTCCCACAGAGAGGATAGCACTCCGGTTGAGTCAAACCAACGACTTACACAATTAATACTTGTCACTCCCTAGCCTAGTGCTCGGCATTATTAGGATAGGGCAAGCAAGGACTGGTTGGCTCAGTGTCAGGATAATGTGACTGAGTGGAATATCAGGTCATGGTGCTGGTGGCCTGATTTCTCAGTGGGGCAGCACTATTAAGTCACCATGAGCGTGCACTGTCACACATCAGTACCCATCCTGATATGACCTTAGATGTTGCCAGGATGTAAAGCTCCAACAACCAATCAATCCAGCATCTAACCTGAGGCTGCCGTCCGGCATACTGGGTCACAGCTTCAGTCCGTACTCAGGGATCAGCTGAACTCGGAATGTCCTTACAAATACTATCAGAATCACTATCAGGAAATAGACTACATCACGGTTCTGAGTGCGCATGCGCTGAAAACGGTGTTGGGAGCAAAGCAAAGGCATACGGCCATTGAGTTTGCCGATACGCGTAGGGCAAAACTGCCATTTTATTCAAAATTAATAGAAATACATAACAATTTGGCACAAACATGGACGGAAGGATGCAATATCATAATATAATAAAAATGTTTATGACACAACTCTCCATAATTAAGCATTTTGAGCTAAGAAACATACAATTTCAGTCACTTTACAGGCTGATGTTTACATCACCATTGATTAGTCACAAGTAATTCTTGTTCTAAATATTAAAATGTCAAATGTGTCAACAAAGACTTGTTTTAAAGAAATATATAACCAATATCTGATTAACCCTACTCATTTTCTATTTCTATGTATGTCATTAACCATAGGATATAAATAAAAACATGAATAAAATAAGTAAAAATGACTCTGGCTATGGCTCTAACACTAGTCTGAGTGCCTAGATTTGTCTAAATCTAAATGCACATGACATAAGATGTGCTGATTATATTAATGTAAATGCAATGCTGGATAAAATATTAATATCTTAATTTATTATATATATTTTTTAGTTGGTATTCTATGTTTCAAAGAAGAGCTGATATGAGCAGAAACTAGCACATTTCATAGCTGCACCCAGTGTATTAGCATTACCCATGTACTTCTGGTGGCTTTGTTTTGCTCTGACGCATGCCACAATGCACTGCGCCGCTGGAACCGTGTTGTAGTCTATAGAGCATGCATGCGCGTGCGCGTCTTCAGTGTGGCACTTCCGCGTTCGGAAGGCTAGGCGCCGCTAGGGGTTTCACGGTCGCTTGGGTTCATATGTGGGGATGGGAGGGGGTTGTCGTGTGGGTGGGGGAGGGGTGTGTTCTCGCTCTGGTACATGGCCTTCCCATAATGCAGTGCTTCTTATAAAGTGGGGATTTGCTCATAATCAGAGCAAGCTGGGGATGATGAGGAGGAGGAGGAGGGACAGGAAGAAGGAGGAGGATGTGAGTGAGGGTAGAGTAGCAAAGGAAGGAGGAATGGAGGAAGAGAGGGGTGAGGTGAAGGAGGGGGATATGAGGAAGCGTTGGAGGAGATTGTTGTTTGTTTGTTTGTTTGTTGTTGTTTTACATCCTAGCAACATCTAAGGTCATATCAGGACGGGTACCAACTTGTGACAGTGCGCACTCATGATGACTTTATAGTGCTGCCCCACTGGAAGACCAGGCTGCCAGTACCATGACCTGATATCCCACTCAGTCACATTATCCTGACACTGAGCAAACCAGTCCTTGCCCTATCCTAATAATGCCGAGCACCAGGCTAGGAAGCAACAAGTATCAATTTTTAAGTCATTGGTTTGACTCGACCGGGGTTTGAACCCGCGACCCCACGATCTACCAACACGGGAGATGGACGCTCTACCTCATTCGGCCATCCCGTTGGAGGAGAAGGGGGAGAAGGTATGAGAGGGGAGAGGAAATAATTAACAGGAGGTGGAGAAGGAGGGGGAGGAGGGGGTTATGATCAATAGGAGGAGGAGGAGGAAGAGCGGGAAAAGTAGGGGGGACGGAGTGGGGAAGGCGGAACGGGTGAGGGGAAGGAGAGAGGGGCGGAGAGGAAGGGGAGTGGAGAGAGTGGGAAGGGTAGGCAGACGGTTGGGAGGAGGGAGGGAAGGGAGACGGGGGGGGGGAGAGAGGAGGGGAAGGAGGCGTTATCATTGAGAGAGCCAGAAGTGGGTGGGGACGAGAAAAGAGGCGTGGCAAAGGAGGAATGGATATTATTAAATACTAGGCGTGGCGGCCGAATCGGTAGAGCGCATGCCTCCCGTGTGCTAGATCGGGAGTTCAATTCACGATCGAGTCAAACCAGTGACCTACAACATTTATACTTGTCGCTTCCTAGCTTGGAGCTAAGCATTAATAGGATAGGGCAAGGACTGGATAGCTCAGTATCAGGATAATGTGATGGAGTGGGGCATCGGGTCATGGTACTGGTGGCCTGATTTCCCAGTGGGGCTGCACTATAAAGTCACCATTACTGCACACTGCCACAAGCCGGCAGCCGTCCTGATATATCTTTTTTAATTTATTTTTTATTGAGGCTGTATTTATATTGTCCATATGACACAAGATATGACACTAGATGTTGCCAGGACGTGAAACTCCAACAACCAACCAACCAGCTATTATTAAGAAGGGGAGGAGGAGGACAGGAGGAGTGCAGGAGAGTGTGGAGAGGGTGGAGAGTGTGGAGGGGTGGAGAGTGTGGAGGGGTGGAGGGGATGGAGGGGGAGGAGA
Source organism: Branchipolynoe longqiensis (assembly GCA_030323885.1). Taxonomy (NCBI): domain Eukaryota; kingdom Metazoa; phylum Annelida; class Polychaeta; order Phyllodocida; family Polynoidae; genus Branchipolynoe; species Branchipolynoe longqiensis. Next base: position 27,225,470 of record CM059197.1, read on the forward strand.
GTGTGGAGGGGTGGAGGGGATGGAGGAGGAGGAGAGTCTGGAGGGGGTGGGTAGAGCAGTACTTGCAACATGACAATCAGGCGACCCGTTTTTAATAAGCATTCCACTGACATGCTTTCCCCCACCACCTCCCCTCCCCCATCTCCCCCCCCCCCTCCCCCCGACACACACTTCAACCTCCGTCCCCACCCCCCACCCACCCTCCCCGCGATTAAATTAACTCATGGTCACTGTCCAATGGAGTGACAACCACCCGACGCATGGCAACACGACTGAGGCCCCCAGAGAGCTGCCGTTAGTTCCGGATGCTGCTACACGAGGGCGCCACCGATGGCGATGTGGGTCACGTGGGCGTCCTACAGCCGCCATTATTTTACAGACGCGCGAACGTCGCCAGGCATTTCAGAACAAGGCTCTCTGCTCAAAGCGTGTGTTTAAAGTTGCATAGTCGGATGGTTTTAAGTTTCTGTCATTTTCTGAGATAAATATATTATCTTGATCATTATAATCTACCCTACATTAGCTTTAAGTAATTTTTATTTAAAATGGCAAACTTTTGAGATATTTGAGGTGCAAACATGCTAAATTAATTTTGACAAGCATGCCAAAACTCTGCCACCATAGGCTTCTGCAGAAACAGGTTCTATTATATGGCCTCAGTATTCCTAACCACTTCTAGTGGTGACACCTGTTTAGTAAGTGCAGCAGTATCTCAGTTAGGTATGCAGAATCAAATCTAGATAATTGTTTCAGTTTTGAAAATTTCATGTTTTCATCGGACTGTGCAGCTTTAATATCAGTACGGAAATATTCACTCATATTCCCGACTTTTCTTTGCTTTCTAGTTTGAAATGTCAGCCACCCTCCTGTTTTCGCCATCTTTAAAACTGTAGTTAATGGTGCTGGAGTAGCATCAGATTCTATCTGCACCATTGAAAATACTACATGACAGAAGCCCCCCCCCCCGCACCCCCACCCCCACCCCCATAGTGTCTATTTACTCCTCACCCTGCTTGATCTTCAGCAACGCCTCGACACTGTGATTAAAGATCTGTCTCACTTAATATTACCATTTATTGCTAACAGTTTATTTTGTTTATTGCTTTGTTAAGAGTTTGATGTCCTAGCAACATCTAAGGTCATATGAGGATGGGTATACCAACGTGTAACACATCGCACTCAGGGTGACTTTATAGTTATAGTGCTGCCTCAGTGGGAGACCATGCTGTCAGCGCCATGTCAAAATATCACACTCAGTCACATTATCCTGATACTGAACTCACCAGTCTTGGCCATAGCCTGGTATTAATGCCAAACGCCAGGCTGGGTAGTGACAAGTATCAATATTGTAACTGTAACTCATTGGTTTGACTCGGCCGGGTTTCGAACTCCCGCACCGAAAGTCTGTTGCACTCTACCGATTCGGCTATCGCATCCGGCACTAGCTTCTCGTCACTTATGGGGGTATTAATAATATTGGAACCATGTTATTTTTTTCATACTTTTACCAGCAAATGTAATGTTTACATTATTGTCACACTTTACACAGCTGCAGGTCAGAAATGAACAACCCATTGCCTAATCTAATCACGCTCTCTCATCCCTGATGGCGATCTCCGGTATTTAGGTAGGTGCACCACCGCCTGCTAATCCATGCAGGTATAGAGCGGTGGTTTTAGGAACAACACCTGTATTACAGCTTAAAGATGGCGCACCTGACAACTCAATTACCACCCCCCAGCCCTTCTCCATGGCACACCCGAGAGCGCATGCGCAGACACACGGACACCAGACGGGGTGGCCGAATGAGTAGAGCGTCCGTCTCCTGTCTTAGGAGATCGGGAGATGCGAACCCATGAGTTTGTGGGTTCGAATCCTGGTCTAGTCAATCCAATGACTTACAAATTTATACTTGTTGCTTCCTAGCCTGGCACTCGGCCGTATTAGGATAGGGAAAGGACTGGTTGGCTCAATGTCGGGATAATGTGACTTAGTGGGATATCGGGTCATGGTGCTGGTGGCCTGGTTTCCCAGTGGTGCAGCACTATAAAGTCGCCATGAGTGCACACTGTCACACGTCGTTACCCATCCTGATATGACTTTGGATGTTGCTAGGACGTAAAACAACAAAGCAGACACACTGGCAGGGGTGGGGGGTGGAGTGGAGGCGGAGGAGTGGAATGTGGGGTTTCCCGGAGCCCTAGGTGCTTGTAGTGTTGACAGATCTGATGAATGCAGATGTGGGTGAGTGGGTTTGACTGACTACGTCAGTGTGAGTCTGCATACACACGGTAGGGTTACCGGCCACACATACTGTCTGTGCTCCCACCTTATTAGAAGGTTATTTCTAGATCTCCCAGAGGGCCTCAATCCCCCTATCATATTACCCATCACTGATGGCATGGGCGCAGAAAATGAGAGAGCATGTGTGGGAAGAACATTAGTTTATTCCCATGACAGGTGGGTCCTTATTCATGTTTTATCCGATAATGAAGTCTGATGTTATGGTATTGGTGGTACGAAAAAGAAAAGGAAAGTTGGTTTTATTTAAAGTTGAGTAGTCCGATGGTTTTGAGTTTCTGTCATTTTCTGAGATAAATATATTAGGTTGATTGTTACCTTACTTTAGTTCAAAGTAACTTTTATTTTAAATCTCTACCTTTTGAGATATTTGATGTGCAGACGTGCATGATTAATTTTGGCAAGCACGCCAACAGTTTGACACCATAGAGTTCTGCAATAACAGGTTCTCTTAAATGTGCATAGTCCAATGATTTTTAGTTTCAGTCATTATCTGAGATAAATATATTAGGTTGACCGTTATAATCAACCTTAAAGTACTCTATATTTTAAGTAATTTTGATCTTAAATGGCTAACTTTTGAGATATTTGAAGTACAACCATGCAAAATTAATAGGGTTCTGCAGTAGCAGGTTCGATTAAATTGACTCAGTATTCCCTTCTCTGTGACAACAAATGTGTAATCAGTGCACCGGTATCTAAGTTAGATATGTAGAATCAAATCTAGTTAATTAAATATTTTTTTTTTAAATTGATGTTGTCATCATGCTATGGAGCTTTAATGATGCCTCTAGAGCTCATTGGTTGTTGGCGAGCCGCACAGAACGGACGCGGCAAGCCACAGACCAAGGGCATCCACTCCATAGACATCTCGCAGTGGTACCACGCCTGAAGTCAAGTAGGAGCTTCATCAGAAACACCAAGCCCATCAAAACAACAGCGACAGCGACCCGTGTGGAGATGTGGAGGGAGTGACTCAAAGCCCTAGACGCCAGCATGCGCCTCAACAGCCGTGCTGAAGAACACCTCCCCGCTGGCGCAGAGAACCCCTGGGTAACCTGAAAGGCTCTGAACCAGTTGCGAACACACAGGTTGGCCATTCCAGAGTGAACATGCTGAAGTGGGGGTACTCTGATGCATTGGAAACCTGTGACTGTAGCATCAGGCAGACAATGCAACACCTACTGGTCTGCCCCATGATGGCCACTGCCTGCTCTGCTGCAGACCTGACATTGGCCAACAACATTGCCATCAGCTGCTCTAAGCACTGGGAGAGCAGCATCTGAAATAGACAATTGGTGGAAGGACACGATGAAGAAGAATCGACTATAGACCCCTTTCAATGTTTATAAACATTGTGTATGCACGCGCACATTGGCTGCAGAACGGATGCACACTGCCGTTGAGTTTGCCGGTACGTGCAGTGCAAAACGTTTATTTTATTCAAAATTAATAGAAATGCAGAACCCTAACCATATAAATTTGATATCATCTCATCGTTGAATATGTTTTCTATATGTGTTCCAAGTGGTTTGTTTCTAGGTGGTGTGGTTTTAGAGATATTTCACTTTTACTGGATGAAGATTGCTCACGGCCATTGACAATGCATTGAATTTGCCGATAAGCACAGTACATAATGTCAATTTTATTCAAAATTAATAGAAATACAGAACCCTAACCATATCAATTTAATATAATCTCATTGTTGAATATGTTTTCTATATGTGTTCCAAGCGGTTTGTTTCTAGGTGGTGTGGTTTTAGAGATTTTTCACTTTTTCTGTATGAAGATTGCATATGTGAGTAGGGAGATCTTAATCCACAAATTGTAAATAGTAAGAAATGGTGGTTGAAGGGGGTGGGGGAAGTGCATGATGGGGGATTGCCCCTCCGACAAAAAAGAAATGTGATACAAAATGGTGCCTTGTGGTGCATTTTTAAAACAAGCTACAAATGATTCTTCGGGAGCAAATTACAAATTAAAAGCAGGAAATCAGGAAATTGGAGTTATGTTGCGATGTTTTACTAACTTTTAGGGAAATCTCCCACCAAATCGGGAGGCTTTGCTTTGAAGAAGGCTTATTTTCAGGAACGTATGAAATAAATGATTTTACTCGATAGATATGGTAAGAACATCCTTACAACATCAACAATTAATACTTCCTAGACCTTTAAAGATTATACACAACTATTAACCATCACAGCATGGTTGGAAGGTGCTATAACTGGAGGTGGATGTAATTCCATTAAATGTACGATGAAAGTGATATGCATTCACAAGGCAGGCACAGTCAAAGACCCTATAATACTAAGACAGCTCACTCCCTATCTCTCCAATGGTAATGTAAATTTTGCAGTGCCACCTTGTGGTGGGTTTGATCAGCCCAGCTGCTGGTTGGTCTTTCACATGTAAACACATGCATATGAATACACATTAATATGAAATTGCTATGAACAAATACACATCATCATCAGCATCATCATCAGCATTGCCATCATCACACATCTTTCACATTCATATATACATTTATACATATAATATAGCACCTGTTTAACCAAGAGAACAGCCAGCGCACCAAGTGGTGGGTTTGATCATTTTGATTACACAGTACTGGCTGAGTGAGCCGTCTTAGTATTATAGGGTCTTTGGCATAGTTCCTAAATTACACTCAGCATTGAATAATCAAAGAGGATGTGTTATTCAGGAAACCAGTGGCAGAGGGAATCCATCGGGACAGATCAGGCCCAGACAGATCAATCAAACTTTTTTGCCACTGGAGTAGATTAAGCAAGGTTTGGTTTCAAGTGAAACTGTTTAAGTGTCAGTTAGATAAGCATGGTTCTAATTTACAGGGTTTAAGGTTGATACTATCTAATCCCGCTATCGAGATGGAATTATTAAAAATAAATCGTGATGTTGAATTGTAAAGAGTTCCAAATAATAGCAGAATCCATGTTCAGATGAAGGTTTAGTAAGTGTGCATCTAGGTTGGGGGGGGGGGAAGAGTGATTTTACTTTTTGATTTTGACCTTTTACATATTGAGCAATACTTTAAAATCAAAACATGGAAATCAAAGACACATCCAGAATATCATCTTAGCATAGACAATAAATTCAAACAAGATTTGATCGATTACAGATAACCAAAAAGGATTGTCTTACAAGAAGAACAGTTGCAAAAAATATTGAAAAGAGAAGTTTTCAATAAAATGGTTGCGTAAATGCATGGTGTTGATGTGTACATTTTCGGATATTCACTTTAGCAAAGTCATATAAGCATACTTTTGACACATTTTGTGGGATATATTAAATACATGTAGTATTGCTAACATACTTCATACACAGAGGCAACAATGACTATTCGACTTGTTACCAGAAAAAGAATTAATTATCAGCATCGTAATGTGGACACCAAATATGTGGTAGCCAGTTTCAGAGAACGACCCTTTTCTGTCCTGTTTGGCATCATTAGTACTAAGGATAGGACTTGCTGCTATATGCTTAGTATTCAGTTTGCGATTATGTAGATGAGCCTGTCTCAAAAGGTGATAACTCTTTTTTTGTGTGTGTCCATGTACTGATTGACACAAAACAGCACAGAAACGGTCAGTTATACTGAAAACACAAGGAAATTTCTTTCAAATCAATATGTATTCTATTGGGATTATGAAATACCATAAATCAGTTTATCCTGAGCAAATGCATAAGCAGATAGTATGTTGATCGTTACAATGGCAAAGTTTTGTCCCAAATTACTTATCACCTTTTGAGACAGGCTCAGATATCATTTGTAGGATACATGTGAATGGGGACCTTTCATGAGCCATTTCTCTCGCTATACACTTGGTGGCAGTAGCCATTCCTGGTCCACGTTGGCCATTATGGTTGGATAGAAGGGTGTAGGTGTGTGTGTGTTGGTGGTGTAGTTGTGCTGGGGGGGGTGGTGGTGTGTGCTGGGGGTTTAGTGATGTGGTGGGGGTGTAGGTATGTGTAGGTAAGTGTGTGGTGGGTGTGTAGGTGTGTGTTGGGTGTGTGTGGTGGGGGTGTAGGTGTGTGGTGAGGGCTTAGGGGTGTGGTGGTGGTGTAGGTGTGTGGTGGGGGGTTTAGCGATGTGGTTTATGTAGTTTATGGGTGGGTGTAGGTGTGTGGTGTGTGGTGGTGTAGGTGTGTGATGGGGGTGTAGGTGTGTGTGGTTGAGGTGTAGGTGTGTGTGGTGAGGGTGTAGGTGTGTGGTGGGAGTGTAAGTGTGTGGTGGGGGTTTAGGTGTGTGTCGTGGGGTGTACCATGGGGGTTTACAGCTGGGGTGGGGGTGTAGGAGTGTAGTGGGGGTTTAGGGATGCTAAAGATTGTGAGGTGCCGCTCTGCAAGACACCCCTACACCTCCACCACAAACCTCCAACACCCCCACCACACACATCGTCAACCCTAACCACATCCTTAAGCCCCCACCACACCCATACACCCAACCACACCCAACCCACCATACCCACTCACCACACACCCCTAAATCCCCATACACCCCCACCACACACACGGAAATCCTCACCTCACCCATACACCACCACAACACACCCACCACACAAACATACGCCCCCACCACACCCCCACCATACACACCTACAGCCCAGCCACATCATACCTACTCACCACACAACCCTACATCCCCACCACACACTCCTAAATCCACACACACACCCAAATCCTCACCACACCCCTACACTTCCATCACACAAACATACGCCCCCACAGACACCCACCATACACACCCACCACTCAATACCCCCACCCCCACCACACACACCAACACCCTCACCACATCCCTACATCTCCACCACACACCATTACACACCCACCACACAAACATACGCCCCCGCCATACACCCTCCATAGACACCTACTCCCCTACACCCCTCAACCCAACCACACCCCCTCAAACCCCACTACACCCCTTCAACCCCTACTCAACGCCATCATATTTACACACACTTGATAGTAGAAGGAACTGGTTCTATCCAACCAAAGCATTACAGAAACTGGCATGGTGTGCCATCTGACGACAGAGTCATGCAAGCTGAAAGATCCCCATTGTCTTGATAAAGTGTAGCCTTTTGGTTCGTACATGTATATGTAGTATCAGTTAAGGATAGCCCTTGCAATGTGTTGGTTTCAAAAGAGCACAAGTAAAAACAAGGGAGAGAATGTTTGCTTTGTGGTGTATTACGTCCTAGTAACATCAAAGTTCATATCAGGAAGGGTACCGACTTGTGACAGTGCCCACTCATGGCGGCTTTATAGCTAACCAGTCCTTTCCCTATCCTGGTAATGCTGAGCACCAGGCTAGGTAGCGACAAGTATCAATTGTATAAGTCATTGGTTTGATTTGGCTGGGATTCAAACTCCCGAGTTTCCGCAAGGGTAGCCTGCGCTGTACCGATTTGGCCACCGCATCCGGTGGGAGAGTGAAATTGTTGGGTCAATGGGTCATTTGTTGGTCTCAAATTCTGTGGTCTAATAAGGCAGCATTATTAAATCAGCAGCGGAACGATCGTCTCATTCACCTTCACCACCAGACCCTCTGACTGCAGCTAGACACACATGTCCTACGTGTCACCGCACATTCCGAGCACAGATTGGACTCATCGGTCATCGACAAGTTCAGAACAAATGATGAGTTGCCGTCATCATTGCCACCATTGGACAACCAGGAAGAAGAATATTAAATCACGTATATGTTGGGTCCTCAACATTTAATTTGGATGACTTGAATTTAAATAGCAGTAGACTAATAACAACCGCAGAACCAGTTCAGCACCAGGGACAAATGTGTTCTTCTGAACAATAAAACTAATAACAAAAAAAAACCTGCAGATGTGTCACAGCAACATCGTCAGAAAGTTACATTGAGAGATTAGCCGGCATTGATTGATTGATTATGATTCCAAAGCCTGTCTTCATCCCTTAGTGATTATGGAGTAAATCCCGGTTAGAGTTAGTTGGTTTTTTTGGGGCTGCTGTTCAGGCCTGCCTGACTGGCTTCCAGCCCCAGGCGCTGAGCCTGTTTACTGATGGGCAGCTCCTCTTTTTGCCTACATAGTGTCTCACACACTGTCCTGCTGCCGGAATTTGTAAAAGGGCGCCTCAATGATTTATTGCACGATGAGTGATTAAACAAATGCACATATCTTCTTTCAAAATGCACCAGAAGGCACCATTTTGTATCACTTTTCTTTTTTTGTCGGAAGGGGCAATTCCCCATCATGCACTCTCCCCCCTTCAACCAATATTTCTTACTATTTACAATTTGTGGATTAAGGAGATCTCCCTACTCACATTATTATGTATTGAACAGTTTTTTAATAGATATCTGCATGTATATAAAGAAAAAAAATGGGAAAGAAAGAAAGAGAGAAAGAAAGAAAGTAAGAAAGAAAGAAGGAAAGATAGAGTTCCACTTTAACTCATGAATTTGTACTAAAGGGAGATTTATTTGTTTGTTGTGGTTTTACATCCTGGAAACATATAAGGTCATATAAGGACGGGTACCGACTTCTGACAGTGCACACTCATGGCAACTTTATAGTGCTGCCCCATTGGAAAATCAGGCTGACAGCCAGCACCATGACCCGATATCCCACTCAGTCACATTATCCTGAAACTGAGCTAACCAGTCATAGCCCCATTATAGTATTGCCGAATATCAAGCTAGCTAATGAGAAGTATCAATTGTTTAAAGTTATTGGCTTAACTCGGCCGTGTTTAGAACCCACGCCCTCAATTACATATATATTTCAGCGGTACAGTGAGTGAGCGGAACAGCCGCTGAGGCATGGGCGAGTCGGTGGAGCCACGTACGGAGGTTTTTTTTCTATATTGTTTCTACCCTTTTCTTATAAGACATCATTTTGTTTGCTTAACTGTACTCAAAGAAATCTAGTTTGAACCCGTTGTGTATGTCAAAAAATGATGTTATGGATGTGTGTTTAATTTCCATGTGACATAAGACATATTTTCCTATTGTTATTCCTTATAAGATGATAAAGCGTGCATTCCTTACACATGGTATGCGGTATGCGGTATGCGGCATGCGAATGGCATGATTCCTTACATGCGACATGCAGCATGTGGCACATGACTAGCTATATTTAAAAAATAAAAATATCCTAGTGTACTCAATACTGCACTGTATATGACCTAATATGGCATTTATATCTATGTACCTCTTGGGGGTTCCTACCTTTATAATTACCAAATTATAGATAAGTATTCATATTTTTGTGGCTATGGTAGCATTTTTACCAACCCGAACCCCACCACCACCACTACCATATGTTTCCCCTCTGCATCCTTGTGGGTGACCGTTCCGTAATGCTCAGTCGCCTCTCCTCGTCTCAAAGTAATGTTCAAGTGCGACTGACGTTTCTATTCGCATACCGCATGCCACACTGATCGCTACATGGACCGATCGAGTTGTCGCATTTGCATTCGCATACCGCATGTAAGGAATGTAGCCCTTAGGCTTCAAGGCGTTTCGATTTTTTGTCGCATTCGCATACCGCATGCCGCGTGTAAGGAATGCACCCTTTATCCAAATGTGAAATAGCTGACAAATACACATCAACTAAAGCTTCATATGAATATGGATTCTGATATTATTTGCAATGTTTTCTGCTTTTATTTGGGATGTTTTCAGTTTTTGCGTCCATGTCAAAAAAGTGATAGCGAGCTTCAGAGAACGACCCAGTTAGCGCTAGTGTTTGCCCTCTTGACTGAACAATGCATGTCTGTGCGTCCGTGCATCAGATCCGTGCGTCCATTATCTGTGATCCGTGCGTCGGTGATCCGTGATCCGTGCGTCGGTGATCCATGCGTCCATTATCTGTGATCCGTGCGTCGGTGATCCGTGCGTATGTGATCCGTGCGTCCGTGATTGGTGCGTCCGTGATGTGTGCGTCAATGATCCGTGCGTCCGTGATCCGTGTGTCCGTGATAGGTTCGTCCGTGATCCGTGCGTCTGTGATCCGTGCGTCCTTGATCCGTGTGCGTGTCCCAGCCCCACCGTGTCCCAGCCCCACACTGTGCTAATCTCAGATAGCCACACACCTTCAAGAGAGCAGCCATAACGCGCTGAAAGTCGGCGCCGACAATACATCAATTATTGCACTTTAAAAGGTGATATATCTTTGTTTGCCCCTGGCTCCGAACAACCCCCGCCTCACATGCACGCGCACCCCCACGCGCACCCCCACACAGACACCACCCACACACCCCTTCGCCTGCAGCCAACAAGAAGCAGCAATTTAAAGGCCTGATTACCCGATTTTTAAAGCTGCATGATTTTTTTTTTTTCTTTCTTGAAGATTTATACTGCCTATTACCCCTGTCACACTACAACGTAACGAGCCAACGTGAGCCTAACGTGATGATTTTTCGTCATTACGTTGCCGTACGTTGGGTTACGTTATGATGACGTCATAATGACGTTAGAGTGACGTCGAGCTACATCATGTTACGTCGTGTTACGTCGGCGCGCGTCGAGGTTTTGAACCTGTTCAAAACTTTTGACGTATCTCGACGTGAAGCCGTTACGTCGGGATGACGTGACAATGACGTTAGGTAGACGTTGCGCGATCGTTATAGCAGCGTAAATGACGTTAGAGTCACTTTATGTCACATCAGACCGACGGCCCGGGTGGGAGCAACGTGTGGGCAGCGTTTTGCACGTTACGGTCACGTTACGGTCACGGTTACGGTCACGGTTACGGTCACGTTACGGTCACGTTACGGTGGCGTTACGGTCATGTTACGTCCATGTCGCACCCGTTACGGCGACGTTACGCTCATGTTACACTAACGCCCGGTCACGTCGCCAATTACCCCTCCCCCCTAACGTTGTCACGTTACAGCTAAGGTCACGACGTACACCGACGTTACTTTCACGTTACGCTCACGTCCACAATTTGCATATTACGCCCATAACGTTGACGTAATATAATTATTTTCACGTTCTGCCTACGCTGACGTAGTCACGTCGTAGTGTGACAGGGCCATATCATGGATAAGTCTGAATAGACTTGTTTTCACCATTAGACAGTTTGTCGATAGAAAGCCCGAGCCTACACTTTTACCAACCCAAGGGATTTTTAACCTCCCACACCACATAGACATGGGATGAGAGCAACTGGCCTTTGATGATGCTGCAAGTTATACACAGCAGTGGACATCCAAATTGGCAGAGGTGGGGGCACGGGGAATCGAACCACTGACCTTCAGATTAGGAGTCCAACTTGGAAAAAAAGTCAGACACTTCAACCACTCTGCCACAGAGAACACCAATTTTTAAAGCTGCATGATTTTGAAAGCTGCCTGAAAGAATCAGAAAATCAATATATATGCAATATACACAGTAACATCTCTCTAACCGACCACCTGCATATATCGACCACTCCTCTATATCGATTGCTTTATTTGGGTCCCAACAATACCATTGTAACCATATTCTTTTTTTCCTTTTTTTGTTATGCTGTGTTTATACTGTCCATAACAGGTAAGCTCGAGTGATCGGGCTTGTTTTCAATGCTGGTCAGTTGTAGTAGTCCTTAAACCGACCACCTCCCTAAATGGACCACTTAAAGTCGGTCCCAAGATGGGTCGATTTAGAGAGATTTTACTGTATATATACATATATTATGTGCATATATGCATATGTATATACATCAATATATATTTCTCTCTCATATATATATAATATATTTACTAAATACCGTGATATATATACCACACATATATACCACGGTCCTTTGTCATTCGCGCACCGCCAATCATAGGTCCTGGGAATCAATTATTCCCGAAGCCTGGGGGTGGGCAGGGAAGAGCAGCTGTGTGTCTGGGGGGGGGGGGGGTGCAGGAGGGAGCTCATGACGTCGGACAGGTACTGAAGATGTGCTGATGGGTGTGTATGTATGGGATACGGAACATTTACGAGCCAGCTGTTAGTGTTCACAGCTGACGCCAGGGTGCAGGCCGAAGGGAGCGTGAGTGTGTGCACCTTTTACTGTTTCTTTGTTGGGGTTTTACAATCTTGCAACACCTAACTGACTTGTAACAGTGCTCACTCATGTATATTGTTTGTTTGTTTGCTTAGCATGTTGTACTCAAGGGAGATCTGTTTGATTGTTGAGGCTTTACATCCTGGAAAAATATCTAAGGTCATATCATTTTCCGTCCTGACAACATCTAAGGTAATATCAGGACAGGTATTGACTTGTGAGAGTGCACACACATGACAACTTTAGAGTGATGCCCCACTCGGAAACCAAGCCATTGGCACCATGACGTACTTTTCCAATCAGTCACATTATCCTGATACTCAGCTAACCAGTTCTATCCCAATCCTAGTAATTCTGAGCGCCAGGCTAGTTAACGACAGCACTGGTGAAACAATAGGTGATATTCAATTAGCAGAAGAGATCAACAATTACTTTGTTGAAACAGGAGCTAACCTAACCCAAACATTTGAGCCAAAATACGATGTCCAGGAAAACTATAAGGTTCTAGGTAACCAACATATATATGATCTTATAGAAACAACAAATGAGAAGATCCTTACGAAAGTAGAAAACATGTCACCATTCAAACCTTCAGCCATGAAGGACATCAGTTCACCCTTTATCAAGGCCACCATTAAGACTTTAATAGATGAATGTACATACCTATACAACCTCATAATTACTACTGGCATTTTCCCAGAAAAATGGAAGAGAGCAAGAGTCACCCCTATACCCAAGGTATGTAACCCAAAGTCCTGTAATGAACTGCACCTAATATGCATACTACCTCTCCCTTCTCAACCAAATAAAAACATTTCTTGAGGACACTAACTATTTAGTCACCCAAAAAAATGGGTTAAAAAAAGAAAGGTCAATGACTAAGGCACTTGCATCATTAATAGATGAATTGTTGATTAACACAGACAAAGGTGAGTTTACAATAACTGTTTTCCTTGATTGCAAGAAAGTTTTGATATAATTGACCACAACATCCTGCTATATAAGATCAAAATAGCTGGACTAGGAAAAAGATCATGTATGTTCATATCCAACTACCTAAACAACAGACAAGTCACACAAATTAATAATACAGAATCCTCCACTAGAACTGTTAGAAGAGGAGTGCCCCAAGGTTCCACTGTGGGACCACTCCTCTTTTTGATATTTATTAATGACCTACCATTGCTGTCTGCCAGTGCTAATTTCACACTTTTTGCGGATGATGCTGTCCTCACAGTAGACAATACAAACATTATTCTTGCAGCTACTATAGTAAACAAGGTATTAAGAAAGGTCAATATTTGGTGTGCTGATAACAACCTTACCTTAAACATGGATATGTGATATTTGGATCAAAATCTAGAAAATCTCCAGCACACAAAATAGAGCTAGGTATAGGCAATGCAGTGCTAAGAGAAGTAAACTAATACACATACTTAGGAACCACACTTGACTCTACACTGAATGCAACCCAGCAACTATCAAGGCTGAACCAACTTCTAGGTATGAGAATGACAACCTTTAGAAAAATATGGTGCTACATGAGTGAGAACACATCACTCAACCTGTATAAGGCAACAAACTATATTGCAAATAATAGATTATTATGATCTAATATATGGCCTTTTAACAAAACAAAAAGAAAATAAATTACAGCAAACCCAAAACCGGGCTCTGAGAACAGTATATACGGGCAAAGTTCTCTCAGTGAATGAAATGCACACTAGATCTAATATCACCTTCCTGAGCCAAAGGAGAGATGCACATCTGCTATCTCTTATGCTTATCAGAACCAAGGATGAAAACTACATAGACCGTACTACCAGAGGTACCAGGCAGGGGGATGCTACACTCCTCAAAGTTCCGAAACCACTCACACATAGACTGACAAGAGCACCTATCTACAAAGGCAGCAAATTATGAACTCAACTAGAATTCAAGAATATGGTAAGAATTTGCCAAGCCAATCAGGCCATTCTACAGCACTAGTGATGAGGTCACCATGTTTAAATATCGATCAATTATAAGCACCTATGGCCACCCCTCCCCCCAGCACACCGCGCTCCCTTACCTGCTGCCAACAAACCAAGTTGTCCACCTTTCAAATTATTTGCCCAATAACTTCAGAAAATGCATATCAGTTTTGTAGTATTGCTATAAACATAGACACTAATAAAGACTGTACTAGACTACTAAATGACTGAAATGTACAATCCTCCAAGCATAGTTTATCCCATCATTACTAACAACCTACTTACTCAAACTACTTCATGTACTCAAAAACACCCCCTAGGTATTAACCTTTTTAAGCATAACCCTACAAGCTAACCACACTCCATCTAACAGAATAAACAAAGCTTTATACTATAGTACTAACACGCCACCTCAAAATCCCATCTCCAACAAGATGATAATAATGCAATTCACCACACAGTAGGCATACAAACCTGTGAAGGGAAACTATGCACCTAACGAGTCTGTAATGTAACAGTCTAAACAATACACATGTATGTATCTAAGTATCTATACAACATATAACTAATATTGTATAGGTGAATTCTCAAACTATACCATATGTAAGTCTTGGAATGATTAATATTGATATTTCAGCTGACTTGAGCTAGCTACTGATAATAATATCAGACTACATATACATATATTGTAAATAACTGTAATGTCACATGGCTGGAAGACCAGTGCCATGGCGCTGACAAAAGACTTTATTCAATAAATAAAAATATATTTACCAAACAAATAATTTTAAAAAATTGGAGGACAAGTAGGTGTTCGAACTCTTGACCTTGCGTACATGCAAGTCAAGTCCTTACCCCATATATAAAAAACCGAGTATTTTTTTTCACCGGATCTGAACCAATCGCAGGAATTCCTCGGGGGGGGGGGGAAATCACATCCCTGGTGAGGGGGTGTGGGTGTTGGTGAGGGTGTGTGGGTGGGTGGTGAGTTGGTGTGGGGTGGGTGGAAGTGAGAGAATGGTACGGCTGGTGGCCGGTAGGATGCACATTGTACTGGTGGTATATATGGGTGGCATACAAGAATAGGGGTTGGAAAACAACAAGGGGGGTTTTAAGGCAACACTTGGGGAGGGGGGGGGGGTACCGCACTGAGGGTTGTATGTCTGTGTGTGTGGTGGTTGGGGGGAGGTGGAGGAAGGGGGGGGGGGATAAGGCGAGGACAGAGCTGAATGGGTGGGAGCCAGCTGACAGTGTTTGTTAATACCCCTGTCACACTACGACGTAACAAGCCAACGTGAGCCTAACGTGGTCATTTTTCATCATGAAGTTAGGTTACATCATGATGATGTCAAAATGACGTTAGAATGACGTCGAGCTACGTCACATTACGTCGTGTTACGTCGAGTTAAGTCAAGGTTTTGGACATGTTCAAAACTTTCGACGTAGGTCGAACGTAAGGGTTTACGTTCGCCCTACGTTCTGTTCACGTTCAGTGAACGTCAATGACGTTAAACGGACGTTATTTCAACGCTGCTCACTACGTGCCACTACGTTGACCCACATTAAACCAAGTGCAAAAGCCTACGAGGCTTAATGGGAACGTCAGGAGAACGTCAGGAGAACGTCAGGAGAACGTCAGGAGAACATCAGGAGAACGTGCATTCAACGTACGTTCAACGTCTCCTGACATAGCTAACGTCATGTAACGTTCTTATGGCGATGGAATAACGTTCATAACGTTCCGTGAGCGTAGTGACGTTGTCCTCTCTCGGTCATTGACGGTATGACTACGCTTTACCAACGTTACGTTCTCGTCCACTACGCTGCATCCACGTTCAACTTGTGCCCAAATTTGCATACTACGCCGAGAAGTTCAAAGTTCTTCACGTTCTCCCTACGTTGACGTCGTTACGTCGTAGTGTGACAGCCCCATAAGGGAGGAGAGTGTGTGGTGGCGGGTGGCGGCGTGGGTGGGGGACGGAGGGAGGGAGGGTGGGTGGGTGGGTGGGTGATGAAAGTGGTTGGTGGTAGGTGTCGGCGTGGGTGGGGGACGGTGGGAGGGCGGGTGGGTGGTGAAATTGGTTGGTGGTGGGTGGCGAGTGGCCGCGTGGGTGGGGGACGGAGGGTCGGTGGGTGGTGAAGTTGTTTGTGAGTGGGTGGCGGCGTGGATGGGGTCGCCGGGTTGTGGGTGGTGAAATAAGCTGGTGGTGGGCGGATACAGCGTGTGCACAGGAGTGTGTGTGTAGTGAGTGGCGGGACCAGGGTCATCCAGAGAGCGGAGAAGGTTGGCCACACTGGATGAAGGTGTGTGTGCTTGTGTGTGTGTGGGGGGGGGGGGTGCGGGGTTAGAAAAGGGGGGGGGGGAGTGTGTGAACCGCCAATCAATCACCCATGAACCCTGAGGTATGAACACACTTCATTCCCCATAACACTCGCCCCAGCTTCAGACTTCACTAACAATTCAACAACACAATAAACTGAAAATCCTATACAAAACCCCAATTATTTATATATATATATATATATCTCTACTCTTACAAAGACCACATCGAAGCCTAAATTTCTTGTTGGCTATAGATGGTTGGTTGATTGTTGAGAGCTTTACATCCAGGAGACATCAAATGTCATATCAGGATGGGTACCGACTTGTGACAGCCTGCACTCATTGCAACGGTATACTGCTGTCTCACTGGGAAATCAGGGTCACATTATCCTGACACTGAGCTAACCAGTTCTTGCCCTATCCTATTAATGCCAGCCGCCTGGCTAGGAAGCGACAAGTATGAATTGTATAAGTCATTGCTCTGCCTGAACTCTCGAACTCCCGCACACAAGGCCCTCGCTCTACCGATTCAGCCACCGCACCCTGTTTTGGATACAGATGAACCTCCGGAACTGGAAAGCTTTATTTAATTAAAGTTGCATAGTCCGATGCTTTTGAGATTCTGCCCGTGTTTTTCTTCAGAAAAGTACATTGGTTTGATCATTATAAGTTATGGTACTTTCAATTCCAGTAAGTTTTATTATGAATGCGTAACTCTGGACATATTTGAAGTGAACAAAATAGAATAAGGAAAATTAATGTTCATGTGCACGTCGAAATTCTTACACCATAGTCTTCAGCAATGACAATATGGTTAACAAAATGGACAATGATATTTGCAGAGCTGACATGCTTTGCGAATCAGCAGAAGAGTGATTGTTATTTGCACAGCTGCACATACAATTCTGTTATTTATGAGCATTACTATTAAACTGCTAAGATCAAATTTGGTTATTTATGAGCATGACTTAATAATAATAAAGTGCTAAATTTGAAAATGGTGAATGGACGCCAGTCAGTATCACCTCAAATGATAATCATTCTTCCACTAATCCGATGAGCAGCTCCGCAAATAATAATCATTCCTCGGCTAATTCGCAGAGCAAATCAGCTCTGGAAAGCATTACAACGAAAGCGAAAAGCAAATTAATTCTGCACATGTGCACGCACAGTAAAATGATGCATGCTGATTGGTTTGTTACAGCTCTGCGAATTACAGTATTGGTGGCCATAATTTGCAGAGCAGCAGCTCTGCGAACAGCCAGTGCGTAACAGAATTGACTTAGTAGTTCCCTTCCCAGCAATAAATGTTTAATAAGTACACAAGTATCTACGTTGGATATTCAAGTTCAAATCTCGGAAAGCGTTATGGTTTTGATAATGTGATGCTTTTATCCGTCTATGCATCGATCTTATTCAAGCGGCAGTCTACATGTGGGCATTTATAGCTTGGAGACTGATGTTCGTTTGTTGGCGTTTTACATCCTGGCAACATCCAAGGTTGGTTGGTTGTTGGGGTTTTATGTACTGGCAACATCTAAGGTCATATCAGGCCGGGGACTGACTTGAGACAGTACGCAAACATGGTGACCGTATCGTGCTGTCCCACTGGGAAATGAGGCCGCCAGCACCATGATCCGATTTCCTACTCAGACACATTATCCTGATCCTGACAGGGATATTATTTGGTGTAAATTTAACGGGCTAACTCTTAGTACATCGTGGCGACGCCTGCCGTCCACCCCCTTTCAACACCTCCCTCCCTCCCAAGCTCACTCTTTCAGTGGCGCCACCTTTGATCAGAGTGTGGACATCACAGACTGCCTTGAACCCTAAACCCCACTGTGGGAAGGCCCACCCTTTGTGGGTTCCAAGCAGCACCCCGAGGACCACAGTCTACTAACGCTAAGTGTTTAATGAATGGGCAGCCATCTTTTCTTCCCTAACACTATCCGTGATATATGAGAGAGTATAGCATTAGAGCTACAGCATTCGACGGCTTTGGCTTTAATCGATATATATATGTGATGTATAACCCATTATGCGAGTATTATTTAGGCTGGAGCCTAATCCCACTCGCTTGTGGTTCTTAACACCTCGATGCATTAACTACATGCACACCGAAACTTCCATTATACCTCATCCCATGTCAGACCTGCTAAAGTATATTTAATTAGCTCTTTAATATAGAACTCCTGTATACACATGACTATATTGCTATTATAATGAAGTAGTCCGCAATGAGCACCAGTTCCACACAGTGGCCGCAATTACTAGGCCGACCCCTGTTGCAAGGAAGTAGCAACAGGTGGCAGCAGGCTAACAGGGTCAGTACATATGGTGGATTGTTCCTTGCCTTGTTAGCAGCCACCCTCCACAGGAGGTTAGTTGTGAACCGGTTGGTTTGGTTTGTTGTTGTTTTACGTCCTAGCAACATCTAAGGTCATATCAGGACGGGTACCGACTTGTGACGGTGCACACTCATGGCGACTTTATAGTGCTGTCCCACTGGGAAACCAGGCCGCCGGCACCATGACCTGGTATCCCACTCAGTCACATTATCCTGACACTGAGCACACCAGTCCTTGCCCTATCCTAATAATGCAGAGCGCCTGGCTAGGAAGCGACAAGTATACATTTTAAAGTCATTTGAACCGGTTGGGCAGTGACAGGTCACTTACCTACCTGATGTTGGTTGGTTATTGGAGTTTTACGTCCTGGCAACATCTAAGCTCATATCAGGACTAGTATTGACTTGTGACAGTGTGCACTCATGGCGACTTCATAGTGCTGCCCCATTGGGAAATCAGGCTGCCATCACCATGACCCAATATCCCACTCAGTCACATTGCCCTGACACTGAGATAACCAAGTCTTTGCGCTTTCTTAATAATGCCGAGTGCTAGGCTAGGAAGCGACAAGTATCAATTTTATAAGTCATTGGTTTGACTCGACCTGGAACCAAACTCCCAAGCGCGAAGTCCAAGCTTTACCGATTCGGGCACCGCGTCTGGTTTTACCTACCTGATCTGACCTGCGGTAGATTGAAGCAAGATTTGAAGCTTACTAGGTGTTCTTTGTTCTTTACTCCACACAGATCAGGACGCAGTCTTTCACAAGTAGGAAGTCATTATATGTTACCAATACCAACGATAAATTACTGTCAACCAATTATATCTTACCCACCATTGTCCATGCCACTATCTATGATTGTATTGTGTTCACTATGCTACATTCTTAGGAGTCCCAGTGACAAACAAATTTGAAATTCCTGAAAAAATAGTGGTGTCCGGGGGCATTTCCCTAAGAATTCTTTTTAATCCTATGATTAAAATGGTGCAATCTGGCACCTACATGGACGTATTTTGGCCTTTAAATTCCTATTATTTAAGACTTCAAGACTAACTAATAATTAAAAGTACAAGTTTGTTCGCACTACAGGATCCCCCCCTCCCCCCGGAGTGATTTGGAAACTCAGTTTTCGCTGAAATCAGCAATTTCACTGAGAAATGGGATCCCTGATTCTGTGATAATCTGACGATGAGCAACGTAGCCAGTGCCTCGCAGGCCGCCTGGGATGTAAAGGAAACATATGAATATATTAAATATATATTAACAATATATTAAAGATACATATATACATACGCAACCCATTATATGGAATACATCTCAAAAATAGGAATTCAAGTTGAGCTGACAACCTTTTTATATTAAATATTAATCTCTTTGGGAAGGAGTGTCGACCTGTCGGCCACAGGTATACAGGTTCAAGCGGCAAAGCTGACCTCTAACCCCTGACCTGGGAGAGGTCCCGGCGATGTGTACCTACTGCTGACGGTTGTGTATTTACCGGCGACGAGTGATGGTGTTCAGACGCAAGTACAGGGGATGCCACGGGCAGTTCAGCACTAACAGCAGGCCCATTATACGACGTCTACTGAAATACCGGACGCGGTGGCATAATTCGTGGAGCACAGGCCTCGTGTGCGGAATGTCAGGAGTTCGGTTCCCGGTCGAGTCAAACCAATGACTTAAACAATCTATACTTGTCGCTTCCTAGCCTGGCACTCGGCATTAATGGGCCAGGGATAGGAATGGTTAGCTCAGTGTCAGGATAATGTGACTGATTGGGATATTAGGTTATGGTCCTGATGGACTGATTTCCCAGTGGGGCAGCACTATAAAGGGGTCATGGTGCTTGCTGGTGGCCTGATTTTCCAGTAGGGCAGCACTATCAAGTTGCCATGAGTGTCCACTGTCACAAGGCAGTACCGGTCCTGTTATGGCCTTAGCTTTTGCCAGGATGAATAATCCCAACAACCAACTAGCTCAAACCAGCCTTGTCCACCCCCAATCAATTTGACCTGTCCCATGCATCTTTTTTGGTGTCGTCTATTAGTTGAGTAAGCAGAGGAAATTTCAATCGCGGACAATTGGTTGTCCTCATTCAACTGCTCCTTGTCCTATCCTAGTAATGCTGATAGCCAGGCTAGGTAGTGACACGTATCAATTTTTAAATCATTAGTTTTACTCGGCCAGGGTTTGCACCCAGTGTTTCAAATCCTATGACTTACAAAAACGGGACGTGAACACTCAACTGATTTGGCCACCCCATTTTGTTTAAACCTGCATAGTCCGATGAAAACATCTCATTTTCAAAACCAAAACAATTATCTATATTTGATTCAACATATCTAACCTTAATACTGGTGCACATATTAAATATTTATCGCCACATTGACGGGAATACTGAGAAGATCTAATAGAATCTGTTACTACAGAAGCCTATGAATGATTCAGAGTTTTAGCATGCTAAAATAAATATTAAATTGCAAAAAAGATAACATTGCATGTTTGCATTACAAATATCTCAAAATGTAGCCATTTCAAATAAAAGTTACTTCAAACTAAACTAAGGTAGATTATAACAATTAACCTAATATATTTATCTCAGAAAATGATAGAAACTCTAAACCATCAGAATATACAACTTTAAACAGAGGAAATTTCGATCGTGGTGAATAGACTACATCACGGTTCTAGCGGCGCAGTGCATTGTGGGATGCGTCAGAGCAAAACAACCCCCCCAGAAACACATGGCACATGCTAATACACTGGGTGTAGCTATGAAATGTACTAGTTTCAGCTCATCTCAGCTCTTGTTTGAAACATAGAATACCAAATAAAAAAAAAAATATAATAAATTAAGATATTAATCTTTTATCCAGCATTGCATTTACATCAATATAATCAGCACATCTTTGCTCCCAATGCCGTTTTCAGCGCATGCGCAGTCGGAACCGTGATCTAGTCTATTGGGTGTCCTCACTCCACTGTTCCTTGTCCTATCCTAGCAATGCCGACCACCGAGCTAGGTAGCGACAAGTATACAATTGTAAGTCATTGGTTTGACTCGACCAGGGTTCCCCTCCCCACCCCCCACCCGGGGCTGCGAATCGCACAACTGACCAAAATGAGAGGCGGACACTCGATTCATTCGGCCATCCCATTTACTTTAAAGCTGCATAGTCCGATGAAATATCAAATTTTCAAAACCAAACCAATTATCTAGATTTGATTTTACTTATCTAACTTAGATACTGATGCACTTACTAAGCATTTGTGTCTGTGTAGAAGGCAATACTGAGTCAATTTAACAGAACCTGTTACTGCAGAAGTCTATGATGTCAGAGTTTTGGCAAGCTTGCCAACACTAATTTTCCATGTTTGCACTCAAAATATCTAAAAAGTTTACAATTTAAAATAAAAGTAACTTTGAACTAATGTAAAGTAGATACTAGCAATCAATCTAATATATTTATCTCAGAAAAAATACAGAAATTCAAAGCCATCGGACTATGCAACTTTAAGTACTTCAGGCACACCGTCATGAACAATGCGGCTGACTTGACCTCAGAGTGCGCTGGTTCCTGGCGTGCCATTGGACGGCCGGGCTGACACGCCCCACCGCCCGCCCGGTACCAGCACTGCGCAGGGATCGTTCACCATTTATCTCACTTTGGGTGGCCAGTGTGGGGGGCTTAAATACGCCCGATGCGCCCGATAGCATCTCGGAGCGGCGCCGAACATCTCCTAACGACCCTCACTGCCAGATGCTTATCCTGAGATCACACTAAAGGTCACAG
Organism: Branchipolynoe longqiensis; assembly: GCA_030323885.1. NCBI lineage: Eukaryota > Metazoa > Annelida > Polychaeta > Phyllodocida > Polynoidae > Branchipolynoe > Branchipolynoe longqiensis. The sequence continues at coordinate 27,248,259 of CM059197.1, forward strand.
CCTGCACGAAGGTCCAAGCACGAGTCATGGTCACTCACTGTGGGGACTGACTTCGAGGGAGGCAGGCCACTTGGAGCTTACTGTTGTACACGCACGCATATACATGTATATGGGATATATATCCGGTATGTCCTCTATGAAATATCTTCTGATCAGAAAGAACCTCTGGTGGACTGGACATGTGATGAGCATGTCAACAGACAGGCTACCAAAGGAGATCCCCTATTCTCAATTGTCTTCTGTTCAGAGAAAGAGGGGATGCCTTCGTCTCCGGTTCAAGGATACTATCAAGAGAAACCTGAAGCTGAGAGACATTAGGACTGACTCATGGACATCACTCTCACAGCAGAGAGATAAATGGAGAGCGGTGGTTAAGAAATGAAAGCAGTCTTTGTGGCATCGCGACAGACATATATTCCTCTAGTGTGTGTGGCGCGAGGGGGGTCCCACCCACCAATTACCCCCAACAGCTGGGGGGGGGGGGGGGGGGGGGGGGGGGGGAGGGGGCACTCCACCAATGTGCCACAGAGGAATAAATATATAAAGTATATGTCCCCCTTGCATTCATACTGGTATAATGCGTTATACACCACACATATATATATACAGTAAAACCTCTCTATACCGTTCCCTCCACAGATCGACCACTTCCCTATATCGATCGCTTTATTTGGGTCCCATTGTAAGGATATGCTAACTCTCTAAACCGACCACCTCCCTAAATGGACCGCTTAAAATCGGTCCCATGGTCGGTCGATTTAGAGAGGTTTTACTGTATATATATATATATACATATATATTTAAATATATATATATATATATATATATATATATGAGACTGTTTCAAAGGGTGCTAAGCAATATGGGACAACATTTGTCCAAAGTAAAGATCAACACACTATCTACTTATGGATTTGCTCAGGATATACTGATTTGCTTTTTACATGCTGTTTCATAATCCCAATAGAATACATACTGATTTGAAGCAAATGTCCTTTTGTTTTCAGTGTAACCGTTTCTGTGCTGTTTTGTGTCAATCGTTACTATGGACAAAAAAACGAAGAGCTAGCACCTTTTGAGACAGGCTCATATATATATATTGCATTCAATGATACTCGTAAATGCGTAATACATTACACATATATATATGAGTGTGCCTGTTCTCTATTCTTCAACTATTTTAAGCAAATTGTAAATAGGTTGGGTATATATATATATATATATATATATATATATATGAACAGAGAAACACATATAGATACAATGGTCGTCAGAAGATGTAAAAATAAAGCAAGTATAGTATAACCTTGTTAAACCAAACTTGAAGGGACCCTAAACATTTGTTTGGATTAATCAATCACTGGTTTAACCGAGCTTTGGCCTCAACTTTGACTTGGCTTTGGCAAAAACATGGGTGCGTTATGAATGTAATATACGATGTATGTAGACACTTTGATTATTGTTTTTTATGTATATACAGTATAACCCCATTAAACCAAGCTTGGTTGAACCAAATGATCGGTTAATCCAAACTTTATTCGGCAGCCCGGCAAAATACTACCATTTATCATATAAACAAGTCTTAGATGACTTTATAATCACATGAAAGTTTGGTTTAACCATACCGGAAGTGGCCTGCGGCCCGACAATTTTGTTTGGATTAACCAATACTTTGGACTAACCGACTTTGGTTTAACAACTTTTTTAATATGACAAATGGTAGTATTTTGCCGGTCGCCGAAAAAAGTTTTGATTAACCGATCGTTTGGTGTAACTCAGCTTGGTTTAACAGGGTTGTACTGGAGCATCTTTATATGTATATGTACAGGCAATGTGCAAATCAGTACGTACAACCAATCAGATGGCAAGTATAACATGACCCTGCATAGATAGTCCATTGCATGTAATTACCCTCTTGACCACACACCTTCTGCCCCACCCCCTGGGCCCGCCTTCCCGTCTGGCATAGTTGTCTGCTCTGCCATACTTCGGCCCTTCCCTCACACAGGGGGCGGGGGGGCGGGGTCTAGATTCATCGAACTTCTCCAAATATTGCAGAATTTTAAAATAGTGCTTGCCCTGTTAGACATAATCTGGTAGACTCGTGTTGAGCAAGATGCTTGAAGATGTGGAGCGGTATGGTTTTTTTGTTTGGGGCTTTCCATCCTAGCAACATCTTAGGTCATATCAGGATGGCTATGGACTTGTCATAGTTTGGAGTCAACTTGACATTACAGTGCTGTACTAGCTGGAAACTGTGCTTGAAGATGTGGAGCGGTATGTTTTTTGTTTGTTTGGGGTTTTCCATCCTAACATAATCTCAGGTCATATCAGGATGGCTATGGACTTGTCAAAGGGTGTAGTCAATTTGACATTATAGTGCTATACTAGTTGGAAACTGTGGGAGAACCTACTCCATGGTTCCAATATCCAACTAGTCACATTATCCTGATAACAGAGCAAACCATTCCTCACCTTATCCTATTAGTCTGAGTGCCAGGCTAAGTAGCGACAAATATCAATTTTGCAAGTCATTGATTTCGCTCGGTCGCAGTTCAACCCGCTGACCTCCCATAGAAGAAACAAGCCAGCACTCTTTCTGATGCAGTCATTCCCTCCAGTCAGATGTGGAGGTGGGGTGGGGGGGGGGGGGCGGTATGCAGAATTTCATTTACTACTCACTGGGGTATTAACCCCATTTACTAGTTTGTCATTATGCAGTGCATATCATTTGGTATTCATAAATAAACAATCAATATTCCCCTCATCCATGCTCACATACATATCTCCACTATCAATAATTTAGTACACATGAGTCGTGTCATGTGTCCCCCTGTGCCATTACTGTGCCCAACGGGTTGACTGGGCAGACATCATTCGCTGTCATTGCTTGGAGGCACAGAGATCAGTAAAGCACAACCAGCTCCACCATGGCCAGCCAATGCCCCCCCCCCCCCGCTACCTATGCAGGGTCATGTTATGGGGGCGGGGGGGGGGGGCATTGGGCAATGTGGCCGAACTCAGGCCGAACTCATCCCATCTGGCCGAACTCAGGCCAGATGGGATGGCCAAATGAGTTGAGGATCCATCTCCGGTTTTGGTAGATCGTGAGATTTGAACCCACAGGTTCGAACCCTGGTCAAGTCAAACCAATAACTTAAACATTTATACTTGTCGCTTCCTAGCCAAGCGCTCGGCATTATTAGGATCGGGTAAGGACTGGTTAGCTCAGTGTTAGGATAATATGACTGAGTGAGATATCAGGTCATGGTGGCCTGGTGTCCCAGTGAGGAAGCACTATAAAATCACCATGAGTGTGCACTGTCACAGGTCGATACCCGTCCTCATATGACCTTAGATGTTGCCAGGACTTAAACCTCCAACAACCAACCAACCAACCAAGACACACACAAACACTCGCCCTTCCCTCACGAGGTAATCATGGTCCACCTCACTCTCCCTCATCTTACACCGGTACAAGTATCACTCAGCGCACATCACTCTGACTTCCTGTCCACACCTTACTCGATCAGGAATGACTCGACAAGGTGATGTGGGTATCAAACAAGTTAATATCCTAATTTGGTTGGACAGACAGAAATGGTGGGGGCAGGGTCGACATGGCGGCCAGCTCACGGAGAAGTGCTGATGGCTAGTTGCCAATTGGATGGCTTATGTACAGCAGATCTGATGTGTGAAAGCCTATCGCCATGACTTAGGTGGACTGAGAAGAAGGGACCAATTCAGGGTGGTGACATGTGGATGAATCGTTCCCTTCAAAACAAGCGCAATGCTATCATTCCAATAAATATTCAACCCACCCAGTCTTCCTTGAAGATTTATACTGCATATCATGTATAAGTCTGAATAGACTTGTTTTCACCATTAGACAGTTTGTCGGTAGAAAGCCTGAGCCTACACTTTTACCGACCCAAGGGATTTTTAAACCTCCCACACCACATAGACATGGCATGAGAGCAACCAGCCTTTGATGATGCTGTAAGTTATACACAGTGGTGGAAATCCAAATTTGCAGAGGGGGAGAAGGGGAATTGAACCACCAACCTTCAGATTAGGAGTCCGACCTAGAAAAAAGTCAGACACTCTAACCACTCTGCCACAGAGAACACCACACGTCTGCTTGGTAGCCTAAACTTTAGCAGTGACCAGCTAGCTACCCAACAACACTATTCTCACATTGCCCTATGTTGATTTGGCTTATGTTTTATTGTGTGACGTGTACAAATTATTTGTTTCGATGAGCATCCAAACAATATATCGAATAACATCATCTTATGCATTGAAGAACATCTACAACTTCATGCTGGATGTTGGTGGGACCAAGTAGTCCTCACTCAATGCCGCATTGGTCACGTTTGACTGACTCAAGCATTTTTACTCCAGGGAGAACCAGCCCCTCAGTGCATTGGGAGTCAGTGTGCACAAACACTCAGACACATTCTACTTCGATGTGTAAATTGCATGGTCTTGTATCAACACTGCTTTAAAGGAAATAGAATGCAAGACCTCTTCACCAACGCAAAACAAATAAATCTTCCTTTAAACAACTGCACCTAATTTTGACTACTTATATTTCACTGTCAGTTGACACAAGTCTAACCACGTTAAAATTGTATCAGAGATGGTTTGTGCTATCATTTGACGTCAATCCGACCATTTAGGAACTTTGTGTAAATTCAACGTAGGCATGTGAATGTGATTGACAAAACTGACAGAATAGATACCACTCGATGTTCGCCATGACTACAGCCCTTACTGCCGACACAGTGTTAAACCATCAGCAACCAATCAATCAATCAGGTTTCTGTACTCTATTCACTAATCACCTTGATATATTATTCAAGCATGACGTTCCACTTCTGCGAGAGATTTGTTAGCTTAAAACACCATAAGACCACTAATGAGTGGCCTGCACACCGAAGATCCCAACTGACTTAGCTATAAAGTTGTGCATTACTCCCAATTCTACTTTTGGGTTCTCGGTGCCCATGCCAGCAATTATTACAAATGGAAACCAACTGCAACTTTGATGAGAGATGATGTGGTATGTAGGAATATGGTACTTTACCTACCCTGAACTGCCTGCCACACTCCCTCCATGAGGGCATAGTAATATCTGAATTGCGTCCATGTAATGTTCACTTTGCATTGCATTGTGCAGAAAGGTAGAAATGGTTACTCTAAGCTTGGTTGTGTTATTGGTTGTGTATGTGTGGTTTATTTATTTGTAAACCATCACGAACCAACCATACTAGTGCACTTTGCACATTATTGTTGTTTTACTAAGAAGTCACCCACCCGAAGGTTAGAACCGAAAAGACTATCAAATCATCGGATCAGATTTCGAAATTTGGTTAAAATACCAATTATGCTTTTCTGGAGGGTGCTGGTGGGGAATGATAGCAAGTTTAGAATAGCAGCATCTCTTGGGGAAAAAATAATGTCTTATCTGTTTAAGGTAGGTATCTTTTTCTGGTAAATACCAGGTCTCTATTCTTCAGCTTTTCAAACATCTAAGAAGTAAATAAGACATTATGAATTAAGTATATGGTACTCTATTATGGATCCTGCAGGTGAGGGTGCTCTATTAAATGTACATTAGTGTTGTTACATTAGTGTTATAGTCTATATACAAACTTGTGTGTAAAAGCGATGGTTAAACAGTAATATGATAGAATAAAGTTTAAACACTTTTTGTCATGACACCCAATGCACTCAGGGTGTCATTCGCCTTTGAGTAATAATGCCAGAGTCAGCCAAGAGTGGCTAATTTGGATTACAATAAGTACTACTTGGTCCCGCTGACACACACCATGATGATATTGACATTTTTCAATGCATCGGGTGATGTTATACAACTTATTGGTTGGATGCTCATCCCATTTGTGTTACCATTTGAATTTGATACACTCATGGCGACTTTATAGTGATGCCTCATTGGGAGACCAAGGCCGCCAGCACCATGCCCTGATATCCCACTCAGTCATCCTATCCTGACACCAAGCAAACCAGTCCTTGCCATATCCTAATAATGGCAAGCGCCTGGTTAGGAAACGACAAGTATCAATTTTGTAAGTCATTGGTTTGACTCGACCGGGAATTGAACTTCCGACTTCCAGAGTATACTATGAATATCAGTTGCCATAGTCTGGCCAGTAGCGCAATGCTGCTGGTACCCATTCACCCAGGTCAGGCAGTCTAAGCAGGGATCGTAGTTCTCAATTACTCTGATGTGATTCTAACATTAGAGCAGCGCAATTGTGTTGTGTGCGCGAGCAGATTCATGTCTACGAACAATATCGGAGATCCAATTCCAACACCCATTAATCTTTCTAGAAAATTACTTAGAAGCCTGCAGACGACCACGCGCAAATACACCACTCGCACTAGTAGCAGTACCTTCCCACACATACACACTGGACGTGGCGGCGGAATTGGTAGAGTGCAGGCTTCCCGTGCGGAAGGTCAGGAGTTCAAAACCCTGTTGAGTCTAACCAATGACTTACGAAATTGATACTTGTCGCTACCTAGCCTGATGCTCAGCATTACTAGGATAGGGCAAAGGCTGGTTAGCTCAATATCGTGAAACTGAATGAGATGGGAATTGGGCCATTGGTACCGGCAGCCTATAACCTCACTATGAGTGTGCACTATCACAAGTACCGATCCTGATACAACCTTAGATGTTGCTGGAACGTAAAACATAGCATCACATTATGTTAAAGAAAATAAATCTTTATTTTGACTCAACTATAATATTTTGAATGTTTAATACAAAGGAACTCTTAAATTCAATCCAACATTTAGCTCACTGATATATCGTAGGCTATTCAATTGAATTGAGCACTAATATTATGCTCCCCTTTCTTCAAGAAGACCTCAGTTCACAAGGGTTGAGGATGTGAGGGGAAAACTTGCATAAATTCCACAATACAAAGCTTCCACAATAATGGTGTGGGTAATTCATCTCATCTCGCATAGCGGTGCCTTATCTCACTGGTATCTTGTACTAAAGTCACTATGGCTAGAAACACTGGCGCTTATCTCGCTGGTATTTCATACCAAAGTCACTATGGCTAGAAACAGTGGCGCTTATCTCGCTGGTATTTTGTACCAAAGTCACTATGGCTAGAAACAGTGGTGCTTATCACGCTGGTATTTTGTACTAAAGTCATTATGGCTAGAAACAGTGGTGCTTATCTCGCTGGTATTTTGTACCAAAGTCACTATGGCTAGAAACAGTGGAGCTTATCTCGCTGGTATTTCGTACTAAAGTCATTATGGCTAGAAACAGTGGCACTTATCTCGCTGGTATTTCATGCCAAAGTCACTATGGCTAGAAACAGTGGTGCTTATCCCGCTGCTCATTCACAACAAAATCATCATGGTTAGAAATCGGGGGCGGTTGCCAAATCAGTAGAGTGTGGGCTTCGCGTGCAACTGATGGTTAGAAACAGTGGTGCTCACCACCCTGGTATTTCATGACAAAGTCGTTATAGTTAGAAACAGTGTCCCCTGCCCACATAATATGTTGTAACGGAGTGTTACGTCCTGGCCACATCTAAGGTCCATGGTGCTTACATCTGCACCCTCCCACACAACCCTACCCACACAGACATGCATAAAACGCTTTGAACCTGGCATCCTGTGTGGCGTTATTTTGAATCGGAAGCTATTTGCTCGAGTGTTGCCTGTGTCTGAATGATTCGCTCCATGCGACATCTTCTCCGCTACTTGGTTAGTTTGACAGTCAGTTGCAATTAGTGCAAAACCCAGGCTTTTCAAAGACACAGGATTGCATGCAGGCTGGGTGGCTGAACCAGCCCACACCTGCTTCGCAATGCACTCAGTGGTAGTGTTAGTGGCAGGCTGAAGGTAAAGGAGGAAAGCTTGAAAGTTGCAGGCTAAATCCTATTTCCCATCTATAGGGTCCTTACACATGTGAAGATATGGAATTCAAGGCTGTTTTTTTATAGGAATTCAAGACTATTTTCATTTGGATTCTTTTTTAAACAAAAAAAACACAATAGCGAATGCCAATTTCGGACTAATTTAGATCAGTCGCAACAGTTTAATGGAATTCAAGGCTTTTCAAGACTAATTACTCAAAATAGGTTAAATTCAAGGCTTTTCAAGGGCTTGAAATGGGGAAAGTCAAGTCCAAGACTTTTGAAGACTTTCCAGGCCGCGTACGGAACCTGCATTCAGAGTCCAGAGTCGTCAACAAGTTTCACCCGTCGCTGGGACTCTTGATATAATTTATCCCATTCACCCACCTTACAAATACTGAGCCAACCGGATTGGATATTGCACTGCGGCTAAGATGCATGCTTCTTTTAAAATTGCATAGTATGCTGGTTTTCAATTTCTCTCACTTTCTAGGTTAAATTATATTAGGATGCCAGTTATAATCTACGTTATTTTCATTTGAAGAGGCTTATATTTTAAATAACTAACTTCTGAGATATTTGAAGTGCAAATATATAACATTAATTTTGGCAAGCACGCCAAAACTCTGCCACCATAGACTTCTGCAGTAACAGGTTCTATTATTATTAATTACTTCAGTATTCCCTTTGATGTGGTGACAAATGTTTAATAAGTGCACCAGTATCTAAGTTAGATATGTAGAATCAAATCTAGATAATTGTTTTGGTTTTGAAAATGTCCTGCTTCGTCGGACTATGCAGCTTTAAGGGCACTCCTTGGATAAATTCCAATTTGATCCAAGCCATCATCATCATCATCATCATCATGCTGTCGGTCACGATGTGACAAAGACTGCTTTACATTTCATGAAAGCTGCCTGCAAAAGTGTTAAATTGCTGCTGGCTTTTGCAAGTTACCAGCGGCACTCTCTCGGGGAGCAAATAGAGGTTTCACACTGGCAAGAACATGTCAAGACAGGTGCAAAACTATTTGTCTCTGCAGTGGCTGGCCGTAAGATGTTGGGAGTTCCATACATCAACCGCCCTTAATGCTGCCAGAGTGACATGGTTTTCTGTTTAGGGTTTGATCCAAGCCAGAGACCTACAAAATGGATACATGTCCCAAACCAGGTTAGCGCTCAGCACATTGAGAAAGGGGTGAGAGGGGCAAGATTTTGGTGTCCCAGACTTTGGTTATTGTGACTGATTTCGATATTGGTTTACGGTGCCACATCATTGAATGAACAGACCGGGAGTTTGGCAAGTCCCAGAGGGCAGTGGAAACTACAAACACAATTTAGGAAACTGGTTGTAAAGTCATCTGTGGTGACCCACTGACACTCGGGGCTAAGGGATTTATGGTGATGATGATGATTATCATATACCACCAGTATCATGGTATCCGAGTGGCGCTGTTGGTGGTTGGTTGTTGGAGTTTTACATCCTGGCAACATCTACGGTAATATCAACACAGGTAGCAACTTGTGACAGTGCACACACATGGCGACTTAATAGTGTTGGCCCACTGGGAAATCAGGCCACGTCACCAGGACCCAATATCCCATTTAGTCATATTATCCTGACACTGAGCCAACGAGTCCGAGTCGAATGGTAGTTGCCATTAATGCGCATTATAAAAAGTGTGTCCCTGATATTGGAAATTGGTCGCCATGATCCCATTGCGCCTGACTCAGTGGGAACCTCGAATGGTAGAAGTGTGGGTTCGACGCCTATAATAGAGATGTTCCTGTCTTTTTCAAAAGTGAAAAAACAAACAGACAAAAAAGCATTGAGCGTCAGATTAGGTGATAACGAATAATAATTTTTAAGTCATTGCTTTGACTCGTCCCAGCATTCGAACACATTGGTTCGAATCCTACAACTTACCACACGGGAAGTGGGCGCTCAACGCATTCAGCCATTTCGTTTTATACTTAAAATTGTTACGTTAACATTTGCGATTATTATTACAATTTCTTTTGAGAAATGTCAGCACTCTTGCCTTGTGGTGCGATACACTGCGGCCTCCACGCAGCTCTCGTAGCTCACTAGAGAGGATGTAATTATTAATTAAAAATTCAACTCGACGCTGCTGAGGTTTCATACCTCACTGCAATGAATGACGGGATGGCCGAATGAGTTGAACGTCCATCTACCGTTTTGGTACATCGTGGGATTCGAACCCATGGAATCGAACCTGGTCGAGTCAAACCAATGACTTAAAAATTGGTACTTGTCGCTTCCTAGTCAGGCACCCTGCTTTATTAGGATAGGGCAAGGACTGGTTGGCTCAGTGTCAGGATAATGTGACTCAGTGGGATATCAGCTCATGGTGCTGGTGGCCTGATTTCCAATGGGGCAGCAATATAAAGTCGCCATGAGTGTGCACTGTCACAAGTCGGTAGCCGTCCTGATATTACCTTAGATGTTGCCAGGACGTAAACTCCAACAACCATCCAACCACTGCGATGAATCTCAACTTTCACACCTAAAATGGGCAACCCAAGTTCCACTGGTCCCTTAGGAAAGATTTGACCCTGTGACCCAGCTTGTCAGGTCATAGCTTCAGCTTAGATATCGGATGTTGGGGTTCAGGCCATTCCCAGACATATCCTTCAGCATAGGTCCTATTATGTAACGTTGCATAGTCCAATGTTTTTGAATTTGTGCCATTTTCTGAGATATATACTTTAGATTGATCAACATAATCTATTTTATTTGACGATCAAATAACCTTGATTTGAAATGCTTAATTTTATAGATATTTGATGTGCACACACACATGCTAGAATAATTTCGGCAAGCACGTCATAAGTCTAGCCCCATAGGTTTTGGCAGTAACAGCTTCTTTTTAGATTAACTCAGTATCCCCTTCTACACAGCAACAAATGCTTAACAAGTGCATCACTATCTAAGTTGGATATGGAGGATCAAATCGAGATAAATATTTTGGTTTTCAAAATTAAATTTTGTCATCGGACTATGCAGCTGTAGTAGTCTGTACATGAGCCCTACTACCACGCGGTAGCGGTGGAGACTACGCCGCACACTTATGCAGTTGCACTGAACTGCGCTAGGTGGCGGGGCAGACCCCGACTGGGCTGCCCTCTACTGCGTGTGGCTAGCTCACCCTCCCCCCATCCAACCTATAGAGTTGATGTGGGATCTAATGAGTCAGGGGGCAGGTCAGTCGACTGTTGACGCCGCGGAGAGCAGATTGGTTCAATAAACCAAGTTGAAGCATACTGTCATTGAATCTTGCTGTTCTTCCATGTGTGCGTGGCAGTGTGGGAGTCGGAGGGCCATGGGCCATTACATTGGTGCTGTTACCAATTTGGGTCTATGGCCACATGCCTACAGATGACACAAATGAATTGTCTATGTCATTGGTTTGATCCAGTCAAGGTTCGAACCCACAACCTCCCAGAGAGGTAGCCACACAGCCGCTTTACTGAGTCCGCCATCCCGTCCTGTTTGTATTTTTAATTATTTGTACATTGATAATTCAACTTCTGAAACTAAAATGACAAACGTAAACTAAAATCATTAAATAACTCCTTTATCAGTTAAATGGGGGTAATGGAATAATACATCTACTAACCAGACACGATCATTTTTTATGAATTAAGGTATGAATAGAAACAAAACGCTTGTGCATTGCAAAATATTTAGAACCATACAATTAATATATCGGTACTGAAATAGTGTGTGAATATATATATATATATATAGTATAGTATAGTTATACAAATCTTACCTTGGTGCAGATGATGGATAACTGGTGTTTTCCCGAGGACTAGCCTCAGATAGTCGTGGGTCAGGGAGAAGGAAGCACATCCAGGTCCAGCAATCTTGTACATACTTTATAGGATACAAAATTATCTTAACTATTTATGGATACTATTGTGTTTTAGTTTTGGTTCTAGCGAAACGTGATGGTTGTGGTAGGGTAGGGTAGGGTAGGGTGGGTGGGCCCTGACCCACGACTATCCGAGGCTAGTACCTCCAGGCGTGTGAAATAAGTCTTTCTTTCTTTCATAATTTTGTCTAAACCATATTTTTCTAAATGTTTTCTTAAAAAGGGAATGCCAAAAATGGTGTTGTCAACACATCTCCATGGACTGTTACTGGTTCCTGATGTTGTAGGTTGTTCCTTTCTCTTGGGAATCTGAGCACGTCTCTTGCTGCTGATGTTATTGACGCTAACCATGGTTGTGTTTCCCATGCTGGCACTATCAGTACTACGTGTGTGTGATCCATCTTGATCTTCCTGGCCACTCTGCTGATAATCTTGAATGGTGGGATATGTAATAACATTTATTATTCCAAATTAATGAAAATGCATCTACTCTCCAGGCTTCTGGTTCTCGATGCCAAGCCACATATCTAGGTAACTTGTTGTTATTGCGTGATGCGAATAAGTCAATTTCTGGTTTTCCCCATTTGTGACAAATGTGGTAGAAAATATTTAGTGACCATTCTAAATGGTCGTGAAAATGTTGGCATTTCTTGTCAGCCACAGTATTTTGACTGCCTGGGATATGTGCTACTGTTAGCCATATCTCATGTTTCTCTGAGACTACTGGAGGAGGGCGGGAAGCAGAGTGGCTGGAAGCAGCGGCGGGCGCGGTTATAAGGGCAGAGCCAGGGGGGGGGGGGTGACGTAACCCGGGAGGAAGATGAGAGCGGGGAGGGGGTCATCCTCCTCCACCGCGAATCAACCGCATTGCAAGCATTATGACCAATGAAGCATCTATTGTAACTGTAGTGTTGGGCTCTTCAATTCTAATGGGGTTGAGCGAATTGTTAATGTGTGAAAGCCACCAGATAATATCATTTTGGCTCTCTGGTGAAATCGTCATGGGCCACTCAAAGTTTCCTTTTGTGCGTGCCAACACCAAGTTCTTATCTATTACAAGCAATTTAATATGAGCCTTGCCATAAAGATTACTGGTGCATATGCTATCATAATTCCTATCAATAATGCGACTTCTTGTATCTTTGGTTTATTCAATTATAATAATTAATTTGGTGTTGCACACCGAACATCTTTGTCTTGTCCAGTGGTTTCACTTAATGGGCTTGGGGGCAAGGAATAACGTATATTCCTTCCCGTCATTATCTGTGATCTTCTTAGATCTGGCTACCTCCTTGCCTGCGTCCATGCGGACACCCTTGAAAACGTTTTCAAAACGTCTGTATGAGAGGAAGTTGCTTGTCACCATTAGCAAAGCAATCCCCCCCATTCATATCGGAACACAGCGTTGAGAAACTTGTTCTCAGCCATCATTCTATTGGCAATAGGTGGGATGGCCGTGAGGGCCGAGAGTACCCCTTTGTGTACTGTATGCAGTGCAGCCTCAAACTTTTTGCATTCCTCGCTTAGCTTAACTTCGGGGTCCATTTCTTTAATAGTGGATTCCGGGATACCTTTGATCCCAGTGAATTTCTCAGCTATTTCAATAATGACTTCAGCCCCCTTAAATGTGTTGAAGTGGCCTTGTATCATCCTCCTCATAAGTGTTATTATGTGGACTTTCTTTCTCCTTTGGACCTTGCTTTTCCCCGCGTGCTTAGTATCCGAGTCAGAGCTAGTTGAAGACGAGTCTAATGAAGAGTCAGAAGAAGAGGATTTGTGTTTCCTCCTTTTCTTCATCTTTGTCTTGCTCTTCTTCACTAGTGTCTTCTTTTTCCAGGCCCTCGTGTACTCATCCCCTTCTGATGTGTGCTCCTTCTTTGTGTGTTTGTGTTTGCATTTGCGCGCAGACACCACCATTTCCTCCTCTGATTCAACGTCAGACGAGGCCTAATCCTCTGAGAGGTCCTCTCACTCAGATTCATCAGAGTCCAGCGTAACTTTGGCTCTTTTTTTCTTTGTGGCCGCCAATCTGGAAGGAAGCATTTCTTCCATCATTTGTTGAACAAGTCTCGCTACTTGCTCATCCCGGTCAGCTGGGCCGGGGCCAGCATCGTACCCCCCACCTCGTCCAAATCTCTTTGTTCCGGCGAGGGAGACCTCTGTACCCATGCCGGCAGTGAGCAGTTTTCATCTTCACTGAGCTTCATATCCATGGCTCAGAGAATGTGAGTAAAAACAAAAAACAATGGTTAGGCATTGTTATCACACTGATAATTAGAGTATAATTATACTAGGTGTGAATTATGGTGTTAAAATGGTATTTAACGCAGGCTTATGGCTAATAGACAGTTGCAGGATGATGGTATGGGAACCCAACCGATCCAAACGAGGGGTAGGGACCAGTGTAGTGGTACCCTCCCACACTCTAAGAACCTATAAATTTCTCCCACATGTGGCTTTCTTTGCCACCAAGTCGAAGAAAATATTATAGGACTCGGAGGGACCCCTTAACGAGAACAACAATTTGGGGAATCTCCTCGTGATGTAAGTGGCTCCTGCCAAACATCTCTCCATTCTGCAATGGGCGGCTTCATTAATAACCGAACAATGGATGCATTGTTCTAACGATCATAACTAACACGATCGAAACTAAGCTGTAAAACAGTGATAACTTATCGAAAAGTTTAAAAAAACTTATACGTGAATGCTAACATGAACTGAACCAATGTATCAATTTTGAAATATGCTAACCTGGTTGGTTTTGTAGTTAATGTAGAAAAACTGCTGGAGCTGCTCACAAATGTCCTCCTGCTGTGAGCTGATTATGCTAATTGCTGGACCCGGATGTGCTTCCTTCTCCCTGGGCTACAATTAGCGAGAGGTATAGTACCAAAGTAAAATATATATATATATATACATATATATATACTGCTTACTAAAATGCTTACCAACAAGAAACCAAAGGAAATCGATTCACAAGATTCCATATCGAGCTCGCTTACATTTAGCTTAAAGGACACTACTTGTGCCAAATACCGAGCAGTATCCAACATCGTGCAAGAACTGCTTAAAGATCTGGTCACCTCATTTTAATGTGCATTCAATCCATGCATATTGTATGTCTCTTAATCAAAATATTCACATTGCAGAACAATCTATCACATTTCACTTTGAACGGGCTATTTGAACTCAAATCAAAACTCGTCTATTCAACTTCGGACCTTCTGCATGGGAATCCTGCGCTTTACCGATTCGGCCACCCCGTCCAGTTATTCAATTCCATATCTTACAATTGTAACCCATTCTTGTTCTCTCAAAAATTTTAACTTTAAAGAGTATCAACGTGCGCTTAGGCTGCTCTTATCTAACTTCAGCTGCTTTCGTATTATATATATCTGGTTACTTTCAGACCGTAGCTGTAGGGATTCACAATTGTTGGATGCATAAGAGTAGCTTTGGCCAAAAGAGCACCACTTAGAGCAAAAAGACTATCGTGTTGCATGACCATTGACCACGAAGAAGAAGCCGGAAATGGAGTGTTCTTGTCCATGATGTGCAACCTGTGTGATCTGTGGGTTTTTTTTTAATTTACAAAAAAAATGTTTGTATGTGAATAGAAAATAAAATTAAAAGTCAAATGGATGTGTCAGGGTTGATACAGCTATTCGGCAACCAAACTTAAGGCCTTTTTAGGGCCTTTTCGTGTAACAAATTAATTTTTTAAGGCCGGAACAAAAATGACATTATAATGATTATATACATGTCACCTCTTTATGGTCTTACTTCAACAGGGTTCTGTACGATATTTGTATCAAGTTAAAGAAGCAACTAGGGAATTAACATCTTTATTACACTTAACAATTATCCTAGATTAGTAAATAAGCCACACACCTAGCCATTCAAAACACTGCCCTCTCTCCTCCCACACATTTTTAAAATTCAAGATTTTTTCCAACATTTGGTAAAATCTCAAAGCCTTTTAAGGGTATTTTCAAAGTTAAGACCGTTTCAAGAGACACCTTCAAATTCAAGGCCTTTTCAAAATTGTGCGAATCCTGGGTGCAATTATGAGTTAATCGCATATTGGGTTGAGGTGCTCGTAGCATGGTACCGCCGTCGGGGCAGCACTATAAAGCCACCATTCGTGCGCAATGACACAACGTGGGAACTTTCTTGATATGACTGTTCACATTCCTATGGGGGGAACCCTGCAATAATCCAAATCAAACAAAAAACACTTCAACTTGAAGATTTGGTTGCCTTATTTCAACATATATTCTTTAAATTATGTATGTTTATTCAGTGTTCTTTCTCCGCGTCCACATGCGGCCATATCATTTTCCCTTTCCAAATCACATTATCCTGATACTGAGCTAACCAGTCGTTACCATATCCTAGTAATGCTGAGCGCCAAGCTCAGCAGCGACAAGCATAAATTGTGTAAGTCATCAATTTGACTCGGTCGAGAGTTCGAATCCCAACCTTCTACAAGGGAAGCCTGCACTCCTACCGAATCGGCCACCACGCCCGGTCGGCTAGGCAGCTACAAGTACCAGTGTCAAATGTCACTGGTTTAACTCTATCTGGGTTAGAACCTGCAAACTCCTGCCTGAGAACCAAGGGGGCCGTGTTCCTGACGCGGCCATTTAGTCGAGTGAATAACAGCTCTTGAAATTGCTATTTATCCCTAAAATGACCTCAGCTGGTGCTAGGATATTAAACCCCCAAATAAGCCATCTGGCACACTTATTCCGGACACAAGTGTAAGGTAAAAGCGCACAATCAAACCCTACTTAAAGATACAGTCTGATAGTTTAAAGTTTTTGCCTTATTTTCTTATTAGAAAAATATATCAGGGCAATCGCTGTACTTTACTCTATTTTAGCTGAGATAATTTTCGTCACAGTTGGAGATATTTATAGTGGATAGATGCAAAATTAATGTTGGTCTACACATCATCATCATCATCAATCCCTTCATCGTGAGGGTCGCTGGGGCACCACAATTGACTTTGCAACCAGTTTTCTCCATTTCCCAGCTGTTCTGTGATGCCCTCTGGGACGTGCCAAACTCCAGGCCAGTTGGACACGGTAAACTTCAGCCCTAACATGGTGTATCATATAGTTGAAAGTAGTTGAAGGTAGTTGAAAGTAGTTGAAAGTGGTTGAACGTAGGTGAACGTACCAGCATCCGTACTTGTCCATGATGTTAACTTGGTAATAATGTGGGTGAGCTGTGATCTTCGATTTAATTTGTGGACATGGTCAAAAGAGCGTACATTAGAGGCTGAATTTGCATCCGTGATGCTAGTATATTCTAGCATACTCTAGCATACTCTAGCAAACTCTAGCATACCCTAGCATGCTCTCGTGTACTCTAGCCTACTTGGACGAAGCCCTGGTCACATAGCCATTAGTGGACGTAGGTGAACATAGTGGAGGCTAACATAGTTGAACGTACCGACATCTGCACCGTAACATATTTATCCTACCGTAACGTATTTATCCATACCAAAACCTGCCCTACCTTAAAGTATTTCAACGTAGTTTAACATACTTACACCATGTTTGACCAACGGTAATCTATCCTATGGATCACTACATCCACTAACTAACTAATTTTGGACATATATTTAGTTCTTCCTAGCAGGACCGTTAAGTAAATAAATATATATATATATGCAAATTCACGAATGGAATTGAGGGCTAAAAAAATTAAATCATATATACTTTGTTATTACCTTCGTTGATAACGCAGGGAGAATTTTAATTGTGGATAATTGGTCTTCGTTATCCCACTGCTCTTTGCCCTATATACTCACAGTACAATGCCGAGCAGCAGGCTCGGTAGATGAACGATTCACCCGGTACTTGTAGTACACAGGTGAAGACCAGCCTTATATAAAAACGGTCGAAAAATTGGGCTAATGAAATGGGTCGTTATGAGAGCCTAATTTCACAATCTAAGAAGCAACATTTATTCTTTGTATATGTCTTCATGTTTACTCGCTACTTTTGAGTTGGAAAATATAATAAAACATATACTTTAATGCAATTTAAAAGTGAAATCGACGGCATCCTCTGGCCGGCATCTTGTCTTTTGCATTCTCTCCCATTTCACGAACTCTGTGCTGATATAAGTAACCATTTGACACTGGTGCCAGGCATTCTACTTCTTGTTCCATACTAACACTATTTTCGCCCGTATTTAGACTACATTGTCATTCACCCCTGTACTGGAAGTATGGGGTGAATCTTTTATCTACAGGCTAGGTAGCAACAAGTATACATTTCAAAGTCATTGGTTTGACCTCGACCAGGGGTTGAACCCCACGGATTCTTCAAATCCCTATCATCTGGCACATGGGAAGCAGCCGCTCTACTCATTTGGCCATCCTGTTTAGTTATATGATGTATAAGCCATTATACGAGTATAATGAGGCAGGAAGCTCCATGTGCTCCTCAGGCCCTACTCTTCCCTTAGTCAGCGACTGGAGGAACCTTGAGGGAGTATCTACTGTTCCAGCCTAGCTAACATCAGATCGGATTGGGGGCGCCACCTGTCTGCTCACCTGTCAACTGTCACCCCATCTACCCTCAATGCACCACTGAAAATATATATATTCAATATATATATATAAATTCAATATATATATATATATATATTCAATATATATATATATATATTTAATGTGGATGAGGGAGTTGAGCTTCGGTCTCCTGTTTTGGTAGATCATAGGATTTGAACCGACGGCTTCGAACCCCGGTTGAGTCAAACCAATGACTTACAGATGGATACTTATCGCTTCCTAGCCAGACTCTCAGCATTATTAGGATAAGGGAAGGACTGGTTGACTCAGCGTCAGGATAATGTGACTGATAAAGTCACCATGAGTGTGCACTGTCACAACCCGATAATGCCCTGATATGACCTTAGATGTTTCCAGGACTTAACACTCCAACAACCAACAATGAACATGTCCAGCCTGAGGGAAAAACAAGGACATCAACACCAGTCCCGCCACCTAGTGATATCCTTAGGTATTATTTCACACCAGAAGCCAAGTGACAGGTGACACGTGACCGACACGATTAGCCACCGGCGGCGCCTGTGATGTGCGTAATTGGTAGTAGTTTGCACACAGGTAGACGGG
The DNA here is from genome assembly GCA_030323885.1 of Branchipolynoe longqiensis. Lineage (NCBI taxonomy): Eukaryota > Metazoa > Annelida > Polychaeta > Phyllodocida > Polynoidae > Branchipolynoe > Branchipolynoe longqiensis. The sequence goes on from CM059197.1 coordinate 27,267,220, forward strand.
GCGCAACTAACACCAGCAGAGACCGACACCTAAAGCCGACTTCCGTCACTAGGGGGCGCACTGAGCGATTGCAATTAGGAACCCAATGGGCAATTTGCTCAGCCTTCCACTTTTTTCCTTCATGTGAGTCGGTACTATGGGGGGAGGTGTATTTTTTTTAACAGCAGTTTCTCGATCACTTGAAGGATGAACTTAGTTATAGGTAAAAAGAGAATAATATATAGATGACGGTGTAACAGCACAAAATGGGGAGGGTTGAAGAAAAAAAGTGAAATCTAAGTGCTAATGCTAACTGAATAGATATAATCCTGTATTATCGCCCCTAATAAGGATGGAGTGTCTAGCATGTTGCCGCGGGCACTCCTATCTCAATAGTGTTACCTGTCACCACTCTATCCAGATGAAGTATTATATATAAATATATATATATATATATATATATATATACATGTATGTATATATATGTATTAAATATATGTATTATATATATGCATATATATATACAGATATATTTGACTATGAGCATACCATCTTCATGGGAGGAAGTAAGGTGCGACTACATAAACTGCAGAGGCTCCAACATAGAGTACTAAAAATATGCAAGAGCTGCATGAGATAGCGTGAGTAAAATTCCTAACAAACAGGCAAAAGGATCACCTAAGAGTATATGCATACAACAAATCTCTAACTGAAAAAAACAGGTTACAAACCAAGGTGTACAAGAAGCAACAATGGTCGATTACTGATGATTGATTGATTGATTGATTGATTGATTGATTGGCAGTTGCTCTACGCCGTATCAGCAGCATAGGCCATATTCATGGGGAGAAATGTTTGTTTTTTGTTCAAACCATCGTTTTTACATGTAAAAGCAGACAATCAATTATGTGCCAATAGACACTCATTAAATTAGAAAGCTCACAGTCACAATCATATATTTGTGGTCAAGGGAAACAAATTCCCATAGAAAAAGAAAAGTTTTATTAATAATTGATAGAATCTATTTAGTAAACTATATGAGGTGGTACAGTCCAGCTGCCCTCAAAAAGGCTAAAATGTTTTCCTGTTTTACCTTAGTAAAAAGGTCATGCATACTGTCTGCAGTTTAGAACTGTTTGCGCAGGGCCAACAAATCAACGCAACTTAGTCAAATGTGTTTGAGTGTCAGCGGGGACTGACACCCAATACATTCAGGGGGAGGTTCCCGCTTGAGCAGAAAAGCATGTGTAAGCCACAAGTGGCCAATACGGCAGCGGTTAAGGACCACTTGGTCCGACCGACCTCCCGCATGAGTCTGTGGTAGTTTTCCCACAGCTGGTTCAATTTCTTTAAGTTTATTAATGTTTTCATCCCACTCATGTTGCCATTAGGATTTTATATGGGTGGCTATTAGTGGTTTCAGATCAGAGTGAAGGGTCAGACATGGTTCAAGATCACAGTTCAGGGCCTTCTTCGCAGCCCGATCAGCTCGTTCGTTTCCTTGTATGCTGGCATGGCCAGGCACCCATCACAGGTGGATGTCATACCCATCTGTTGCCAGTTGGTTCATTTAATAAATGACCGTTGCTAGAATAGGGTGATTCGTTTTCAGTCCAGCAACAGCCAGGAGGCAAGAGAGCCAATCACTGTATATAACCTAGTTATAACGCTTGGGAGTTGCCGAGGTCTTCAGAACAGTTTTCTCTGCGATACATCTCAGCATCTCAGTGAAGGCATCGATGGCACTGATGTCTGGAGTGAACTCCTCACGACATAGGGTCTGGAAGGTGGGGCAGTCGGCTTTACAAAGCCGCCAGCTCCTCTCTCTCTATGGGAGATGACCCGGCAATTAAGAATAATTGGGAAGTGGTCGCTCCCACAGAGGTCGTCCCAGACCCTCCATGAAAAGTCCAGTGCCAGTTCTGGTTCTACAATGCTGAAATCGATGGCAGAGTATGTTCCGTAGCCGGGATGCAAATATGTTTATGAACCATCATTCAATACACACAGAGCATGACCGGCCACAAGGTCCTCAATTCTCTTGCCTTTAGTGTTCCTATTGTCCCCCCCCCCCCACATAATGGGTTGTGGCCGTTAAATTCACCCATAAGTAAATATGGGGACGGTAACTGGTCCACAAGAGCGTCCAGTTCTTGTAAAGTGAGAGCGGATCTCGGAGGAATGTAAATGGAACAGAGAGTTACTGTCTTATGCAGCATTAGATGAACAGCTATACAGCCTGTAGTGTCATGTCTAACGTCACTGGCGTACATACCACATCACGTCTGACCAAGATGGAGGAGCCCCCAGCGGCTCGGTCTCCATCTGGTGCGTGCTTGTTATGAATGGTGTAGCCTTTAAGACTACAGCTCTCAGAAGCTTTTATATAAGTTTCTTGTAGGCAAACAGCAAGTGGATTGAGGTTGCAACAAAGAAGAGACACCTCTTCGATGTTGCTCCTAAAACCTTGGCAGTTCCATTGAATAAGAGATGCACCTGTCACTGTCATTTTGGAGCAGTGACAGGTGTTCTCCCCCTCGCCTTTGGTTTGAGGGAGAGACTTCAACTGCGGGTTTCCACAGTCTCAGGCATCTCAATATCAGCCAGCGCCCGATATCTATTTGACGTAAAGTTTTTGGAGATCGATGACCCCCTGGACGTTTTGTCCGTAGGGGTCAAAGATCCCTTCGGAACTCTGTCTGTCAAATTGTTCTTCTTTATTTGGGGCATCGCCGGCTCGGCCAGCGTCTGCACCGCAATACTATTATTACTATTATTACTTTTGGCCGAAACCGGCGTCGGATTTGGGACTGGGGTGAAGGCAGTGGGCTTCCCTCCAGTCAACCACGTCAGTTCAGTCTGGCATTCAATTGTCCTGTTGGAGACTTTGGCTGCCGCAGCATAGCTCTTAGTGGTTGGCGAGGGAGTATTCGCCTCAGCCAGCCTTCGAGCTTCTGGGTAGCTTAGCCGCTTCTCAGTCTTGATCTGCTGAACAAGCTTTTCTTTTTTCCAGACAGGACAGTCTTTAGATATGGCCATATGGTCACCCAGGCAATTGGAACATTTTGCCTAGTTTTGACATCTGGTGTTGTCGTGCCCTTTCTGACCGCACTTAAAACAGATGGTTTCATTTTTGCATCTATCCTTGCCATGACCAAACTTCTGGCATTGGAAGCACCAAAGTGGGTTTGGGATGAAGACATCCACATTCACACTAAGGTATTACTAGTATTGGCAAAGTCTAAATGCAGTGCATATGATCACGGTGTAGTTAACATGGGTGACAATATTTGGAATAAACTGCCAGCTGCAATGCAAAATTCAGAAAACATAGCAGTGTTTAAGAAAGTACTAAAAAATAAAGTAACTTGGAAAAACGATGATGTTTAAATGGACTGACACAAAATCTAGTAAAAGCTAGATTTTTGACTGTTTGCAATCTACAAACAAGAAGCAAGAAAACCAAAATTATTAGTAAAACAAAATTCAGAAGATTTAAATCAAATTTGATTCGTGCTACCCAGCAGTGAAAACAAGTGTTAACACACTTATCCGTTATGAGCAGGGTAAATAAATTCATCACTAAAAAAGATATATATATATATATATCTATATATATATATATATATATATATATATATATATATATATATATATGGGAGCATTTGGGATGTAAGATGGCAGCCGACCCCATCAGGCGTAACAAAGAAAAAATATGCAAGAGCTGCATGAGATAGCGCAAGTAAAATTCCTCACAAACAGGCAAAAGAATCACCTCAGAGTATATGCATACAACAAATATCTAACTGAAAAAAACAGGTTACAAACAAGTTGCTGACTGTAATTTATTTCAGGTGTTCCTTGAGTACAACTGTGCAAATACATGCCAAGATGGACATGTTTTTTTCTCTCTCAATTTCACACCTCGAAAGGCCGCACTTTCACTCTACATGATCAGAGGTTCTGTCCATTTGTTGGAGATTTACGTCATAGCAATGTAGAAAGTCATATAAGGACGAGTACCGCCTTGTGACATGCCAGCTTTATAGTGCTTCCCAATTTGGAGAGCAGGCTTCCAGCACTCTATCCCACTCTGTCACATTATCCTGATACTGAGCAAATCAGGGCCAGGCTAGGTTGTCACGAGTATCATTTTTGTAAGTCATTGGTTTGACTCGGCCGGGTTCGACCCCCATGACCTCTTTAGCCAATTTAGCCACCATGTCCTGTGCATTGGGCCTAAGACAATAAATTGCATCGTATGCAAGTAAGAAGGTAAACTACACCATATCCGCAACAGCAAGTACAGTTGTATTGGTAGTCTTAGTGGCCCTTTAATGGTTGATAATTGTGAATAAGAAAAGTTCTATTGGTCCTGTTAGTGGCCCTTTAATAGTTGATTACTGTGAATAAGCAAAGTTCTATTGGTCCTGTTAGTGGCCCTTTACTAGTTGATTACTGTGAATAAGCAAAGTTCTATTGGTCTTGTTAGTGGCCCTTTAATAGTTGATTACTGTGAATAAGCAAAGTTCTATTGGTCCTGTTAGTGGCCCTTTAATAGTTGATTACTGTGAATAAGCAAAGTTATATTGGTCCTGTTAGTGGCCCTTTAATGGTTGATTACTGTGAATAAACAAAGTTCTATTGGTCCTGTTAGTGGCCCTTTAATAGTTGATTACTGTGAATAAGCAAAGTTCTATTGGTCATTTTAGTGGCCCTTTAATAGTTGATTACTGTGAATAAGCAAAGTTCTATTGGTCCTGTTAGTGGCCCTTTAATAGTTGATTACTGTGAATAAGCAAAGTTCTATTGGTCATTTTAGTGGCCCTTTAATAGTTGATTACTGTGAATAAGCAAAGTTCTATTGGTCATGCTAGTGGCCCTTTAATGGTTGATTACTGTGAATAAGCAAAGTTATGTTGGACATGTTGGTAGCCCTTTAATGGTTGATAATTGTGAATAAGAACATTTATGTTCGTCCTGTCAGTGGCCCTTTAAGGCTCAGCCACTAATTCTCTCCAAACCTCCAACCTCAAGCCATCCCTCAACTTCGACTCTGGAATGGTGTTTTACTGGCAATGAACTGACATCAGGAAAGCCATAATTCATCTGAGTAGTTTAAGTGCGATTTTTATTCAGTATACATACTTTTAACAAAAATCATGGATTCCTGAATCAGTATGACGCCAAAAGGGAAGTAAATCTCTCATCAATTAGGCACCAGATGAAAAGAACGTGATTTCCCATCAGCGAGCCCGACAGACAGAGAGAGAGACAGAGTGTGAAGCGCCACCACCAGGATTCGCCACCTTATCGTAGCTGTATGAATAATCATGAGGCCCACAGGATGTCGGTGGGGTTGTGGGTATTGACAACGGGTGGCGGGTGGTGGAAGGGAGGCGGGGTGAGTGACACACACAACCTCCCAAATGCACACCGCTACCTGACTCTCTGGATGTAAGCTGTTTAGAGGATGAGAGATTAAGAAGAAAAACACGATAAGAATATATGCATAGTAATTAGTAGCGAAGCAAAGTGCTGCGTTCTATTCTTGAAACAAAGTTGTGGTGTTCTCTGTGGCAGAGTGGTTAGAGTGTCTGACTTTTTTCTAGGTTGGACTCCAAATCCGAAGGTTGGTGGTTCGATTCTCCATGCCGCCACCTCTGCCACTTTGGATTTCCACCGCTGTGTATAACTTACAGTGTCATCAAAGGCTGGTTGCTCTCATACCATGTCTATGTGGTGTGGGAGGTTCAAAATCCCTTGGGTCGGTAAAAGTGTAGGCTCGGGCTTTCTATCGACAAACTGTCTAATGGTGAAAACAAGTCTATTCAGACTTATCCATGATATGCAGTATAAATCTTCTTCAACTCGCTTACATGACCTACTTCATGTATTCACACCCCGCATATACTAAACTTCATTTTTTTAAACGCTGCCCCTTGCTGTGAAACCTTTCCCCTAACACTACATCTTAAAACCCAGTCCCAATCAGCATGCCACCTAAGCAGTTCACACTACACGAATGTAAACCTGGGAAGGGAATCCATACATCTGACCACTTCACACCTGAATGATCTCATAAAAATATACACACAGTAATTTTTACCCCACCTCCTACAACCCAGGACTTAAAAATTGCTACTTGTCGCTTTCTAGCCAGGTGCTCGGCGTTATTAGGATAGGGCAAGAACTGGTTGGCTCAGTGTGAGGATAATGTGACTGAGTGGGATAACAGGTCATGGTGCTGGTGGCCTGGTGCCCCAGTGGGGCAGCACTATAAAGTCGCCCTGCTGGTGCTGTGCATTAACAGGATAGGATATGGACTGGTGTGCTCAATATTAGGATACTGTGATATCAGGTATGGATCAGATAACAGGTTATGGTGCCAGCGACCTGGTCTTTCAGCGGGGCAACACTATCTATATAGAGCCACCATGAATGTGCACTGTCACAAGTCGTTCTTCAACCTTTTATGACATTATAAATTACTCCAATAAGAAAACAAACAAATAATGAAGTAGGAAACTGCCACGGTGTTTGTATATGTGTATATATATATATACATATATATATACATCTATATATATATGTATATACATATATACATGTGTGTTGCGGAGGTTGCGGCGTTGGGGGTTGGAATTTTTTGTTATTTCCTAATGCATAAAAGATATGTGCCTAATACCAGTCTTCCAATCACGCTGTTGATTTTACTGCCAGTTCTCTCTCCTGACTGTCCTCAGTGATGTAGACTAGGGGATATAACAGACTTGAAAAGACACATGCCCATACTGTACCATTGCAATCATATTCTAATGCAGATGGTTACACTTTTGCATCCAAATTAAAGAGGATGAATTATATTTCTTAGTTTTTATTTCATCAAAATATCTCAAACGGTTTAATTTTGAGAGACATTACACAATTTTACAAATTGGGGGTACTTTCGGACTTGTAAAAAAAAAAGGACAGAACTTATTTATACCAGTCCACAATTAATACAAGTAGTTGCGGCCAATTTAACGCGCAGGTTTTATAATAGACTTGCGCCAAAATGAAAATGGCCTGCATATTTTATTCAGCCATGTTCATTGAGGGTTTCCATCGCCCGATGCTCATATCTAATCTATACGACATATCCATGCATAATGCACACACCCCGCCAGTCCCAGACGTACGCGGCCAGTCCCCTGAGCTATTTATAGATTTAGTCTGGCCTCTAAATGAGGCGCGGGAGTGTGAGTAGGCGTGTGGAATAGGAATTTAGTAATGGTGTCAGGTGGTGGGGTACTGACAGGGATGAAAGTGGTCTCCGGGAAAAAAGGCGGAAATCAGACTGAGATATTGGCACTAATGGCGAATTTCCATGGAAACGCAGATTTACCCCCGATAGGATTAGCACTGTCAGGGAATCGCGGAAAAATGCCAGGAGTCAATTTTCAACTGTCCTTGTTGTGACTATGTTATCGCCCTTATCTAACTCTTTCTTGTTTGGTTTTGATGTTCAAGCAACATGTAAGGTCACATGAACGGGATTTGGACTAATCAATTGCTATGATTATATTATATACTAGCTTTAACTAGTGCTGTGCATTGGTTAAAGCTAGGCTCTGCATCAATCCTTGGACCCAATATTGTGTTGACCTGACCCCGATGGGGGCGCCAGTTCCGGGTAGTGAGTACTCACGGAACCAACCAGGCAGTACTGCTCCATTTGTAAATAACATCGGCATATTACAATATGCAACACGATAGTTCTAGAATATTGTTTGTTTGTTAAAGTCATTGGTTTGAGTGATCAGGATTCGAACCACATCATGGTCTACCAACACGGGAAACGGACGCTCTAACTCATTCGGCCATCCCGTCTGGTCTTCTAGAATATTGTGATGGACATTGGCTGAATATGCAAAGCACAACGAAGGAAGACACTGAGTAAGCTTCAGCAAGGTTTAATCGGCTATGTCGCAGGTTTGGGTTCGGAGTGACCTGTCCATTGCCCAGCCAAGTCACAGCTAAATTCCTACAGGGGTTGCCGCTAGCAGAGCTTGGGGCAGTCCACCACAGGGACTTCCCCTGTTAGCCTGCTGCCACCTGTTGGAGTCAAATGGTAACAGTGGACAGCGTCATCCCTGCCACCCACGTGTGATCACGGGGTTCATTATGGACTACCATAATATGAATAGGTTCCCGTAGGTATAGTTGTTGTTGTTTTACGTCCTAGCAACATCTAAGGTCATATCAGTACGGGTACAGACATGTGACAGTGCGCACTCATAGTTACTTTATAGTGCTGTCCGACTGGGAAACCAGGCCACCGGCAACATGACCTCGTATCCTACTCAGTCACATTATCCTGACACTGAGCACACCAGTCCTTGCCCTGTCCTAATAATGCCGAGCGAGAATACCCATGTCAGGAATGCCTGTTAAAATAAGGTGACCATACTTTCAAAGCTGAAATCATTTGAATATTCAGGAATACTCCATTGCCGTGTTGGTATAATACTATGTGTTCGACTGTAGTAAATAAACTAAGACTTTCGTGCCTAGGCTTCCCACTGTACGCAGTGAAAGAGGCTGGGGTAGACCATATTGAACAAAGACCACCCCCTCCACCCTACCCACATTAACAATGGCGGAAAGAGGGTGCCTAATGAGTGCAATCACCATCTGTCATACAATGTCGGCTCCATAAAGAACTACTTAAGGGGGCCTGCGATACTAACAACTCACACATCATTAAAGGGGAAGTAACATGACTAACTTTACCTATTCATAATAAGATAAATAAACAACTGAATTCATGACCAGAGATGCACCCACTGTGGTCCCACCCTCCAGCCCGTCCTGCCTGCTGACTTCCCACTTCCTACAGTTCCTTCCCACCAACAGTGGGATTCCTCATTCCTCACATCAATGAGTGAATTGTTTTATTTATCTACAGAAAAATCAGTAGTCAAGACATTTAAAAAAAAAAAAAGTGGTTTATTCAGTGAATAATGCTTTTTATCACTGCCATAATACTGATCTTCCAGTCATTCAATACAATTTGTGGAAAACACATTGGTTGGCGATTGGTCACCAACTGGTCACTGAACAATCGTTGACTGTTAGTTTGACTGTTGGGATGAGTGTGAGGGTGGGAGTTAGGGTAAGTGTGAGAGTTAGGGTGAGTGTGATGAAGGGAGTCAGGGTGGCTATTCGGATGAGTGTGAGGGTGGAATTTAGGGTGAGTGTGAGGGTTGGAGTCTGGGTAGGTGTTAGAATGAGTGTGAGGGTGTGAGTCAGGGTATATGTTAGGATAAGTGTGTGGGTGTGAGTTAGGGTGAGTGTGAGGATGGGTATTAGGGTGAGTGCTAGGGTGGGAGTCAGGGTAGGTGATACTGATAGAGTGAGTGTGATTGTGGGAGTTAGGGTGAGCATGAGAGTGGGTATTATGGTGAGTGTGAGCTGGGAATCAGGGTAGGTGCTAGGATCAGTGTGAGGGTGAGGGGAGTTAGGGTATGTGTCAGAGTTACGGTAAGTGTTAGGGTGAGTATGAAGGTTGGATTTAGGGTGAGGATGAGGATGAGTTAGCTAGGGTGAGTGTGATGGTGGCAGTCAGTGTGGGTATTAGGGTGAGTGTGAGGGTGGACATTAGGGTGAGTGTGAGGGTGCGAGTCAGGGTAGGTGCTGGGATGAGTGTCAGGATGTGAGGGTGAATGTGAATGTGAATGTGAATGTGATGGTGGGAGTCAGGTGTTAAGATCAACAAGCGATCATCTAGCAGTCACAATGGTGCTATGGTCGCTGACCCGGCTGCCGACCAAAATACACCCGCTGAGTGTGCAATCGATCAGCAACACACCTCCATTTCACTGCCAAATTCACCAATATTGCAATGTATTCAATGTCATTGCTAGTGTTGGCATATTTGATTCATGTCATTATTAACAGGAGAAATTCTCAATGTGGCAATGAATCGATTGGAGCAACCTACACTCATTATGAACTGACACTGATGCTGCCACCTAGTATTATTCCTATACATCAATAAGGCGCTCTCTGTGTTTGAACTCAAACCTGCGACTACTGCCGCCACTTAACACTATTTTACTCCACCAGCCTCTTATGTCACAACCGCCTCCCAGGTTCAAACAGTAACTTGCCGTCTGGACATGAATGCTTGAGGTTAGGCCATTCTACAGTATATGTTGCTTGATTCAAAGTCCCAACATATCAAAATACCTAGACTAACCAACAAAATGAGCTAGCAACAAGATGTGAGTGAGGATGTTCAAACCCCACTCATAAACACCAGAGGTTACCATGTTCAGTCATTTTAAAAACTCTGTCAACAGGCCAATACGCTCATTATGATGGTACCACCTAGCATTATTCTTATACCTTAATACCACTTCAAACCCAGACCTGTACCTACTGCTACCAGCTAGCGTTACTTAACTCCTCCAGCCTTTGATGTGTCAACTGCCTCCCAAGTTCAAATGGTGACTCACTGCCTGGACACAAATCAGTGAGGCGAGGCCATTCTACAGTTTTTGGTGTTGGATTCAAAGCAGCAACCTACTAAATGCTTTAAAGAAGCAAGAAAAGGAGCAGAAAGCAAGACACAAGTGAGGATGCCCAAACCGCATGACAAAAACTAGAGGTTGCCCATGTTCAGTCATTGTGAAAACTCCAAGAACACACCAAATTGTAAACAAACCTACATTATATACGTGGAAATATATTCAATACTAACACTAATCGAAAGGACTTGTATTGATCACCTCAACCTGATGAATAAAGGTATCCTTGCATACATACAAGCAATGTAAACCAGGGTGCTGTTTATTAACCTGCCCTCTAGCCAGCTGTTAGCAAGCATGCAAAATGGGAGCTGTGAAGCATGATATGAGGAAAACATAGCTTCAGCTTCAGCAATGATGCAGGACCAATGCAACATCCATAGCTGATCCAACACTGGAATGCATTCACCTGGTCACCACAAACATCAGTTCTGCTGAGACGAAGGGACATACTGACAACACATGATATGGACATAGGAAATCATCATCAACCTCATTCAGAACACAATCGCAGGGACATAATCAACCAACTATTGGCCACTACTGGATCAACATGCTGAACCAAGATATGTAGACAATCGCTTATGCCGAGCCCTTTCCTGATTGTTTGTGACCGTAAGTGTAAAGTTAGCCTTAGGAAAACTAGTTGGTTTGAGTATTTCTGCATCCTATTCCATATATGTCAGGATCCGACCATCCCATGCAGTTGGATGTATCCGATCTGCGAACACAGAAGCAGTTGGCCACCATGGCTAAACTTTGATCATGTGTTCAGAGGGTATGTTCACAATGATGGAAGATGGTAGACTTCCTAGAAGTTGGGAAGACATTTACACTTTAAAGGATGTCTAAAAAAACATTGAAGGGTTTTCAGGAGAATGACCAGCAGCCTTGGCAGAAACAGTGCATAATGGAGGAAGTGTTGTGCTGTTGACTGGAAGCTCGCCAACTACATAGACACCCGTTACCCTCTTAATTGATATTGATACTGTCACCTGTTGCTTTGCTGTCCCTACAACCCCGTTGTTTATGTGTAGAATTTGGACAATAGTGCTTTCCAATGCATTGTTATTTTAGAATGATAATCATTTATGGTGTACATAATGTGTATAATAAGTGATGAATAAAGTTCATTCAGAAATATCATGCATTATTTTAATAATCTGCACATAAATTAGTGCCTACACATACTGCTGCCTGTTTGTTTGATTCCTCGTGTAGGTGACATGGTACTCAAGGTGTAGTAAACCACATTCTGAGATTTTGCAAACTAACTAGAGCATCATTTCAGTGATTACGTGAAAACCCTGGACATTTTAGGGATTTCATGAAATCCCTAAGTGAAACAGTGATTTCGCGAAATCCCTGATAGTTTTAGGGACTTTGCGAAATCCCTGATTTCAAAATCTTACCGTAACATATACATGTAGATATCTACAGCCCCGCCACCACCAGGGACTCCAACCACCCCGCATAATAAAACAAAGCAAAACAAAGGGAGACACCTGCCAATTCAAACCAATACAAACCAAATACAGAACCTTGTTAACCACCCACATATACAGAAACAGAACACACTCACTACCAACACAAATCTAACCAAAAACAAAACAAGAACACCAAACAACTGCAAACTACAAACCCAACAGACAGACATAATAAACCAAAAAGTCACATTACCAATGAAAATGATTACAATAGCAAGTACATAGTCAAGTAGTCACCTGAAACTGAAAAGAAAAGTGACTGCTGCTGCAAATAATGCAGCAGGATCGCTTTATTTGGGTCCCAAACAATCGCCCATACTGTACCATTGTAAATCCCTAAATCAACCACCTCACTAAAATTCACTCAGAGGGGCCTTCTTTTCACAGCGAGTGATAAACATGTGGAATGAGCTACCGGAAGAAGCGGTAGAAGCAGCTACCATAAATCAATTCAAGAATGCGCTGGACAGGGCCTGGTCCAAAGAAACATTCCTGTACGATTTTGAGGCTGCATACCACTAGAGCTGAGAGCTATGAGCTTTGTATAGGCTACCACAAGCTAGATAAAAGATTCACCCCGTACTTCCAGTACAGGGGTGAAAACCAGCCTTATATAAAAACGGTCGAAAAATCAGGCTAACGAAATGAGTCTTTATGAGAGCCTAATTTCACAATTTAAGAAGCAACATTTATTCTTTGTATATGTTTTCATGTTTACCCGCTACTTTTGAGTTGGAAAATATAATAAAACATATACTTTAATGCAATTTAAAAGTCAAATCGATGACGTTCTCTGGCCGCCATCTTGTCTTTTTGTATTCTCTCCCATTTCACCAACTCTGTTCTGATATAAGTAACCATTTGACACTGGTGCCAGGCATTCTACTTCATGTTCCATACTAACGCTATTTTTGCCTGTATTTATATAAGGCTGGTCTTCACCCGTGTAGTACAAGTACTGGGTGAATCTTTTATCTAACCACAAGCCTGCACCAAAGAAGAGGACAATAATAATAATAATAATAGTGTGGTAACAACTGATCCGCCTCCCACACTCCTATAACGTTATAGTTTCATTCGAGCAGAGAAGGCTAAGAGGGCCCTTTGAGATTAAACACTTTAATGTCCCAATCCCAATCAAACTGGCAATTGGTCGCAATGTTCACATTGTACTCGATTCATCAGGAACAACAACCCTCCACCCCTGACCTGCTGCGTCGTGGACTCTACTTCAGGGGGAGGGGTGGGTTCATCTTCCATCCACCCAATTGGTCAGTGAACTTTCAAACCTTTTCCGCCATCAGCCACTGCTCGCCCCTCTGTCTTCACTTCTTGGCAAGCCGGTGGTGAGCACACTTTACCTGACACTATTCCGCCCCCACCCTACTACTGTATATATATTTTCTTTGTAGGTTGGGTCTGGGTGCTACTCTGACCGCTGACATGACACAATTTCCCACACGGTCACATTATCCTGATTCTGAGCTAACTAGTCCTTGCCCTATCCTAGTCCTTGCCCTATCCTAGGTAGCTAGCTATAAGTATCAATTTTGTAAGTCATTGGTTTGACTCGACCAGGCTTCGTAATTCCCAGCTTCCACATGGAAAGCACATCAGCGCTCTTAACGATTCGGCCAACCCCAGTAAATAATGATTGCACCGGATCTATCTGTAGACTCGCAGAACCCAGCGCTTGTCAAAAATTTATATTCAAAGAGTTCCCTCTTACAGTGTGTATATATAAATAAATCTATAGCTGCGCATTTACTTGCCGCATACCGGACGAGTGATTACGAGAATTGGCCACTTTAACGGCAGCCCTAGGTAATGCGGTGCTTATCAAATTATGTCAGACCAGAACGAGGTTGCACGCCTTTATACAGGGGAATTACGATACACTCAAGTCTCGTTGGCCGCCATTATACAATAGCTCCTGACATAGGCGCAGAAATAGAGGAATTGTATATGGCTTCAGTGCTGAACCATTATTTAGGTGTCATATATAATATATATATGAATAGTGATAAACGCTTTATCGCGTGTAATAAGCTCTGTAGTGGTCCTTCCCCCCTACCTCCTGTTGGGGAGGGGGGTAGGTACCGGCATGCTCTCGCCCCCCCCCCCCACCCAGGCGCAGGGTGGGACACGCCACTCATGCGGAAACATATATGTATATATATGAATTTATGTATTTGTGTATTTAATATTGACACATATATATATATATATTATAAATACATTCATGCATTCATACATTCATATATTCATGTGTTTATACATTCATGCATTCATACAGACATTCATATATTCACATATTCATATATATTTATATGTATTTATATGTATTTATATGTATTTATATGTATTTATATGTATGTATATGTATTTATATGTATTTATATGTATGTATATGTATTTATATGTATTTATATTTATTTATATATGCATATGTATACGTATGCACAGGCGTGCATATGCATGCATAGGTGAGCATATATATGCATATATTGGTATACATATGTATTTATATGTATATGCATATATATATATGCACATATATATGCATATACATATAGAGTATAACCCCGTTAAACCAAACGTGAAGAGACCTTAGAAATGTGTTTGGATTAACCGATCATTGGTTTAACAGAGCTTTGGCTTCGACTTTGACTTGGCTTTGGCAAAAACGCTGGTGCTTATGAATGTAATATAAAAAGTAGGTGGACACTTTGATTATTGGTTTTTATGTATATACAGCATAACCCCGTTAAACCACGCTCGGTTAAACCAAACAATCGGTTAATCCAAACTTTTTTGAGCGGCCCGGCAAAATACTACCATTTATCATATACAAACATTCTCAGATGACCTTACAACCACATCAAAGTTTGGTTTAACCATACCGGAAGTGGCCTGGGGCCCGACAATTTTGTTTGGATTAACTGATACTTTGGATTAACTGACTTTGGTTTAACATCTGAAGTCTACGTTGTCCAGTATTTCGGTGTGCACACCAAAGATAATTGTGCACTGAAAGTAACTTTGCATGTTTTCAATTAAAACCTCTCCAAATTAACCATGTATAATAAAAGTTACTTCAAGATCAAGTAAGATAGATCATACCTACCAACCTAATATAATAATATTTACTTTTGAAGAAAAGGATGGCACAAACTAAAATCCATCATGATTGGGCTTTAGATATTACTAGGGTATCAAACCCAAATAAACAAATCCTAGCGAGGATAGAAAGGGTAAATTTTAATCAGCATGGTGTTCAAATACCTGCATGAACAATCATGTACCCCTGCACATCTGTATATAATGACCAATAAACTGAAGAGATCCTCTAGGTTGTATATCGCGCAATAACAAATGCCACTGATTGGATGTACTATCCCTAAATTCAGCTAAGCTATTATGATTGAAAGGAGCAGTCCTATTAAGAAGAATATATGTGGCCAGCAGGCATTGTATTGTGCAATTTGATTACTGATGCATTGGAAATCGCATAGTACTCAGGGAGTACTGATAACTTTCTCATTCTATAGCTATAGAAAAACATACACCACCTCCTAAATTAAATGCTAATGATGCAAAGTCCGATGGTTTTGAGTTTCTGCCATTTTTCTGAGATAAAAATATTGAATTCATTGTTATAATCTACCTTACTTCTGCTTGAAGTAACTTTGATTTTAAATGGCTAACCCTTGAGATATTTGAAGCGTAAGAAACCTAAATTAGTTTTGACAAGCACACCAAAACTCTGGCACCGTAGGTTGCTGCAGTAGAAGGTTCTATCAAATTGGCTCAGAATTCCCTTCTATATGCTTCCATCTATAAGCAACAAATGCTTAAGAAGTGCATCAGTATCGAAATTAGATATGTAGAATCAAATCTAGATAATTGCTTTGGTTTTGAAAGTTTGAGGCTTCAGCAGACTATGCAGCTTTAACATTGTTTCATTCATCGTCGTTTCATTACAACATCGTTGAGAGAGAAAAAAAAGATTTGTCTGATCAAGAAATGGACTTCCATTATTTTATTTATAAAAGGTAGACATATATTAATTAATTCTTAAGTTTGTTATCATGTAGTAATCAGGCAATAAAATCAAAGGTAAATACTTTTTTTTATATGGGAATTGTCAGCACTGGATAACAGGGTGAATTCAACGTGCATGGCATATTTAATATGTTTCACTTAACGTTGTTTCAGTTAACACAGTGGTCTTCAGGAACCTAACGACAACATTAATAGGGGAGTTGACGTACTGTTCTACTTTTGGCTAACCACTAAGAGGAATTACCTACATGCAAGTATGGCTTCCACTTGAAAACATAATTATAGATTACATCAGAGGTTCAGCGTGAACTACAGTGATTGGTGCTGTACATTATACAGCAGGAGCCACTCTCTTAATTCTACAGGATCGGTGTCATAACTAATACAGCACTGATCAAACTTAGATTATATCGACTGTCAACTACAATAGTAAGATGGCCGGAAGACCAGTGCTCCAGCACTGACAAATGTCATATTCAGATGAATAAATACTTTATCCAAAAGAAAGAACAAAAAAAAGGCATGCTTGTCCATGTGCACTGCATAGTGTATGAGCTCAGAGTTTATTAGACGTAATCCAGCTGGTATGAATCGGAATGGCAAAGTAGGTGAGCTCATAAGTTATGACTCATGAAATGCCGCTCTGTCAGATACAATAACCATTGTGAGTTCTACCAGTGAATCAACATTGATATAACTGTATAGGTTCAGGTGCAGGAGGTTGGAGAGGGGGGGGGGGAGGGGGGCTGTTGGAATTCTACTGCTTGGCAACATCTAAGGTCATATCAGGACGGGTATCAAGTTGTGACAGTGCGCACTCATGGCGAGTTTATAGTACTGCCCTACTAAGAAATCAGGCCTCCAGCACCATGAGCTGATATCCCACTCAGTCACATTATCCTGACCATGAGCTAACCAGTCCTTGCCCTATCCTAATAATGCCTAGTGCCAGGCTAGGAAGGAACAAGTATAAATTTTATGTCATTGGTTTGACTCGCCCAGGAATCGAACTCCAGATTTCCTGCAGTCGAGCCATGCGCTCTACCAATTCGGCCACCGCGTCTGGTTAGGGTTGGGGGTGGTAGTGGGGTGGGGTGGTGGTGTGGGGGGGGGGGGGGGGAGAGGCAGGAGTGGGGAGACGGAGGGATTGGGGA
Source organism: Branchipolynoe longqiensis (assembly GCA_030323885.1). NCBI lineage: Eukaryota > Metazoa > Annelida > Polychaeta > Phyllodocida > Polynoidae > Branchipolynoe > Branchipolynoe longqiensis. The sequence goes on from CM059197.1 coordinate 27,284,479, forward strand.
GGGAGCGAGGAGGGTTGTGATGCTATTAAGTATACAGACAACTATAGGTGGTGTGTCAAATCAATTACATCAAAATATTATATTTGTCAGCATTTAACCTGGCGTTCAGTCTTACTGGGATAGGGCAAGGAGCAATGAAATGAGGAAGCCCAATTGATCGCGATTGAAATCCACCACCACTTAAAGCTGCATAGTCCGATGAAATATCAAATTTTCAAAACCAAACCAATTATCTAGATTTGATTTTACATATCTATGTTAGATACTGATGCAGAAATTAAGCATTTGTTTCTGCGGAGAAGGCAATACTGAGTCAATTTAACAGAACCTGCTACTGCAGAAGTCTATGGTGTCAGAGTTTTGGCAAGCATGCCAAAACTAATTTTCCATGTTTGCACGCAAAATATCTCAAAAGTTTAGCATTTAAAATAAAAGTAACTTTGAACTAATGTAAGGTAGATACTCGTGATCGATCTGAAATATTTATCTCAGAAAAAATACAGAAATTCAAAACCATCGGACTATGCAACTTTAATCAATTTAATTCAAAGAAAGAGCTGGACATTCGCTCAGTTGAAGTCTATCAGAACCCAATCATGCAGGGTACTTTATGCATACCTAACCATTAGCCTCGGCTCGGTAATTGCTAGTTTGTGCGCTACAAAGCATGCGCATTGCCCTGAAGGATTCAAATGGCAAATGCACCAATTATCGCTATGGTGCATGAGGGGAGAAACCAGGTTGCTGCTAATTGCCTTGCAATTAATGGCTGTTGAAATGAGTTTTCTGGTTTGCCAATTATTGAGCTGGAATCTTTACTGGTGTTCTAACAACCTGATAATTGATAACAAAATATTGGGGGGTTGGGGGGGTAAATTATTTATTTGTTTCCTTTTTTAAAACTTTTTTTTAACATTAATATATGGGAGGGTAGATTTGGTCGGTATTCCATCCCCCAAGGTTTTGGGTGATCTTGTTTGTACACCCGATTGAATCTCCACAAATTAACGATAGGTAACTGAGAAAAGTGTCAAAACAAATAACATTAAGATAAAGTATATAAGGTGGGCTTCCGAGTCAATCCAATAAGTTAGAAAGCTAGGTAGCTACAAGTATACTTGTATATATACACATGCTCAGACTTGTATCCCACAGATTTCATATTTGGGCATTGCAGTGGGAAGTACTTTCCAAATGTTATTGGTGTACAGAATTTTAATTTTGCGCATCGGTATACTCTGGTTTAAAACTTTGTACAAAATATGCACAAATTGCATGGGTAGGCATGTCTTGCCTGCCCCAAAGTTCCTATTAGCGTATTGCAGTGAAACGGAAAGGGTGTACTTTCAAAAAACATCAACATTTTTGTGGGCGTACACAATCTTTATTTAGCGTTTCTTTTTTTTCTTCATGAGGATGTATACTGCCTATCATGGATAACTCTGAATAGGTTTGTTTTCACAATTAGAGAGTCGGTCATGGAAATTCTGAGCCTAGACTTTTACTGGCCCAATGCAATCAGGCAATTTTCACCTCTCACACCACATAGATATGGTATGAGAGAAACTGGCCTTTGATTTCACTGTAAGTTATACACAGTGGTGGAAATCCAAATTGAGAGATGTGATGGATTGGGGAATCGAGCCATCGACCTTCAGATTAGGAGTATGACCTAGAAAACAAAAAATGAAAATGCAAAAATGGTATAGATAGTGTAGTAGTCTGTACATGAGCTCTACTACCACGCGGAGACTACGCCGTACACCAGCGCAGTACCACTACACTGCGCTAGGTGGCGGCATGGGTAACCACCAGGCAGACCCCAGGTGGGCTGCCCTCGACTGCGGGTGGCTGACCCCCCCCCCCCCACAAACACACCTATAGAGTCGATGTGGGATCTGGCGAGTCAGGGGGTGGGTCAGACAACTACTGACACCGCGGAGAGCAGATGGTTCAATAAACCAAGTTGAAGCGTACTCTGATTGAATCTTGGTGTTATTCCGTGAGTAACCGTGTGGGTGAGAGTCGGAGGGCCGTGGGCCACTACAATAGGCAGGTGTGCATGATGTTCTTCCTTACCTTAAAGGTACTCCGGATGATGAAGTGGGCCGGCATCCTCTGAACACTGTTAGGTAAATCACGGAACACCATCACCTGATTGGCCGGCTGCTGGTCGCCAAGGCAACCAGCAGCAGCCATCAGGCCAACCAGTACGAAGCGGGCTATCTGTCTGAACATCCTGAAAGAGAATGAGAAATGACTGCAATTAATGAACTAACAGCGAGATAATGGACAAGCTACACGCGGCACATTGCAATGAAACACGCTAAAAGGGATAATTGCGCATCTCGTGGGTGGCTGTAGAATGTGTTTAAAGATGCGGAGTCCGATGCAAGCATCATATTTTCTAAATCAAAACACTAATCTAGATTTGATCCTACATATCCAATTCAGCAACTGGTGTACATTTATTTCTGCATAGAACAGCTACTATATCAAATTAAAATTGCATTTGAGTTTCTGTCATTTTCTGACATAAATATATTAGGTTGATAATTATAACCTACCCATCTTTAATTTGAAATAAGTATTATCTTAAAGGGTTAACATTTGAAATATTTGAAGTGAAAATGTGGAAAGTTAATTTTTGGAAGCATGCCCCAACTGACACCATAAGGTTCTGCAGCGAGAGGTTCTATTAAATTGACTCGGTATTCTCTTCTAATTGGCAATACATGCTTAATAAGTGCATCAGTATTTAAGCTAAATATGTGGAATCAAATCTAAATAATGACTTTGGTTCTGAAATGATGATGGTTTCATCGGACTATGCAGCTTTAATTGAACATGTCACTGCCAAAGCCTATGGTGTGTAGCAGTGGTGCATTGGCATGCATGTGAAAATAATATTTGCATATCTTCACTTCAAATATATCCATACACCACAAATTCTTTTAACAAATATTTTCTTTACAAAAAAAGAGATTAAATTAATCAACCTAATGTGCTTAATTAGAAATATAACAAAAATTGAAAAGCAACAGATTATGGCACTTTGATATGCCAGTTAGTTTTATTTGCGCCTATCTGTTGTGCAAACAACCACAGTAGCTGCGAAATTATCTCCAGTGATGAGCTAAATGGAAGACTAGAACAGCTTGGAAAATACCACAGAAAATTACTTCCAGTTCTAACTTCGACCCACATTCTAAAAGCCACGAAAATACTCACATCTAACCATCTAATATTAATGTAGTCATATGACACTAGTGTTGCCATATAACACTGTGTACTTTCAAGTACCTCTCAGAAATCCATTGTGTTACGGGGCAAATTGTGTATTTAGCAACTATTGTTAACTCACATTCAAACATAGATACTCCATATATCATTTTTGTGTACTTAATATTAAATTGAAAAATGGCCCGAAGACCAGTGCTTCGTCGTTGAACAAAGAACTTATTCAGTAGAATAAAACTATTTATGAAAATAGCATTTATGCATCAACAGCTCTCCACCACTTGATCTCCATGAATTAGATTAAATATAATGAAACATCGGGTAATCTAATCCCTTATATGAGGGTCATTGAAATGATTTATTGTCAAATGGATGTATTTCAATTTCAGAAGAATGGTTTTGATTGCTAAAGGCCCAGTCACACCTCACCGGATTGAGCAATAGACAGAATTGTCTAGTCCGGTGGCGATAAGTATCAAAATGTATTAAAATGTGTCAAAATGTTGCGCTATCGGGTAAATGGCAACTGGATAAACGGACAGGAAACGGACATGAATGGATAGCCAATGGACGAAACGAAATCAAACCAGACAAGAACCGTAGACTTCAGTCCGGCGGCATCCGTTTCTTGATTAGTGCATGTTCAAAACTTGTATGGACACAAAACGCACATTGTTTGTTTTCTGTCCGTTTCCCCCAATCCAGTGAGTTGTGACTGGGCTTTTAACCATATGTAAGTCTTGAAATGGATAATATTGTCATTCCAGCTGACTTCTAATAACTCCTGATGGTAATGTCCGACTATATATATACACTATACAGTAAACAACTGTATTCTGTTCCACTATCCTAGTTATGCTGAACACAAGGCTAGGTAGTGATAAGTATAAATGTACGTCATTGATTTGACTCGTTCTGTCATCCGACCTGGTGGATACGATGCAGACAGCTCCATTATTTCGTCTGTATACACATCTGTGTTTCAACATATCACATGGACAGAAGACCTTTTGGAATCAGTGGAAGTAATTTCTGAATTTCTCAAATTAAATTCTGTCTTTATGGCATACATTTGTGAAACAGTAACACAACTACTGCTTCCCAGATGTGTTCAAATTTCAAATCCATGCCCCCCTACCCCATTTATAGTCAAGCTATATATATGAATGCCATATGGATTGCAGAGTCCAATGGTTTTGAGTTTTTGTCATTTTCAGATATATATTATTGTCGTGGGGGTGATGAAAATTGGAAATATTGCGCCTAGAGCGGGACTCAACCCCACATCTCTGAGCATTTCGGGTCATTGTGCTGACCATTACACCACCTAGGCTCCCTGATATCACCAGACTACCCATGCCTACCTGTCTATGTGGTTACTTGCCTGAGAGGTCAGGTCAGACTACTACACTCGTTCCCCTGGAATTGTAAGTTGCTTAATGCTTACAATTACATACATACAGGCAATGCACTTACATATATACATACGCAGGGTAGTCAACAACTATACAGTGCATAGCTTGTACAGGATCATGATCACGGCAACCAGTGTTGTGGGGGTGATGAAAATGGGAAATATTGAGCCTAGAGCGTGACTCGAACCCACATCTCTTTGCATTCCGGGCTAGTGTGCTAAGCATTACACCACCTAGGCTTCCTGATGGCATCACACTACCCAGGCCTACCTGTCTATAGCTGTATTCACACGGGCGAGTTAAAACGCCTCACGCGAAACGCCTCGCGTACTGCGACTCACATTTGCTGTGTGAACGCGACGGTGAGGCGTTTTAGGGCTGAATCGATTCATATAAATCGTTTAATGTAAAACGCTTCGTTAGGTAGTATACAGGAAGCGATCTATGTTGAAGCATTTTATCTTGCCCGTGTGAACGCATATGAAGCGATTTAGGACGTCACACGCATGCGCAGTCGACACCTCAGTTTGTTGACTTTCCGGTCGATCAAAAGCGCATATTATATAATTTAATTAATGAAACTGCTATCTATGCACAGATATTTTTTTCATCATTTATTTTTAGGGTTTCACTGCCCAGCAGAAGTTTTGACCATTCCAAACCAATACGATTAATTAAATACATATCTAGGTCGAACCCACACTCTCTGGTGCCTTAGTCGTCGAACCCAAAATGGCGCTGGTTAGCCTAGACTTGCTCATGCGCAGATATCCACTTCCGCCTCACGCAGTGTCCGTGTGAACGCGCATCTAAATCGCTTCATATGATTCGCCTCCTGGAGATCGCTTTAGATTTTGCCCGTGTGAATACAGCTTACGTGGTTCCTTGCCTGAGAGGTCAGTACAGACTACTACATTATGTTTATCATTATAATCTACCTTACTTCCATTTGAAGTAATTTGTGTTTGAATAGTCAACTTTTGAGATATTTCAAGCGCAAACATGACAACTTAATTTTGGCAGGCATGCCAAAACTCTGACACCGTAGGTTTCTGCAGTAACATGTTATATTAATTTGATTCAGTATCTGCTTCTATATGGCGACAAATGCTTAATAAGTGAAACAGTATCTAAGTTAGATATGTTTGTTTGTTATTGTTGATTTACGTGCTAGCAACACCTAAGGTCATATCAGGACGGGTACAGACCTGTGACAGTGCGCACTCATTGCGATTTTTATAGTGCTGCCCTACTGGGAGACCAGGCCGCCAGCACCATCAATTGATATCCCACTCAGTAACATTATCCTGACACTGAGCTAACCAGTTTTTGCCCTATCCTAATATTGCCAAGCACCTGGCTAGGAAGCGACAAGTATAAATTTTTAAATCATTGGTTTGACTTGACCAGGGTTCGAACCCACGATCCCACGGTCTACCAACACGGACGCTCTAACTCATTCGGCCATCCCGTCTGGTTGGCTAGATGTGTAGAATCAAATCTAGATAATTGTTTGGTTTTGAAAATTTGATGTTTTCATTGAACTAGCCAGCTATAAAATACCAAACACGTTGCATTTATAAGGTAAACATTTCGAGCAATCTAGCAGAGTGCATAGCTAAGTCTCAAGCCGTCCGCAGTCCGAGGCATCATGGGAACACATTAATGCCCGACATACACCAGCCGGAGATTGCGATAATTTTAAGCCAGAAAAGATATATTGGCTACATCAAGGAATGCCGCCTGTGAATTACCGGCTGCGATGTCTTATCACTCCTCCCTCCCTCCCTCCCTCCCTCCCTACTCCCTTCTCTCACTTCCTCAATTGATATTGCACGCGCGGTGATCAGAAAGTAAAAAGTGCACATGTTATGCATGGGTTGCAGCAATTGGTCACGGTGTTGTGAACTGACGAGGTTTGCTCAATGCCGGGCTTTCACCAATTAATCACTGCTTGTCCCGATCAATTCATTTGGGGGTTTTTAGTGGGTTTTTTTTCTATCGTCAACAGCCATTTGTGTGCAAGCACTATTGTGGACTGAACCAGACAAGATGGCCGAATGAGTTAGAGCATCCGACTCCCGTGTTGGTAGACCGTGGGATTGTAGGTTCGAACCCTGGTCGAGTCAAACCAATGACTTAAAAATTGATATTTGTTGCTTCCTAGACAGGCAATCGGCATTATTAGGATAGGGTAAGTACTGGTTGGCTCAGTGTAAGGACAATGTGACTGAGTGGGATATCAGGTCATGGTGCTGTCAGCCTGGTATCCTAGTGGGGCAGCACTATAAAGTTGCCATGAGTGTGCACTGTCACAAGTCGGTATCCATCCTTATATTACCTTATATGTTGCTAGGACGTAAAACAACAATAAACAAACAAACAAAACTATTGTGGACATCAACTGTTGTTAACTTTAGGTTTGGAAATGTTGAAAGGATGACCGAAAGCATGCAGCGTCCACTTCCTCTGTGGTCGGTTGTGGGATTGGAACCCCAAGTTTGATTGATTGATTGATTGGTGGTTTCTTTACGCCGTGTCGGCAGCATAGGCCATATTCACGGCGTCCCAAGTTTGAACCCTAACTGAGTCAATAATAGCCGTGTTTACACGGGCGAGTTAAGTCACTTCATATAAATTGCCTTGCCTAGTTCGCCTCACATTCGCCGTGTAAACGCGACTCTGAGGCAGATTAGGGCTGATTTGCTTCATATGATTCACTTTATGTACACCACCTCGCGAGGTATGAAGCGAACTAGCTTAAGCACTGGTTCGTATGGACTTGCTCATGCGCAGATATCGATTTCCGCCTGTGTAAACGCGCCACTAATTCGCTTCATATAATTTGCTTTGTCTAATTTGCTTTACAATTCCCCGTGTAAACACGGCTAATGTCATGACTTTAAACAAAATTATACTCATCGCTGTCTAGCCTGGCACTTGTCATTGTTAGGATATGGTAAGGAGCAGTGGAATGTGGAAGACCAATTGTCTGTGATTGAAATTGACCCCTTTTAATCAACGAATATAACGCAAAACAATACACACAAAACTTTCACAATAGTTTTTTTGTCTATTGGTTGGTGCTTTAGGACCTAGGAACATCTAAGCTCACATGAGAACAGGTAAATGGGGATACTTGAATGCCGCTCCACTGGAAGACCAGGTCGTCAGGATCATGACCCAATATTCCATTCTGTCGCATTTGCCTGATCATAGGCAACCCATACTTTGCCCTATTCTAGTAACGCTGAGAGCCAGGTTAGGTAGCGACGAGTATCTATTTGGAAAGTCATTGGTTTGACTTGGCTGGGATTGAAACCCTTGACCTTCCGCACGAGGCTGGGAGCCGTAATTATCAATGTTCTTCGTCGGTGGTTTGACTCTGTCGGGGTTTGAACCCAACATTAATGTGTTACTTAGTGTAGTTCAGGCATGGCAGACACAAAGTAAAGCTTGTTTTATTTGAACGATCCTCTAGAGCACATTGACTTTGTTATTGTATCATCAGCTATTGGACATTAAACATATGGTCATTCTAACATATTTCTTTGGAGGAAACCCACTGCCACCACATAGGCTGCTCTTTCCCATAAGCAGCAAGGGATCTTTTATATGCACATTCCCACAGGCAGGACAGCACATATCACAGCCTTTGATGAACCAGTTGTGGTCCATTGGTTGGAATGGAAAATAACCCAAACTACAAATGGGTCCACTGAAAGGGATTGATCGGATCACTGACAACTTCACAGGTGGACACTCTACCGCCTGAGCTATGTCCTGCTCGCATGGCAGACAATGCAATACTGTGGTAGCTACAGCTTGACTACATACACATATTGAGTGAATGATGCTGTAGGCAGCAACGGCTCAGACTGCATTATTGATCAGAGACATAATGGACAACATCGAGAAAGCTTCGATAAATAGCGTCCTTCCGCATCAGCAATCAGCAGGACATGACGCCTGTCTCCAGTTAACATAGCCTTTAATTAATTATCTAGGGTTTTTCAATTCAATACCCTAGCTGCATCTGTGACTGTGTAAGGTTTTATCGGTGGGGTGGTGGGGGGTGGGGGTGGAGGTTGTGGGTGGGGATGGGGAGGTAACGTCCTCACTTGCCCCCCCTCCCTCATCTTTAGCTATGACCTGAGTTAACCAGTCCTTGACCTATCCTAGTAATGCTGAATGCCAGGCTAGGTAGCGATAAATATCAATTTTGTATGTCATGGGTTTGATTTGGCTGGGGTTTAAACCCCGACCTTCTACGCAGAAAGTCTGTGCTCTTGCTGATTCAGTCACCACGAGCAGTCCTATTTAAATATGGTCTTTATATTACCACTACATATTTTCAGCTGGATTGGGGTTTCTTTATTAAAAACGCTGCATTCAGGCCTTTTAATCAGTGGAGAGGCACAATCACAGTTACAAAATAAACACTGCAAGCTGAGATTCAATGCCTGTTTTGCCCGTTTTTTTCCCAGTTCTGACAAAAACTTATTCACCCCATCTGACCGTGTTTTAAGCATCGCATAGGTAAACAATGAAACCATGCTCAATGAATTTCAGCAATGTCTTTAGTTAAAGCTGGATAGATGAAGCATCAACATTTTCAAAACCAAAATAATTATGTAGAATTTGACTCTACATATCTAACCTAGATGCTGATACAGTTACTAAGCATTTGTTGCCTGATAGAAGACAGAATAATGAGGCAATTCAATAGAACATGTTACTGATAAACCCTATGGTGTCAGAGTTTTTGCATGCTTGGCAAAACTAATTTTACAGGTTTGGACTTCAAATATATCAAAACTTAGCCATTTCGAATCAACGTTACTTCAAACTAAAGTAAGGTAGATTAAGGCAATCAAGTTATTATATTTATCGCAGAAAAATGACAGAAATTCAAAACCATCGGACTATGCAACTTTGAGAAGGAATTCACTACTTATGTTTTTAAACTATAAAGGAAGAAACCTAAAGACTGGGTTATGGCAAATAGTGTGCAAGCATTAGTCCCAGTGCCACTGCTTTTTCCTCATAATTTGGTATCGGTTTAACAATTTTTAAAACGTTGTAACTGGGTTTTGTCCATGTTCAGGATTCTCCTATTCTTAATTAATAATTTTTAGAAGCACTGGAGATGCACATAGACCATAAAAAACACAGTGAGCTGAGATTTATTGAGGTTGCCAGTTTTGCCAGATTTAACCTGTTCTGTCAAAAATACCAAATTGATAAGAGCTCTGGTTTCCTGTGCAGAAGGTCTGGGATTCAAATCCTGGCTGAGTCAAACCAATAACTTACTAAATGTATATATGTTGCTACTGAGCCTGGCACCCGGAGTTACTAGGATAGTGCAAGCACTGGTTAGCTAAGTATTAGGATAGTGTGACTAAGTGGGATATCTGGTCATGGTGCTACTGGACCCTGGTCTCCCAGTGAGGCAACACTATGAATTCGTCCTGAGTGAGCACTGTTATGCCATCCTGATATAACCTTAGATCTTGCTAGGACGCAAACCCCAAACAACAAACGATGAATGATGGGAGTTTGACTATACAGAAGATCACATATTATCTCATCCTATCCTAATCACTTACCAAACAATACTGTTGGCTGCATCGTCGACCTAGTTCCCCTACTGGTGCACTAGACTAAACATAACTAGAGCAAACTCTCACCCAATTGGTGCTTGGGACAATGTTCCCGCATTATAGAGATTGCTATATATTACTGTACACACGCAAGTGAGAAAACAAGGACAATAAAAACAGCAATGATACATATACAGATGCATGCAGCCAGTACAGATCCACAATCCCATATCTCAAATTCTGAAATCCGAAAATCTCCTGAAGTTGGTGTTTTTTCTCCATACAATGTATAAATAAACTGTAATACTATTTTAGTCTTTAATTATCCCACTTAGTGTGAATATTCGTACGTTTCTCTGGATAAATATTATTATATGTTTGATGATGCTTGAGGTAGCTATATATATATATATATATATATATATATATATATATATATATATATATATATATATATATATATGCTTAAGCTTTACTAAATGTTTTTGTTGGAAATGAAATATACTAGAGTGTTTATGGTTGATATATTTCTCATTATTTCATTTATCTGAATAATTACTCCATAAATAAACTGTGCTGGTATTGGTAGTCTTTATTGATACCACTTACTGTGAGTATTCATACGTTTTTACTGCAGTCCTAATGTTGGCTGATTTGTTGGGGTTTTTAAGTGTGTTTTTTTTCTGAAATCCGAAGAAGCTCTAAATTCCCAAACACAACTGGCCCCATAGATTTGGGATAAGTGATTCTGGATTTGTATATCACTATCAGTTATCACTAGGTATATTCTCTACATTGAGGTGTACTTGTACAATTTGAAGTTGGACGGATTGACGTCCTAGCAACAGCTAAGGTCATATCAGGATGGTTACTGGCTTGAGAGAGTGCACACCCATGGTAACTTTATAGTGCTGCCCCATTGAAAGACCAAGTCACAAGCATCATGACTCACCACTCACAACTGTCATTCAATACCTAACTCCTAACAATTCTTCAAATGACCTCATACCCCGACCTCACAAAGTCACAGCGTAAACTGAGTGTCCCTACTAACACTAGCGCAGGGGGTAGGTATATACCAAAATCTTGCAAATGTGGCACCAAAATAAAAATAAATAAAAACACTAACATAACTACTGATAGCTAAGATGACAAGGGTACTACCAAACTGAGACTATTGCTGTTCAGTGATGAAAATAAGCCGCAATGCGACTTACTCATCATGGACAGGGTAAATAAACCATCACACACACACAAAAATGACCATCACTCATCTTTCTCCTCATTAAAACAAACATATACACATCAACACGCACTATCAGTAATCGGGTACTGAAATGACATGGCTGTCGCTGGAAACAATACTGTTTTTGCTTGGCCTTATCTAACATAAAGCTGCATATTCCCATGAAAGCATAACATTCTCAAATTTCAAACTCAAAGCCAAAATACTGGCTTAGATTTGGTCATACATACCCAATTAAAACACCATCGCACTAATCAAACATTTATTGCAACATACAAGGAATTATAAGCCAACTTAATAGAACGTGTCACTTTTGAAAGCTATGGGGTCCTGCATTTTGATGTGCATGAAAAAATCAATTTTACATATCGTCGCCTGAAATATATCCAAAGCTACCCCTTCAAATAAAATAAAGTAAAGTAGAGTATAATGATCAATATAATATGTTTATCTGAAGGGGAGGGGACGTAGCTCAGGCAGTAGAGCGTACACCTGTGAAGGTTTGGATGATCTGATCGATCCTGATCGGTGGAGACATTTGCAGTCTGGGCTATTTTCCGGTCCACAACTGGTTCATCAAAGGCTGTGGTATGTGCTGTCCTGTATGTGGGAAAGTGCATTGAAAAGACCACTTGCTGCTTATCGGAAAGAGTATCCTATGTGGGAGCAGCTGGTTTCCTCCAAAGAAATATGTCAGAATTATCATATGTTTGACGTCCAATAGCCGATGATAAAAATCCATGTGCTCTAGAGGCATTGTTAAAGTTGCATAGTCCGATGAAATATGAAATTTTCAAAACCCAAACAATTATCTAGATTTGATTTTTACATATCTAACTTAAGCCGTGTTCACACGGGCAATGTAAATCGATTCGTAGAAAGCGACTTGCCTAGTTCGCCTCACATTTGCCGTGTGAACGGACCTCTGAGGCGGATTAGGGCTGATTCGACTCATGTGATGCGCATCCTGTAAACCACCTAAGTGAGGTAGTTTACGTGAGGCGATTTCTCTGATTCGATTTATTTTGCCCGTGTGGACGCACTGAGGCGGATTAAGCACCTCACACGCATATGCGCAGTCGACACCTCAGGTTGTTGACTTTCCGGTCGATCAAAAGCACATATTATATAATTTAATTAATGAAACCGCTATCTATGCACAGATATTTTTTTCATCATTTATTTTTAGGGTTTCACTGCCCAGCAGAAGTTTTGACCATTCCAAACCAATACGATTCAGTCATTACATATCTAGGTCGAACCCACACTCTCTGGGGACGGCGTCGTCGAACCCAAAATGGCGCTGGTTAGTCTGGACTTGCTCATGCACAGATATCCACTTCCGCCTCACGCAGTGCCTGTGTGAACGGGCGCCTAATTCGCCTCACCTGATTCGATTTGCCTGATTTGCCTCACATTTTGCCCGTGTGAACACGGCTTTAGATACTGATGCACTTATTGAACATTTGATTCTGCATAGAAGGGAATACTGAGTCAATTTAAGAGAACATGTTACGCTATAGGCCTATGGTGTCAGAGTTTTGGCAAGCTTGCCAAAATTAATCTAATATATTTATCTCAGAAAAATTGTAGAAACTCAAAACTATCGGACTATGCAACTTTAAATAAAACAAACTTTCTTTGTTTATCTGAAAGTATATGGCAGAAAAATATTATATAATACCACATTAATGTGTCATGGTGGTTGGCACAACCCCAGTTAATTTCCCATTACCAATAGGTGTTTTTTTAAACTACAAAGCTGCAAAAATAATGGTGGTCTACCATTACGCGCACACTCCATACCGCTTCCTCTTAACCTGGTCGTGCTGAGTTCTTGGGGTTTTAAGTGGCTTTTTTCTTCTCCTATGAAGAGCTGGGACTGAATTGTGACAGAGTGCGCTCAAGGTAGTCCATTAGCCCATTAAAGGGGCTGTCACATTAGGGTTTTTTGTGGGAGCGTATGGCGGCGTAGGCGCGTTACGTCATATACGTCGGCATACGCCGTATACGCTACTCATACGCTACGCATACGCTACTCATACGCCGCCAGATGCCGCCAGATGCCGGCTTATGTGAAGCGTATGAGGCATACGCCGCCATACGCTTTCATAAATCCGTCCGTCCAAATTTTGTTGTGCATGCTCAAAAAAACTCGACCATACTGTCAAAAAATGTCATACGCTCCTCGTACGCTCCTCGTAGGTTCCACATACGCTCAAAACCACCCAAAAGGTCACCAAATGTCATCATAGGCCGGAACGCGCAGGACCTACGTAGGTTTTCAATATGCTCCCGCCATACGCCGTAATGTGACAGGGCCTTAAGAAACAATGTCACCAGCACCATGACCGAATATCCTACTCAGTCACATTATACGGGAAAACAGTCCTTGCCCTATCCTAGTAATACCCCCATCACACCAAACTAGGTCTGACTATGTTCTTGAAAATGTTGCTGAACGGACTCAAACTGTGTGCAAACGGAATGGACGTAGTAGCAACTTTTATGTTATTTTTACAAACGGAATGGACGGGTTAGAACAAAAAAGTGCTCCAGAACTTTGAGCATTCCCAACATTTTCTTGCAGCCACATTCTACCCTGACTACAGCCAATTTTAGAACATGGTCTGACGTTTTGAGAACTAGTTTGGTGTGATGGGGGTATAACACCCCCATCACACCGAACACCATGCCTAACTAGCGGCAAGTATTAATTTTGAACAGTCATTGGTTCGACTCACCTGGGAATCGAACCCAGGACATCAGGCCCTGCCCAATTCTGTCCTCATCCTGTTTTGTCCCATATAATGTTTGTATATTTATTGGGGGGTTTTGCGTCCTAGCAACATCTCAGGTCATATCAGGATGGGTACCAACTTCCGACAGTGTGCGCTCTATATAATGTTGCCCTGGGACCGTACGCATGAAGAATTATTTATCGGCTCCGATGTTAAGGACAGCGTTCGGGTTAGCTAACGCCAGTGTTGGGAAATGGATCACGGGGTATGTATGGGTCCAAAGCGTGGTGGGGTTAGCTAACCTAGCAGTTATTTAGGATCCCTCTGAGCCTGTTGCCGGCGGCGATTTGTTTTGTTTAGATTTGACAGTATTAATATCGCCGCCGATCAGCGGCGGCGTTAATATTGCTTCAATTTTAGGGTTGATTTAATTAAATTTCACGATTTGAGTATGTAATTCTGTTAAATATGATCGCATTTAATAGATTTGGGCCTAATCGGTCCCTAACACTGCCGGGCACCAGCGAGCCTTGTCATTGCTGAGCCTGTGGCCGGTGAGCACCGCTATTTCACAATATCGCCGCCAGTGCGGTGGTGGCAGCAGGTTTAGTTGACATTCGTCAATTCGACAATATCGGTTCGATTTTAAGGTTAATTTAATGAAATTTCACATTTTGAGTATCTAATTCTGTTAAATATGATCGCATTGAATAGATTTGCGCCTAATCGGTCCCTAACCCCAATGGTAAACTTGATATGGGTTGGGGTTAGCGGACGATGTTAAACTCGCGGAGTTTCCCTAACCGGGCCACATACATACCGACTTTTCGCTTCTAACCCGGAGATCGCTGCTAACCACGGGTTTGGCTCGCTAACCCCGACTCATACATATGGCCCCTGGTGGATTGCCGGGGTGTTGGCAGGGCTGGTTCCAGACTATTTCTCGCATTAAGAAAGGCCAACTACTTGCACCCCCCCCTCCACACCGCCAAAAAAGAATTGCATAAAACTGCGACCAGTCACAGCCACAGGTCAGTACCACACCCCTTTGAGGTCTGCACCCTAGGCGGCTACCTAGTTGGCCTAATGCAGGGATGAAAGTGATCTGCAGCAAAAAAACGTGGAAGTCAAGTCGAGATTATTAAACCGACTGCTAATTTCCGCGAAAACGCGGATTTTCCTCCCATAGGATTAGCATTGCAAGGGAATCGCGGGGGAAATGCCAGAAGTCAGGTTTCAACTATCCTTGTTGTGACTATATCATCGCCCATGCCTAACTCTTTCTGCCTTAGGTTTTATTTTCTAGTATCATTCCAGATTATATAAGAATGGGGTTCGAACTAACCAACTGTTGTCATATATACATCCTGATTCCTTATGTGCTTAACGTTAATCGGTAAACATAAAGAATCGCGGAAATCAGCGAAATCGCGGAGAACTTTCATCCCTGCTAAAGACAACACTGTTCCTGGCACCATGACCCGATATGGCACTCACTCACCTTATCCAGGCACAGAGTAAAGCGGGCATTCCTTACACACGTATGCGGTATACGGTATGCGGCATGCGGTATGCGAATGGCATGATTCCTTACATGCGGTATGCGGCACACAACTGGCTATATGTAAAAAATAAAAATAAACAATTATTCTCCATACTGCTCTGTATATGACCAAATATTGCATTTATATCTATGTACCTTTTTGTACATCACTTGGGGGTTCCTACCTTTATTATAACCAAATTATAGATAAGTATTCATATTTATGTGCATATGGTAGCATTTATAGCTTTCCCCTAACCGTATGTCTCTCGTGTGCCCAGCTCACCATGTGTTTCCCCTCCTCACCCCTGGGTGAGACCGTTCCGTAATGCTCAGTCGCCTCTCCTGGTGTTAAACTAATGGACACATCAGACTCAAGTTTCTATTCGCACCCCGCTTGACGCATGCTGCACCGATCGCTACATGGACCGATCGGAAAAACGCATTCGCATACCGCATGTAAGGAATGTAGCTCATAGGTTTCAAGGCGTTTCGATTTGTTGTCGCATTCGCATTCGCATACCGCATAACGTGTGTAAGGAATGCACCCTTTAGTCAGCCAGCTAACCGGTCCTTACCCTTCGATAGTAATGCTGAGCACCAACGTACAACAGTGAGAAGTATCAATTTTGTTAAAGCTGCATAGTCTGATGAAATATCAAATTTTCAAAACCAAACCAATTATCTAGTTTTGATTTTACATATATAACTTAGATACTGGTGCACTTATTAAGCATTTGTTTCTGCATAGAAGGCAATACTGAGTAAATTTAACAGAACCTATTACTGCAGAAGTCTATGGTGTCAGAGTTTTGGCAACCTTGCCAAAACTAATTTTCCATATTTGCACTCAAAATATCTCAAAGGTTTACCATTTAAAATAAAAGTAACTTTAAACTAATGTAAAGTAGATACTAGTGATCGATCTAATATATTTATCTCAGAAAAAATACAGAAATTCAAAACCATCGGACTATGCAACTTTAAGTCATGGGTTTGATTCAGATGGGGATCGAACCCACACCCTCCTGTCCTACCCATTGGTCCGACCGGTGTGGTGTATTGCACAATATAGAGGAAGTTTATTACAAGAGCTGGCCCCAGTGACACATCCCATTACGAGGCCGGGTAGATGAGAGATGGTTCCCCCCTCATCCCCCATGCTGGTACTAAACTTTGACGTAGAGGCTGGCCACATTCCATCAGACCCTTAATTACCCTTTATTCACTGCCGGGCGCGGTGGCCGAGTCGCTAGAGCGCAGTCCACCGCGTCCGGCAGTGCTAGGCCATGTTGGAAGTGAAATTGGGATCCCCTGCTTCCTCTCATCAAAAAGGGGAAGCCGGATATCCCAATTTCTTCAATTGGGATATGTCGATTGCAACACCCCCATGTGCGGCTAGCAACATGGGGGTGGTTGGGTGGATGGGTGGTGTGAGGGGGGGGGGGGGGGTGAGAGTGGAGGCGGGATGGCAGTGTTTGTGTGATGTGTGTGTGGTGGCGGGTGGCGGGTGGCGGGTGACATGTGGTGGGTGGCATGTGGTGGGTGATGGGTAGCATTTGGCAGGTGGTGGGTGGCGGGTGGCATTTGGTGGGTGGTGGGTGGCAGGCGGATGGTGGCATGTGGCAGGTGGGGGTGGCAGGTGGCAGATGGCGGATGGCGGGTGGGATGTGGCGTGTTGCATGTGATGGTGGCAGGTGACAGGTAGCGGGTGATATGTGTCAGGTGCCAGGTGACAGTGGCATGTGGCGCGTGGCGAGTGGCATGTGTCACTTCCTAGCCTGGCGCTCAGCATTAATAGGATAGGGCAAGGACCGGTCAGACCAGTGTCAGGATAATGTGACTGAGTGGGATATCGGGTCATGGTGCTGGCAGCTTGATTTCCCAGTGGGGAAGCACTTTAAAGGCACCATGAGTGCACACTGTCATAAGTCGGTATGACGTCCTAATATGACCTTAGACTTTGCCAGGACGTAAAACTCCAACAACCAACTAACACACATATATCGGGACGCATACCGACTTGTGACAGTGCGCACTCATAACTAATTTATAATACTACCCCCATGGAGAGACCAGGCCACCGGGCACCATGTCCTGATTTCCCACACAGACGCATTATCCCGATACTGAGCTTAGCTAACCAGTCCTTGCCGTATCCTATTAATGACAAGCGCCAGGCTAGGTAGCAACATGTATCAATTTTGTAAGTCATTGATTTGACTTGGCTCAGATTAGAACTCCCAACCTTCTGCATGGGAAGCCTACACTCTTCAAATACTGATTCGGCCACCGTGTCCAAGTCCCCACTCCCTACATGAGGGTAGAGGTTTTGTTTTTATTTGGTATTAAAATGTTGAAATTAAAATAAAAGATGCATCAAACCTCAGACCAAATCCCAGCCCACCATTACCACAGCCATAACCCGTGCAGGAAGTGCGCTAAACCTTCAGGGATTGGCGAATTACTGTTCCAGCGGGACGGGGACCGGTGGCGACCCTTGGCGGGTGCACTTGCTAATTGGTGACTGTGACGTGAGACATCACAAAATGGCCGATAGCGTCACGCGTCCCTCGCAACATCCAATCAGCGATGGTCATAGTTCGCGCTCTGTCACGCATTAAGCAGCCACTCAATAATGCATTATAATCGTATTAATCGAAAGACATGAGGTTTCCCGCACACAGCCATACACAAAGGCCCGCGTGATGCGACGTTTAATAGGTCAAAGCCGAAGGCTGAAGCGCATATGAGTTCAAGCTCGATCTATGGGACGCTCCGGCTATAGCAAATCTATAATGTTATTGTTAGAATTAGGTTTGTAATAATAATACTATAATAGCGATAATGATGATGTTTTGATTGTTTGTTGTTTTATCTCCTAGTAACAGCAAAGGTCATACGGGTACCGATTTGTGACAGTGCGCACTCATGGCAACTTTATAGTGCTGTCCCACTGGGAAACCAGGCCGCCAGCATGACCTGGTATCGCACTCAGTCACATTATCCTGACAATGAGCACACCAGTCCTTGCCCTGTCCTACTAATGCTGTGTGCCTGGCTAGGAAGCGACAAGTATAAATTTTCAAGTCATTGGTTTGACTCGACCAGGGTTCGAACCCACGACCCCACGATCTACCAGCATGGGAGACGGACACCTTAACTCATTCGGCTATCCCGTCTGGTTCCATAATGATGATGATGGTGGTGATGATGATGATGGTAGTGGTGGTAATAGTGATTAGAAAAATAACATAATACTATAAGCTGCTGGTGAGTGTGCTGATGATGGTGATAATAATGATGTTGCCTTTGATAATGGTCATATGAAGATGATGATGATGGGGATGATGGTTGTGGTGATGATAGATGATCATCATGATGATCATCACAATATTTTGTTTTGGTACATTCGTTGAGGAAACAATGGAAATTTCAATCGTGGACAATTGGTCTTCCTCATTCCACTGCCCCCTTGCCATATCCTTGTCAACGTCAAGCTAGACAGCAACATGTATTAATTTTTAAGACATTAGTTTGACTCAGCCAGGGTTCGCATTCAATGACCTACCAAAACAGGAGGCGGACGCTCAACTCATTTGACAACCCCATCTGGTTGATTGATGGTGGTAGTGATGATGACGGTGAAAATGGTGGTGATGATGGTGATGATGAAGATCATGACGGTGGTGGTGGTGGTGGTGATGGTGAAAATGGTGGTAATTACATGATAGCAATGCTGATCATGATGATCACCATGACGATAATGATATCGATAGAGATTTGTTGAAGATTTATACTGCTTATCATGGATAAGCCTGAATAGGCTTGTTTTCACCATTAGACAGTTTGTCGATAGAAAGCCCGAGCCTACACTTTTACCGACCCAAGGGATTTTTAACCTCCCACACCACATAGACATGGTATGAGAGCAACTGGCCTTTGATGACGCTGTAAGTTATACACAGCGGTGGAAATCCAAATTGGCAGAGATGGGGGCACGGGGAATCGAACCACCGACCTTCAGATTAGGAGTCCGACCTAGAAAAAAGTCAGACACTCTAACCACTCCGCCACAGAGAACACCACAAATCAATACAAATAGTGATAACGACATCAACAATAAAACTATAAATTGAATAGCGTGGTGTCACTCGTAAAAGGCATTTCAAAAGTATGTGCAATACAACCATATTATGATATATTTACAAGTTAGGTACAATAGCTCAGGGCTCGAGAAGTGATATTTACCATTAAAATAACATATTTTAAAGAGATGCATTATGACAGATTTTAATTCAACAAGAGATGCTGTTTTTGTTAAATTCCCTGGTAAGCTATTCCACAAAGATGGACTTGCAACACAAATGGGAGCGGGACGTAGCTCAGGTGGTAGGACGTTCACCTGTGAAGGTGTTGATCATCCTAGTGTTCCTGCTCAGTGGACACATTTGCAGTTGGAGTTATTGTCCGTTCCGACAAGTGCTCCACAACTGATTTATCAAAGGTTGTGGTATGTGTTGTCATGTCTGTGGGAAAGTGCATATAAAGACCCCTTTCTACTTATCGGAAAGACTAGCCTATGTTGGCGGAAGCAGGTTTCCGCCAAAGAAATATGTCAAAATGACCATATTTTTGATAATGTTTGACATCCAGTAGCCGATGATATGAAATAAAACAAGCTTTACTTTTGCAACACAAAGGCCACGTATGATTTGAGTCTAGACACAGAGAAATGTAATAATATCTGATTGGATGATGCAATGGGTCGGGTTGACTGTTTGAGGGACGAAAGATTTCACAAATCTTCTTCTGCTTTACCAGTTAGTTATAGCTTCATAGGTGGTTAGTAAAAGCTTGAACTGAAACCAAATTTGATCTCTTCTCGTCTCATTTCTACCAGTCTTAACAATAACATTGGTACAATGCGACAGACGTCACAAACGTGAAAAGCAAATCCTACCTTGGCTTTTACAACTCATTTGCACTTCTCAACATTGGTGGGACTGGAAAGAATTTCACTATCTTTCTATTTACCGTCCGTAGAGAAACCTTTTGGGTTTTTTTCACAGTGCTATTAGGCAATGGTAGATTACTTCTTTGTATTAGGGTCTTACTCTTAGATCCTCATATTCAAGGCCATATCAGGCTTGTTATTTTTGTCGTTGGGGTTTTACGTCCTAGCAACATTCAAAATGATATTAAGGTGGATATCGACTTGTGGCATGTGAACTTTTTAGTCACATTATCCTGCAAATGAGCTAACAAGTCCTTGCCCTATCCTAATAATTCCGACCAGGGCGAGCATTGAACCCACCACCTCAGGCATTGGAAGCGAGTGCTCACCTCATTCGGCCGCCATCCTGAATGAGCTTAGATGTTGCTAGGACGTAAAACAACGACCAAACAATCATTTGCCCATCCCACCTGGTTGGCAATGGTGTAAGAACAACTATATATATATATATATATATATATATATATATATATATGTGATGTATAACGAATTAGGCAAGTATAAAGATACGTAAGGGTTAATTATTACTTTATTGTTATACTCCGTAAGACAAACACTGTACGGGTGGCTCCACCTACCCTCCTCACCTCCACACCTCCACCGGATGTAGACCATATATGTATATGTAGTGGTCTGCACTGACCTCTCAGGCAAGGAGCCGCATAGACAGGTAGGCGTGGGTGGTGTGTTGATATCAGGGAGCCTAGGTGGTGTAATGGTTAGCACACTGGCCCAGAATGCAAAGAGATGTGGGTTCGAGTCCCACTCTAGGCGCAATATTTCCCATTTTCATCACCCCATAGCACTGGTTGCCATATACCATGATCCTATACACGCTACACGCTGTATAGTTGTTGAACCTACCCTGTGCATGTAAGTGCGTTGCATTGCCTGTATGTATGTAATTGTAAGCACTTACAATTCCAGGGGGACGAGTGTAGTGGTCTGCACTGACCTGTCAGGCAAGGAGCCGCTTAGACAGGTAGGCATGGGTGGTGTGTTGATATCATGGAGCCTAGGTGGTGTAATGGTTAGCACACTGTCCCAGAATGCAAAGAGATGTGGGTTTGAGTCCTACTCTAGGCGCAATATTTCCCATTTTCATCACCCCCACGACATATATATATATATATACATAATATATATAACATACATAAGGGCGTTTGCATATATCCAGTTATTGGATATACTCAATTACATATGCATGGATGTTATTGTTGGCAGCGCCGACAGGGTCGTTACCAGAGGGACAATTGCGCACTTCCTGAATAATACATTCATGGACCACACAGACTCACCAGATACAGTGCCTCTTGCATCGGGCGAATATATCATGACTACTCTACATGACGATATTACCATTGGGGTGGGGGGGGTGGGGGGGGGGGTGACGAAAATGCGAAATATTGTGCCTAGAGCAGGATTTGAACCCACACCTCTATCCATTCACGGGCTAGCATGCTAACCATTACACTACTCAGGCTCCCTGATGCAATCACCGTATCCACACCTACCTGTCTATGTGGTTCCTTGTCTGGGAGCTCAGTGGAGTGTACTACACTATTGATACCAGTCAAGAAGCGCAAGTATGTTTAGTGGTGTTCTCTGTGGCGGAGTGGTTAGAGTGTCTGACTTTTTTCTAGGTCGGACTCCTAATCTGAAGGTCAGTGGTTCGATTCCCTGTGTCCCCACCTCTGACAATTTGGATTTCCTCCGCTGTGTAGAACTTACAGCATCATCAAAGGCCAGTTGCTCTCATACCATGTCTATGTGGTGTGGGAGGTTAAAAATCCCTTGGGTCGGTAAAAGTGTAGGATCGGGCTTTCTATCGACAAACTGTCTAATGGTGAAAACAAGTCTATTCAGACTTATCCATGATAGGCAGTATAAATCTTTAAATAAAAAAAAAGGTCTGAGTAACTTTCAGCAATTATAACACGGTTCATACCCATTTTGACAAATCAAATTCCAGGACCATCTATAGCAAAGTTCCAGGACAATAAGATCTTTATCAAATTATAGTACCCCAAAATATGGCCGTACTCATAATCGATTCACAGTGGAAAATGTGACATGTAAATAAGCATAAAAGTAATGTTCAACAAACATGTGTATAGTTATATGTGTATAGTTTTTATATACAAATCAAGAGGCGTCATAATAAACCCACAAAAATCATTTTAAATATAAAAACATCACTGACTAGGGTTCGGGGACATTGGCGAAATAGGCTTTAAAAATGATAGCCAGGAATCTCCAGGATTTTTAGACAAATTCCATGATTTTTCAGGCCTGGGATCTTGAATGATCAAATTCCATGATTTTCAGGTTTGAAAGGATCCAATCAAAGGCTGTATAATTAAAAATCAGTTCTCACTTTAAAGCTGCATAAGCCAATGTGTTTTGAGTTTCCACTAACACTTAACCATATGTGTGAACCATTTCTTCAAAGGGGGTTTACTGAACTAGTTTTAAAACTAACATAGGGAAAACACACCTAACATCATATTATATTGGTTATCAAATCTGCAATGAAATGTAGGATTTAACTGCATCAAATTCTACTAACAGACCAGTTTCATATTCACTACGTATATTAGTACAAAGTTACCCTAATCACGACACTGACAATATATAATTGACACCCCATTATCTCTCAAGCGCTATTCTTCGTTTTTCTTCTTCTCTTTTTAATGTGTATCAAACTCTTGTTGATTTTAGACTATTTTATATGTAAATGAATGTATCATAACATGCCTGTAAGACCTGTGCCTCAGCGCTGAAATTATACCTTTATTCGATGAATAAACTGATCATTTACCCACAAATAACCAACATTTATTTCAATGATTATATAAGGTTGTCAGGTATAATCTACTTTCCTTTAGCTTGGTGTCATTTTTATTCTATAGTATTCATTTGGGGATATTTGAAGTTAAAACATTGTTTTATGTTGGCTGTATGACCAAGCATTCAGTAGTGACGTGTTCTATAAATATGTAATGAGTGTACCAGTATCTATGTTATTAGCTAAATATGATCAAAACTAAGTGATTCTTTCAATTTTGAAAATTGTATGGTTTCATCGGAGAATCCAGCTGAAACCTCAGTATGACTATGGCATCACATTGCACACTGTAATATCACATTTATGTATAATTTGATATCCTTTGTATTACAAATTACAAGTATCTGCATCTTCCAATATCTGATATATATATATATACATATATACATCTGGTCTATCAGTATCAGGCCATGGGGTCGGTGGCTTGATTTCCTAGGGGGGCAGCACTGTAATGTCACCATGAGTGTGCACTGTCACAAGTCGGTGCCCATCCTGATATGACCTTAGATGTTACCAGGACATACAACTCCAACAACCAACCTTGGTCTGGATGCAGAGATCTCCACTGAAGACAGGCTCTGCTCAATGTATATTACATTAAAATCTACCCTCGAAGGATACGATTTAACCTCTATATTACTTAGCAAAACCGGCGGTTATAAAACTACACAACTAGTCAAGTTACACTTTTTAATTAGAAACTAACCTTTAGAAACGCAATCGGAATCAATATTGGTTGATGGCGATAAACCACGAGATAACAAGCCTCCATCAACGGTGCAAGGCTATTTAATTAAGCCATTAGGCCTGCTTTTTGCCTCCTGATTGCCAATTATCCAGTTCAATCACAGGTAATGGACACACGTGATGCGTTATTCACAGTGCCAGTATCTACACAAACATGGTACAGAGGGGTACCATCTGTAATATACAGACAGGCAGCTACCAACTGATACTAAGGGCCTTCGCCCCGCATGTGAGCCCAAAACAGTTGGGATCTGTATATTAAGTTTAAATGTCATGTAATGTTTACCACAGTGCCAAGTTTGGTGTTTATACACTACTTTCAAAGTGGTATATTTGCTTTGTTTATTAATTTGTTTCTGTTCCTGAAAATAAATGTAATGCAATCTATATGATTGGTGGGTAGTGGTGTTACGTCCTAGCAACATCTAAGATCGCAATCTATATGATATATGAAACAAGATTATGTGCTTATGTATGGTTTCCAAGTATCAGTACATGTTCCATACTTTGAGAATTTGCTAATTTGGGCAAATTACTTTTCAGATAAAAATTACTTTGTAAAACACAATACATTATTATGATCAACGTTAACTCCAATTAATTATTAACTTCAAATTATGCAGCCATGAATAGATGAATTGATAATAATAACAATATCAATACTAATAATTCTCATAATACTATTAATTATAAATAATTAATACAAATAATGTCAATAATACTAATTATACCAATACTATCGATAATACTAATACTATTAATAATACAAACAATACGAATAATCCTACTATTACTAGTACTACTAATTATATCGATAATACCAATAATATTAATAATCATGCCATTAACACTAATAAGGATAATCTTAATCATAATAACACTAGTAATTCCATTAATAGTATTTATGCTAGCAATACCAAAAATACATAATCAAAATAATGTCAATAACACTGATGATACCAATACTGATAATATTACTAATAATTCCAATAATACAAATAACACCAGTACTACTAATAATATAGATAATACAAAAGAATCTAATGCTACTGATACCAATGATGCGAATAATACATTGTAATATATCGAGTTGCAAAGGTCCTGACAGCCAACGGTTTGTGCCACTAATTATTGAACAACACACATGTTGTAAGTTTTTTTTTTCTGCGAGACACTCTGTACACTCAGGAAAGGACATGCAATCCGAGTAAACAGTCATCACCAACTATTGGACTCAACCCTGACTAAGTTTACGCGTCAGCGTCTTAGAAGTCGCATCAATTACCAGGTCGGCATTGATTACATTGCACAAGCTTCAAGATACCGCAGCTACACACGGAAAGGTCCCCTTGCATAATTTACCCGTGGCGCCCTCTGGTATATAATCTAGTCAGGCCGCACAACAAGATATTGCCCAAGGACATGAACCCAGCACCCTTATGCATTAATTCAGCTAAATATCTTGTAGTATAGACCGGATGCAGTAGAGCGCAGACGTCCCGTGCGGAAGGTCGAGAGTCGATTCTCGGTCGAATCAAACCAATGAGTTACACAATTTATACCTGTCACTTCCTAGCCAGGCGCTCACCATTATTAGGATCGGGCAAGGAATGGTGGGATATCAGGTCATGGTGCTGGTGGCCTGGTCTCCCAGTGAAGCAGTACTATAAAGTTGCCATGAGTCTGCACTGTCACAAGTCGGTACACGTCCTGAAATGACGTTAGATGTTGTCAGGACGTAAACCTCCAACAACCAACCAACCCTTGTATTATTCATGTTGCATTGCAAAGCAAACAATGCCTGTGTAGAAATGGTCGGTGATACTGATAGAGAATTAGGAAATAAACAAAGTTTTATTGGTCTAGAAAGTCAGCCTGATACTCAGAGAATTTGATAGAATGTTACCATAGAAACCGCGTTCTTCACTATGTCGACAGGCATTGTGTGTAGATGTAAGTATATATAACAATTAGTTGGGTTACGTCATGATGACGTCAAAATGACGTTAGAATGACGTCGAGCTACGTCACATTACGTCGTGTTACGTCGAGTTACGTCAAGGTTTTGGACATGTTCAAAACTTTCGACGTAGGTCGAACGTAAGGGTTTACGTTCGCCGTACGTTCTGTTCACGTTCAGTGAACGTCAATGACGTTAAACGGACGTTATTTCAACGCTGCTCACTACGTTCGACTACGTTCCACTACGTTCCACTACGTTGACCCACATTAAACCAAGTGCAAAAGCCTACGAGGCTTAATGGGAACGTCACGAGAACGTCACGAGAACGTCACAAGAACGTGCATTCAACGTACGTTCAACGTCTCATGACATAGCTAATGTCATGTAACGTTCTTGTGGCGCTGGAATAACGTTCATAACGTTCTGTGAGCGTAGTGACGTTGTCCTCTCTCGGTCATTGACGGTATCACTACGCTTTACCAATGTTACGTTCTCGTCCACTACGCTGCATCCACGTTCAACTTGTGCCCAAATTTGCATACTACGCCGAGAAGTTCAACGTTCTTCACGTTCTCCCTACGTTGACGTCGTTACGTCGTAGTGTGACAGCCCCATAATGGTGAATACAAGAATACATGTGTTTTGTAAGCAGTGCTTGGATGAGCTTGGTAAACAAAAATTAATGTGAAATGTTCATTGACTGGCAGGATAGACGTGACAACAGAGTGGTTGAGTCCATGCACATATGGGGTGTAAGGTCAGGATGCCAATTCTAATTATTATGGGTGATAATGTAATTATCACAATATATATATATTTATATATATTATATGAAGCAGAGGTTGAGGCTATGAGCATCCAGGGGCGCAGCAGCGCACCCCGAGAAAAGAGCATGACATGCCGCAGTAACCGGGACAAGCGCGGGACGCGCCAAGGCAGCCGGGACAAGAATGGGACATGCCGCCGCACCTGCGATGCCAGTGTCGCAGTTTCCGCCATCCGCCAGTTTCCGTGGTACACATCGCTTCTGCGCATGCATCAACATCGAACAGCATCATCAGTAACCTTATAAATTTAATATAATGTTTTTGGTATAGATGTTTTCTATATGTTTACCAAGCGATTTGTTTCTAGGTGGCGTGGTTTCAGAGATATTTCACTTTTTCTGTATTTTCTGTATGGAGATTGCTCACGACCATTGACAATGCCTTGAGTTTGACGGTAGGCGCAGTGCAAAACATTAGTTTTATTCAAAATTAATAGAAATCAAGAGCCCTAACCTTATAAATTTAATATAATCTTTTTGGTAAAGATGTTTTCTATATGTGTACCAAGCGATTTGTTTGTACTAAATTGTAGGTGGTGTGGTTTTAGAGATATTTCACTTTTTCTGTATGAAGATTGCTCACGGCCATTGACAATGCATTTCAGTGTATGTGTACCACGGAAACTGGCGGACGGCGGAAACTGCGACACCAGGGTGGATTAAAGTTGCATGGTCCGATGGCATATGAATAGTTGTCTTATTTTGTAGATAAATATATCAAATTGATCATTACGAGCTACTAATCATTAGTCCGGAGTGATTTTAATTAAAGATGATTAGTTTTGAAGTAATTTGAGCTGAAAGAACCAAAATTAATTTCGACAAGCTTGCCAAAAGTCCTGTTGCTATGACCTAGATGGTCATCTCGCGGTGAGCACGTGATGTGAGATGACCTACTAATCCTGGAACCTGACAGGGCTGTAGGTAGGTATTTCTGTCTGGGTTTACACAGTGTGCTTAATAAAAATCTAAGCAGAATTAAATAATTTCATAATATACAGAAATATGTAATGCTTATATTGATTTTAAAAAAGTAATTCACAGCCATGCTTTATTCACTGGATAATTAGGTTACAATATTTGTGTGGCATCCAGACACCACTTGTTACATCTGTGATGGAAATTTGTAATGTTATTCTGAAGACATCAAAAAGAATTTTAAAAGAATTTAAACATGTATACATGTTAGGAAATACTTCCTTCTGATTTGGGAACTGTTTTGTTTGATATATCTATGCAATACAAGATGTTAGTAAGGATCCAACCATGTCCCATATGGCATGTTACAAATGGCTGACTATAAAATTGTTTTTTTTTTGTCCAGCAACACTTCATAACTAAAAAGACCAAAGTTGCACGTGGTTTATTTTATTTCCCTTATTTCTTACATCAAATCTGAACATATATATATATATATATTGATCGGCCAATACTAATATATATATGAGCCTGTCTCAAAAGGTGATCACTCTTTTTTTCTTGTCCATTGTAATGATTGACTGACACAAAACAGCACAGAAACAGTTACATTGAAAACACAAGACATTTGCTTCAAATCAATATGTATTCTATTGGGATTATGAAACACCATGTAAAAAAAAATCAGTTTATCCTGAGCAAATGCATAAGCAGATAGTATGTTGATCGTTCCAATGGACAAAGTTTTGTCCCATATTGCTTAGCACCTTTTGAGACGGTCTCATATATATATAAATTTCACAATTTAAATTACCCAAATTGAATAATTATATTTATAGAATTCACCAAACAGCATTGAATATCCAACATGGAGGGGGGGGGGGGCAACATCCATCTTATTTCCCCTTCCCCTCTATGACCCTGCACAGCAGGCCTACTTGGTTGGGGGGGCTAATGGGGTCATGAGATTGGCCTAATTGGTTAATGGCCTTCCTGCATAATGGATTTTTCAAATTGAGTGTTCAAAGGGGTGAGGTTATAAACTCACTGGTTATTCTGTATACTCTGTCCCAAATCATTAGCTAATACACCAGTATCTAAGTTGGATATATAGGATCAAATGTAAGTAGTTGTTTTAATTTTGACAAAATTATATTTCATCGGACTATGCAACTTTAAGGTCGCAGGAGTCAGGAGACTAGGCGCATTCCGGGGAGGAGGCAGTAGCGGGGTGGGCTGCCTGAAACTGGGGACCACATGTTATTATGACCATAATTGGTTAATTTGTATCAGATTAAAATCAAAAAGTGAATAGGTTGTTATCAACTCTGACAAATGCACATCTAAACCTTCATAATCATAGGAACATGGATTATGGTATTACTTGGATGTTTTCTGCAATATTTGGAATGTTTTCGCGTTTGGTTCCCCAGTCACCCAACAATGTGGTAGGTACTCAGTTTCAAAGAATGACGCATATATATATATATATGAGTCAGGATCACGAAAAGAGGCCAATTGGTGGAAGTTGTCGGCATCGATCATTGGATGTCGGCATTGATCGGGATACTTATAGTTTAGCATTGACAGAGGTGTTGCAAAGTCATTAAATTTATCCTGAAAGTAAAGGTAGAGAAAATACAACCTCATTTGTTTCTAGGATAATTTAATATAAAACAAAGGAATGCACTACACTTTAAGAATTGCGATGCCGACATCTTAAATAAACCACCAATTGGCCTCTTTTCGTGATCCTGACTCATATGTTATATATATATATATATATATATATATATAATATATACATATATATATATAATATATACATACATATACCTCAACAAATAAACACAGGTCATGTCTTTCACATATATACACAATAAAATGGATAAATATGCAGCGATATATGATGTAGCTGAGCATATACACACATGCATGCCTATATGTGTAATTAATTACCTTGTAGATCATGACAGTTATATAGTGCAGCTATACATTGTGAAGCATTTTGATAATGATAAAGGCGAATTTCCTCAACGCCAAATAGTATTGTCAGTAGTATAATGATAGTTATTGTATTTTAGCGACAGGCAGAAACTACGTTGCATCGTTTAATTGGAAATATGACCAGACAGGCCATTTTGGTTACCTTGGCTCAGTCATCTGGCAAAATTTGCATGTCAATGGGCACAGATATTATCTGAATGTCTGCGGTTTCTTTGTCAAAGCACTGCCCTGAGCTGACATCTATTGACTGATGATATATGTGTATATATATATTATATAGATATAGGTGAGGTATATATATATATATGTATACATACATATATATATATATATATATATATATATGTGTCTGTGTAGTGCACCTATATTCAGATCCATAACCATTTAACTATAATTACATACATACGATTTCCCCACCCACCCACACACCCAATTACCGATATTTGTTATTGTTTTTGTTGTTTGTTGGAGTTTTACGTCCTGGCAACAACCAAGGACATATCAGGACAGGTATCGAATTGTGACAGTGCACCCTCATGGTGACTTTATAGTGCTGCCCCACCGGAAGACCAGGCCACTGGCACCACGACCCAATTTCCCACTCAGTTACATTTATGCTGATACTGAGCTAACCAGTACTTGCCCTATTCTAGTAATGCCAAGCCCTAGGCTAGGTAGAGACAAGTAAGTCATTAGTTTGACTCGACCCGGATTCGAACTCCCTACGTTCCGCACAGGAAACCTGCGCTCTACCGATTCGGTCATGGCATCCGGTTTAATCTGCTAATGACCGCTGTATCATGCACTTGTTTTCAGGGTAGGTCTTCAGAACTAATGCCCTGAATAATATCCACAACAGTAGATGTATCACAATCTATATATAGAGCTAAATGCAGGAATGTCGAGAATTATTAATTGGTGTACTAGTACCTGCTACAGTCACTGATGGTCACTTTCTTATGTTATTCAATTGTTATTGAAGATGCATAGTCCGATGGTTTAGAGTTTCTGACATTCTCTGAGATAAATACTTTAAGTTAATCATTATAATTATCTTATTTAGCTTGAAGTATTGTAAGTGGCTAAATGTTTAGATATTTGAAGGGTAACTGTGCAAAATTAATGTTGACAAGTATGCAAAAACTCTGACCCCATAGGGTTCTGCTGTAACAGGTTCTATTCAACTGCCTCAGTATTCCCTTATATGTCTCAACAAATGCTTAATAAGTCCACCAGTATCTAAGTTAGGTGTGTAAAATGAAATTTTGATAATTTGTTTTGGTTTTGAAAATTTGAGGTTTTCATCAAACAATGTAGGTTTAATGCATGGGTGAGTTAATTAATTATTGTATTAACCAATAACGCACGAACTTCACTAGTTCAGCCTAGTTTCAAGTAGATTAACACAATATATATAATTTAGTATTTCACTAATATTATATTATTTATTAGGTTGCATGTTCTGTTATTTGTGGATGAAAACAAAAAAACAAAAAAAGCAGAAAGGTTCTTGTGGTTGTGGTTTCAAACTGATGTCAAGCTCACGCCTCGCCTAGTCAGAAGATAGACCTACTTCAGTTACTGAGTTAGTGACACATCCCCCTCCCCCCTCAACCCATCCTATTTGAAGCTCACCAGCGCGATAATGACTTGGCACGCTACACAACCACAACTGACACCTTAGAACCAGAGCTATAGAGGCACAGTGGAGCAAAAGGACATGCATTCTAGCAACCATCCTGCATGGATAAGCCATGGTTGGTAGGTGTCATGGTTGCTGTCACTATCCACTGTCAGCGCTTCTACGGGGATTCAACCTCCAGGACGGCATCCCCTCCTCCATCCCCCGGCCCATCCCCCCTCACGCCCCGTCACGCCCGCCCTGCCACCCACTGTCACATCGCCTCGGCTCTCCCGCTGTCACTGACACACACAAACTCACGGTGACAAAGCCTGCCCGCCCCGACTGACTGACACGGCAGTTATCTATGCATCATTACCCAGCCGTCACTCCCCAACCCCCCATTCCCTAACAACCGTACCAACCCCACAACACAAAGCAATGTCAAATATACAAGCCATCCAAAAAACCCTGGATTTCAACCATGTCCCCGTGTTTATGTTCCTATGCGACTGGGATCCAATGGCTCCACCTAGTGTGAAAGATCCGCACCACACAACAGCTTCTGACAGAAAGGCCTTGTCGCCCCGTTTTGGCCGCCTCAAATGATCCCAAACGACCCCGGTTCTGAACTAACCTGAGGCGCTGACAGCGTCGGGAAGTGCTGATCCCTGCTCAGAGGCGTTCCCTGGTGTTTGCGATGCTCTCCCGGGTCGTCCTCCCGGGCGTAGTCTGCACGTGGAGGTCCTCAAACGGTAAAATAGCCCATGTTTTTTGGTCGCCGAGTCCACTCTGCAACGCCTCGGCTGACGATGTACACAATTCAATAGGCTCTTCCAACCTGCGGACCAACCGGGGAAATTAAAGCTGCCGATGACGCAGAGCGTGGTTTACCGGGAGAGATTCAGCCTGTTGCTAGCAGGGTGGGGAATTAGCAACAAAATGGGCAGGTGGCTTAGGGGTAACGCTAGAAATATGGGACTGAACGCTGAACGCACGCCTGAGAGAATCCCGATACGCATCGGCGGCGACATTAATGCGGAGGGAGGATGGGCACTGGCTGGAAGAGCCGCGCCGGTCGCAGCGCTTGCTGTGCTCTCCGTGCTGAGCCTGCCAGTCGGCCGTGTGGCTCGCCAATGGAAATACCACAGCGCTGCCTGGTACGCCAGCTCTACAGATGCTCCTCTTGGATTTTACCCCGCTTGGGATAGGTTTAATTCTCTGTGTGTGTCGCTCACGGCCAGGAAGTAGATAACTCGAACCCCCCCCACCCCCTTCCTCCCCCACCCCCTCTTCCCATCAGGAATTGGTTATAGGCTGACCGCCCCAGGAGATAATTCTTTTGGTCTGTCTTTGCGCTTTTGTTTTGTTGGGTGTCGGGTGTGTGTGTGGGGTGCTGAGCTTACTAAAAAAGGAGCACTTGTCCTCCCCAAACACCGCCCCGCCACGCCCCTTCTTAGAGCCCGGCACGGCACCGCGACTTGGCGTGACTTGGCCGCCAGCAGGGGCCTCCCCGCCCCCCTCCACCCTACCTAGGCAGCGAACTGGAGCTGCCCGGCCTTCGGTCGAGGACCTCCCGGCCGCCCCACTCCGCCCGCTCTACTGCCCAACTCCGCCCGGCCGGCCGCCCGGGAACCCGGGATCCCAGAACACGGCGGGGCCAGCCCGCCGCGCCCCGGCGCACCACGCCCACGGCGGTGTAGTCAGATTCCCCCGTGCGGCCGGCGCCCGATAACCCCGGCTGTATGTAGGTGTGTATTGTATGCGCGTGTTAGCTGGCGAGTTGACCCAGCACGGTCCCCCGTCTGCTGCGGAGGGTGAGTAGTATAACAAGTGATGGCCGGCAGTGGGTGGCGTAACCACCCCATCCCCGATAACCCCGCCATGGAGGAGGAAGAGGAGAAGGAGGAGAAACTGCCAGTCACTAACCCACGGTGGGATCATACACCTGACAACGTCGATATGCTGTTGGTGGTTCCTTCGCCAACCCTTTCCTCCAGGGTCATATCCGCCGCCCCTCACGCCGACCCCGCGTCGGGCCGACGCTCTAGCTCTAGGGATGCCGTCAACAACAGAATACACCACTACCGGCCCTCCAGGCGCGGCCTCCCGGCACTGACGGCCCTCCTAGCCGTGGTCTGCCTCTCCCCCGTCGCCGTCTCCGGCGCCCTCATGTCGGATACCTCTTGGGCCGCGGACTGCCAGAAGTTCACCTTCTCGGATAAGATTGAGGTCGGATGGGAAGATGCTGGAAATCTCGTCGAACTGCACATCCGGCACAACACGCAGGTAGGTCTCACCGAGCCTTGCACCCAGGAGGAACCGATTATCTACCGATGTGATTGATTGATCAATATTAATATTAATAAGGCTACTCGTATTACCAGCCCTGCATTTATTGTATTCCCCACTGGCATCGCTGGTTCAGTCAGCGTCACATCCTCATTATGGATTAGCCCAATCACCGATGAGAACTGTATTATATATTATAAAATAGTACCTGATTTCAATAGTCAACTCTGCATCGAGACCAATGTTCTCCTCGAAGGGTGGGTGTCCTAGCCTCGAAGGTACAACAACATGGGCTGGGAGGTGGGGGGAGGGGGGTCGCAGGGCACCTAACAAAAACCTACTTGCGCATCGAACGTTGTCCGCACTTAGAATAGGTCGGCCAACCACAAGGATTCGCAGAATATAATTACTACTGTGTTATATTATCACTTCCGTCGCATATTGGTTGGGGTTTAATGTCTTAGCAACATCTAATATCATATCAAGGCGGGTACCGACTTGTGACACTGTACACTGATGACAACGTGACAGTGCTGCTCTACTGTGAAAGCAGGCCGCCGGCACCATGACCCAAATTCCCACTCAGTCGCATTATCATGATACCGAGCTAACCAGTCCTTGCCCTATTCTAGTAATGTCACGTGCCAGATAACGACAAGTATCAATGTTGTAAGTCATGGCTTTGATTCGACTGGGTTTGGAAAATATGGGAACCCAGTACTCTTACCGATTCGACCACCGCTTCCGACCCCCCCCCCCTCACACACACACATACACAGAGCAGACATTGCAGGTTTACAATAAATACCATGCTGCTCTTCTGTGACCGATTAAGAACTATGACCACCGAAGGGTGAGCGTGAATGCGCAAACAGATTTCAATGGCAGTGCAAGTGCTTTCATACATGATTCATCGCGCTCCTCTGGTGTGTATGCTCCTTAAAGGTGCAGCAGAACGCCCTTTTATCGCCCGTGGGGATACCAGACCGGCGGCCAATATCACCTGGCGGTTTCCCACGGAGATGTGGGCCCCATTGGGCGGTGGTAGGGCCGCACAGCCTTCCAGCACTGCCCATGTATCCTCCAGTGGGTGGGTGGAGAGCAAAGAGTTTGGGGGGGGGGGGGGCGAGAGGGGTGCTGCCCGCTATGGAGATAGGGGTGACAGCGCAGATGTATCAGGGGCAGGTGCGGTAAGGTGCAGGTGCGGTGAATGGTGGGTTTGTTTGTTTGTTGTTGTGTTACGTCCTAGCAACATCTAAGGTCTTATCAGGACGGGTACCGACTTGCGACAGTGCGCACCCATTGCAAATTTATAGTGCTGCCCCACTGGGAGACCAGGCTGCCAGCACCATGACCTGATATCCCACTTAGTCACATTATCCTGACACTGAGCGAACCAGGCCTTGCCCTATCCAAATCATGCTGAGCGCCTGGCTAGGAAGTGACAAGTATCAATTTTTAAGTCATTGGTTTGACTCGACCATGGATGGTGGGAGGTAGTGGTGGAGATGGGGGTGGGTGGTGGTGGGGGAC
Source organism: Branchipolynoe longqiensis (assembly GCA_030323885.1). Taxonomy (NCBI): domain Eukaryota; kingdom Metazoa; phylum Annelida; class Polychaeta; order Phyllodocida; family Polynoidae; genus Branchipolynoe; species Branchipolynoe longqiensis. Next base: position 27,320,039 of record CM059197.1, read on the forward strand.
GATGGTGGTGGTGTTCGGGTGGGTGGGGGAGAGGGTACATAACAGAGTCAGCACTACCAAGAGTAGGGTTGATTTTTGCGGAGTTTTCAGTCCTGTTGGTGCACTGACGGCTGCAAATCTGCATCACTGTATGGGCACCGGCACAGGCAGTCTCATGCAGTCGAGAGTTGGCTTCCGGTGGGTAGTGGTCAGAGAAAACCAGATGGGGGGGGGGGGGGGGGGAGGGATCAAGGGGGCGGACAGGCGGGGCAGTGTGGGGGGTGATGGGGGTGTGGAGAGAAAAATGTAGTTTAGAAGAGCAGGAGTGAATGACAACTATGTCTAAATCCGAGCAAAAACTGCTGTGGTATATATATATATATATTTTTTTTTTTTTTAAAGAAGATTTGGATCTCCTGGTTCCAATGTCCAGTGTTCTATCTATATTGGTACATAGTTGGTGAAATGGACGAAAATGCAAAAAGACAAGATGGCAACCACAGAAAGCTGTAAATTAGACTCTTAACGTCTATTAATCTACATGATTTCATATGTATTTCATTTAAAAGTAGCAGCTAAATATAGAGAGGTATGTGAAGATTATATTTTGCTTCTTAGCTTAATATTTTATGTGGTCATTTGCTTGACGCAGCCTTCCGACACTTTTCTTAATGGGTTGTTCAACAGCCATGTCTCGGATACAGTGCTGGGGGAGTAACTAGGTCTAGAGAGAGGGTTGCCTAATGATGAGTGGTTGAGAGTACATGTATTGTACACTGGGTGCATTGGTAGTTAGGCAGGCCTACATAAATACAGTGCGAGGTGTGTGTTGCCAGGAGTAATAATAGTTGGATGACGGATATAATTTGTTGTTGTTGTTTTACATCCTAGCAACATCTAAGGTCATATCAGGATGTGTACTGACTTGTAACAGTGCACACTCAGGGAAAATTGATAGTACTACCGCACTGGGAGACCAGCTGCACGCACCATGACCTGATATTCCACACAGTCACATTATCCCCATACTGTGCTAACCAGTCCTTATTATATATCCTATTCGAGCTGAGCATCAAGCTAGGTACTGGCACGTATCAACTTTGTAAGTCATTGGTTTGACTCGGTTGGGATACAAACTCCAGACCTTCCTGACGGGAAGCCTGTACTCTACCGAATCGGCCATCGCATCTGGTCGGATGGTTATTAGGGAAGCACTGTGGTGGGTGCATTGATGCCTGGTGTAGTACATCCATATAAGGGCAGATGCCTCCTGGGGCCGTATGCACCAATCGGTGTTAGGGCCGTAACCGCAGTTTGGGTAGCTCCACACGGCTAACTGTGGAAAATCCGTAATGCATCAATCGGTGCCAGCGCTAGCCGCCGACCATAGCCTAGGCTAAGCTACCCCAGTTTCAAATCAGGTTTAACTGCTAGCCACGCCGGTTAGTGTGCATGTGTGGGTCTCAATCTATTCAATGCTGTCATATTTAACAGAATTACGTAAGCCATAAATGAAATTTGATCAATTTAACCCTAAATGCGAAGCGATATTAACGCTGCTGCTGAAGCAGCGGCGATATTAATATTTTCGAATCGAGAAATTTACAGTAAACAAATCGCTGCCGCCACAGCGACGTCGATATCCATACTGTCGACATCAAGTAAACATGGCCGCCGCCGAATCGGCGGGAATTTCTTACGTCCAAATCTATTAAATGCAGACGGAATAAGTGAAATTTGGTCAAATTAACCCTAAATGCGAACCGATATTAATGTTGCCGCCGAATTGGCGGCGTTATTCATATCGTCGACTGGAGGGAATTCCCAAATCTATAAATAAACTCACGGTCAGCTATCCGCCCCGGCTAAAACATTGGCGCATACCAGTTTATCTTTTCGCGGACCCCCCACTACCCGGAGCTAGCTGACCGGAGTTAGTGCCTAGCTCTGGTTAAGACTAGCACAACTTGGTGCATACGGGCCCTGGTGGGTGGGTGAGGAGTCAGCGCAGGAAGCTGAATCTATTGGCACCTGGATGAGAGTTGAGAACTTCCATATATGGGCAAGGGTTGGGTTAGCGCTACACATAGGAAGGTTTGGAGTATTTTCATTAACATTGCATATTCTATCTCTTTTCAGCTTTTTTGTTGTTAAAATATAATTAGAGTGTGTTGGTCGTTAAAATTTACCTGATCTTAGATTGAAATAATTTGTTTATAAATGTCTAACTTTGGAGATCTTACTTAGATGCGAAAATATGCTAAATTAATTAAGGTGTGAGCCGTCTACATTCTGACTTGATATGTTTCAGGTTTATCACGTTCTATTAAGGTTGCAAAGTCCGATGAAATACTCCGATTTCCAAATACAAAATAACGATCTAGATTAGATAGGACTTATTAAGCGTTTGTTGCCTCAGAGAAGGGAATAGTGAGTCAATGCAATATAAACTGTCACTCCTGAAGTCTATAGTGTCAGAGTTTCGAGGTCCTTGCCAACGTTATTTGTGCATGTTTGCACTACAAATATCTCAAAAGGTTATCATTTAAAATCGAAGTTACTTCAAGCTAATGTAAGGTAGATCATAACAATCGCCCTGTTACATTTATCGCCAAAACTGACAGAAACTCAAAACCATCGGACTGTGTAACTTTAAATTTACTTAGTATACCTTTTATGCACCAACAAATGCCCAATAAGTGCGGCAGTAATGGATCAGTTGGATATACAGTATAACCCCGTTAAACCAAACTTGAAGGGACCCTATGAATTTGTTTGGATTAACCGATCATTGGTTTAACCGAGCTTTGACTTTGATTTGGCTTTGGCAAAAACGGGGGTGTATTATGAATGTACAATGTATGTGGACACTATGATTATTGTTTTTTTTATGTATATACAGTTTAACCCCATTAAAGCAACCTCGGTTAAATCAAACGATCGGTTAATCCAAACTTTTTTCGGCGACCTGGCAAAATACTACCAAAGATCATATAAAAAAGTCTCAGTTGACCTTGAAAGTTTGGTTTGGTTTAAATGTACCGGAAGTGGCCTGGGGCCGACAATTTTGTTTGGATTAACCAATACTTTGGATGAAACGACTTTGGTTTAACCAACTTTTTTTTCTGATAAATGGTAGTATTTTGTCGGGCCGCCGAAAAAGGTTTGGATTAACCGATCGTTTGGTTTAACCGAGCTTGGTTTAACGGGGTTGTACTGTACATGGAATCAAATCTCGGCTATAACCTTTTTTTGCCAGGAATGTATGTGTGCCGCTATTAATAGGCTAGTACCGGACATTGGAAGAATAGCAACATTGTCATGAATTCAACGCTAATTGGCTGGTTCTATTTCAAGGCACTAGTATGCATGGTAGTTCATTTATGAAGGGCAGGCAACATAGACGTGGGGTGAGTGTGGCAGGTGCCGTGTGGAGTGAATGTTTTTTTTTGTTTGTTGTTGTTTTACGTCCTAGCAACATCTAAGGTCATATCAGGACGGGTACCGACTTGTGACAGTGAAAGACCAGGCCACCAGCACCATGACCTGATATCCCACTCAGTCACATTATCCTGACACTGAGCCAACCAGTCCTTGTCCTATCCTAATAATGCCGAGCACCAGGATAGGAAGCAACGAGTATACATTTCTACGTCATTGGTTTGACTCGATCCGGGTTCGAACCCACGACCCCACGATCTACCAACACGGGGTGGAGTGAAAATGTGTTGAGAGGTCTGGGCCCCCAAGTGGATAAAGATTTCTGTCTACCCATAAAAGATATGTACGGTATGTCCACCATTAGTTACTGTGGGGTTTTAAGTCTTTGCAACATCTACGGTCATATCAGAACGGGTACCGACTTATGACAGTGTGCACTGCAGGCGATTTTATAGTGCTACCCCTCTGGGAAACCGGGTAAATGACAACGTTGCCCGATATCCTGCTCATTCACATTATCCCTGCTCTATGCTATGAAATGCTGAGACCAGGTTAGGTAGAGATGGGTACTCCAGACTGGACCTGCGACACAACTTTTTCGGCTTTAGGGTGGTTGACCTGTGGAATGGAATGACCTGCCGGAGTGTGTCGTAGCAGCGGAATCGCTGAACTGTTTCAAGTCAAGACTGGATGCCTACTGGTCAAGCATTACATATATCTTGGAGCCAGTGACAGTTGCTATGATCCACCACATCTGAAGAACTGTCTCCATTTCTATTAATTAAGAGCGGCTAACAGGTCCAAGGCCTATTATAGCTGTATCCTATTGATTGATTGATTGACCAGTTTTGAATTGGTCGGATTTCAGACCCAGGACTTTCCGGATGAGCACTTACTGATTCAGCCATCCCAGGAGGAATGGCTGATGGAGTAGTTATATTCACACATATGACGACTTTATAGAGCTGCCCAACTGGCTGACACCATGCGCGACATCCCACTCAGTCACATTATCCTGACACTGAGCCAACCAGTCCTTGCCCTTATTCTATTAATGCCGAACGCCAGGCTAGGTCGTGACAATTGGTTTGACTAGTTCGGGACTCGAACCAACAACCTCCCCCACACTGATTCGGCCATCCTGTCCGGTTAGTCACCGTGTGAATCAGTAATCAACAGCAATGTCGGGTCCCTATCATATTAAATGCGAGTGCGTAGACAGGTGTAATTCATTATTTGATGGATGGGGACGTGGCTACCGAATATTTATTCTTTTTTTTTTTCTCTTTTTTTTAGCGTTGCTGTCATTGCCGATTCATTATTAGTGACATTGATCTGTTATTTATTTGAAATACACGCGATGTGGAGGAAGAGATTAAAACATATGGCATTCGATGTGACATTTTTTAGCCCTGGCTTATGTTTCAACTGTTCATACTAATGCGTAGATAAAAGATTCAACCGGTACTTGTAGTACAAGGGTGAAGATCAGCCTTATATAAAAATGGTCGAAAAATTGGTCTAATGAAATGAGTCTTTATGAGAGCCTAGTTTCTCAATCTAAGAAGCAACATTTATTCTTTGTATATGTCTTCATGTTTACCCGCTATGTTTGAGTTGGAAAATATAATAAAACATATACTTTAATGCAATTTAAAAGTGAAATCGATGGCGTTCTCTGGCTGCCATCTTGTCTTTTTGCATTCTCGCCCATTTCACCAACTCTGTACCTATATGAGTAGCCATTTGATACTGGAGCCACAGTTTCTAGTTCATGTTCCATACTAAACCTATTTTCGCCCATATTTACACTACGTTGTCCTTCACCCATGTACTACATGTATGGGGTGAATCTTTTATCTAACTAATGCGGTGTGGTAGCTTACATATAGTCTATTATTTCCCTTTTTAACTGACCAGATTCAGTGGCCGAATCGGAATCACTGGCTTCCCATACGGAAGCATGGGGTGGTGATTCCCAGCCGAGTCAAACCAATGGCTTACAAAATGTATACTCATAACTATTTAGCCTGGTGCTCAGCATTAATAGGATAAGGCAAGGATTGGTTAGCTTACTGAGTCTTCTATTTGTGACACTAAGCCAATGTAGCCAGGCGACGGCAGGATAATATCACTGAGTGGGAAATTGGGTCATGGTGTTGGCAGTCTTGTCTCTCGGTGGGGCAGCACTATAACATCACCATGAGTACGCAGTCACAAGTTGGTACCGGCCTCTGATATGACCATAACTGTTGCTAGGACGTAAAACCTCAGCAAACAACAAAGTATATGGTGTGTAAAAATGGCAGGTTTATATGTCGGTGCCAGGTTTGCGATGTGCCTCTGCTAACAATACACATAATGCTCATACAGATCTATTCGATGTCCTAATCCTGTATGTTTTATGCCATTTGTCAGTGTACTGATGATGTGTCTGGTACGAGATATATAGGGCAGGAATCAGTAATGGACAGGAAACAGTCCTGCTCACGTGCCACTGGGTCTTCAGTTTGTCGTGGAACCATCACAGAAACTCATTCTCTTAATAATCTATATATGGACTCAGCATATAATTGGTTGTTGGAGTTTTAGGTCCTGGCACCAGCTAAGGTCACATCAGACGGGTACAGACTTGTGACAGTGCGCAGTCATGGCGACTTTATAGTGCTGCTCCACTGACAGGCGAGGCCACCAGCACCTGAACCTAATATTCCACTCAGTCACATTATCCTAACATTGAGCCAACAAGTCTTAGCCATATACTAACACTGATGAGTGCCTGGCTAGGAAGTGACAAGTTTCAATTTTTAAGCCATTGGTTTGACTCGACCAGGGTTCTAATCCCACGATCTAATAAAACGGGAGTTGGACGCTCAAATCATTCGGCCATCTCGTCTGGTCTCTCAGCACATCGGCTACGCCATAATGGCCCCTGATTACCCTGGCACCGGTTTAAAATGGAATCCAATTACTAGCGATCGGGTCGAGGTCTCCTGGTTTCTAATGTACAAAAGCTAGTGACGCACTCTGAGCAGGTCCACTGCGTTGTTATCCAATATGCTATCCCAGTGGACTGTGGGAGGGTGTGGTTGGGGGGTGTGGGAAAGTGTGTGTGTGTGTGTGTGTGAAGGGGTGGGTGTGCGCAGTAATTTCCTGCTGGGACTCATGCAGGCGGTCAGGACCGGTCAGTGACGTCGGAGTGCGGTGGTGACGCCACCAGTCATAGTTGGAGGTGTTTTTTTTCTTTCTTTTTTTCTTGAAGATTTATACTGCCTATCATGGACAGTTTGTCGATAGAAAGCCCGAGCCTACACTTTTACCGACCCAAGGGATTTTTAACCTCCCACACCACATAGACATGGTATGAGAGCAACCAGCCTTTGATAATGCTGTAAGTTATACACAGCGGTGGAAATCCTAATTGGCAGAGATTGGGGGACAGGGAATCGAACCACCGAACTTCAGATTAGGAGTCTGACATAGAAAAATGTTGGGCACTCTAGCCACTCTGCCACAGAGAACACCACGATGTTGAACGAGCTCCAGACGAGCTGAATTGGATTGGGACTGTGATGCAGATAACTTCTGTTATTTATAGTTGCATAATTATTATACATGACATATATATAAGAGTCTGTCTCAAAAGGTGATAACTCTTCTTTTTTTTTGTCCATTGTAACGATTGACACAAAACAGTACAGAAACAGGTACACTGAAAACACAAGGATATTTGCTTCAAATCAATATGTATTCTATTGGGATTATGAAACACCATGTAAAAAACATATCAGTTTATCCTGAGAAAATGCATAAGCAGATAGTATGTTGATCATTACAATGGACAAAGTTTTGTCCCATATTGCTTAGCACCTATTGAGACAGCCTCATAAAAGCTTCTGAGCGAGTGGCGAGTCCTGCACCGTGTCAGGGGAAGGGGGAGTGCCTGCTAGTGCCCCCCCCCCCCACTCCAGCCGGGGAGAGGAGGAAAGGACCACGGCAGAGCTTGGTACAGGTGATGAAGGGGTAATCAATATCCATATATATATATATATATATATTTGATCACGATCTATATATATATATATATATATATATATATATATATATATATATACGCATATATATACGTATTTTTAGTTCCATAATTCTATATGTGATTTATATTTCATTATGTGAATATCAATAACGATGGTGTTAATATATTTGATCTTATTTCCTATTTCGCCAAACCTCCAGTTCAGGGCCCGTATGCAGGAGTCAGTGTTAGCGGGATTTGGTGTTACAGCCTGTTACCGTTTAGCTATCACCGACATCGGGAACTGTGTCAAGTCGTATGCAGGAGCGCGTAACACTTTCATTATAGTTAAACTTGAATTTATTTATAGATTTGGGAAATTGCTCTGCGTCTGTAGCCATATATTAGGCTTAAATATATTAAATGTTATCATATTTAACAGAATTACATACGCAATAAGTGAAATTTCATGAAATTAACCCTAAATTCGAAGCAATATTAATGCTGCCACCGCAACGGCAGCGATATTAATATTTTCGAACCGACGAATGCAAGCAACCGCTGCCGCCGCCAGTATGGAAAGCGACGTCGATGCGGTGGTGGCGGCGGCGGCGGCGGCGGCGGAGATTTGTTTACTTTACATTTGTCGATTTGAAAATATTAATATTAATGTCGCCGCCCTTGCGGCGGCAGCATTAATCTCGCTTCGATTTTAGGGTTAATTTAATAAAATTTCACTATTTGACTATGTAACTTTGTTTAATATGACACGATTGAATAGATTTGATATCTTACACTGCTGTAAACTAGCTAAATTTCTGGTTTACCTTAACCTAGTTTAAGCTTCTGGTGTTAGGCCTATCACTTACTCGTGCATACTATTTTTCGCCGCTAAACGGGAATTCCCCCCAAACACCATTTTTCCACGCTAACACTGACTCCTACATACGGGCCCCTGGTGAAGCACACTCCTGGTCAGGGTTCCGTTACATATAAATGCACTGACTTACGAGCAGTTAAATATAAATATATATACATGTATATATATCATTATATATATGTGTGTATATAGTAGAGAGGATAGAGAGAGACACGGACACAATAATGCCAAACCAAATTAGCTATTAGTATTAAATTCGCAACATTCTAACGCAATCAATAACAAAAATCGAGCAATCTAAAAAATGGATATAGAAACCAGGTGGTAGTTACGCGCACTGTGGGCTAGATTTGTGTATGTAAATTAAAGCTGCATAGTCTAATGAAATATCAAATTTTCTAAATGAAACCAATTATCAAGATTTGATTTTACATATCTAACTTAGACATTGATGCACTTATTAAGCACTTGGTTCTGCATAGAAGGCATTACTGAGTCAATTTAACAGAACCTGTTAGTGCAGAAGTCTATGGTGCCAGAGTTTTGGCAAGCTTGCCAAAACTAATTTTCCATGTTTGCACTCAAAATATCTCAAACGTTTACCACTTAAAATAAAAGTAACTTTGAATTAATGTAAAGTAGATACTAGAGAACGATCTGATATATTTATCTCAGAAAAAATACAGAAATTCAAAATCACCGGACTATGTAACTTTAAATAATACCGATTCTTTGGTGGCGAGCTGCCATTCTAGTTATTGGCGCACTGTGTGTATCCGCTGTGCCTGCTCATGTAATACGGACAATCATCACTGCTGCACTTCCAACTCGCCATTATATAATGTAACAATGTCAGAACAGAACTGCATAGCCGACCCACAGATTTGTTATGCGAGGTGTGGCTTGGCTCAGATAGCCCATTGACTGCCAACGCCGGCGTATATTTAGTTAGCAAACCACCAGCTAGTGTCAATGTGTATGATTGCTGTGGTACAACTAGCAGCACATTTATGGCTTTGTAAATGACGGCGGTAGTTATAATTCATTCTGACACTTTGCTAAATGGGAACTTTGGTTGGGTACTTTGGTGGAGTAAGATCCCTTCATTGCGAATGATACATCACCACATGCGTGCAGGCCTTGTTACTGCTGCTACAAGGTTTATAAATTGGTGACGTCATGCGTAGTAGTAGTAGTAAGTGACACATGTCAATTATTATAGATGATATTAGATTCACTCATTTAAAAAAAGTAAATATATTTGTGTGTACATTCGTTGTTTAAGTCGGGGAAATTTCAATCACGGAATATTGGTTTTCCTTCGTAGTAATGCCGACGCCTGCCTACATTGGCTAAAGGGCGCATTCCATATACGCGTAATGCGTAATGCGTTACGCGTTATGCGTTATGCGAATGCCAGCATTCCATATACGCGTAATGCGTATTGCGTAATGCGTTATGCATTATGCAGTGAAGTATATAAAAAGTACACACACACAGAAACACCGAAATTAGAAATATGAAGAATGAGACGGTGCAAACATGTAGGTTTATGCGGCGGACCTGTTAGGAAGCAGTCTTCATATTTGGGACGGTCCTAACATCCCTCAAAGCAAGCTAAACTGAGCCATGTTTGCACCATCCCATTCTTCATATTTCTCATGAAGACTGCTTCCTAACAGGTCCGCCGCATAAACCTACATGTTTGCACCGTCCCATTCTTCATATTTCTCATGAAGACCATAATTATCAGTCGCCTCCTCCAGGCTTATATCAATGGACAAATGGGACTGATGCTTTTCTGTTCGCACCACCTTGAAGACTGCTTCCTAACAGGTCCGCTGCATAAACCTACATGTTATGCAGTGAGGTATATAAAAAGTATATAAAAAGTGTGTGTGACTCTGTGTCTGTGTGTGTGTCTCTATGTGTGTGTATGTGTCTGTGTGTCTGTGTGTGTCTCTGTGTGAGTCTCCGTGTGTGTCTGTGTCTCTGTGTCTCTGACAAAGAGACACACACAGATGATGTTGATGTGTGGGGTGTTCGTAACCTTACGACGGTTACCGGTTGCAGAACTGCAACATTATAGAGAGGCTCCGATAAATCGGCCCAATCTTTGGTTTGAAGACTTGTCTTCTGTAGGAAGTGGTCTTCGTAGAGGAAGTGTTATGAAGGCTGGGACATCCTTCACGACGTAGTGACGCCGGGGCGCCGGGTGGCAGCGGATCTCTCCGTGCCGGTGTGTATGTAGTAGAGCTGTATGGTGTGAGTAGTGTAGTGTAGCACTTGCATCCGGTCAGCAGGGGTTCGAGGAAGGCGGGCAAAGGTGGGAGCAGCGGGTCGTTCCAGCAACAAGAACCAGACAGAGAAATCGTAATAGGTCAAGGGCCCCACCCAAGAACACAACAACCCTGGTTAGGGGAAGAAGTGTGCCTGGGAGAAATCGAATGGGCAGAATCTAGGAAAGAGAAATGAGGAGAGTTGAGTCAAAGGACCGTGCCTATCTGCCCTATGGTGACCATCCGGCGAGCCATAGACACGGACAGAGTAAGAGTAGAAAGTGAAAATGCCGGCAGCACCCCCTCCTGGAACTCTTTTCAGACATATCAAGGAGGTGCCAGGCCGGCAGAGAGGTGACAGAGAGAGGTGTGGACGAAGTGCGGTCCGGACAGCAAGTGCACACACAGACACATATACACATATGATATATGAAGAAATGGGACGGTACAAACATGTGTGTTAGACTATGCGGCGGACCTGTTAGGAAGCAGTCTTCATGAGAAATATGAAGAATGGGACGGTGCAAACATGTAGGTTTATGCAGCGGACCTGTTAGGAAGCAGTCCTCATATGATATATGAAGAAATTGGACGGTACAAACATGTGTATTAGACTATGCGGCGGAGCTGTTAGGAAGCAGTCTTCATGAGAAATATGAAGAATGTCCTGGCTGTCCGTAATTATCAGTCGCCTCCTCCAGCCTTATATCAATGGACAAATGCGACTGATGCTTTTCTATTCGCAGCACCTTTACCCATTACGCATTATGCACCGATCGCTACATGGAGCGATCGGGATAATGGATTTTATTCGCATTCGCATTCGCATTACGCAGTACGCGTATATGGAATGTAGCTCATAGGTTTCAAGGCGTTTCGATTTTTTGTCGCATTCGCATTCGCATTCGCATTACGCATTACGCGTATATGGAATGCAGCCTTTAGTGTCAGGAATAGAAGACTTAGTAAGCTACCAGTTTACATGGCTAGTAGCTGCTTGTCAGAAGCCATGTTTACACGGGCAATTGTGAAGCGAATTAGACAAAGCGATTTATATGAAGCGAAGTAGCGGTGCGTTTACACACACCAAGTTTGAAGGCGGAAATCTAGTTCACTTCATATAAACCACCTCGCAAGGTGGTTTACATAAAGTGAATCATATGAAGCGAATCAGCCCTAATCCGCCTCAGAGTCGCGTTTACACGGCGAATGTGAGGCGAACTAGGCAAGGCGATTTATATGAAGCCAATTAACTCGCCCGTGTAAACACGGCTTTAGTGGGACAACACTATATCTATTTTAAGTTTTTATATGTTATATATTATATATAAAATATAATATATTATATATATGTATTATTACATATATCTATTATTATATATATATTTTATATATTATATATATATTATATATATTATATATATTATATATATATCCTTATACCCTATATATTATATATCACATATAGAATAGACATTTTAGATATTCTATTCGGTAAACGTTGTAATATCCGTCACGATATGACCATGCGCATGTCACTAGGCGGGAAACTCACAAAGATCCACCATTCCCTTGCTATAAACGCTGCCTAGAAGGTACTAACAATCTAAGTTGCCCAAGATCAGGGCTGACAAGACGTGTGAAACCATTCAGGGCACCTTTACCCTGAAACCCTTCACACTTCCCTTCCACACCTTGATGTACACTTTCACAAATAGTCAGTCTTTTGATTTCCATTTGCTCGCACGTCCTCCGCCCTGCTCCTCCGACGCCGAGCCTCCTTTTCTCACCTCCTCATGACTCAGTCATGATAAGGCGTAGCAAAGTCATAGCTACACAGCCATTTCACGGTGAGACCCTCTAGGTCAACACCGCCTCCCCCAACACACGCCCACCCCCTCTACATCAACACCCCCGCCCCAAATATGTCCATACTGCGCTAGTTTCCCCATCCTCCTTCTCACCACACACGCGCACACCCATTTTAGGTCACCACGCTCAGACTCCCACCGCACGCACACCAACCGGGCAGTATTCGATAACACGATCCGGGAGACTCTGGTACCCCGAGTTGCTAGAATTTCAAATCGAACACCGCGAGTGAAGTCGAGAAATACAAGTGCAGTGTGCAAAAAGTCCTGACCCCAGTAACCCTACGTCTTGGCTGGGGGTGGCTAGGAGCGATGACGTCAGATTTGTGCTGGTACCTGTAGGATAACAGCTACCAGTACAAGTCCTACATGTTGTTTTAATGCTTCTTTTTTTTAATAACCCAGATTAATGAAATGGAAATATAACTAAACTATGCAATCATAAAATACTTTAAATCTAATTTTGCTGTAGTTATATCGGTTATTAAAAAAACGAAAAATATTTTGGATTAAGCGACCATTTGTTCCCACCCAGGGCATGGAGAAGCATGTTCGTTTATTCAACCTGAGTCTTTGGGACGTGCGCATGCGCCAAAAAGTGACTGGGGTGACCCGAGTTGGTTAATCGAATACGCCCCTAGGGGCTGCACCGTCCAATGAAGGTTAAACTATTCTAACCTAAAACAATTATCTAGATTTGATTATATATTTGCTGCCACCTCGAAGGGAATACTGAGTCAAGTACTCAACCCTGTTGCTGCTGAAACCAATGGTTTTACTGCCAGAATTGTGGTTGCTTGCCAAGATTCATTTTGTATGTTTGCACTTCAAATATTTCCAATGTTCGTCATTTAAAAGGAAAGTTACTTCAAACTAAAGTTAGGTACATTATAATAATCAATTCAGTACCTTTATTTCAGAAAAATAACCGAAAGTCAAAACCATCGGACTATGCAACTTTAACACACCTATAGATCAACCCCTCCACATACCCCTCATCTAAATCAACACGCCTCCCCCCATGTATAAACCATTCATACCCCTGTAGATAACGCCACACACACACAGACACAGAACCCCACCACCTCACAGAACACACATCCACATCTAAGCCCAAATAAGATGCACCCAGAAACAGTCATTCCGATCTGGCAACACCACACCCACACCCACACCCACACCCACACCCACACCCACACCCACACTCACACCCACACCCACACCCACACCCACCACCACAACCACAACCACAACCACACCCACACATCCACCACCACCCAGTTACCCACAACCACACCCACACACACACACCTCACCCACATCCACCCACACCTGAACCCACATCCACCCCCACACTCACCCCATCCCCACATACATACCCACACCCACACATACCCCCACACCCACAACCACACCCACACATACACACCCACATACATACAGACACACCCACACATACACACCCACATACACACCCACATCCACACCCACACCCATACACCCGCACCAACATCCACACCCACACCCATACACCCGCACCAACATCCACACCCACACCCATACACCCATACCCACACACCCACCTCCACACCCACACACTCACACCCACACCTCCACACCCACACACTCACACCCACATCCACCCCACATCCACCCCCACACTCACACCCACCCCCACAGCAACACCCACACCTACCTACACCCACCCCCACACCCACATACCCACACCCACACCCATCCTAATAATAATGACCCTAGATGTTGCCAGGACGTAAAGCTCCAAAACTCAACCAACTCACACCCACACCACTCCCACCGCCTCCCTTTGCTCACTTGTCAACGCCTGCAACCCTCACCTCCCACCGTTCCCTCCCCCTTACCCTCCGACACACACACATCCCTACACACCTGCCATGCCGCACTTCGCATGTTAATGGGGAGCCCGTATCAATCCTAGTTATCATTGCCCACCACGCCCTTGTGGAAGATTGATTTAGCGCGCGCCCAAACTGCAATCATTCTCACGGACGCCGGCCGTGGTCGTTATCGGGCAGGAATCTGCCTCCTCTGATCCGGCATGATCCAAGCTGCCAGTTATTGCTGCGCATGCGCCAACGTGTTCTTCGCTCGCCAAAATACAGGTCTTATTCGAACAGATTTTCCCGCCAATTCCCACCGGCGTCCATGTCGTCTGCAGACACGGAAGCCGAATAGTGACTAGTAGAAAGTATTCAGGCTTTTATTTATTTGGTTACTAGATGATAATTCCGCCGCCTGTTTTATGTGGGTGGGTGTCTCGTCTGCTGTCGTAATACTGATAGTAGTGTCGTGGGGGTGATGGAAACGGGAAATATTGCGCCTAGAGCGGGACTCGAACCCACATCTCTCTGCATTCCGGGCCAGTGTGTTAACCATTACGCGACCTAGGCTCCCTGATATCACCACACTGTGGTTTCTTGCCTGAGAGGTCAGTGCAGACTACTATACTACACTAGTATAGTACTACTTAATAGTAGATATGGCTACTAACTGACACGTTCTAACTTCTATCTTGTTCTAATGCTGCATTTGGGCAACACAATCCCTAGAATTCATGAATTACGTAAAGATGGGTTGTTAAAGTGCCAATGTTCGCCGTTAAGGTTTTCACAAGGTTTGAATGAACTGAAATTATTACAGGTTTTAACATTCTAATTATCACGTTTAATGGGATATCATCTCCATTTTTGTCTATAATATTTTTACTTTCATAATAATAATAATAATTATTATTATTACCACGACCATTATCACCATTATCACCATTATCATCATTATCTTAATCGTTGATGCCTGTCGCTATTATTTTCAGATTTAAATAAATCAAGAGGTTCTTATGTTAAACACCCACCCCTTGGTAGAGTATAGGAAAGAGAAATGAGGAGAGTTAAGTCAAAGGACCGTGTCTCTTTGCTCTATGGTGACCAGCCGGCGAGCCAAAGACTCAGACAGAACAAGGGCAGAAAGTGAAATGCTGGCGGGCTCCCCCTCCTGGAACTCTTTTCAGACATTATCAAGGAGGAGCAAGGCCAGCAGAGAGGAGATAGAGAGAGGTGTGGACGAAGTGCGGTCCTGATAGCCTGCAATAGTGCACACTCTGGTCACCTATATACTTATAGTGCTGTCCAACTGGAAGACCAGGCCACCGGCATCATGACCCGATACCCCCACTCAGTCACATAATGCTGACACTGATCTCACCGGTCTTTGTCATATCCTAGCAAAGCCGAGCGCCAGGCTATGTACAAAATAAAAGTAGGAAAAGCAAGGGATTGCATTGCATAATAAAAACACTTTTCCTGCCATTGCCCCTGGTTACAGCAGCAACACATCCGGTATGTTCCCCACTGGCTGCAGACAGCTGCCCCGCGTTTTGCTATCACCATCAACTAGGGGCTTCTGGCCCCCATCTACGCCGCATTCAAATCAGCATTCTCCGAGCAACCCCGCCGAGTGGAACCACTTCCTGGCCTTTTAACTCCCCACTTCCGGTCTGACATTCGCGCCATTTCTAGGTACTTCTCGGCGGCACAATGCTGGTGGTGGGCTAGATGTAAGGGCGTGATGAGGGCGGGTGGCACTACCCGCATATCCAACCACTTCCCTTGCTCATTTCCGTGTCCTTGCACTTCCTTTCCCTTGCCCCCTTGTCCTAGTTTACCCCGCCCCTCCCCCCATGCTCTCTCACCCTCCCCTCCCTCCCCATCCCTCCACCCCTCCCCTCCTCCCTCCTCCCCCCCTTCCTCCCCTCCCTCCCCCATCCCTCCCCTCCCTCCCCCCCCATCCCTCCCCTCCCTCCCCCATCCCTCCCCTCCCTCCCCTCCCTCCCCTCCCCTCCCCTCCCCCCTCCCCCCTCCCCTCCCTCCCTCCCCCTCCCTCCCCTCCCTCCCCTTCTGCACAGCGTCCACGCCACCTCCCTACCAACCAGTGCATATATGCTTCCTTCCTTCCGTCCGCATATATATAAATAGGGTGCAATGCGCAGGTGTATCACCGACATGGAAGTCCCAGTTTCTATCCTCTGTATATATATATATATATATATATATATACATAAAGACACCACCTGCAAAACATCGATTAAGGCTTACCAACCTGCCTCTCCTTATAGTTGCCCTACATAAATGAATAAGTAGAAGACATGATAGTGGGTCAGAGTTGTATTTCTCTGGCTAGAGGAACAGATGACCCTCGCTTAAAAAAAAGGAAACATTCAGCGGTACAGTGAATGGGGTTAAGCGGCCGTTACTGAGAGGAGCGGAAGGTGGCGCCACTGTTGGAGCTGAGGTTGAGTTGGTTGGAGCAGTAGATGAGTAGCCCAGGCTACAGGATCCAATGATTCTGGGGCTAGCTGAGTAGCTAGGGGAGGGAATTATGGGCTATTAATAGTAATAATACCCATATAATCTTATATAGCATGTATATATATACATGTATATGTATATATATACAGTAAAACCTCTCTAAATCGACCGATCTTGGGACCGACTTTAAGTGGTCCATTTAGGGAGGTGGTCGGTTTGGAGAGTGAGAATATCCTTACAATGGTTTTGTTGGGACACAAATGAAGCGATCGATATAGGGGAGTGGTCGATCTGTGGAGGTAGTTGGTGAGAGAGGGTTTAATGTATATATGTGTGATATATATATATATATATATATATATATATGTCTGTGTGTGTTGTATAACGAATTATGGTAGTATAAAGGTGCGGAAGGGAATTATTTGATTATATATATGATTACTATCGTTGGAAAGTCTATGGCTCGAAGCTGTGGTTGGGTAGGCAGGCTATAGTGAAATAAATACAGACAAAGAGAAAGGAAGAGTATAAAGTGTGAAAGAAGAGAGAGAGAGTCAAGCCCTCTGGTTTATTATTCATATGGCACATGGATTCAGTGTAGATTATCACCCCACCCTATTCCCCCAATGAGAAACAACCATTCTTAGCTCTACCAATAGGGATCCAGCATTCCCAGTCCCCATGGTTACCAGTGATCTGCCCACCACCACCAAGATGTGTGGCTCCCCTGGCCACCACCTGCCGTGAGCCTTAGTGTGGTGATCCTAACTAGCAGAGGGGGGAGGGGTAGGCTCTGAGTCTGAGTGCCCCTTACACACAGGCCTGACAGCCCTACTATGTCTATTTACATCTCAATCAGGCACCACCAGCACCTACACATACACATACATGCACCTGGTCACGTATATCCGATCAGTAATAGAACATTTGCATTCCCCCACCAAAGCGTTAAATCAGAATATTTTACATCCTGATTCTATGTACTGCGTCATGGGCTCCCCTGATTGGTGGCGCCACCACGGGTGCTTGCCGTCCCTACTGGACGCGCCAACCTCACTCGCGGGGAGGAATTTATATATCTATATAATTTGTTTGAAAGTGGCAAGTTTAACAGCTAATTTGATTCAATGTCATAGTCTATATATATTCTAACAAATTGAATATGTGCATATATACATATTCAATTTAAAAATGGAATATGTATATATATATATATATATTCAATTCGTTTGAATGTGGCGGGTTTAATACCTACTTTCATTCCGAACAGTGGTCTCCATATATATATAAAATGAATTAAGCTATATCAATTTTAATACATGGTTCCATTTGGTACAATAATGTACACATGTACACACCTATATGAAACTGACCTCAAAATACAGATGAGGTTGGGTTGGAACCATTTAATCATCTTTGGCAGGGCATAAAAGTTGCATAGTCCGATGGTTTAGAATTTCTGTATTTTTTCTGAGATAAATATATTAGATCGATCACTAGTATCTACTTTTCATTAGTTCAAAGTTACTTTTATATTAAATGGTAAACCTTTTAGATATTTTGAATGCAAACATGACAAATTAGTTTTGGCAAGCTTGCCAAGACTCTGACACCATAAACTTCTACAGTAACAGGTTCTGTTAACTTAACTCAGTATTGCCTTCTACGCAGAAACAAATACTTAATAAGTGCATCAGTATTTAAGTTAGATATGTAAAATCAAATCTAGATAATTGGTTTTGTTTGAAAATTTGATATTTCATCGGACTATGCAGCTTTAAGCAGCCAAAGGAGCCCAATCCGCGACCGTCCATCCCTCCTTCTCCACACCCCCCACCCCCTCGATTAATTATACTGTATATATGAACAAAAATCATGCGGTACAACTGACACTGGTCAACATCCGTTGGAGCCGAGGTGGGCCGAGATGACGCCACCGGTACAGTGTTGAGTCTTACGAAGTATAACAATAATAATGAGTAATATAGTATAACCCCGTTAAACCAAACTTGAAGGGACCCTACAAATTTGTTTGGATGAACCGATCATTGGTTTAACCGAGCTTTGGCGTTGACTTTGACTTTGAGTCAGCGTGTATTGCACTTGTAGTATGCAATGTATGTGACAACTTTGATGATAGTTTTTATGTATGCACAGTATAACCCAAGTTTGGCTAAACCAAAGGATCGGTTAATCAATAAAAATTTGGCGGCCCGGCTAAATACTACCATTTATCATATAAAAAAAGTCACTGGGTTCTCAGGTGACTTCATAGCCACATGAAAGTTTGGTTTAACCATACCAGAGTGGCCTAAAGTCTGTTTGGATTAACCAATAATATAGATTAACCGACTTTGGCTTAACCAACTTTTTATATGATAAATGGTAGTATTTTGGCCAGCCGCCAAAAAAAGTTTGGATTAACCGAGCTTGGTTTAAGGGGGTTATACTGTATTCCCATCCGTATCTTTATATTCGCATAATACTTTATACATCGCACACATCCACACACACACACATATATATTATTCTTACAGAGTATAATAATAAGTATTATTCCCTTCCATATAGGCCAAATACTCGAATAATACATTATACATCATCCACACACATATATATTGATCATCAGAGTGGTTCTGGAGGTGATAACGACCAGACACAGCTGGCTTATAGGTGGTCTGAGGCCCCCTGACAGGTGGTGCCGGTGTGGCCAAACCTGGAACTAATTACTGGCATACACTAGCTGTGGGTCGCAAATAACAATGCAAATATAATTGAAGATGATAGTGTCCTTGTTTATATTCCCATAATAGATTATAGAGCACATATATATATATATATATGGCCATCAACCCTCATATGACGTAAACAAAAACAGACACATCTTAACCTTGGTAGCTGGAGTATATCCGGTAATGTAACCGAAAACAAAATCAACGGGAAGCAAAAGCAAATACGCTGCCGACAATGCCGCCCCTCCTTCCCGACGCCCCGTTTACCTTTAACGATCGAAGTCGTCCCCAACGTCTAACCGCTGGGACCTGGTTCGCCTCAGAGTCTCCTATCGACACCCATCGACCACCCTTAGCACCACCAACTTCGCCATTTTTCTTGCAGCCACGTTCTATCCCGACCACAACCCGTTTTAGAACGCGGTCGGACGCTTTGAGAACTGATTTGGTGTGATGGGGGTGTAAGAGCGCTGGTTTTCCATGCGGAAGGTGAGTAGTTTGAAAAGCCGGCTGAGTCAAATTAATGGCTTACAAAATGTATACTTGCTGCGACCTAGCCTGGCGCTTGGCATGCCTAGGATAGGGCAAGGACTGGTTAGCTCAGTGTCAGAATAATGTGATTGAGTGGGATATCGGGTATTGCTGGTGGTGGTGGTGGTGGTCTGATCTCCCACTAGGTCAATACTATAAAGTCGCCATGATTCCCCACTGTCACAAGTCGGTAGCCATTCCGGGTATGACCGTAGATGTTGCTAGGACGTAAAATCCCAATGAACAAACCAAACACGCTCACACCCACCCCATCATCCCCCAGCACACACACACACCTCCAATGCCGTATCCATATAAATCCCATTTCACCACTGTTCTCACCCCACCACCAACCCCCCTCCCCTTAGAGTGCTCTCAAACCGTGCCAATACAAACTCCCTCCTTTGTAAAGTCCGCTTCCAGAGCAAGCTGACATGACCTTGACCTTTCGGTTCCTTCCCCTGACCGTCGGTCTCTCAAATAGCGGCGTACCACGTGACAGGCCTTAAGAAGCTGGCTTTCTGAAAACGAGTCTCACCTAAAATGGTGTCTGCAATCTGATGTATGCTATCATGAGGGCATATCTGACATGGGAACTTTTCCCTGATACTCCTCCACCCCCCCACCCTCACCCCTTTCCCCTACCCACGTTCTGCCTGTCGAGCTGGGTACTGCGTCAGTAGCTAGATGAATGAAAGAGTTGTCAGCCCCCCCCCCCCCCACCACCACCACCACCACCACCACCTACTCACCTCCCCCGCCATCCCTAACCCCAGCAGCAAATGGGCTGGTCTCTGTGTCGAACACCAGCGCGTTCAGAAACTGAAAGCTTATCGGATATATATAGGTATATATATATATATATATATATATATATATATTGTTATCAGAGTGACTTAGCCGGGCCAGACAAGTTAGCATGTTTGAAGAGATGGGTTGCAACTATCGGCCAGATTGCATAGTCGATGACTACAATAATAAGAACACTACACTAGATGACTTAGGATAATGATAACTGGAGTGAAAGCTTCCAATTAATTATACTTGTATAATGTTTATACATCATATATATATATAGATATATATATATATTAATTTTGTTATTTATGAATGAAGTGGTGCGACTGGCGAGTTGGTGGTTTGCGGATGTGACTCTTAGATATAGTGGATTTACAAGACTGCAAGCCCAGAACTGTGTTATCTCAACCTAGATAGCATTTACTCATCTCCCTCTACTACCATGTTCAATCTTGTTTGGCTGCCATCGTAATTATTCCGTTTCCATACAAATTTAGCCAGACAGATCATATCTGCTTTGATCACAGCCTTTCTGGTTGTCTTTCCTTTTTATCCCGTCGATTAACCAGCTCACTGGAGCACTTTACTTCGATTATTGTGTTTACAACATAATGAAGACCATCTTATGTCGACACACAAGATCCTTTACCCTTTGAACCTCTACTATTCATATCAGTAGGCTGACATTGGAGCGAGCCATAGTTCAATATAAACATCTGTGTGGGATTAAATATATACAGGAAAACCTCCCTAACTGAACACCTCCACAGATCGACCACTCCCCTATATCGATCGCTTCAGTTTGGTCCCAACAATACCATTGTATCCATATTCTAACTCCCTAAACCGACCACCTCCCTAAATCGACCACTTAAAGTCGGTCCCAAGGTCCGTCGATTTAGGGAGGTTTTACTGTTCATATATACACATATATACATATACATATATGCTGTATAAGAATTATACAAGTATAATAACCCGGAATATCCCCCCTTTCCCTCATCACTCACTCAGCTCCATGGACTGATGGAGTCTGTCCTAGTCATCTACTGCTCTAGCCTCCCCAACCCCAGCTCCGATGATGGCGCCACCACCCTTGCACAGTGTAACCACCACTCACTGTACCGCTATTTGTATATATATATATATATATATATTTGTAAATATATATATATATATTTGTTGTTGTTGCTAGGATGCATTATTTCCATGCAGTACACATTGCATATTCTTCAGTCACGATGGTCTGCTAATGCGGCTGATTAAAGACTCGAACCCCCGGACCACCCACCACCCAGCCACCCCTTATCCCTCCCCAGTGTGTGCTGGCTGAACACTGCTCATAGCGCCACGATCATTTTGAGACTGGCATTATTAGTACCGCCATTTATTTCTACATGCTCCTCTATAAGAGCCCATTGGAGCAGAACATGGTGATTTCGCATGTTTCCATGAATATATAATCAACGTGTGTGTGGGAGGTTAGCGGTTTGAACACCCAACCAATACAAACCAATTCCTTATACCCCTGTCACACTATGACGTAATGAGCGAACGTGAGCCTAACGTGGTGATATTTCGTCATTATGTTGATGTACGTTGGATTACGTTATGATGACGTCATAATGACGTTAGACTGACGTTGAGGTACGTCACATTACGTTGTGTTACGTCGAGTTACGTCGATGTTTTGGACATGTTCAAAAGTTTTGACGTAGGTCGAACATAAGGGTTTACGTTCACCATACGTTCTGTTCACGTTCAGCGAACGTCAATGACGTTAAACAGACATTAGGCAAATGTTCCTCACTACGTTCCACTACGTTCCACTCGTTGACCCACATTAAAACCGGTGGAAACGTCCATGCGGCGTAATGGGAAAGTCAGGAGAACGTCAGGAGAACGTCAGGAGAATGTGCATTCAACGTACATTCAACGTCTCATGACATAGCTAACGTCACGTAACGTTCTTCTGGCGATGGAATAACGTTCATAACGTTCCGTGAGCATCATTACGTTGACCTCTCTCGTTGAATGACGGTATCACTACGCTTTACCGATGTTACGCTCTCGTCCACTACGCTGCATCCACGTTCAACTTCTGCCCAAATTTGCATACTACGCCGAGAAGTTCAACGTTCTTCACGTTCTCCCTACGTCGACGTCGTTACGTCGTAGTGTGACAGGGCCATTACATAATTGACACTTGTCACTTCCTCAGCTCAGAATCCACCATTAATAGGATAGGGCAAAGACTGGTTTGCTCAGTGCCAGGATAATGTACACTAACTGATTGAAATATCAGGTATCGGTGCCAGCGGTTTACTTTTCCAATTGGGCAGCACTATGAAGTCGCTATGAGTGTGTGCTGTCACACGTCAGTACCCATGCTGATATTACCTTAGATGTTGCTAGGATATAAAATCCCACACAAATAAATCTTCATACACCAATTCGAAATTGTAGAATTTAGTCACCTTAGTATCAAATACCATCCCCAACTTACGATGTCCACTACAGAGTCGCCCTCTGACGCCACAGGAAGAACTAATGTTATATGTATGGGGGAATGAGTTGAGTCTCCCGTTTTGGTAGACCGGGCGCGGTGGCTGAATCAGTAGAGCTCGGGCCTCGCGTTTGGGAGATCGGGAGTTTGGTTCCTGGTCGAGTCAAACCAATGGCTTATAGTTATACAAATCGATACTTGTCGCTTCCTAGCCAGATGCTCAACATTATTAGTATAGGGCAAGGACTGGTTGGCTCAGTGTCAGGATATTGTTACTGAGCGGGATATCATGTTATGGTGCTTGCAGCCAGGGTCTCCCAGTGGGACAGCACTATAAAGTTGCCATGAGTGTGTACGGTCACAAGTCGGTACCCATCCTGATGTGACCTTAGATGTTACCAGGGCATAACACAAACCAAATAATGTTATCGATAGCAGCTCACTGCGCATGCTCAACGGAAAAGATTCCATTGCCAGCCACACTTTAATACTGACATTTCACTTCCTAGTAGTTTACTATTATACAATGTTGCCGGCTTGTGATGCTGAAACCTTTACAGATTACATCTTACTACAAGGTACCCCAATCTGCATAATTTTGCCTCTGATTTAGTACTAGACCAAGAGAGCTGTCTTACATTTTCTGTACAGGCTAATGGCCGGTGCACACCTACCGTTTACGATTCGCGCACTAAAACTCGCGACTTGACCCGACCCGCTTAAAACTGAAAACGGGCCGATTCGTTTTTCGAATTGCGAATCGCAATCATTAACGGCCCCTTTTAGCACTAAAAACTGAGTTTTATGCGCGAATCGCAATCGGTAGGTGTGCGCGGGGGGCGCACACCTAGCGATTTTTGGGCAGTTTTAGATCGTATACGGTAGGTGGGTGCGGAAAAACGGTAGGTGTGCACCGGCCATAAGCCATCTGTTAAGACACTCTGCTTTGATGGAAGCTAATCTGATTAGAGATAGTAAATCAGTCGGGCATTGAGTGTTCCCTGGTGTCCGGTGTTTAAGCTTGTTTTATCAACCACTTGCATTGATTTCAACACCCACTACAAACTACAAGTGCTCCACTTCTGTGGTATTGACTGTTGATAGTGTGGGTCTGTGCGAGTGTGAAGTGGATTGTGCATTCATTTACTCAACAGTTTAGTATCTAAGAAATGTTTGTACTTACGTGGTAAAGTTACATAGTTTGATGGTTTTAAGTTTCTGTCTTTTTTTAAAACGTTGAATAAATTAAATAAATTGTTGTAATTTAGTTTGAAGTAACTTACATGGTCCGATAAAATATAATTTTGTCAAAAGCAAAAGAAGTACCTACATTTGATCCTATATATCAAACTTAGATACTAGTGCATTAACTAATGATTTAGTAGAGCATATACAGAATAAGCTGTGAATTTATAACCTTGTTCCTTTGGACATTCACTTTGAGACAGCCATTAAACAGGGAGACCACTAACCAATTAGGTCAATCTCATGACCTTATTAGTCCTGCCTTCATTCCCAGTACCATATATCGCATTAGTCAGGTTCCAGACTACCTACATATTAATAGGTCATTCCTCATCACATGACCATCACGAGACGTGAATGTGGGCCACAACAACAAGACTTTTGACAAGCTTGTCAAAATGATTTTGGGTTCTTTCAGCTCAAAGTCCTCCGAAACTAGCCATTTCTCATTGAAATGACTCAGGAATAATAAATCGTAGGCTATAATAGTCACCCTGATTTATTTTTCTAAAAGAATAATGCAAGAATTTGAAAGCCATCGGACTATGCAACTTTAACATCTGCTAACTTTGGAGATATTTAAAGTTTGTTTGTTGGGGTTTTATGTTCTAGCAACATCTAAGGTTATAGCAGGACGGGTACCAACTTATGACAATGTGCACTCATGGTGGCTTTATAGTGCTGTCCCACTGTGATACCAGACCGCCAACACCATGATCTGATATCCCAACATGGTCCCATTATCCTGACACTGAGCGAACCAGTCCTTACCCTATCCTATTAATGCCAACCACCAGGGTAGATAGCGACAATTATCAAATTGGTAAGTCATTATTTTACTTGGCTGGGATTCAAACACCCAACCTTCTGTATGGGAAGCCAGTACTCTTAGCCAGGATTGCATGTGCCACGGAAAGTCTCGACTGTTCTTTGATTTGGAGTACCATCGAATGTTCTTGAATTCAACTGTATATTTTAGAATTACTTGAATCTGATGGGTTTTTGTATGAACCCTGATTTCAACGATTCACATAATATTTTAAATTAAACTTTTTGTTGACAAATTCCTGTCAGTTAGTTTTGTGGAATTGTATTCCCAACATTAGACACTTTTGAGTAGATTATATAGAGACAATGCTTTCAAAATATGGCGTGTCTTGAAAAATGTTCTTGAATCGGGTAGCCAATTTTTTGCTTGAACTCCGCTCTCCTCAATTCAGTCACCGATTCCAGTCCAAAGTCAGAGAGTTGAGAAAGCCACAAGTGAGTGTTGAGGTCTCCGTGAGCCAATCACAGGCCGCGTGATATGCACCGGAAGTGCCTGCTGATAGTCAGCATATGTTGCATTCTGGGAATCGATATTACTGCATCTATCTGAAGGCTTCCAGGGTGTGCTATGGTTTAGCTGAGACGTGCCTGGCCCCTAATGGCCTATTTTCCCATCGTGTATCACTATTTAGGACGTGTCCTGCGGAGAGTGGGTAGTGTGTGTTTGTGTGTGAGTGAGTGTGAGGGTAGGGGAGGGCGTTTGATACTCTATAGTGCGCTGTCTGCTCAGTATATGATGGCTTCAGGCAGTGCCATCTGGGTATTATATCTGTCATTGATAAGTGTGTAAGAGTTGCATGGATTGCTGCTGTGGGGAAGCGGTGGAACAGATATCTCTAGACATAAATATATAGCTATATGTATATACCCGATTCAAGAACATTTTTGGCTATCTGATTCAAAAACATTTTCAATCACATTTTCAAGGAGACATGCCATATGTTGATACCAACATTTTAATGCAATCTACTCAAAAGTGTGTAATGTTGGGTAAACAATTCCACAAAAGTAACTGACAGGAATTTGTCAAAATCAAATTCATTTCAAATATCATTTGACATGTTGTTATCAGGGTTCAGACAAAAAGGTTGGCTGCCAGTCTCTCTCTCTCTATCTATATATAGACTGGCACAGCTCTACCACAGCGGTCGGTGAGGTGCGCGGATGGTGGCGCCACCGTTATTGTTTGGTATATAATATAGGATAGGACCACGTAATATTTCCTTCCGTACATTTATACTCGTATACTTTGTCATACATACATAACACATCACTTATTCTCTGGAAAGGAATAATATTGCATGTTGAATATGTGTATATTAAATGATGTATGGGCACATCTAGTCCACCAAGGAAATACAATATAAGCCACTTGTCACACACATGATCTATGATCATTTATTAACTCTATGTGTTACCTCTGTATGAATATTTATCGAGATCACTAATTGAGATATACTCTCTGCTACGGCAGCTGTAACTTTAT
Source organism: Branchipolynoe longqiensis (assembly GCA_030323885.1). NCBI lineage: Eukaryota > Metazoa > Annelida > Polychaeta > Phyllodocida > Polynoidae > Branchipolynoe > Branchipolynoe longqiensis. The sequence goes on from CM059197.1 coordinate 27,346,973, forward strand.
TCTATATATTTACATATATAACCAACATCTCATTAGGTACTACGGGACACGATGGCAGAATCGGTAAAGGGCAGGCTTCCTATCTGGAAAGTCGTGAGCTTGAATCCCGGTCTAGTCAAACCAATGACTTTTTTATTTTTTATTTTAATAATTGAGGCTGTATTTATACTGTCCATAGCATATAAGCCTGGGTATTCAGGCTTGTTTTCAATGCTGGCCACCTGAAGTTGTGGTGTAAGGTATTTGATTGACTGCATTTCAGTAGCAGATAGATAGTCGGTTGGGGTCTGGTTAGTAGTCTATGTTAATTTTTTTGGATTTTCTTGGCATATATGTGTTAGATTTTTTCTACTCTTACTAGTAGACTAGCCTACTCCTATTTACATATCATAGACTTGGACGTAGCTGTGTGGTGTGCTATCTGTCTACTTTTGGTATGGTTACCTTCCATTGGGTGTCCCGCTGGTGGGCTGTGACATATCACATGCCCCTTTGCAGTGCAGCTTAGTGGGAGTTTCCTAGCCTTATTTTGCACATATATTTTTGGTATGTTTTTAGGTCAGGAATCTTTCGTTCCTTTACTGTTTGGGCATTCCACACCTTTTTTTTTTTGTACATTAGTTGTTTAAGCAGGGGAAATTTCAGTTGCAGGCGATTGGTCTTCCTCATTCCACTGCTCCTTGCCCTACCCTAATAATGCCGAGTGCCTGGCTAGGAAGCGACAAGTATCAATTTTTAAGTCATTGGTTTGACTCGACCAGTATTCGAACCTACGACCCCACGATCTACCACACAGGAGACGGATGCTCTAACTCATTTGGCCATCCAGTCTGGCAGCCATTTCCAGCGTGCTACTCAGCTTTTATTTGGCGTCTGGTCTGCTTTAGTAGTGGCACATTATTTGCTCTCGTAGCCCTTTGTGGTTTTGTTAGGAGTTTATTGTCTTCACTATTCCTGTATGCTACTGTTTTCAGATGAATTATTCTCCTATTTCTAGCAATTTTACTTGGGTTCTTTTGTGTATGTCATAGGGGGGGTGCATTTTGTCTACTCCGAGGTAGATTTTCAGGGCTCTGTTCTGTAGTGTTTGCAGTTATTTTAGAAGTTCTTTTTCCGCACCCATGTAGTTTACATCTCCATAGTCAAAATAGGGGAGCACCATGCCATTGAAGACTTTTATTGACATTTCTTGTGTCATGTAGTCTCTTAGCTTTGCAAATAGCCACAGTTTTTGGTTTACCTTTTGGACAATTTTGTTTATACATAGGTTGTAGTTTAGTTGGCTGTCCAACTCAAGGCCTAGGTATTTGTAATGGTCTACATTTTCTAGTCTTTGGTTTCCTAGCTTACAGTGTAGTTTTCTTTCTGGCATTTGTTTATGCGAGAAGAGAACTGTTTTTGACTTGCTTGTGTTTATGGTTATTTTGTTGGACTCACACCACTCGTCCAGTTTTAGTAGGAGCTTGTTTAGTTTAGTTATTACCTCCTCTTCTCTTGTGCCATTTGCATATATGACTGTGTCATCTGCATACAGTTGGAGGCATTCGGTTTGCAACCATTTTTGAAGATCATTTATGTAGATTATAAAGAGCAGTGGCCCTAACACTGACCCTTGGGGTACACCACATGTGACAGGTTGGTTGTCTGATAGTGTATTGTTTATTCCATATGTCAGAACGCGAATGCAAACTGATAAAACTGATACTTGTCATTACCTAGCCTGGCGCTCACCATTACTAGGATATGCCAAAGACTGGTTAGCTTAGTACCAGGATAACTTGACTGTGTGGGGAATTGGATCATGGTGACAGCCGCCTGGTCTGCCAGTGGGGCAGTGATATAAAATCGCCATGAGTGTGCACTGTCACAAGTCGGTACCCATCCTGATATGACTTTAGATGTTGCCGGGGTGTAAAACTAAAAACAAAACAAAACAGAAAACATGAGGTACTATTCTTTGACATTACTCTACGAATCCCCCTTTTTCCCTTTGAACACACACTCAGCTATGACCAGTTGAGGTTATGTTAAAAAAACAGAACGTTACCTTTAACCTGGCAACTGTTGCAGCCTAAAGCTAAGATTCCATATACACGGTATGTGGCATGTGGCATGCGGCATAGATACCCATGCCGACCTCCAATAGCCGCTGTCGACTTTTGAGGATTTTCGTTAAACAAACCAACAAAAAGAAAAAAAGATACCCATCCCATTTTTGGTTTTTTTTTGCTCCAAACTTGTAAAGGTAAAGTCAAAGTTACTATTGTTTTTCATGGCAAACGCATTCGAATTCCCATTCCCATTCCCATTCCCATTCCCATTCCCACAGATCGGTCCATGGGTCGGTCGATCCATTTGCCGCATTCGCGTTCGCGTTCGCGTTCTGACATATGGAAGCACCCCTGTTTATTTATATGCTTTTAATGTTTTTGCGCATTCGCATGCCGCATACCGCGTATATGGAATCTTAGCTTTACTCGCGTTCCGTCTGACCCATGGTCCGTGACACTAACAGTGCCGAGCCTGCATAATTGATCGCCGACTGAAATATTCAGTCCGTGTCAACTCTAATTTATGGCAGTCATTGCCTAGTTACAGGCCACTCTCCATTCAACCGTGCGCAAATATTGATTGTGATGCCAAAAACACGGTATTAATATTTTACAAGCACGACAGGCGATGTGGCCTTTGGCGACTTCAGATATGTACCTTAACAATGTGTTTCTTTATTTAAGTAAACAAAAACACTTAAAAAACAGTAATCGCAACTGTCGCTGATCGGTGATTGGCTATTCGGATATTACACAATTTAGAAGTCTGGAGGGAATGAGTAGCAATATAATGTTGTGGGGACGATGCAAATGAGAAATGCTATGCTTAGACAAGGGTTCGAATCAACACTCTTTCCATGTGGGGTTAAGCTAAGATTCCTTCTATGTGGTATGCGGTATGCGGCATGCGGTATGCGTTATGCAAATTGGAAGATTCCTTCTACGCGGTAAGCGGCAAGCATCTCCCCACCACCACCACTTGCAGATTTTTCCACTCAGCACCCCTGTGTGTGACTGTTCCGTAATGATCAGTCGCCTCTCCTAGTCTAAAACTAATGGACAAGTGCGACTGATGTTTCTATTCGCATACCATGTGCCGCATCCCGCACCGATCGCTACAGGGACCGATTGAGTTTTCGCATTCGCATTCGCATATCGCGTGTAAGGGATGTAGCCCATTGACTTCAAGGTGTTTCGATTTTTTTGCCACATTCGCATTCGCATGCCGCATACTGTATACCGCGCGTAAGGAATCTTAGCTTAAGTGTGCTGACCAATTCTCAACCCAGGCTCCCTGACGTAATCACCCTATCCTTGCCAACCTCTCTATATGTGGCTCTTTGTCTCACATGTCCGTCATAAGTATTAGACTTTAATGTATGTCATTTTAATGCTTTCAATTACATAAATACATACATGCAATGCACTTATATATACGCACACATGGTAGGTTCAACCAGTGTTATTGCGGTGACGGCAACCAGTGTTATTGCGGTGATGAAAATGTGAAATATTGCATCTAGAGCAGGACTAAAACCGACACTTGCATTTCGGGCGTGCTAACCATTAGAGTAACTATGCTCCCTAATGTAGTCATCCTATCCATGCCTAACTGTCAATGTGACTCTATGCCCGACATATCCAGTGCAGACTACTACATTATGAATTCTGCAGGAATACGGCAACACCTTACCTGCATCTTCATTGCACAATTACATATGTCTGGTAGGCATGTTAAAGGGGCAGTAACCTGATCAGAACAACTTTATTTATTCACAAATATTCACAATATTCACAATATACATATTATACATACTATTCATACTATTTATACTGTCATTGGGGTGATGAAAATGGGAAATATGGCGCCTAGCGCGGGACTCGAACCACACCTCTGCATTCCGGGCCAGTGTGCTAGCCATTACACCACCTAGGCTTCCTGATATCAACACACTACCCACGCCTACCTGTCTATGTGGTTACTTGCCTGAGAAGTCAGTGCAGACTACTACAATACTAATGATACTATTCATACTATTCATAATATTCATAATATTCATAGTATTCATAGTATTCATAATATTCATAGTATTCATAATATTCTCAATCTTCCCAATATTCCCAATGTTCATAATGTTCATCATGTTCATAATGTTCATAATGTTCAGAATGTTCCTAATGTCCAGCATGTTCAGAATCTTCAGAATCTTCAGAATCTTCAGAATCTTCAGAATCTTCAGAATCTTCAGAATCTTCATCATATGTATCAGACCGGCCGACATGGCAGATTCGGTAGAGTCCAGGCTATCTCGAACGAAAGGTCGGGAATTCGAATTCCGCCGAGACTTACAAAACGGATTCTTGTCGCTACCTAGCCTAGCGCTCGGCATTGCTAGGATAGAGCAAAGACTGGTTAACTCAGTATCAAAGGTGACTTGACTATGTGGGATATCGAGTTATGGCACCGGCAGTCTGGTCCCCTAGTGGGGCAGCACTATACATCTTGCCATGAGTGCGCAATATCACAAGTCGGCACTTGTCCTGATGATTTGACCATAAAACCCAAACTAGCAAATCATATGTATCATATTGATTATATTTATAACAATTATAATATTGATAATAATCGTGATGTTCCTTATTAAGTATTATTCCCGAATATCCGGGTTACTGAATAGTCCACACACCAACACATAACACCTAGAATGCACTCTTTAATATGCCTGGGTGCCCAGGGACACTAGGCCGCGTTTTCTGAATGAGACACAATGTGACATTTGCAATATTGGGTTGGTCGGTTGTTTGAGTTTTACGTCCTGGCAACATCTAAGGTCATAACAGGACAGGTACCGACTTGTGACAGACAGTGCACACTCATGGTGACTTTATAGTGCTGCCCCACTGGAAAATCAGGCTGTCAGCACCGTAACCTGATATCCCACTCAGTCACATTATCCTGACACTGAGCTAACCTGTCCTTGCATTATCCTATTAATGCTGAGCATCAAGCTAGGAAGCGAAAAGTATCAATTTTGTAAGTCATTACTTTGACTCGACTGTGAATTTAACTCCCGATCTCCCACACTGGAGGCCTGCGCTCTACCGATTTGGCCACCACAGCTTTCTGATAAAGTATTGGTTTCCGGACGCAATGCATACTGCCGGAGCAGTGAGAGGAGTGGGAGGAGAGAGCTACAATAAAACCTCGTTAAAATAAAAACCTACCGCACTCTGACACACTTCGGACTAAGCGACAAACCGCAATAACAGTCAGTGTCTGAGCTCGGCTCACTAACTAATCGACCTTCTTCCGTGGAGCATGCGCAGTGAGTTGCTGGTTATCTGCAACGGTACTTCATGCCAGTGGCCGGGATGGGTCAATCGGTATGTGGGTGCTGGCTGGCTGGCTTCTCATGTGAGAACTCCAAGCAAATCAAACCAATGACTTAGAAAATTGATACTTGTCGCTACCTAGCCTGACAAAATGTATGTTTGTCGCTACCTAGCCTGGTGCTACCTAGTCTGGGTTCGCTCACTATCAGGATAATATGGCTGAGTGGGAAATCGGGGTCATGGAGTCGCCAGCCTGGTCTAGCGGGGAAGCACTATACAGTTACCATGAGTGCACACGGTCACAAGTCGGTACCCATCCTGATATGAACTTAGATGTTGCTAGGACATGATACCACAACAAAGAAATAAAACCGCTTCAGCCATTCCACCCGGTACCTAGCAACATGTAGAGTCACATCGGGAAAGGTGTTGTATTGTGATTGTACGCACTCATAGCGCATTTATAGTGCACACCCGCTGGCATATCATGACATCGGTACCATGACGTGATATCGCACTCAGTCACATTATTTTGGCACTGAACAGACTAGTCTGTTTTTTTCTTTCTTCTACTAATGCCTAATGCCAGACAAAGTAGCGTTTGTTTGTTGTTGTTTTACGTCCTAGCAACATCTAAGGTCATATCAGGGCGGGTACCGACTTGTGACTGCACACTCATGGCGACTTTATAGTGCTGACCCACTGGGATACCAGGCCGCCAGCACAATGACCTCATATCCCACTCAGTCACATTATCCTGACACTGAGCCAACCAGTGCAAAGTAGCGACAATTATTAATTCAGTTAAGCCTTTGGTTTACTTGGCAGGGAATCGAACCCGGGACCTTCCACAGTCTGCCATCGAATCCCATGTCCTTCTGTGCACCTGACTCCCGCCCATTTTCTATTATTAAGACAAAACTTAATTATTTGCTGTAAATAATCGCGTGTGGGAGTGTACGGTTGCCGGGTATTACATCTCCTGTTACAAAATGGCGACCGAGGAATAAGTCCGGCCAAATGGTAATGACTGCAGCGGCTGGAGAGTGAGCATCAGAGGATCTGCTTGGAGAGTGGAAGCTAGAGAGCGGAGCTGAGAAGATTATAACAACAGTATAAAAGTATATGTGGGTTTCCGCTGGCCTATCAAAATCTAGCATCGCGGATGTTTCTTCACTATAATATAATGGCCATGAATGGCTTTTCCCCTGGTGGCCGAATCTGTAAGAGCGCAGACTTCCCGTCAGGAATGTCGGAAGTTCTAATCTCTGCCAAGTCAAACCGGTGATTTACAAAATTATAAAAACGGTTGAAAAAGCGGTTAATGAATTGAGAGCCTAATTTCACAATCTAAGAAGCAACAATTATTCTTTACATATGTCTTATTGATAGCCCGCTACCTTTGAGTTGAAAAATATAATATAATATCTAGTTTAATAAGATTTAAAAGTGAAATCGATGGCGTTCTGTGGCCGCCATCTTGTCTTTTTGCATTCTGTCCCATTTCACCAACTCTGTGCCGATATAAGTAACCATTTGACACTGGAGGCAGGCATTCTACTTGCTGTTCCATACTAAAGCTATTTTTGCACGTATTTACAGTCGTTGGTCTTCACCCGTGTACTACAAGTACCAGATGAATCTTTTATCTACCTAGCCTGGTGCTCGGCAGTAATAGGATAGGGCAATGACTGGTTAGCTCAGTATCAGGATAATGTGACTGAGTGGGAAATTGTGTCATGGTGGTGGCAGCTTTGACTCCCAGTGGGGCAGCACTAATACAGTGGTGCAGTGAGTGTGCACTGATAGTGTTACCCCAACAAACAAATATACAACCTTGTGTGTGGCTATGCTGAACTCTATTACAGTATAACCCCGTTAAACCAAACTTGAAGGGACCATTTATTTTTTTATTTTTTATTTTTTATTGAGGCTGTATTTATACTGTCCATAGCATATAAGCCCGGGTACCCAGGCTTGTTTTCAATGCTGGCCAGTTGTAGTGTTGGTGTTATCTTACCACACAGTGGCTGCTGATAAGGTATTTGTTTGCCTGCATTTCAGTAGCAGATAGATAATTGGTTAGTATGGTTAATAGCCTATGTTAGTTTTTTTTGGATTTTCTTGGTATATATGTATTTATTTTTTCTACTCTTATTACTAGACCATAGCAATTTGTTTGGAATAACCGATCATTGTGTAAAGTGCGACGGCTGGCAGCTGTGGTTGTGTAGGCAGGTTAAATAGGAAATCACTACAGGCAAGTATAGAGAAGGAAGGCAAGAGATAGAGTGTGCAGAAGGAACCAAAAGGAGCTTGCTTAGTTTATTATATATATAGCTTTTAGAATCCAAGATGGCAGTGGTCACATGGGTTGATCCACCAATCAGAGTTCAATCTGTTGTATCCAAGGCCTTGTCATGCTGGCTACAGTGCCTTGTCGTGGCCAATGATCCATAAATAACACCATGGGGGGAGGGGGTATGTGAGGTGACTCCTCCAAAGACTATTCTAAGAAGTGACACTCCTCAAAAGACTATTTTACTATACAATTTCTATACCTAATGAGTAATAGTTTACCAATTCCACATATCCCTCATATGCCTTTGGATTTTATATATCACCATTTACCATTATATAGACAAGTTGCACTGAGGAGCATATGCTTTGTGGGAAAAGGTGTTATATAGGATTTCCACCACCAAACCACTCTCTGTCATCGGTATACTATATAGTTATCAGTAGCATCTCCCTCTATGGCATATCCTTCGTGGAAATGGTATGTTGCAGGATTTACACCTCCAACCTGCCCCCCCCCCCCCCACACACACACCAATGGCAGTATCAAGAACTACTGGCATGGGTGAAGGCTCACTGCATGTTTTAAGGGTACATTCCTTACACGCGGCATGCGGCATGCGGTATGCCAATGCCAATGCGAATGCGGCAAAAAATCAAAACGCCTTGAAGTCAATGGACTACATTCCTTACACACGGTATGCAAATGCGAATGCAAATGCGGCAACTCGATCGGTCCCTTTAGCGATCGGTGTGGCATGCGGCATGCGGCATGCAGCACGCGGTATGTGAATAGAAACCTCAGTTGCACTTGTCCATTAGTTTTAGACGAGGAGAGGTGACTGAGCATTACAGAACAGTCACACACAAGGGTGCCGAGGGGAAACATATGGTAGTGGTGTTGGTGGGGGTTTGGGTTGGTAAAAATGCTACCATAGCCACACAAATTTGAATACTTATCTATAATTTGATACGTATAAAGGTAGGAGCCCCCATGTGATGTACCAAGAGGTACATAGATATAAATGCCATATTAGGTCATAGACAGTGCAGTATTGAGTATACTTGTTTATTTATATTTTTTAAATATAGCCAGTCATGTGCCGCATGCCCCATACCACGTAGAAGGAATCATGCCATTCGCATACCACATACCGCATACCGCATACCGCATGTAAGGAATGCATGCTTAATGCTTAAATAACTGAGTTTTGTAAGCCAACAACATTTGTAGTCATATTTGGACGGGTGTCAACTTGGGACTGGGCGCACTCATGGTGCCTTTATGAATAATTAATGCTTCCCCACTGAAAGATCGTCTTGATATCGCAACCATATTACAATATCCCACTCACTCACATTATCGTGACACGCAACCAATTAACAATGACATGTTTCCTCCGGATCGGATATATTGTTGTTATTAGGTTCAGTAAACAGTAAGTTTTCAGTACGTGGTCAAAACTATGAATATTGTAGTACTCTGCATTCACCTCACCGACAAGGGGCCATATAGACAGATAGACGTTGATATGATGATTGTATTCACGTGTACACATTTGTATACACGTGGACACACTTCTAAGTTGTATACACTTGATTACACTTGTAGACACGGTCTTGTATACACTTGTGTATAGGCATATATGGCCTACTTAGATACACGTGTATATACTTATAATAGTTATAATACGTATTTATACTGATATATACATATGTTAACTTATGCATGCGTATTTATACTTAAACATATGTATGTATACCTATACATGTATATTTATTTTACTTACGCATATCTATTTATACGTATGTATAGGTATGAATACTTATAAATACGTATTTATACTTATGATACTTATAGAAATATACACACTTTGATGTATACTTTGATGTATAGTTTGATGTATACCTTAATATATACTTTTATGTAAATGTTGAAGTATATTTTTATGTATACTTTCATGTACACTCTGATGTACACGTTGATGTATACGTTGATGTATACTTTGATGTATACTTTGATGTACACTTTGATATACACTTTGATGTATACTTTGATGTATACTTTGATATATCCTTTGATGTATACTTTGATGTATACTTTGATGTACACTTTGATGTATACTTTGATGTATACGTTGATCCATACTTTGATGTATACTTTGATGTATACTTTGATGTGTACTTTGATGTATACTTTGATGTATTCATTTATGTACACTTATGCACACGTATATATACACACTTACACGTATACACATATATAAGTCATAATATGGACGACACAGGCGTAAACACAGGCACCGTCATCAACAATGCAGGATTGTACCTTGCCAAGTACAGGCCGTGGTTTTGAATAATGCCCTGCCTTGTCTACGCCCAAGTGCGCATGCACCAGTTGATTATGCGTATATAACAAGGACGCGGCTATCTCTATCAGGCAGCATAGCAATGCGGAGGAGGGGGGAGCGGGGTGAGGGGGGGGAGAGGGGGGGGGGGCGAGAGGAGGTGGGAGGATGCGGGAAGATGGAAGTAGGGGATGGAGGCAAAACTCAAGCGTAGGACAATATCGCGCAGTGAACAAAGTTTAAACTATGTAATACCCCAGTCACACGAGAGCTAGCGAACGCAGGCCTCGTGTGACTGGGTTATTACCCAGTCACACGAGGCCTGCGTTCGCTAACGATCGATTTGCGACGTCAAAACTTCCTCCTTGCGCCCTGCCTACGCCGATTGAGTGCTGTCCCTGCGAGGACGCCAACCTCCCGGCGTCCATTTAGAGAATTTTGGACGCAAGGAGGTTGCTGGTGCTGCACGTGCAACCTCCTTACGCCCTGTTCCGGCGGCGCCATTTAAAATGGTTGGCGCCCTGGCGCCGCCCTGGCGCCGCCCTGGCGCCGCCTTGGGTTGGTAGTAACACATGCGATGCTGCAGTCACCATGTGGTCGGCGCCGAAATGGCGCCGACATGGCACCGACATGGCGCCGACATGGCGCCGACATGGCGCCTAAGACGTATTTGAATCAATGTATCAAATGGGACGCTGGGAGGTTGGCGTCCTTTTGGGCGTAAGGAGGTCGGAGGCGGACGCTAGCTCTCGTGTGACTGGGGTAGGGATAACATTATGTTTGTTTGTTGCTGCCGATCTTTACCCGATCGCCAACTATGAAAATGGTTGGCGATCTCCTGGCGATCATTTTAGTTGCATGTACTTTTTTGGTGCAGCACCTGCAACGTCCTTTTGACCAAAATGGTTGCCAGGAGGTCGGTGGCCACTGAGGACTATTTTATGAAAGCGGTCGGTCGCAAGCGTAGTTTGACTAGGGTATCACCTCTCACCCCTATTGGATCATCATCATCATCATCATCATGCTGTCGGTCGCGATGCGACAAAGACTGCTTTCATTACTTGACTGCCGCTCTCCATTTAGCTACATTTCATGAAAGCTGCCTGCAAAAGTGTTGAAGTGCTGCTGGCTTTTGCAAGTTACCAGCGGCACTCTCTCGGGGAGCAAATAGAGGTTTCACACCGGCAAGAACATGTCAAGACAGGCGCAAAACTATTTGTCCCTGCAGTGGCTGGTCGGGAGATGTTGGGAGTTCCATACATCAACCGCCCTTAATGCTGCCACAGTGACATGGTTTTCTGTTTAGGGTTTGCTCCCTTAGCCTTCGGTTCTGTCAAGGACCTGTACCACAAGGCAGTGGTTTGGATCAAACAGTCATATACTCCACACTCACACCCACACTCACACACACACTCTCACACACACACATTACCTCCACAACCCCACCGCGAATAAACCAGGCGGTGTGTGTATCCAGAGAGGCGACCCCGCTCCCATCAAATAAATAAATGCACAATAGTTCATTTGACGTTGGACCTAAAGTTATGCGTCCTTCTTCCCTACTCTGTCTTGAGTGGCCTTCTTTTATTACCTTTATGTATATACATATATATATATATATATACACATAGTCTTTGTTCCGACTTATGTATTTTGCGGATTTCTTTTGGGGGAGGGACAAGCGTTCTTTGTATTAGAAAATTATTGCATCAAGTTTAAACAGTTGGCTGGTTGTTGGGGTTTTACGTCCTGGCAACGTCTAGAGTGATAATGATATCAGGATGGGCACCAACTTGTGACAGTGCACACTAATGGTGCCTTTATCGTACTGCCCCACTGAGAATTCAGGCCGCTGGCACCATGACCTGATATCCCACTCAGTCACATTACCCTGACACTGAGCTAACCAGTCCTTGCCCTATCCTATTAATGCTGAGCACCAGACTAGGAAGTGACAAGCATCAATTGTATTAGATAAAAGATTCACCCCGTACTGCTGCAGTAGGGGTGCAAACCAACCTTATGTAAAAGCTGGCGAAAATGCGGGTCAAAGAATTGAGAGCCTAATTTCACAATGTAAGAAGCAAGAATTATTCTTTACACATGTCTTATTGATAGCCCGCTAACTTTGAGTTGAAAAATATAATATAATAGCTAGTTTAATAAGATTTAAAAGTGAAATCGACGGCGTTCTACGGCCGCCATCTTGTCTTTTTGCATTCTCTCCCATTTCACCAGCTATGTGCCGATATATGTAGCCATTGGATCCTGGAACCGCAGTTTCTAGTTCAGGTTCAATACTACAGCTATTTTCGCCCGTATTTAGACTACGTTGTCTTTCACCCGTGTACTACAAGTACAGGGTGAATCTTTTATCTACAATTGTATAAGTCCTTGGTTTGAGTCGACTGGGAACCGAACTCTGAATCACACGCAGGGGAGGCCAGCGCTCTACCGATTCGGCCACCGCGTCCGGTAAAGTGGAAACAACACTGTAATTGGTTTTGATCAAGAATCATGACTCGGGTGGACTTAGTGCATATTTATTTAAAGCGAAATTGGGATTCAAACTTGTCTGAGTGAGGGGAAAGCCTACCGGACGCTGCTGCTGGATCAAACTGGCTGTTTCAGAGCAGATTAGCTGGCCTGACAGGCCATTCTTCCCAATGTGGAGGAGAACATAGGCAATTGCCAAGTGTGTATGTATGGATATATGAAGAGTTCAGGCACAAATCCCCATAAATGCTAAACCAAAAATCTAGTTTAAATCAAAGAATTTTACCTTAAAATAATTTTAATTGGTGTTCTCTGTGGCGGAGTGGTTAGAGTGTCTGACTTTTTTCCAGGTCGGACTCCTAATCTGAAGGTCAGTGGTTCAATTCCCCATGCCCCCACCTCTGCCAATTTGGATTTCCACCACTGTGTATAATGTACAACGTCATCAAAGGCTAGTTGCTCTCATACCATGTCTATGTACCATGGGAGGTTAAAAATGCCTTTGGTCGGTAAAAGTGTAGGCTCGGGCTTTCTATCGACAAACTGTCTAATGGTGAAAACAAGTCTATTCAGACTTATCCATGAGAGGCAGTATAAATCTTCAAGAAAAAAAAAGAAAAGAAAAAATTCTCAATAATTCCACTCTTCTTATTATCACATGACTAGGAATCAATGAACAAAAAGTAGGAATGTAAAAAAGAAACTTTTTGAAGATTTGATTCCAAGGTTTAGCTCAATTTTTGGATTGGCGTTTACGGGGTTTTGCGCCTGAACTGTTCATATATGTATATATAAATCCATATAATAGCACAATATGTACATATATATATATATATATATATATATATATTAGTTCCAGATATATATATATATATATATAGTACTATATACCAATCGCTGACTGATCGTCGACCTGGCACGCTGCCAACCACCTGTGATCGGTCAATGATCAGTTAGTAACAGATCAGTAAGACCCCAGTCACACTACAACTTGCGACCACTTTGCGACCACCTTAGACCAAAGAACCCACACTCATCAGTGACTCCCACACATTAGCAACCATTGTTTTGGTAGCAAGGACGTTACGGGTGAGTGTGGGTTCTTTGGTCTAAGGTGGTCGCAAAGTGGTCGCAAGCTGTGGTGTGACTGGGGTATGAGTGGCTGAGGACTGGTTTGTGACTGGATTGTAATTTGATCGTGACTGGTTCGTGACTGGTTCGTGACTGGTTCGTGACTGGTTCGTGACTGGTTCGTGACCTGTTTGTAATTAGTTTGTGACCTGTTTGTGACTGGTTTGTGACTGATGTGTGACTGGTTTGTGATTGGTTTACAACCGATTGGTGATCACTTGGCAGTCAGTTTGCAAATCCGTCACAAATCTTGACCATTCCCTGACCACTCATCGACCAATCGTCAACTGGACGCCGACGACGAATTGCCAACTGATCGCTGGCCAATCACCAACCTCTCTCCGACCGATCACCAACCTGTCTAACTTGCAGTCACCAATCCTCCCCCCCCCCCGCCCCCCCCCCCCCCCCCCCGCTTAGTTTGCTTTTGGTTGCTGACAAACAGGTTTTTTGGTGGTCGCAAGCGTAATGCGACTGGGATATTACTATTAGCTGATATGAGGTTGTGATAAGTGTTGTATGATGGCCGCAGTGGGGGTTAGGGGGGCAGGGGGTGCGGCTCCGTGTCCCGGGAGGAGGGTGGAGGTGAAAGAATGGGGGTGGGGGGTTCTCCCTGTAGACTCGGTACGCGTCCTTATCTATTCCCCGTGTAGTGCCCCCCCCCCTCCCTGCACCCTTGGGGATATGCCCCTCCCGGACTTCTTGCCATTAAACCCGGGTCTCAGCCCTGTCTGGCCGGGACAACTCACATAAATCTGACACCTGCCCCGCCTCACTACGATTCCAACGTTCAGAACATTCAGAATTAAGCGAGCGAGTTGAAACTCAGAATTGAGACTAAGTAAGCGTCGCCATACAAGTCCAATAAAGCACGTCCTATGGGAATTTAGTTTCAGAATACTGGTGTCTACTTGTTACCCTCTGTGAAGTAGAGTTGCGCGCCAATGATTTATGAGACGGTTAGAGCTGTTATACAGCGCCGACAACGTCCGGTTATAGGATCCCTCCCATTCACTGAACTCTGAAGGTTTGCTTTGTGTGTTTGTTGGAGTTTTACGTCCTGACGACATCTACAGTCATATCAGGATGGGTATCGACTTGTAACATTGTGCAATAATGGCCACTTTATAGCGCTGCCCCACTTGAAGACCACGCCACCAGCACCAAGACCTAATTTCCCACTCAGTCACAGTATCCTTACACTTACCCTATCCTAGTAATGTTGAGTGCCAGGCTACGTAGCGACAAGTATCAATTTAGTAAATCATCGAATTGACTCGGCTGGGATTCGAACACCCGACCTTCCGCACAGCTATTGAAGGTGTGTGCGATGGGTGGGCTGTGGATTCAAACCCTCGGTCTGCAGACTAGTCCAACAAATGCCGATGCTCATCTCTCTGAATGAGTAATTGCTTGGGCGCTCATACCCTGTGCTGCATGCAAAATGAATTGAGGAAATTGGTCTCTTTCTTGCTCAAGTAGCGTCTTTTGTTACTGATATTTTTCAATGTGTGATATTTGACTGGTCTTTTCAACCCTTGAAAATTGATGAGACGTCAAGGTGGTATAATTTATTGTCACACCAACAAGCACTTAGTGTGTGAAATAGACTTCCTTACACGTGCTGGTACTAGTTAGCCGATTCAGTTTAAATGATCCAACCATATAATAAAAGAGGCCTATTTGATCTTTTAAGCCATTCTTTCTTTCACAATGTGTGTCCTATTGCTAAGGAAATATGTGCAATCTATAGACATATACGTTGTTTGTTTGTGTTTTACGTTCTAGCATCGTCTAAGGTCATATGATCAGGCGTGGTGGTCGAATCGGTAGAGCACAGGCCTCGCGTGTGGGAGATCAGTAGTTCCGGTCCCAGTCGAGTCAAGCCGATGACTTATAAAATTGATACTTATCACTTTCTAGCCTGGCGCTTGGCATTAATAGAATAGGGCAAGGACTGGTTAGCTCAGGGTCAGGAAAATGTGACTGAGTGGGATATTGGGTCATCGTGCCAGTGGCCTGAGTTCCCAGTGGGGCAGCACTATAAAGTCGCCATGAGTATACACTATCACAAGTCGGTACCCATCCTGATATGACCTTAGATATTGCCAGGACGTAAAACTCCAACATGCATATTTCAACTCAAGAATTGTAACTAATCTTTAAGAATGTCTCCGAAGTTACTCCTTTGATGAAAAACTAGTCCGATGATTACAGACAAATCGCAAAAAAAATATTGACACCTCGTGTTGCCATGGATACCCCTCTCTCTCTCCAAAGTGAATGTATGGCTGAACGGCATGCCCTCATATATGCTAATGTGAATGTGCTGTGACCATTGAGGTCCATAACCACTGGTTATTTGAGCATATTATGGGCCATGTTCATATTATGGGCCATGTGAGGGGCATTTTAACTACAGCAGTAAGCATTGATTTTTTTTCATCTGGTTGTGTTTTATTTAATTGTAATTGTCACAGAAAAAAAGGACATTGAAATTCATCAACTCAGGTTACACACATTGAATATGTCGATTAAGTGAAAAGTATTAAATCCCACCTACAGATGTTGGACTTGTATGGATCGGACCCCCAGAAAAACACCATTCCCATTGAGGAGGGACAGGACGCAGTGGTCGAATCGGTGGAGCACTGGCTACCCTAGATAAAAGATTCACCCCGTACTGACAGTACAGGGGTGAAAAGCAACCCATTTTAAAAGCTGGCGAAGAATTTTGACATGCTCGGGAAATAAATTGAGTGAATAATGTCTTAACTTAAGAAGCAAAATATATTCTTTATATATGTTTTTATATTTACCCGCTACCTTTGAGTTGAAAAATATAATAAAACATCTAGTTTAATAAGATTTAAAAGTGAAATCGACGGCATTCTATGGCCGCCATCTTGTCTTTTTGCATTCTCTCCCATTTCACCAAATCTGTGCTAATATATGTAGCCATTTGATCCTGTCCCATACTAAAGCTATTTTCGCCCCTATTTACACTACGTTGTCTTTCACCTGTGTACTACAAGTACAGGGTGAATCTTTTATCTATGGCTACCCGTGCGGAAGGTCAGAGGTTCGGAAACTCTACTGAGTCAAACCAACTTACAAAATTTATATTTGTCACTCCCTAGCCTGGTGCTTGGCATTACTAGGATAGGGCAAGGACCTTTGTTGCTCAGCATCTGGAAAATATGACTGAATTGGATATCAGGTCATGGTGCCAGCGGGCTGGTTTCTCTGTGGGGGCAAAACTATAGAAGTCGCCATAGGTGTGCACTATCACAAGTCGGTACCCATCCTGATATGATCCTAGATGTTGCTAAGATGTAAAACCCCAAGAAGCAAAAACACTGATAGGGGTCATTGGCCAATGTCACACCGCGGTTAAACTAAACTGCATAGTAGGATGAAAACACAATCTTCCATTCCCAAACACTTACTTAGATGTTGATCATACAAATCTAAATTATATATTGTATGTTTTTAACAGCTCAATGGAGTCCTGGTATAGCAAATGCCGTGTTATCTGAGGGATAACAAAATGATAGAAACGCAGTCTGTGTATTGAAACATTGTCCCCCACAATGCAGGGTTTCGCTAGTATGAGAGGTAGCTGAACACAGGACCTGCGACTACCATATATATGATAGTAATGTTGTAACAGGAATTTCATTGTGATCTACCTAAGGTCCCAGTCACACTAGGCTTGAGACGAATTGCGAAAAAAAAAAACGTGCATCAATCGGCAACCGTGATCGCCGAAGACAAGGGACGGCTGGTTGGCTATTGGTTGGCGATAGGTCGGCGAGTGGTTTGAGACTTGTTTACAACCAATCTGCATTCAATTGCATATCAATTGCAAATCAATCCCCGACCAGCCCAAACCGATTTCACTGACCGATCACCAACTGATTACACAACAGTCTGCCATGGTCTTAAGATAAGACAGTGATTGGTTGTACGACTAATCACTGACCAATCACCGAGTGGTCGCAGGTGCTTGGAAGCTGTGCCACGGTTGTCGATCGGTCGGCGATCAGTCAACATGGTCCCAGACTGACCTATAAAAATGATTGGCGATTTGCCAACAATTGTTGCAAGGAGGTTTTTAGTGCGCAACCTGCAACGTACTTGTGACCACAATGGTTGCCAGAAGTTCAGTGACCAGTGTGAACCAAATAAAGACCTATTTGCAATCACGTGCGACTGACTGCGACAACCTTTTTTTTTGTCGCAACTGGTTGCAAAGAGGTCGCAAGCCTGGTGTGACTGGAGTATAACTGGCACACTAATGCGTTGTCACTGCATTGTGTGCGCCCCGTCCCCGCTCTCTCTCACCCGCGCTCTCCCTCTCTCACCCGCTCTCTCCCGCTCTCTCACCCGCTCTCTCCCGCTCTCTCCCGCTCTCACCCGCTCTCACCCGCTCTCTCCCGCTCTCTCCCTCTCTCACCCTCTCTCCATCTATGCAGGTAAGCTCAGTTCACCTGTCTATTATCTCCGCCCCTCACCACCGTGTACACACATCTGGCATTAACCCTGTGTGTGGGCAGGGGTGCGATGGCATTTGAAATCTGTCATCCTCTATGTTTTTCCCATCAGATTCTCGATGCGGCGCTAGGCCTCTGGGTGGCCACCGGAGAAGGTTGACAGCCATTAAGTGATCGTGTCTGTGTGTCTGAGGATCAGGTCGGTGGTGAAGACGTGGGTGGTTGCGGAGGGTGGGGTTGAAGGGTGGGGGGGGGGGGGCGGGACGGGGAAGGGGTGCACGGGCGTGTGTCGTCAGGACACGGTCAAATATATACACAATCCCATATAGGGGGAAACCACCCATGTACATACATCAGCGCCATAGCACCTTTTATAATACGAGTTATTCTGTACTCGCATTCCCTTCCCGCCTACCCTCTCACTTCCCTCGTGCCTAAGGCATCCCCTTCTCTACCTTGTTGTTTTTGGGGAGTTTTCAGTCGCATTGGTGCACTGAAGGCTGCAAGTCTGCAGCACTGTATGGGCACCACTGAAAGTGGTCCCATGTGGGCGGGATTTGGCTTCTGATTGGTAGTGGTCAGAGAAATTGGGGGAAGGGGGGGGGGGGAGGAAGGAAAAAGGCAGCCAAAGAGCCCAGCCACAGCCCTCTGAGAGGGTCGGGGGAGGCTGGGTGGTTGGTGTTGTTTTACGCCCCAGTAAGACCCTAGGCCCTACCAGGACATGCACCGACTTGTGGCAGCGTGCACTCATGGCGAATTTATAGTGCTGCCCCACTGGGAAATCAGGCTGCCGGCATCATGACCTGATGTCCCACACAGTCATATTATCCTGACACTGTGCGCCTGACCTTATAGTGCCTTCTCTACCTCTCTCTCTCTCACAAATCGTCCGCTCCTTCCCCCCCCCCCCGTCCCAACATGCCGGCATACTCTGTCTCTCTCTCTATCCCACCCCCTATGGTATCCTCCCTTTTCCCCCTCTCTCCCACCTATGATAACCAACTTCCTTCCCGCCCCACCTGCCCTGTCACTTCCCTTCCGCCTATCCTAGAATTCTTTTGATCTCCTTCCCATCAATCAGATCGCCCTCTCGGCCACTTCCTCCATGGTCCGTATATCTCCAGCTCTCCCGCATACCCCAGGCAGTCCCTCCCTTCCCTCTACCATTCACTCTCCCTCTCCTTTCACCCATTATATCTCCCTTCCACCCGGCCCCTCTCTCCCTCACAGCTACGCACCTATCTCAATTAACCACATCTCTCCTCTCTCCAGCCCACACCTCACTCCTATCCTGTCTCCCAATTTTGAATAAAATAGACGTTTTGCACTGCGCGTATGGCAAACTCAATGCATTGTCAATGGCAGTGAGCAATCTTCATACAGAAAAAGTGAAATATCTCTAAAACCACACCACCTAGGCACAAACCGCTGGGAACACATATTTACCAAATAGATTATATTAAATTTATATGGTTAGGCTTCTGCATTTCTATTAATTTTGAATAAAATAAACATTTTACACTGCGCGTACCGGCAAACTCAGTGGCAGTGTGCATTCCATCTGCAGCCAAGCTGTGCATGCATACACGATGTTTATAAACATTGAAAGGGGCCTATAGACTGCGCGCTGAAAGCGGCATCGACAGCAAAATAAAGATGTATAGAAATATATAACCATTTGATGTAAACATTGAAGTTCAGAATTACAAACTAGTCTATTGACTCTCTCTGTCTCTCTCACACAGCTTCACACCTCTGTCACTTCTACACCTCCCCACCCCTCTCCCTTCTCCATACTACAACTCCTTCCAATCTCTCTGTCTCCGTTCATCACCCATACCCTCTCACCCTCCCTTCCCTCCACCATCCCTCTCTCTACCACAGGCAACCACCTCCCTCCCACACCCTTTCAGCAATCCGCTCTCGCTCTATTCTCTCCTTAGCCATCCGTAGCCCTCTTCCTCCCTATCTAAGGTGTCCTCTATTTCACTATGCTCCTATCCCCCTTCTCTCTATGCTCCTACCCCCGCCCCCCCATCTCTCTACCCTCAGTCTGCCTCCCTGTCGCTACCCCTCGTGCGGCCCCTCCCGCATAGCCCTCGCCTATCCCTTGCCTCCCATTTCCCTCTTCTTACCCTACCCCCAACTTACCCCCCCCCCCCCCACCCCCAATTCGCTTCTGCCGATACCCCCCCCCCCCCTCCAGCACACCACCAAGTTCGCAGAACGATGCATACACACAGTCCGACACTGGCGACTGTATCCCATACTAACGACCGTCGGGAACCATGACAAGCGAAATTAAGTTCCCCCTGAAGCCCCATATAATCGATTACAAAGCCATCCTTCCAGGAGACCCAAATACATACATACGTACACACACATACATACGTACTTACACACATGCATACGTACATACATAATCTGATTAATAGAGTAATTACATCCAAGCGTTAGTTATAAAGGTAGTGAAACAGGGAATTATTCCCAGTAGGTTTTGAAGTTAAGCATGCCTACATAAGCTGTGTTTACACGGGCAAATTTAAAACGATGTAGACAAATCGATTTATATGAACCGATGTAGTAGCGCGTTTACACGGACCGAGTTTGAAAGTGTGTCGGTGCTATTTGTTTAGTCGCCGCCCGGGAACCAGCTGAATCGCTTCATCTACACTACCTCGCGAGGTGGTTTACATGTACCGATTTATATGAATCGATTCAGCCCTAAAACGCCTCAGAGTCGCGTTTACACGGCAAATGTGAATCGATCTAGGCAAGTCGTTTTATATGAGGCGTTTTAAATCGCCCGTGTAAACATGGCTATAGCCTACTTTTCCATCTGCCAGCATGGAAACTGCCGCGACAGTAGGCTGTGTCAATGCAGGTAAGGCATATAGAGGATACCTCCCTCTCTTCGATGGAGGAATATATCCATTAAAACACTAGATAAAAGATTGAAGATTAGGGGTGAATGACAACCCTGCTTCAAACCGAGCAAAAGGTAAAACTACTTCAGTGGCAATTATTTGACTTTCAAAATAACAAAGAGCCAATTTGCATTGGGAACTTGTCATCAATGTTCAGATTGTAATACCGACCCTACCAGGAGGGAGGCTAATGACTGACACGTGGATATATATATATATACATAAACAAAAATGCCACACTCATAGAGTTGGAAAATGAATTCACCAGAATGCAGCAACCGGAAACACCATAGGGGGCCGCCATTTGCAATGGAAAACGGAAACGGAAACAGCTCATGGAACTTTGCTATGCAGCAAACAGGGTGGACAACAGTGATTGGTTAATAATATACTCGATTGAATAGCATAATAATAAATAAATAATTCTCAGAGCATTTATATGTATGTCAATAGACTAGTTTATAATTCTGAACTTCAATGTTTATACCAAATGGTTATGTATTTCTATACATCTTTGTTTTGCTGTCAACGCCGTCTATAGACAGTTTCGTAATTCTGACTAATATGGGCGGGGTGGGTGGGGTGGGTGGGCGGTCCTAAGCATTACTTATTCATATTACCTACCCCCGAAGGGGGAGGCTAACGCCTAAAGGTCGCATTCCTTACATGCGTAATGCGAATGCGAATGCGAATGCGACAAAAAATCTAAACGCCTTGAAACCTATGAGCTACATTCCTTACACACGTAATGCGAATGCGAATGCAAATGCAAATCCATTTTCCTGATCGGTCCATGTAGCGATCGGTGCGTAATGCGTAATGCGTCAAGGTGGTGTGAATAGAAAATCATCAGTCGCATTTCTCCATTGATATAAGGCTGGAGGAGGCGACTGATAATTACGGACAGCCGGTCTTCATGAGAAATATGAAGAATGGGACGGTGCAAACATGTAGGTTTATGCAGTGGACCTGTTAGGAAGCAGTCTTCAAGGCTTCTGAGTGGAAACATATGGTAGTGGTGGTGGAGGGGGTTCGGGTTGGTAAAAATGCTACCAGAGCCACAAAAATATGAATACTTATCTATAATTTGGCTATAATAAAGGTAGGAACCCCCATGTGACATACAAAAAGTTACATAGATATAAATGCAATATTTGGTCATATACAGAGCAGTATGGAGAATAATGGTTTATTTATATTTTTTAAATATAGCCAGTCATGTGCCGCATAACGCATTACGCATAATGTGTGTAAGGAATGATGGCATTCGCATACCGCATAATGCATGACGCATAACGCATTACGCATAACGCGTGTAAGGAATGCCACCTTAAGACGTGTATATATACATAAACAATAGCCATACCCATAGAGGTGGAAAATGAATTTATCAGAATCCAGCAACCGGAAACGGAAACAGCTCGTCGAAAATCGCTGCGCAGCAAACAGGGTGGACGACAGTAATTGGTTAATAATATACTCGTGTTAATAAATAAATAAATAAATAAATAAGTAAATAAATAAATAATTCTCCGACCATTTTAAATGACTAACACGTGTATATATACCATATAGACTAGTTCATAATTCCGACTGCGCATGCGCTGAACATAACGTGGAGAGCAAAACAAATGCCCACGGGACGGCATTGAGTTTGCCGATACGCGCAGTGCAAAACGTCGTTTTTATTCTAAATTAATAGAAATCCAGAACAATTTGCCATAAACACCAAGCGGGGGTCGGTCCTAAGCATTGCTTATTCATATTACATGTTCATCAGCTATACTAGAGAAAAAAAAGAATCATTGGGAGTTTGCAAATATGCACCAGATGAAATTGACAAATAAAAAAACATCTTATTTTCTGTATGCAATGTTCAAATTCGGAAGTCAGGCAGGCGTTTTGACTGATGGCATTGTTATTGTTTGACAATGTGAAACTGGGCGATAATAGGATTAGTTCAACACTCTTGCGCCTCTATGCCGCAGCCAGAGTGGCGACACCTGGATAAACAAGGGCCAGTGGGCCAAGCAAGCTATGGTCACCGAGGAAAATAAATGAGAGAACAAGAGCTCTCCTACCCGATTTCTGGTCGACGAAGAGCCATATAGAACGACATAGAAACTGTTTGGAAATTTAAAATATTTTAATTCATTTCAAGACACTCAATGTGATTAATTATTAGACGTAATTTTGTACTACACTGTCAACATTTTATGACACATTTCATCACATTAAATGAACCAGTCAGAGACAGTAGAAATGGCTTTGCATTTTGCCTTATGTAGCAGTCACACTACGACGACAAGCGGCGACGACAGCTCTGCGACAGCGACTTCCGGTGTCGTGCAGGTGTCACGCAGGTGTCGCGCAGGTGTCGCCGCGACACCTCCGTGGCACCTCCGCGCACCTCCAGTTTCTCCACTGTCGCCGGGTTGTCGTGGGCATTTTGGACATGTTGAAAAACTTCGACGACAATCGACGACAGCCGATGTTGCGGCACTGTCGCGGCACTGTCGTGGCACTGTCGCGGCACTGTCGCAGCACTGTCGCACTGTCGCGGCACTGTGGTGGCACTGTCGCGGCACTGTCGTCTTGTCGTTAAGCTGTAGTTGCTTCTCTCTCCATGTATGTGTCTCTGTGTGTCTCTGTGTCTGTGTCTATGTGTGTGTCTGTGTCTGTGTGTGTCTATGTGTGTGTCTGTGTGTGTCTGTGGCTGTGTGTGTCTGTGTATGTGTGTGTGTCTGTGTGTGTGTGTCTGTGTCTCTGTGTATATGTGTGTCTATGTGTGTCTATGTGTGTGTATGTGTGTGTGTCTATGTGTGTGTATGTGTCATTATGTGGGAGTTTATCTATACTGTAAGTCATTATGTGGGAGTTTACCTTTACTGTAAGTCATTATGTGGGAGTTAACCTTTATTGTAAGTAATTATGTGGGAGTTTACCTATACTGTAAGTCATTCTGTGGGAGTTTACCTATAATGTAAGTCATTATGTGGGAGTTTGCCTTTACTGTAAGTCATTATGTGGGAGTTAACCTTTACTGTAAGTAATTATGTGGGAGTTTACCTATACTGTAAGTCATTCTGTGGGAGTTTACCTATACTGTAAGTCATTATGTGGGAGTTTACCTTTACTGTAAGTCATTATGTGGGAGTTAACCTTTACTGTAAGTCATTATGTGGGGGTTTACCTATAATGTAACTCATTATGTGGGAGTTTACCTTTACTGTAAGTCATTATGTGGGAGTTTACCTTTATTGTAAGTCATTATGTGGGAGTTAACCTTTACTGTAAGTAATTATGTGGGAGTTTACCTATACTGTAAATCATTCTGTGGGAGTTTACCTATACTGTAAGTCATTATGTGGGAGTTTACCTTTACTGTAAGTCATTATGTGGGAGTTAACCTTTACTGTAAGTAATTATGTGGGAGGTTACCTATACTGTAAGTCATAATGTGGGAGTTTACCTATACTGTAAGTCATTATGTGGGAGTTTACCTTTACTGTAAGTCATTATGTGGGAGTTAACCTTTACTGTAAGTAATTATGTGGGGGGTTACCTATACTGTAAGTCATTATGTGGGAGTTTACCTATACTGTAAGTCATTATGTGGGGGTTTACCTATACTGTAAGTCATTATGTGGGAGTTAACCTTTACTGTAAGTCATGTATGTGTCTAGGTGTGCGTCTGTGTCTATGTGTGTCCATGTGTGTCTATGTGTGTCTATGTGTGTCTATGTGTGTCTATGTGTGTATTTGTGTCTCTGTTGCTGTCTGTGTCTGTGTGTCACACACAGAGACACACACACATACACTGTCGTCCCGCTGTCGTCCCGTTTGTCGTCCGGATGTCGTCCGGAAGTCGTCCGATTGTCGTCCAAATTAGCCCGAATTTGCATATGCCGTCGGGATTTCACAAAATCCCAGCCGCCGGGCTGTCGTCCCTCCCTTGTCGTCGTAGTGTGACTGCTACATTACCAACCTAGTGAAGAATCGAAAGGGAGGCGGGGGGGGGGGAGGTGGAGAGTAGAATATATATATAAAATAATTAGAAATCGATTTTTGATTGATAGTGTAGGACTGGTAGTCACATGGTTTATTGCACAATGTCGGGTTTTGACATTTGTGAAGGAGGGCGGGAAGGGGGTACAGATAGCCATTGTCAGTATGAAAAGAGGAAATTAGTTTTGATATTGGCAACAGCTATGTTCTTCACCCCTTGTACCTTAAACCAATTTCGTGCAATAATCTATAGTACATACAGACGTATGCATATGCGTATGTATTAGACTTTATTGCACTTAATACAGGTAAATAATTTGATTTGATGTAAGCTGCATATGAAAGGTATATATGTGTTATGTACATTACAACAGCAACTCTTCGATAGAAGACTCCTTCAATGCTCCAGTTATTCGTAATTTTGGGTCACATTCTCCTGATACTGAACAAGCCACTCATTTTCCTATCATAGTAATTCCTAGATAAAGGATTCACCCAGTACTCGCAGTCCATGGCTGAATACCAACCCTATATAAAAACGGTCGAAAAAGCGGGTTAATGAAATGAGAGCCTAATTTCACAATCTAAGAAGCAACATTTATTCTTTGTAGATATCTTCATATTTACCTGCTACCTTTGAGTTGAAAAATATAATAAAATAGCTAGTTTAATATGATTTAATATTGAAATCGATGGCGTTCTATGGCTGCTATCTTGGATTTTTGAATTCTCTCCCATTTCACCAAATCTGTGCCAATATATGTAGCCATTTGATCATGGAACCACAGTTTCTACTTCATGTTCCATACTAAAGCTATTTTCGCCTGTATTTACACTACGCTGTGGTTCACCCGTGTACTACAAGTACCGGGTAAATCTTTTATCTAAGTAATTCAGAGCACCAGGCTAGGTAGCGACAATTGTGCTTTTCATAGGTCATTGGTTTGACTCAGTCGGGGTTCGAACCCATGACCTCCAGCATGGGACGCCAGCCAGTGATCTGACCGATTAGGCCTTCCCGATGGGTCAGGTGGGAGGGTGAGTGGGGATGAATGGCCATGCTAATGGCCAGCATACATGTGTGGGGCGGCGCGTGTTGTAAGGCACGGTACTGCTGGCCTTTTAACGCACTGTTTGCATACGGCACACATACGGCAGACACATTGGGGCCAGGTTGTGTCTCTGGGCAGGTAACCAGACAGGTTGATCAAATGAGTTGAGCACTCGGTTCCCATTTTGCTAGGTCGTGTGACTCGAAACCACAGCTTCAAAACATGGCCAAGCCCAACTTCTAAATTTATACTTGTGGCTACCTAGTCGGGCGTTTAGAATTACCAAATACCCTATAATACTAAGACGGCTCACTCCCTATCTCTCCCATGGTAATGTAAATTTTGCAGTGGGTTTGATCAGCCCAGATGCTGGTTGGTTTCACATGTAAACACATACAATTATATTATACATGAGATAGGTAAGTATGAATACACATCAATATGAAATTGCTATGAACAAATACACATCATCATCAGCATCGCCATGGTCACATTCATATATTCATTTATACATATAATATAACACCTGTTTAACCAAGAGAACAGCCAGCGCACCAAGTGGTGGGTTTGATCATTTTGATTACACTATCCAGGCTGAGTGAGCCATCTTAGTATTATAGGGTTTTTGAAATTACCAGGATATGGCTAGGAACATTGGGATGAGGAAGACCGAGTGTGTGTGATTACAATTTCAACTGGCTGATTCAACTATGTCTGTTTGTTATTGTTTTACGTCCTAGCAACATCTGAGGTCATATCAGGACGGGTACCGACTTGTGACAGTGCGCACTCATGGCGACTTTATAGTGCTGCCTCACTGGAATACCAGGCCTGATATCCCACTCAGTCACATTATCCTGACACTGGGCCAACCAGTCCTTTCACTATCCTAATAATGCTGAACGCCAGGCTAGGAAGCGACAAGTATACATTTTTAAGTCATTGGTTTGACTCAACCAGGGTTCGAGCCCACGACCCTACGATCTACCAACACGGGAGACGGACGCTCTAACTCATTCGGCCATCCGGTCTGGTTACTTATTCCACTAATGTACCGATGTTTTTTTTTTGTTAAATGCCATGAGGGACAGGTATGTGTGCGTTGTGTTTCGGAAGGAGTGAGGGTTAAGTGGAAAGGGTGTGCGATCATGTCATTGTCCCTGTGTTTGCTTATTTTAATATTAAAATCGGCAGTGCTGTGTGAGTTGGAGTGATGGGTCTGGAGTGGTTGGTTGTCGGAGTTTTACGTCCTGGCAACATCTAAGGCCATATCAGGACGGGTACCGACTTGTGATAGTGCGCACTATGGCGACTTTATAGTGCTACCCTGCTGGGAGGTCAGTCCTTCAGCACCGTGACCCAATACCCCACTCAGTCACATTATCCTGACACTAAGCCAACCAGTCCCTGGCCTACCCTAATAATGCCGAGCGCCTGGCTAGGAAGCGAAAATGATCAATTTTGTATGTCATTGGTTTGACTTGACTGGGAATTGAACTGCCAACCTTCCGCATGGGAGGCCTGCGCTCTACCACGTCTGGTATGGGTCTGGAATATTGTGGAATACGACAGCTACCACCACACCAATACCAACCCATCATACTAACGTGAAGGCAGTTGACGAGTCGGGGCAATCCCTTCCCTATTCATCAGACGCGATGACTGAATCAGCAAGCGCTGACTGGCTTCCCAATGTGGAAGGTCATCCGTTAGAAACCTGGCCGAGTCAAACCAATGACGTACATTTTAAGAGAATTAATGTTGTGGGTAACAAAATCATTGTAAAACTTATTCGGTGGAAAATATCTCATAAAGGACTTCTACCACCAAATTTGACCTCATGTGAAGTATGATTGGTTGTGTGACACACGTGTATACATACATGATTGCTGCTTCCTCTCCATCCACCTGAGTCGTGGCAGTGGGCTTTCACACCTTGGCACTGCTGTATATAAGCTGGCAGGGCATGAGGTATTGGCACTTCTCAGCTAGCCATGGGGCGAGTCCACCCTGCACCACCCTTTCTTCTTTAATACCCACACTGCCTTGTCGAGTCTTTCCTTATCGAATCACAAATATCGGTCAGGGTATTTGTGAGCAGACAACATTTGCCAAAGCTGGGATAGCCGAATGAGGTAGAGCATCCGTCTCCCATGTTGCTAGATCGTGGGATCATGGGTTCAAATCCTGGTTGACTCAAACCAATGACTTAAAAATTGATACTTGTTGATTCCTTGCCAGATGCTTTGCATTATTAGGATAGGGCAAGGAGCAGTGGAATGAGGAAGACCAGTCGTCTGTGACTGAAATTTCCCCTGCTTAATCAACTAATGGTCCAACAAGAAAAAAGAAGGTTGCCGAGAATATTTCCACTATCAGTATCAGGCTGCCCACTAACGGCAGTGGCAAGGACTAATGTTGTGGACAGTAGCTCACAGCACATGCTCTGTGGAAAACGTCTATTTCCCCAGGCCTTCCACTGTAGGGGTTAAATTGAAACACTAGGTTTTGTTTGTTTGTTTGTTGTTTATGTCCTAGCAACATCTAAGGTTATATCAGGTTGGGTACCGACTTGTGACAGTGTGCACTCATGGTGATGTTATAGTGCTGCCCCACTGGGAAACCAGGCCGCCAGCACCATAAGCTGATATCCCACTCAGTCACATTATCCTGACACTGAGCCAACCAGTCTTCACCCTATCCTAATAATGCCGAGCGCCAGGCTAGGAAGTGATAAGCATCAATGTTTAAGTCATTGGTTTGACTCGACCATGATTCAAACCCAAAAACTCATGGGTTCAGTTCTCCCGATCTCCCAAAACAGGAGACGGATGCTCTACTCATTCGGCCACCCCTTCTGGTCATCTGAAACGCTAGGTGACAGCTCAACTGTGATCCATCAGGATATCGAACAATCAACAATGAACTGCTCAGAATGTTGATTCCAGCATAGAATTGGAGACATTGGGTTTACTTCTTTCTAAAAATAGACACAGCATCCAGTGTTATGTGCATGAGGCAGAGCTTTGGGTGAGGGACTTGTAGGGTTGGTTGCTTGTTTGGGTTTTGCCTCCTGGCAACATCTGAGGTCATATCAGGATGGGTACCGACTTGTGACAGTGTGCAACTTTATAGTGTGCCCCACTGGGAAATTCAGGCCGCCGACACCATGATCTGATATCCCCCCCCCCCCAGTCACATTATCCTGCACTGAGTTAACCAGTCCTTGCCCTATCCTATTATTGCCGAGCGCCAGACTAGGAAACAACAAGTATCAATTTGATAAGTCATTGGTTTGACTCGACCATGAATCAAACTCCCGATCTGCCGCATGCGAGGCCCGCGCTCTACCGATTGCGCCACAGTGCACGTCCTTAGAGAGGCTGTCTGCTCTGCAGCCCACAATGACGTCACAACATAGTGACAGAGAATGGAGAGCCACCTGGAGAGGGGACCATTGCCCTTCCAGTTTCCTAGCCTCATGCTCATGTCGACGACGAGATGGATGAATCGGGTAGAGTGATGGCTGGCTATCTATGTGGGAGGTCGTCGCTTCAAACCTTGCCTGACTCAAACCAATGACTTACAAAATTAATACTTATCGCTAAACAACCTGACGCATAATATTAATAGGATAGGGCAAGAACTAATTTGCTCGGTTTCGCTATTATGTGATTGAGTGATTGAGATACCAGGTCATAATGCTGGCGATCCAGATTCCGGCGAGGTGTGACAGGGACTTTATCATGGTGACAACGTCACTTACTATAGGGAGTAGCCACACCATGAGCAGAGTAAGAGCAACGTGTAGTAGGACCAATATATTAACCGACCCCTCACACTTATCAATATAAGTTATCTTGATGCGAAAATGGCGCTAGAGGCACAATCGATAAGTAAAAACCTAACAATGTGATGTTTTACTGCTGTTTCCTGAATGCAAAAGTGGATCAGGTGGTGGAGGTGTTATTCCGATAAGATTTCATGGATTTCTGAACAAGGATACACAGTAACAAAAAAGATCCATCAAATGGATCGTTACAATGAGGGCAATTACAGATCTCCGAGCAATGTGTGGTAAAAGTTTGCCAGTCGATACTATTGCAGATCTCTCAGTACTGTGTTGAAAAAGTCTACCAGTAATTATGGCTGTGCTGGTGAGTGTTTCTGCACATCCAGGAATGTACTAGGCATTTAATGTAAATGGAGATCTCTCGGCATTGGCTGCTTCGATTGCATTAAAAAGTGAGGCTAGATGCAACCGACGGTGGCACCTCAACAGTTTCAAAAATCATACAATTTCCACGCTTAAATGGTATTAACAATCAAGAAAGCTGATTGCTGATGGAGTGTCCTCATTGCTGACAGTGACATCATTGCTGACAGTGACATCATTACTGACAGCATACTTCATTGCTGACAATGGATTATGACATTGCTGAATGTAGGAAACATAGTTGACAGCATTTATTGCTGTTGACAGCATGCCATATCATTGGCGACATCCAATATTGTTGACAATCTGAGGCGTCATGGAAACCGTGTAATATCGATGACGCGAGTGACAGCTGGCAACATTTCCCCCGACATATTACACCATTAACAATGTACATAGCTGGCAACATATGGCACTACTGGTAGCATATCATGCATAGGATCACATGACATCACATATTAGATCACCTTAGTCATAGCAGATCTTATCTGTATTTGTAGATCATATCATTGAGAAAAGCCAAAATCAGCGACCGCATACAACATTTCTACCAGCAGACCATAATTGTAGAATAATGTAGGTCCCAATGTTGGCATTGTGTTTCATTCGAAGGGAACAATTCATCCACCAAATCGACTCATGGGTGGACTGACGGCTTCCTCTCTATCCACCTGAATCGTGGTGGTGGGCTGTCACACCTTGGCGCTGCTGTATATAAGTTGGCAGGCCACTAGCTATCAGCACTTCTCGGCTAGCCATGTGGCGAGTCCACCCTGCACCACCCCTTTTGGCTTCATTTGGATACCCACAGTTGGCCCTTGTTCGGAGTTCTTTGCTCCTTATCGAATCACAACGCATTGATTCGTTCTGTATACTATTTCGTCCGAGCAGACAACATTTTGCCAATACGGCTGAGCTTCTGATTAATGTACTAAGCCACGCGGCTGATGCTGGTGGCCGGAATATGAGATAGATTAATTCCTGGTGTTAACTGGCTCGATTCGCCCACACACAAACTGTACATTACAATAGAGGCTTGGGTGGGTGTTTGTTGGGGATTTACATGCTAGTAACGTATCAGGATGGGTCCCTACTTGACATCTCTCAGGCAAGGAGCCACATATAATATGCTTTAGTTTTTGTTTCTTGTCGTTTTACGTCCTAGCAACATCTTAGGTCATATCAGGATGGGAACCGACTTGTGACAGTGCGCACTCATGGCGACTTTATAGTGCTGCCCCACTGGGATACCAGGCCACCAGCACCATGACCTGATATCCTACTCAGTCACATTATCCTGACACTAAGTCAACCAGGCCTTGCCCTATCCTAATAATGCCGAGCACCTGGCTAGGAAGCAACAAGTATAAATTTTTAAGTCATTGGTCTGACTTGGCCAGGGTTCGAACCCAGGATCCCATGGTATACCAACACGGGAGTTGGACGCTCTAACTCATTCAGCCATGCCGTCTGGTTTATATATAATACGCAGGTAGGCGAGGATAGGGTGATTTCACCAGGGAGACAAGGCAGAATAATGGCTAACATCCTAGCCCTGGATTGGCAAGATTGGCAGGAGGTGTCGATTCGAATCCTACTGGAGGCACAATATTTCCCATTTTCATCACCCCCATGACACATGTATTCGGGGCGCTTGTTTGCCATAGTGCGGAATCCTGTTAATGCCTACGTTATCAGTCAAGCACCTTGGTACACGTGTAACCATGATATATCTCCAGTCGGCAGATTATAGTCGGCTCAGTGGGAGTTCTTGCATAGCTGGTTATGTAGAGGTCCCTCACAATTATCAACATTTCCATTAGCGAACAAACGATATATTGTAGGAGGAGCACCGTACACATTCTAACAGTTACACAAATGTCGGTTTATTATTGTAAAATATCAACATTTTCATTTTGCACTTTTTGAAAAAGTGTATCTTTTGTACACTTGTGAAAATGTTGATCATTGTGAAGGACCCCTCATTTACCCCAATAAATGGTCAGCGTTGTCGACACTGCGATCCAGTCGGGAGTAGTCGGTCTGGTTAGCGCTGCGCATTGCATGGCATTTAACCAGGCTGAGCACCTGGGACTGTTGTTCCTCTTATGTGCGAGGGGTGCGGTGAGGGTGTGTATGCGTGTGTGTGTGTAGGTGTGGGAGCTCTCAGGAGGAGTGTGGTGAGAGGGTGCGCATCTCAGCACTCCCACTGATGTCTTCTGGTGTGAGACTCAGATAGAAACAAATTTGTATATTACTATATCCCCCCACTAGCTTTTGATCCGACAGGTGGTGTCGATGCGTGCTAAGAAGTACCCTCCCCCCCACCGCCCCCTGAAGAGAAGTTGTCGAACACAGCAATGGATATCAATATACAGATTGGGCCTTTGACTTCGTGTGGACTGTAAAGTCGCATAGTCTGATAAAACATCAAACTTTCAAAAGAAAAACAGTGCTCTAGATTTGAAGCTACATATCTAACTTAGATACCGGTGCACTTTGTTTCATAGAAAAGCATACTGAGTCAATTAATAGAATCTGTTACTGCTGAATCCTGTGGGGTCAGAATTTTAATTGCTTGCCAAAATTAATTCTGATTGCCACCCCACCCCCGCCCCCACACTCCCCCTACTCCATCCCACTCCCCCCCCCCCACTTCCACACTCTCACACCCCTCACCCCATCCCCATCCCCATCCGAACTCCATCCCCACCCCCCACTCGCTCCCTACCCCACTCTATTCACCTCCCCTCCCCCACCCCACCCCCACACTCCCCATACCCCATCCCCCTCCAGACTCTCCCCCACCCCACCCCACCCCACCCCATTCCCATCGCACCTCCCATCCCCACCACACACTCGCCCCTTACCCAACTCTACTCCCCCCCCCCCACATCCCCACCCCCACCCCCACACTGCCCATACACCATCCCACTTCCACACTCTCCCCACTCCACCCCACCCCACCCCACCCCACCCCACCCAACCCCACCCCATTCCCATCGCACCTCCCATCCCCACCACACACTCGCCCCTTACCCAACTCTACTCCACTCCCTTCCCCATCCCCACCCCCACCCCCACACTCCCCATACCCCATACCCCATCCCACTTCCAAACTCTCCCCACCCCACCCCACCCCACCCCATTCCCATCGCACCTCCATCCCCACCCCACACTCGCTCCCTACCCCACTCTACTAACCTCCCCTCCCCCATCCCTACCCACCACCCACACTCCCACATCACATACCCCACACCCCGTCCCCAACTCCCACACTCTTCCCCACCACCCCACTCTATCCTCCCCCTCCCCGCCCCCCCTCCGGTGCCACACGGGCAGCCCCTAATTAAGCGTACAGATGCTCTTACTACCAGACCTGTACTTAGCGCTTACTAAGCGCCGTACAACTGCACTGCGTCCAACTGCTCCTTTTGCAATCAGCCTTAATATTGATCCAAGGCCCCGCGAATCCAATTACATCGACCACACTGCCTGCTGGGACACCGTGCCAGTGTATTTATTCACCCTCGCAGTGAACATATCCGACTGCACACACCAAATTAATTCTCCTTGCATTGGATTCTGAAATAGGCCATTTGACAAGGATAATAGATTTCATCAAATTTTCAAAACCAAAATAATTATCTAAATTGGATTCTACATATCTACCTTCGATACTGGTGCACTTATTTAACATTTGTTTCCACACAGATGGGAATAGTGAGGAAATTGAATAGAACCTGTTACTGCAGAGGGCTATGGTGTCAGAGTTTTGGCAAGCTTGCCAAAATTAATTTAGCATGGTTGCACTTCAAATATCGCTAAAGTTTCCCACTTAAAATAAAAGTTACTTCAAGCTAAAGTAAGGTACATTATAATGATCAACCTAATATATCTATCTCAGAATATCTCAAAGACCCCAAAACTTTAAGTGGGTTGTGGAAACTGCTTGCACTTGAATTTGCTATGGTCCAATGATTTTGAGTTTATTTCATTTCCTGATATAAATGTTGTATAGGTTGATCGTTATAATCTATGTTACTTTAGTTTGAAATAACTTAAAATGACTAACACAGGTATTTGAAGTATAACACACTAAATTAAGTTGGCATGATTGTCAAAACTCTGACCATTTAAGCATCAACACTAACAGATCCTATAAAATTGACTTAGTATGATGCACTTTTGGTGTAGCAACAAATACTTAATAAGAGCACCAGTATCTAAGTTGGATATGTCGGTTCAAATCTAGATAAGTATTTTGGATTCGAAAATTTGATGCTTTCATTGGACTATGCAACTTTAATAAACGCAATGAATCTTTGCATCCGACCAGATAAGACTAGTAATGTTGAACAGATAAGACTAGTAATGTTGAACATATAAAACTAGTAATGTTGAACAGATGAATACTAGTAATGTTGAACATATAAAACTAGTAATGTTGAACGAATAAGACTAGTAATGTTGAACAGATAAGACTAGTAATGTTGAACAGATGAAGACTAGTAATGTTGAACAGATAAGACTAGTAATGTTGAACATATAAGACTAGTAATGTTGAACAGATAAGACTAGTAATGTTGAAAAGATAATACTAGTAATGTTGAAAATATAAGACTAGTCATGTTGAACAGATAAGACTAGTCAGGTTGAACAGATAAGACTAGTAATGTTGAACAGATAAGACTAGTAATGTTGAACAGATAATACTAGTAATGTTGAACAGATAATACTAGTAATGTTGAACAGATAATACTAGTGATGGTGAACAGATAAGACTAGTAATGG
Source organism: Branchipolynoe longqiensis (assembly GCA_030323885.1). Taxonomy (NCBI): domain Eukaryota; kingdom Metazoa; phylum Annelida; class Polychaeta; order Phyllodocida; family Polynoidae; genus Branchipolynoe; species Branchipolynoe longqiensis. The sequence continues at coordinate 27,382,123 of CM059197.1, forward strand.
TGAACAGATAATACTAGTAATGTTGAACAGATAAGACTAGTACTGTTGAAAAGAAAGAAAATAGTAATGTTGAACATATCAGACTAATAATGTTGAGCAGATAAGACTAGTAATGTTGAACAGATAATACTAGTAATGTTGAACAGAAACGACTAGTAATGTTGAAAAGATAAGAGTAGCCTTGCCATGATTCATTCATTTATCGGACAATAAATCTTACGCAAAAAACCTAAATTATAATAGATTTAGTAATGTGGCAGTCACACTACGACGACAAGGGGGTGACGACAGCCCGGCGACTGGGATTTTGTGAGATCACGACAAAATATGCAAATTCGGGCTAAGTTGGACGACAATCGGACGACATCGGGATGACAAACGGGACGACAGCGGGACGACAGTGTCTGTGTGTGTGTCTGTGAGTGTGTGACTCTGTGTCTCTGTGTGTGTCTCTATGTGTGTGTCTGTGTCTCTGTGTCTCTGTGTGTGTCTCTGTGTGTCTCTGTGTGTGTCTCTGTGTGTGTCTCTGTGTGTGTCTCTGTGTGTGTGACTCTGTCTCTGTGTGTCTCTGTGTGTCTCTATGTGTGTGTCTGTGTCTGTGTCTCTGTGTTTCTGTGTGTGTGTCTCTGCAACAGAGACACCAAGACACAGAGACACACACACACAGAGTGAGTGTGAGTGTGGGTGTGGGTGTGAGTCTGAGTGTGGGTGTGGATGTGGATGTGAGTGAGAGTGAGAGTGTGAGTGTGAGTGTGATAGTGAGTGTGAGTGTGATAGTGAGTGTGATAGTGAAGTGTGAGTGTGAGTGCGATAGTGAAGTGTGAGTGTTATAGTGAGTGTGAGTGTGATAGTGAGTGTGAGTGATAGTGAAGTGTGAGTGTGATAGTGAGTGAGTGTGAGTGTGATAGTGAGTGTGATAGTGAGTGTGAGTGTTAGTGTGAGTGTGAATGTGAGTGTGAGTGAGTGTGAGGTTTATCGCACACACAGAGACACAACAGAGACACACACACACAGACACACACACAGACACACACAGACACAGAGACACACACAGAAACACAGAGACACACACACAGAGACACACACATACACAGAGATACACACACATACACACACAGCAACAGAGACAGCAGAGACACACAGAGACACAGATACACAACACAGAGACACACACAGAGACACAGAGACACACACAGAGACACACACACAGACAAAGAGACACACACACAGACACAGATACACACACAGAGACACACACGAAGCAGTTTCTATGAGAAATATGAAGAATGGGACGGTGCAAACATGTAGGTTTATGCGGCGGACCTGTTAGGAAGCAGTCTTCATAAGAAATATGAAGAATGGGACGGTGCAAACATGTAGGTAGGTATATGCGGCGGACCTGTTAGGAAGCAGTCTTCATGAGAAATATGAAGAATGGGACGGTGCAAACATGTAGGTTTATGCGGCGGACCTGCTAGGAAGCAGTCTTCATGAGAAATATGAAATATGAAGAATGGGACGGTGCAAACATGTAGGTATATGAGGCGGACCTGTTAGGAAGCAGTCTTCATGAGAAATATGAAATATGAAGAATGGGACGGTGCAAACATGTTGGTATATGCGGCGGACCTGTTAGGAAGCAGTCTTCATAAGAAATATGAACAATGGGACGGTGCAAACATGTAGGTATATGCGAGACACAGAGACACACACAGAGAGACACAGAGACACACACACACATACACACATACATCTGCTATGGAGAGAGAAGCGACGACAGCTTCACGACAAAGACGACACCTTAACGACAAAGACAACACCGTATCGACACTGGACCGACAGCGTAGCGACACCGTATCGACAGGCGAGCGACATCGCCTGTCGTCGCCTGTCGTCGCCTGTCGTCGAAGTTTTTCAACATTTCCAAAACGGCGACGACAATCCGGCGACAGGCGAGAAAATGGAGGTGATGTGGATGTGTCGCGGCGACAATCAGGCAACAATCAGGAGCCAATCAGGCGACACACGACGACACCCGACGACACTCGACGACAGACCGGAAGTCGCTGTCGCTGGGCTGTCGTCGAGGCTTGTCGTCGTAGTGTGACAGCCACATTAGTGAGGGCTATAACCATGTGGTGCACACCATAATAGACCGGATCCTGGTATGCTGCACCTTCCTACAATGCGGAACCTTTCTGATGGGTATATTTACTATTCTACTGCCTTAAGCTAAGATTCCTTACACGCGGTATGCGGTATGCGAATGCGAATGCGAATGCGGCAAAAAATCGAAAAGCATCTAAGTCAATGGGGCTGATTCCTTACACGCGGCATGCAGCATGGGACATGGGGCATGCGGCATGCAGCATGCGGCATGCGGCATGCGAATACTGAATCGGTCCATGTAGCCATCGGTGCGGCATGTGAATGCGAACGCCCATAGACAGCAGTGTTAGAGAAACCTGACACTATGTGTGTGGGTGTGGGTGAAAGGACCCAACCCGTTCGCATACCGCATTCCGCATGCCGCATACCGCATACCGTATACCGCGTGTAAGGAATCTTAGCTTAAATCACCAATCAGCTTCATTGGTCAATTTGGTTGCAAGGAGGTTTTTGGTGCAACATCTGCAAGCAAGGAGCTTGGCAACCACTGAGGACCTATTTGCGACCAATTGTGACCACTTTGCAACCACCTGTTCTGTAGACGCAAGGATGTCGCAAAGTGGTCGCAAGCCTAATGTGACTAGGGTATTAGTTGGATATATGGAGGATCAAATCTGGATACCTGTTTTGGTTTAGAACATTTGATACTTTCAATTTCATTGGGTTATGCAGTTCTAACAGTGATCTTGATAGATTTCTATTTACTACTGCTAAATCGGACCGGGCGGAAGGTCAGGAGTTTGAAACCCGGCTGAGTCAAAGCAATGACAAGGACTGGTTACTAGTATCCCGATACTGTGACTGTGTGGGATATCGGGTCATGGTGTCGGTGGTCTGGTCTCTCCACAGTGGGGCAGTACCAAGAGTGCGCACCATCACAAGTCAGTATTCTACCCAACATTATATAACCCTAGATGTTGCCAGAATGTAGAACTCCAACAAACAAAGCAAAAGATGCTTTACCTGGTTTTCCGTGTCACTAGAGTAGAACCAAGGCTTGGGTTTCTCAGGATCAGGATGATGCAACTGAGTAGGATATCGCATTACGGTGCCGGCGGCAAGGTCCCCTAGTACGTTGTAATGAGTGCGAAATGCCACAGGTCAGTACTGCTCCTGATCTGAGCTTAGATGTTGGGGTCAATTTTCTTATCCTCATATATGGAGATTTCAGCCAATAACCGTTGCAGGTTATGGCGTCAATTCGATCCGCCGACCGACATATCGATGATATATGGCTATGCACCTGAAAATGATAGGCTTGTGTTGTATCGGGTATTGATGCTTTATTGGCATACACGTCCATGCGTATAGCCAAGTCCAAAAGCCGTGATATAATAATAGTATACAAGTATTTATAAAGATTGATGTATTGGTATATCCTTAACACACTATCAATGTCTGAGTTCTTATCAGTTTGCATAGTAAATAGTATGTATTAATCGCAGCTGAATAGCCCTGCTTTAGATGAATACCATGCCAGCGGCATCATGATTCGATATCCCACTCAGTCAGTTATCATGACATTAAAACTGCATAGTTCCATCAACATATCAAATTCGTGAAGACTGAAGCATTTGTTATGATTTGATCCTACATATCTAACTTAAATACTGGTGCACTTATTAAATATTCTGTGTTGTATATAATGGAATACTAAGTCAATTTAATGGAACATGTAGCTGCTGACCATGCTTAGACAATTAAATTTTGTATTTGTGCACTTCAAGTACCTCCAAATAACTAAAATAGAAGTTCCTTCAAATCAATGCAGGATAGATTATCTCGATCAACCTAATATATTTATCTGGACACAAATACAGAAACCCAAAACCCTCGAACTATGCAAATTTGAGCCTAATTAATTTAATTTAAAGCAGGGACAATTACACTGTTTGAACATTTAGATTTTGCATGTTTAGATTATAGTCACCATGTGTATGGAACCTAACCATTTGAAATATATCTAAACCCACTCCTCTGAAATTGTATTAGCATACCAAAACTGGTTAATGTGCTTACGTCGTACAGTGTTTAAATAGCTGTAGTCTTCACCAACCGCCTTTTCTTTTTATAACTAATCTTCCAGCCATGTGACAATACAATTATTTACAATGTATTTATATTGTTATAATATACATATGATGTATAACGTATTATGCAAGTATACATGCTAGGGGAACATATACGCATCACTATTATTCCTTCATAGGCACCATAGTGGAGTGCCCCCTCCCCTCAGCTGTCTGGGTAATTGTATACGCCCCCCCCCCCCCCCCCTCGCGCGGCCAGTATATATGTATGCATGTGTGTAGGGTGATTTTACAATATGAACTAGTAAATATGGATCGGATTGTAAGTTGAAAAATAACAATATTATCTTAATTATCCTAAATAAGTATATATAGTAAATACAGAAAAACACTTATAAATGAAAAATAAATGTAATATAGACATATCTGCATGAACTACAGTGACTGGTGCTGTACATTATACAGCAGGAGCCACTCCCTTAATTCTACAGGATCGGTGCTGTAACTAATACAGCACTGATCAAACTTAGATTATTTAGACTGTCAACTACAATAGTAAGATGGCCGGAAGACCTGTGCTCCGGCTCTGACAAATGTCATATTCAGATGAATAAATACTTTACCCCCCTCCCAAAAAATAGACATACCATGATGAATATATAGTTTGTTATGACTGAGGGTTACTTATAACAATATTGGTAGTGGGGATGGGTGCAAGTGCAGTATTATGTAGGGCATGTTGGGTTTTATTGTGGGAGGTGGTATATGGGTGGGTTCGGAATCCATGTGTATGTATAACGATTAGGTCATTCAGGGAGCAGGACGTAGCTCACACGGTAGAGGGTCCAGCTGCGAAGATGTGGGTCATTTCTATCGATCCTGCTCACTGGGTCCATTTGCAGTTTGGGTTATTTTCCATTCAAACTGGTGGTCCACACCTGGTTCATCAAATAATGTGGTATGTGCTATTCTGTCTCTGGGAAAGTGCATGTAAAAGACCCCTTGCTGCTTATCGGAAAGAGTAGCCTATCTGGCGGCAGAATGTTTCCTCTAAAGAAATGTGACAGACTGACCAAATGTTTAATGTCCAATAGCCGATGATAAAAATCAATGTGGTCTAGAGGCGTTGTGAAATAGAACAAACCTTTCAGAGAATCTTTCTTGAAGATTTATACTGCCTATTATGGATAAGTCTGAATAGACTTGTTTTGACCAATAGAAAGTCAGAGCCTACACCTTTACCGACCCAAGGGATTTTTAACCTCCGACACCACATAGACATGGCATGAGAGCAACTGGCCTTTGATGACACTCTAAGTTATACACAGCGGTGGAAATCCAAATTGGCAGAAGTTGGGGCATGGGGAACCTTCAGATTCGGAGTGCGACCTAGACAAAAGTCTGACACTCTAACCACTCCACCACAGAGAACACTACTCAATTATGGAGTGGTTAGATGTATCTCTTCACTTTCCGGCTGTGTATACTTGCATTGTGAATTGCTATTGGGTCATCCAACATTTTCGAAATGGTCACGGCCGTGCAAAGAATACAACGTAGGAGAAGGTGGGGTGGGGGTGTAAAGTCAAGGAGACTTATATAATTTAATAAAGTGTTGATATTTTTGGGGGACTTTATATTCTGTCGTAAAATGTTGATGTATATATACTTCTTTGCGGGGTTGGGCAGGGGAGGGGCATCTGGAAAACTAGTACTCTTTGTACTACATTGAAAATGTTGAAAACTTTGGATGACCCCTTAGGTAATGGTGATGGAGGTTTTAAGATTTGGTGGGAGTATGCTGATATCTTTGTTACAATACTGTGAGTTTTAGATTCCAGAATTACGTAACCTCCTGCTTACTACACACCCAGCTAACCATTCTGTTTATATTAAATGCCAGACCAGACCAAATTAACTATACCAACTTATAAGAGATAGCTCCAACCCTACAGCACATACACCTCACCTACGATAACAACACAGTTATACAGCAACCTGCCACATTAACCCACCGTCATGATATGACCTTAGATGTTGCCCCTACATAAAACTCCAACAACCAACAACCACCTTACCCCACAATACTGAACTTAACCCTGATAGCTAACCCACTAACACATTAAACTTCAATTTTAATTTATTATTATACCCTGCCTAGGTACATGCAGAGGTACTTGTTAACAATGCAATTTACATGGTGGCAATCCCAGAGCCTCGGTCATCATAAAATTATGTTCTGTTCAATAAATTGTTTTACAAAAAAAAGAAGTCTTAATGACGAGTACATTACAAATAGCTAGTTGTTCCAGACATATCTAGGAGGGCTACTCTCTGCTACCTCTGGTTATGGTCGTCATAGTGGCACAGGTCACTGCGATTTAATTTGTTATATCAGGTCAAATTGGTTACTTATGAAACTTGAACTGGTACTGCCACTCCCTTGTATATAACAATAATAATATATTTATTTCCACATGATCAATGTAAACACAAGTTGATATTTCTATCAGTAATGTTTTCACATCAAAAAGGAGAAAGCAGAAGTACAATACTTAAGAAATACACAGCTACATTGCTTATACCATAGAAATAATAAATAGAGAAATAAAAGTTAAAAGCATATCAACATTACCCTCAATACTGTAAATTACATCTCAATATTTATGTACTAGACTACTATGGGTTTTCCTTCTGATGAAGCTTAAATATTTTCTTTTTATACATTCGTTGAAACATATAAATGTTTTTTGAACATTTGATATTATCGTCAAGTGAATTCCATATTTTCTTTAAAGTTGTTCTTGCAAATACTTGTCTTAGGTTGTTAGTCTGCCTTGTGTCATGGCTACTATCTGAACTTATTTTGAATATAGACTGTAGATTATTTGGCAGTAGCCCTTTGTTTGCATCGTAAATTATCATACTAGATTTGATCTTAACCAAGTCTATTAATTTTAATACATGAAGATCAAAGAACAGCTTATTAGTCTGCTCTCGATATCCAATGTTGCAAACAATTCTCACTGCTTTCTTTTTGTAGCAAATAAATACACTCCATATTTGTTTTATATGCACTTCCCCATACTTCACAACAATACGATACATAAGGCAGAAATAATGAATAATACAACATTAAGCATGCATTTTTGCTTCGTACACATTTTGCCTTGTGCATAATTGCAATTGCTTTGGACAATTTAGATTTAATCATACTAATATGCTTTTTCCAATGCAGTTTATGATCTATTCGCATCCCTAGTATATGCCAAAGCTTACAAACATACACTATGACGATGTTAGTTTACTAAGACTATCCCCCCCCCCTAATATTCCGCCCTCCCTCCCCCATACACAAAAAAAACCCACAAAAAACACCAGCAACACACATAGTCACCACACCATACAATCTCCTCTTTTTCATGTTTTATTGCAATTTATTTTTTCATCGCATTTGATGCACGCAAAGTCAATTTGTGTAAATCATTTTTACAAATATGGTATGTTCAAGTGCGGCCTGTGTCAAACTGCTGTACAAATAGCTTTTCAGAATAAGAACGTAAAATCTGCCCAGGAAAATAAGCCCCACAAAATACACACAAAGAAGACAGACGCAGTACGGCTGGAGAGGGATCCAGTGACATGGGCCCAGGCAAGTAGCTGGGAATGTATGTGTGGGTGTGTGTGAGTGAGTGTGTGAGTGGGTGTTGTGTGCGTACGGTATGTGTGGCTGCTGGAATATATGTAGCAGTGCCATTGTTAAAGCTTTGACTAATGCCAATAACCTAAATCGCATTAAATAAAATGCTATGCAGAGGATACTGCCAATAATGGAATAACTTATGGTATAGGAATGTATGTCTATATATATATATGTGATATATGATTAATTATGGGAGTATGAACAAAGATATGGGAACTCCCAGTTTATATATATATATGTAGGTGAGCGCAGCGGAGGGGAGGGGAGCATGCCTCGCCCCACCCTAACATTAATTATGACCATCATGGGATATAGATAAAAGATTCACCCCATACTTACAGTACAGGGGTGAAAACCAACCCATTAGAAAAGCTGGCGAAGAATTTCGACATACTGGGTTAATTAACTGAGCTGGTAAATTCTTAATTTAAGATGCACAATATATTCTTTATGTACGTCTTCATATGTACCCGCTACTTTTGAGTTGGAAAATATAATAAAACATTAATGCAATTTAAAAGTGAAATCGATGGCATTCTCTGGCCGCCATCTTGTCTTTTTGTATTCTCTCCCATTTCATCAACTCTGCGTTGCTATAAGTAACCATTTGACACTGGTGCCAGGCATTCAACTTCCTGTTCCATACTAAAGCTATTTTCACCCGTATTTAGACTATGTTGTCGTTCACACCTGTACTGGAAGTACTGTGTGAATCTTTTATCTACATGAGATAGTGCAAGAACTGGTTAGCTCGGTATCAAAGATAATGTGACTGAGTGGCATATCAGGTCATGGTTCCCTGCTCTTCCGCTGGAACCTCACTATAAAATCGCTACCAGTCTACACGGTCACAAGTCGGTATTAGTCCTGATAGGACCTTAGATATTGCTAGGATGTAAAACCCAAACAAACAAAACATCATCAAAGTACTCTGTGCGTATCTTACAAAAACCAGCATCCAGTGCGGGAAGTAGTGGGTTCGAACCCCGACCGAGTCAAACCAATTACTGACAAAATGTATGCTTTTCGCTACCTAGTCTGGCGCTCGTCATGCAAGTACTGACTGGTTGGCCCCAGTATGAGGACTGAGTGGAATATCAGGTCAAGGTGCTGGCGGCCCGGCCTGTAAAGTCGCCTTGAGTGCACACTGTCACAAGTTGGTACCCGTCCTGATGTGACCTTAAATGTTTGTGGATGGACGTACAATCCCGACCAAGAAACAAACACACAAATGATGCATTCTGACGAATACAATTAAATTTTAATAAATTAAACCGTGGACTTATCTGAAATCCTGCGATAGATTCCTAAATAGATCAAATTTATTACCAAATACCGTTCGTGTCAGATCCCATATTAAAGCGCGTAGTTGTCAGAATGATTGGCGCACATATCAAAATAGGTGAATTATTTAGCTGTTAAATGGTTGTCTAAAACCAATCTGCTGTGCATTGTAACCGAACTGAGCAGCAGTAGAGGTCTGCTTCTTTATTCACAGAATACAGGTTTAAACAAGAACTGCACGCAGTGACCTAGATAAAGGATTCACCCGGTACTCAGTACACGGGTGAATACCAACCCTATATAAAAACGGTTGAAAATGTGGGTCAATGAAATGAGAGCTTAATTTCACAATGTAAGAAGCAACAATTATTCTTTACATATGTCTTATTATTAGCCCGCTACCTTTGAGTTGAAAAATATTATATAATATCTAGTTTAATAAGATTTAAAAGTGAAATCGACGGCATTCTATGGCTGCCATCTTGCCTTTTTGCATTCTCTCCCATTTCACCAACTCTGTGCCGATATAAGTATCCATTTGATAGTGGAGGCAAGCATTCTACTCCCTGTTCCATACTAAAGCTATTTTCGCCCTTATTTAGACTACATTGTCATTAACCCGTGTACTACAAGTACCGGGTGAATCTTTTATCTAGCAGTGACCGAGCAATAATTTTACAATGCCATTCATGAATGCAACTTTGGTGTAATTTGGAGTTTCTTTTGTTCAGCATGATGAGCTGGCCTTTGATCTCTATAGAGATACGCCGTCCTGATATGACCTTATATGTTGCCAGGAGGTAAAACCCCAACAACCAACCAACCTATGGAGGTACACAATAGTACCTGTCTTCAGTCACCCCTGTAATCTACGGACCACTACTCCGTCTGGACAGTCCCCCGCTCGCACCCCCCGCACCCCCCACCCCAATATACTAACTGTTTTGATTTCATGTGATTCTCCCCCCCCCCCCACCCCCACCCCTGCGCCCTCTGTACCTCCTTCCTGCTTTGTTGACAATAACAGGGCAGCTGCTATGTGAGGACAACATAGCTTTGGATTAAGCGTTGTCCGCTGAAGGGAGGTACTACTGAATGATAGGTAAACTGGCATGACATTTTTCAGTGCTGGAGCCCTGGTCTTCCGGCCATCTTACTATTAAAATTGATAGTCTCAATAATCTAAGTTTGATCAGTGCTGTATTAGTTACAGCACCGATCCTGTAGAATTAAGGGAGCGGCTCCTGCTGTATAATGTATAGCACCAGTCACCTGTAGTTCATGCAAAAATGTTGGGGTTGGCTATTATGCCAATTATGGCCTTTGCTTATATATTGTCTTGGGGTGATGAAAATGGGAAATATTGTGCCCAGAGCAGGATTTAAAGCGACATTTCTTGCCATTCCGCGGATGGCGCGCTAACTAGTACACTACCTAAAAGCTCTATGATGCAATCACACTCATCCCCCTGTAATTGTGACCATACGGGATGGCCGAATGAATTGAGCGTCCATCTTCCGTTTTGGTAGATCTTGGGGTTCGAACCCACGGGTTCGAGCCTTGGTCGAATCAAACCGATGACTTATGAATTGATACTTGTCGCTTCCTAGCCAGGTGCTCGGCATTATTAGGATAGGGCAAGGACTGGTTAGCTCAGGGTCAAGATAATGTGATTGAGTGGGATATCAGCTTATGGTACCGGCAGCCTGATTTCGCAGTGTGGCAGGACTATTATGTCGCCATGAGTGTGCAGTGTCACTTGTTGGTAGCCATCCTGATATGACCTTATATGTTTCCAGGGCGTAAAGCTCCAACAACCAACCAACCAACCAACCAGGGGAGGGTGAGTGCCAGGGTCGGCGCAGGGAGGTGTGTGGGGCTGTGGTTGGCTGGGTCGGTGGGTGGGGGATAGGGGTTGGGAGCCCTGGCCGCCGCTCTCTGTGCCAACACACATAGTCAATATCCACATATGTCACACGCCCCTCCCACACACTATGTGCACCCCGCAGCGGGTGGAATGTCACCACCGTGACGCCCCAAATACACCATACTGTGTGAGACACATGGACGCAATTTCACGTCTCCAAAGGAAAAGCAATTATTAAGGAGATTGGTTTAGTGTTGATATTACTACTAGGAATGTGTGCAGTTCATAATCTCAATGTACCAGATGGGATGGCAGAATGAGTTGAGCGTCCGTCTCCTGTTTTGGGAGATCCGGAGATCCGACCCCATGAGTTTGTGGGTTTGAAACCTGATCGAGTTAAACCAATGACTTAAATATTGATATGTGTCACTTCCTAGCCTGGTGCTCGGCATTAATAGGATAAGGCAAGGACTGGTTGGCTCAGTGCCAGGATAATGTGACTGAGTGGGATATTGGCTCATGGTGCTGGCGGCCTGATTTCCCAGTGCAGCAGCACTATAAAGTCGCCATGAGTGCGCACTGTCACAAGTCGGTACCCATCCTGATATGACATTAGATGTTTCTAGGATGTAAAACAACAAACAAACTTCGCTGACCACAGCTGGACTGCTGGCACCTACTCCTTCTGACTGAGACGCCCACCCCCACCACCACCACCTCCCCCCCCCTCCCAGTTCGCTGGTGTCACTGCCACGCATGCGCAGGTTTCCAGCGTCAAGGTGTGCAATGCAGCCACCTCTCCCCTTCTTGCCACCTGCTCTCCATTTATCCTAGTCATAAATGTGCCACACTGTTGGAGCTAAGGGGTCCTTCACAATTATCATCATTTTCACAAGCGGACAAATCATATGTTGGGGAGGGGAGATGATCAGACCCAGCATGCCCTTTCTAAAACTTATATAAACATTAAAATGTCAGTCAAATTATGTAGATTTTAACCCTACCTTTTCTGTGGCAACTACAAAAGTTCACATTTTTATTGTAGACTTTTTGGGGAGGGGGCGGGGGGGGGTCGGAGGGAGGGTGAAATGAAAAAGTGTATGTTTTGTATGCTGGTGAAAATGTTGATAATTGTGACGGACTCCTAAGTAAGGAGTAGATAAAAGCTTCACCCCGTACTTCCAGTACAGGGGTGAAAACCAACCCATTAGAAAAGCTGGCGAAGAATTTCGACATGCTGGGTTAATTAACTGAGCTGGTAAATTCTTAATTTAAGAATCACAATATATTCTTTATGTACGTCTTCATATTTACCCGCTACTTTTGAGTTGGGAAATATAATAAAACATATACTTTAATGTAATTTAAAAGTGAAATCGACGCCGTTCTCTGGCAGCCATCTTGTCTTTTTGCATTCTCTCCCATTTCACCAACTCTGAGTAACCATTTGACACTGGTGCCAGGCATTCTACTTCCTGTTCCATACTAAAGCTATTTTCGCCCATATTTAGACTACGTTGTCATTCACCCCTGTACTGTAAGTACGGGATGAATCTTTTATTTAAGTAAGGAGGTCTTTGTTTGGTTCGGAAGCCGAGATAACAGTGTTTCTGGCTGGTCCGGTTCCCCTCGTGCAAAAGGATTTCAAGTGATCTTTGTTGTTTTAAATACATTTATTCATATGGATGACGTTTCTCAGCGCCGTTGACATCGCGTCCGGTAGGCCTACATAACAAGCAGGTCATAATGGATGCACACGTCCAGGTAAGGAATATATTCCATGAAAAGGCCATATTATAATCTGACCTTTGCAGAACCTGGAGGTCTTTCTCTGTAGCTTAGGACTATGCCGAAACAAAGGTTACTGACGGAAATAACCCCATCTATCCGCTTTCATCTCGCTCCATCCGGCAACAACAGCCATTGTGTGAAGTGGGTTTCTTACTGATTTTAATAGTGAGAAGGGGGTAATACAGCTACGGAAATGAACACTATACAACGGGGCAGGCGAACCATATTCGGCTGAAAGTCCAGGAAGGTCATTGACATGCATTGGCAGAGGTAGTTTTGATGAAAATGGATATGAGACGGGTTCGTTTTGGGGGTTTTACTTCCTAGCAACATATCACGATGGGTACTGACTTGTGACTCAAGGTGACTTTATAGTGCTGATGGCATCATGACCCGATGTAGTACTTAGTCATATTATCCTGATACTGAGGTAATCACTCCTTGCCCTATCCTAATAATGGCAAGTGCCAGGATAGGTAGTGACGAGTATCAATTGTGTGGCTCATTGGGTTGAGTTACTGCTGAAAACTATGATGTCAGCCTTCTAAGGTGTATACAGAAAGTAAATTTGCATACTTTTGGTTGTTTGTTGTTGTTTTACGTCCTAGCAACATCTAAGGTCATATCAGGATGGGTACTGACTTGTGACAGTGCGCACTCATGGCGACTTTATAGTGCTGCCCCACTGGAATACCAGGCTGCCAGCACCATGACCTGATATCCCACTCAGTCACATTATCCTGACACTGAGCCAACCAGTCCTTGTCCTATCCTAATAATGGCGAGTGCCAGGCTAGGAAGCAACAAGCATCAATTTTAAAGTCATTGGTTTGACTCGACCAGGGTTTGAATCCACAACCCCACGATCCACCAACACGGGAGATGGACGCTCTAACTCATTCGGCCATCCCGTCTGGTCAAATAAATTTGCATAGAGTTAGTTATTTATAAGCATCATCATCATCATGCTATCAGTCGTGATGCGACAAAGACTGCTTTCATTACTTGTCTGCCGCTCTCCATTTGTTTTCTGTGGTTGTACATTTCATGAAAGCTGCCTCGAAACAGCAATAACGTAATTAAACGAGTGAACAGAATGTATTTATCTAAAAATAAATAGCAGAAACTAAAAACCATTGGAATGGAATGTGCACCTTTAAGCATTTGTTGCTGCATAGAAGGGAATGACTAATGAGGTCAACTTACTAGAACCTGTCAGTGTTGAAACCTATATTGGTGTCAATCATTTTGATTTGAATGCCAACATTACTTTCACTTTAGATATCTCCAAACTTATTCATAATAACTCATTTAAAACACACTTCAAACCGAAGTAAGGTAGATCATAGCGATCTGAAAAATGTGGGAAAAAATCAAAACTTTCTGATTATGCATCTTTAAAGGGGGCCCACTGCTAGTGCACCTATAATGAGGTAAACAACTGGACTGGATGGCTGATTGGGTAAAGCGGCCACTAGCAGTGTGGACATTTTGGGATCAAACCCCATCCGAGTCAAACCTAAGACTTACTAATAAAAGCGCTACCTTATCAGGGGCCAAATGTATGAGGGCGGGTTAGGGCTCGTAACCCACGCGTCGTGCGGATTTCCCGGGTTAGTGGCCAAAGTGTCAATATATGTGCACGGGTTAGGCTACCGCCTCGAGGGTTAACGTCACCTTCACTAACCCCAAGTTGAGCCTGGGTTAACGTGCAGGTTAGGGACCGATTCGGGCCAAATCTATTCAATGCACCATATTTAACAGAATTACATACGCAATAAGTGAAATTTTATCAATTTAACCCTAAATTTGACGCGTTATTAAGGCTACTGCCGCATTGGCGGCGATATTAATAGTTATATTTTCGAATCGACGAACGTACAGTAAACAAACCGCCGCTGCCGCCAGTATGGAAAGCGACGTCAATGCGGAGGCGGCGGCGATTTGTTTACTTTACGTTCGTCGATTCGAAAATATAAATATTAATATCGCCGCCAATGCGGCGGTAGCCTTAATAACGCGTCAAATTTAGGGTTACATTGATCAAATTTCACTTATTTTGTATGTAATTCTGTTAAATATGACAGCATTTAATATATTTGAGCCTAATATATGGCTACAAATGCAGAGGGATTTCCCAAATCTATAAATAACGCACTGGTTAGCTAACCAAGCAGCGCTTTGGTCAAATACATTTCCCGTGACACATATATTAACACCGACGGTAGCTAACCCGCCGGCCTCCCTTAACTTCGCAGCCGATAAATAGTGGCTCATACATTTGGCCCCTGGTGTTCGACTTTTACATTGATAGGGTAATCACTGGTTACCTCAGTGTTTGGATAATGTGACTGAGCGGTATACCGGCTCATGATTCAATTGGCACAAATTATCCCAGTTGGGCAGCACTGTAAGGCTGTGTATCCATAGACTGTTTCCTTGTGGCTGTGTTCCCTTGTGACCTTATGACACACCACACAGACAATGAATCTGTGTTTTGCTTAGTGTCCATTCCCATAGGTTGGACCCCGGGACCATATGGCCTTGTGCAGGCGACATAGAGAATGAATGTGTTCCTTGTCTTTGTGGCGTGTCACAAGGTCACAAGTGGACACGGAACAAGGGAACATGCCACAAGGGAACAGTCTGTGGATACACAGCCTAAAATTGCCATGTGTGTGTACTGTCACAAGTAGATACCTGTCCTAATATGACTTCAAATGTTGCTAGCGCATAATTCTCCCCTTCGCCCACAAATATATCCTTGCCTGTCTTGCCGGTGGGAAGAGGCAGATTATGATGACGAATTGCAGAGGCGCTGTACAGTAAGCTGCCCGAGGTAGCAGTGAAGTGTCGCCACTATAAATAATGGATGGCTTATCGGGTTCATGGTGTTTTGTCTTTTGATATAGAGAGATTTAGGCGCACTCAATGATGAATTATTCAGCGTGATCCCCGCTGATGTGTACGGGAGGCAAACGGTTGGATGCTAGCTGAGTGAGATACGCTGAGAGATCTGCTACAGGCGGCAAGGGGGAGAAGGTGGTGAGAAGGGGTATGTATGGAAGAAGCACTGCAGAGAACTGGGGAAAAAAATGGCGGATATATAGAAGAAGCGTATCATGAAGCTGGAACAAATGGGATCTAAAGAAGGAGCATCGCGAGAAGCAGGACACAATGAGGCTAGAAAAAGGGAGGGGGATCTAAAGAAACATTGTAAGAAACGGGAAAGGGGATCTACAGAAAGAAAGCCACCTGGGGCCGTATGCAGGAGTCAGTGTTAGCGAGGCAAACCGGTGTTTGGCGGGAATTCCGGTTTAGCGGCGAAAAATGGTATGCACGAGTCAGTGTTAGGCCTAACACCAAAGGCTTAACCGGTGTTACCTTACCCCTAAAAAATATTAGGCTTAGCGAGTTTATTAGGCCCAAATCTATTCAATGCTGTCATATTTAACAGAATTACATATGCAATAAGTGAAATTTTATCAATTTAACCCTAAATTCGAAGCCTTATTAAGGCTACCACCGCATTGGCAGTGATATTAATAGTTATATTTTCGAATCGACGAATGTAAAGTAAACAAATCGCCGCCGCCGCCTCCGCCGCATCAACGTCGCTTTCCATACTGGCGGCAGCGGCGGTTTGTTTACCCTACGCTCGTCGATTCGAAAATATAACCATTAATATCGCCGCCAATGCGGCGGTAACCTTAATAACGCTTCGAATTTAGGGTTAATTTGAATAAATTTCACTTATTGCGTATGTAATTCTGTTAAATATGATCGCATTGAATAGATTTAAGCCTAATATATGGGTACAGACGCAGACGGATTTCCCAAATCTATAAATATATTCACGTTTAGCTATAATGAAAGTGTTACGCGCTCCTGCATACGACTTGACACAGTTCCCGACGTCGGCGATAGCTAACCGGTAATAGGCTGTAACACCAAAAGCCACTATCACCGACTCCTGCATAAGGGCCCAGGACAGAAGGGGATTTAGAACAGAGCATTGCAAGAAGCATGACCAAATTAAATCTATAGACGAAATAGGGCAGGAAGCTTAGAAAGAGGGGGCATCTATAGAGGCATGGCAAGAAACTGAAAAGAAAGGGATCTAGAGAAGAAGCATAGCAAGATGCTGAAAATAAGGGATCTATAGAAGAAGGACAGCAAAAGGATGGGGGGAAATGGGATCTATGTAAGAAGCATCGCAAAATGCTGTAAAGAAAGGGATCTAGAGAAGAACCGTAGCAAGATAATGGAAAGAAGGGGCTTTAGAGAAGCAGGATACTTGAAAGAAGGAGTCTAGAGAAGAAGCACGACATATTCTGGAGAGAAGAGATATATGGGCGAAGTTGTATTGTCTATTGTCATGTAAATATGGCCGAGATATATTAATACAGCAGACACTGAACGACCTATTTGTACTAGTGGCATCGTTTCCTTTATGAATAAACTATTTAATCTAACATTTAACACACACAACAACTAAAACAGAAAGACGGTAATGAATGGAACAAATATAGGATTGTGAGTTTGATGGACGTGAATGGAAGAAGGGTAGTGCAGGTGTGTGTGCAGGATGTTATGGGGAGTGGGAAAGGATGGTGACCATGGGAATTCCACTGGAGATTACCAAATCTGGAGAGTGCTGACTTATAATACTGGAGGACGTGGGTTCAATGCAATGATTGACAGATTCGATACTTGTCGCTACCTAGTTAGGCGCCTGGTGTTTCTCAGATAGGAACTGGTTTCCAGGCATACACCGAGGAGCGGGGCGTAGCTTCTGCAGTAGAGCATCCACCTGTGAAGATGTGGGTCATCCGATCGATCCTGCTCAGTGGACCCATTTGCAGTTTGGGCTATTTTCCGTTCCAACCTGTGGTCCACAACTGGTTCACCAAAGGCTTGTGGTATGTGCTGTTCTATCTGTGGGAAAGTGCATATAAAAGACCCTTGGTGCTTATCGGAAAGAGTAGCCTGTGTGGCGGCAGCAGGTTTCCTCCAAAGAAATATGTCAGAATGACCATATGTTTGACGTCCAATAGCCGATGATAAAAATCAATGCCCTCTAGAGGCGTCATTAAATAAAACTAACTTTTATTTTTTTCCAGGCCTACATAATCACCTCGATTTACACTTTTTGCACATAATAAGCTAGATTGGAGTGAAACTTTCACTATCTTAGTGAACTATGGTTGATTATTGGACTGACAATTGTCTGGACTGCAAACAGTTATTAAGTGAAGTTTTCAAGGCTGTTGGAATGACAACCGAATAGTTGTTATGTGGATCAGTGGTCGGTGGTGGAAGTTGTGTATACGCATACAGGGTTTCCACGAGAAAATAATTTTAAGGTATGCAGAATGGGCGGGGGGGATTTTTCCACATACCTCAATCAATAATGAACACTGCTATGATTAATGTTGTATACTAACAGTCTAGCTGACTTATTTTTATTTTTATGGTAGATTAGTTGTTTAAGCAGGGGAAATTTCAGTCACAGGCGATTGGTCTTCCTCATTGCACTGCTCCTTCCCCTATCATAATAATGCCAAGCGTCTGGCTATGAAGTGACAAGTATACATTTTTAACTCGACCAGGATTCGAACCCACGACCCCACGGGAACACGGGAGACGGACGCTCTAACTCATTTGACCATCCCGTCTGGTATTATTGATGCTGGCTGTATTGTCTCTGGCCCCTCGAAGAACCATTAAACAATAATTATCCCAACAATTTGAGAGTACAGTACAGAGTCCTACCCTCAGAAAATGTAAGGGTATGGAATTTAGTCAATTTTACCCTCTGGCAAAAACCGTGGCATGCCGTTGTGATTACAACACTTGTGAATATGTCAAGTTCTCGTCATGCTTGGCTGCCTTTGACTTTAAGATGTCATCAGGCAGGCCCTGTTTGTAAGAGATAAAACACATAGATTACCAGGTCATGCTGAATCACCAGTCCTGATAAGAAAATCTAATAACAGGTCGGGCTGAACTCTCCATGTGGGTGGGTGGCCATTTGGAAGTCCTGAAAATGCGCTTTGTTTGTGCGGATTAGGTCCTAGCAGCATCTAAGGTCATAACAGGATGGGAACTGACTCGTGACAGTGCACACTCATGGTGATGTTTATAATGATGCCATACTGGGAGATTGAGTGGCTGGCACCATGGCCCATCATCACCACGCAGTCACATTATCCTGATAGTGAGCCAATCAGGCCTTTCTCTATCCTTAATGCCAAGCGTAGGACTAGGTAGTAGAAGTATAAATTTAGTAAGTAACTGGTTTGATTTGACTGGGAGCGCAAACCCGCCACCTTCCACAATGGAAGCCAGCCAGTGCTCTTAACACCCGCATCACACCAAACTAGTTCTCAAACAGTCCGACCCCATTCTAATACGGGCTGTGGTTGGGGTAGAATGTGGCTGCAAGACAATTTTGGGCATGCTCAAAGTTCTGGAGCATCATTTCGTTCTAGCCCATCCATTCCATTCGTAAAGAGACTGTAACAAGTTGCTCCTACATCCTTTCCGTTCGAACACAGTTTGAGCAACATTTTCAAGAACGTAGTGAGAACTAGTGTGATGTGATGGGGGTATTATTACCAATTCAGCCATCACGTCTAGTCTGAAAATGTCGTCATTTAGAACATGTTTGAAGGATTGCGCACGCCCATAGATCTGGAAATCTTTGTCGTTAAAAATGTTCCCCCCCCCGAAGTACTTATGCATCGCAGCGTTAGAAGATTCATCTATGCTTGTATTATTCTTTACGATTTAAAGATGCATAGTCCGATGAAGCATTTTCAAAACCTAAATAATTATTTAGAATTGATTCTACATAATCTAACTTAAATACTGATGCACTTAATGAGCATTTGTTTCCACATAGAAGGGAATAATGAGACAATTTAATGTAAAGCCAGAGGCTTGGCATGCTTGCCAAAACTAATTTGACATGTTTGCACTTCAAATATATCTCAAAACTTAGCCATTTAAAATCAAAGTTACTTCAAACTAAAGTAAGGTAGATTATAATGATCAACCTAATATATTTATCTCAGTAAATGACAGAAGCTCAAAACCATCGGACTATGCAATTTTAAGTGGGGTAGCGTTCGTGAAGTTTCCTACATTCCAGTCATACCTATTCGAAACCTGAGCCCTGCCCTTGTGTGTACTGGGTGCACTTTAAACACGTCTTCATCCCGTTGTAATTGTGGGCTTCAAACTGCTAATAATAGCAAACTGCTTCATTGAGGAGTCTCCCTGTCTTACCATCCCCTCTCACAACCGCCCCCCCCCCCACCCCCACCCCCACACACACATTCTGTATGGAGACATTTGAGCTTCAGGATGAGATAATAACTATTGCTAGCCACTCATATCAAGTGAAACTTCCCTGTAATCCCACCGGAACCGATCGACTTGTCGGCGAGTCTGTAAGGAAGTGTGCGGAAGCAAAGGTAGTATTCACTTGAAGAACAATAAAAGTTGTGTTCTATGTCGACTCCAATATCCTAGCTTTGTGGAGTTAACAGAGCAGATTGTATCTATTGCAACTGGAAGTCAGATGGTATAGAGTTTCTTATAGATATATATATCCATATATATATATGTATACACAGTATATATCCATATATACGGGTGTAAGGGGACGCGGGGCTTCCCCTCCCTTCTGGGTTTAATTATTCAGGGATCACTCTCGGAGCAAATGCTTCCTCTGCTATTTAGTCAGGATATATACCGTATATGTCCCAATAGAAGCATGCTACCCAATAGTTGCACACTCCCCCTTTTAAGATTGAAAACATGCACAAATTTACGATCATATTCAGACTGAATGCACATAAAATAAGACAATCCCACTTTATTTCAGAGGCACGGCAAAAACAAATCCATGAAATTCTTTGTCTTTGAATAGACACGCATCCATGTGTCTGCACTCGCGCAGTGCGCGTCTCTCGGGACATATACGGTATTATATTTATTTTATTTTTGGGGGGGGCATAGACTTTTCTCCTAAGAACTCGCTCTCTAATGGCAGTGGCAAGAACAGGGTAGGACTTTAGAAATAACTCATTGTATTGCTAAACTGTGAAATTATTTAGATAGATTTGTTAGTTAGATATTGTCGCACGGGTAATAGAAATGGGAAATATTGCGTATAGAGCAGGATTGCTACTCACATCTGTTGCATTCCGGGATGTTGTGTGCTATTAAATTGGCATATCATTTCTTCTATACAGCAGTAGGGGCTTACATGTTTAAAGTCGCCGGTTATGCCTCACCCAGATACAAACAAATTCAGCATCAAAAGCTCTCCAAACATACCTTTGCTTAGTTTGTTCAGTTCATGCCACTGAACATGTGGGAGGAGAGTTGAGGTCTGTGATGTATGAATGACATCATAGGTGGGATTCTCTCCTCACATGACCTAGAGGGGTTCCTCACACACATTGGAAGCCATGGCAACCACCAAGATGGCAGCCACTCTCACTTCAACCTTTAAAGTCTATTAATCTACATGATTTAATCAAGTATTCACACAAAAAGTAGCTGGTTATGATAAATAAACATTTGAACTTCATATTTAATATTTTAGATTGCAATTTCTAACATTTATTTCTCTATATGGTTGTCTAAAAGTGTCAGTGCTGCTGGACTAAATAAAACACAACAGAAGCAACCAATGTCAGCACTCTCCACCCACATATGAAGTTGCATAAGCTAAAAACAGGCAAACAAATGCTTGGAGAGCATTTGTCGGAGTACAGGTCGTCTCTCAGCGACCTATAGCTGGTCCCGTTAATAAGTGCATCACTATCTAACCAAGTAAATATGTACGAGCAAAGTTAGATAACTCTTTTGGTTTCGCAAATGTCCTACATTCATCGGAGTATGCAGCTGTAATACATCTAGATACATGCTTTATTATGGCGTTTAGTTCAGAGGATTCATATTTTGTTTAATTTCTGGTTGCATCACACGGACACACTTTAATCATTACGATTATTTACTGCCAAAAATAGGAGGTGTGGAATTGGTCCTTAAGCGCGGGCCCTTTGTATTTAAACGTTGACCTATTTAAAGCAGTTACTTTTGATCGGATTCTTAATGGGTTCCTGCAGGCAATCAATGCCTTAGTTGATTGTGGATAGCTATTTGGGCATTGGTACTGTATATGCAGGTAGTCCAAAGTGATGTCTGCATGCAATAGTTCAGTATTAAAATCTATATATCCGTGGAGAATTTCTTAATCTGATTCCAGTGATCAGAAACTAACGTAGATCCCTTGACTAGTTAAAACATTATGTATTTTTTTTAGAAGATTTATTATTTTCCTATGATTTGTTCACAATTCCAAATTCTCGAAATCTTAGTTTTCAAGGTATATATATATATGTCAGCATGTTAGGGCCCATCCAAAGTTTTCCACATTTTCATGGTCATACAAATGATACTACTTTCCCAGACCTGCCTCTTGCCCCAAAGTAGTATACATCAATGTTTCTCCTACAGAACATTAAGACAAGAATGTAAACGTTTTAAATATCAACATTTTATTAAATTATAAAACTCATACTTGACTACCATCCCCTTCCACCTTTCACATGTTTTATATGACTGCAAACATGTTGAAAACTTTGGATTGTATTAAAGGGGATGTAAGATGACTAACACCACTTTAATTATTCACAATTATAATGATCAACTGTGAGTAGTTACAATTTGTATGGTTTGAAATGAGCTAATGTATGGGAGGTATTTATTAAAGCCCAACCATGGCCTACGTGATTTGCTATGGCTATTCGTATCATCCAGGCCTAATAACCCTCCTCAGCTTAGATAAAAGATTCACCGGGTACTTGTAGTACACAGCTGAAGATCAGCCTAATATCAAAAACGGTCGAAAAATTGGGCTAATGAAATGAGTCTTTATGAGAGCCTAATTTCACAATCTAAGAAGCAACATTTATTCTTTGTATATGTCTTCATGTTTACCCGCTACTTTTGAGTTGGAAAATATAATAAAACATATACTTAAATGCAATTTTAGAGTGAAATCGACGGCGTTCTCTGGCCGCCATCTTGTCTTTTTGTATTCTCGCCCATTTCACCAACTCTGTGCCTATCTGAGTAGCCATTTGATACTGGAGCCACAGTTTCTAGTTCATGTTCCATACTAAACCTATTTTCGCCGGCATTTAGACTACGTTGTCCTTCACCCATGTACTACAAGTACCGGGTGAATCTTTTATCTATCCTCAGCTATGACCTATTCTCTAGGAACTATTTAAAGTCTAACCATGGTCTAAGTTATTTGCTATGGTTATTCGTATCAGTCAGGCTTAATAACTTTTCTCAGCTATGACCTATTATCTGGGAGGTATTTAAAGCCCAACGATGGCCTAAGTGATTTGCTATGGCTTTTTGTATCAGTCAGGCCTAATAACCCTCCTGGGATATGACCTATTATTTGGGAGGTATTTAAAGCCCAACGATGGCCTAAGTGATTTGCTATGGCTTTTTGTATCATTCAGGCCTAATAACCCTCCTCAGCTATTAGAGTGTAGTGGTCTGCACTGAACTCTCAGGCAAGTAACCAAATAGACAGGTAGGCGTGGATAGTATGGTGATATCAGGGAGCCTAGGTGGTGTAATGGTTAGCACACTGGCCCGGAATGCAAAGAGATGTGGGTTTGAGTCCAGCTCTAGGCGCAATATTTCCCATTTTCATCACCCCCATGACACTGGTAGCCATGACCATGATCCTATACAAGCTACGTGCTGTATAGTTGTTGAACCTACCCTGTGTATGTGTAAGTTCACTGCCTATACGTAGGTAATTGTAAGCATTAAAAGACTTACAGTTCCAGGGAGATGAGTGTAGTGGTCTGCACTGACCTCTCAGGCAAGTAACCACATAGACAGGTAGGCGAGGGTAGTATGGTGATATCAGGGAGCCTAGGTGATGTAATGGTTAGCACACTGGCCCGGAATGCAAAGAGATGTGGGTTCGAGTCCCGCTCCAGGTGCAATATTTCCCATTTTCATCACCCCCATGACACTGGTTGCCGTGACCATGATCCTATACATGATACGCGCTGTATAGTTGTTGAACCTACCCTGTGTATGTGTAAGTGCACTGCCTGTATGTATGTAATTGTAAGCATTAAAAGACTTACAATTCCAGGGGGATGAGTGTAGTGGTCTCAGGCAAGTAACCACATAGACAGGTAGGCGTGGGTAGTATGATGATATCAGGGAGCCTAGGTGGTGCTATGGTTAGCACACTGGCCTGGAATGCAAAGAGATGTGGATTCGAGTCCCACTCTAGGCGCAATATTTCCCATTTTCATCAACGACATGACAAGAGTAATGCAGGCCAGATAATAATTACAGTACTAGAACGGAATGCAAACCCTACTGTACCTCAAAGTAAATTTGAGATGTTTTGATCATGCCTCATAACATATGTAAGTCCACCGTTCCTTTCCCTGCGTGACGTCACACACCTACGAATAATAGCCACGGACACAATCTAATCGTGCTAGACAGCTTGGTCCATATTCTAACTCCAACGCTCTTAATCCTTTTGGAAGATGAATATTTTCATCAACTACATAGACTAGTCACGTGAGCAATGTCTGATGAAATCAGATAACCATATATTAAGTGCATGCATATTGTGCTTTCCCGTTGCTACGGTACGTGCATACGGGTCATTGTTGTTAGGGCACCGGCAGATTGCCTTTCGATTTCGCTGGGACCAGTCAGTAAATTACTGCACTTCATGTACTGGTGCATGACAAACATGTGGACATGCGCACATGACCCACATGATTAAAAGTTGTATGCATTATCCTGTTAGGCTACTCAGGTTACACACATCGGACGCGATGGCCCAATAGGTAGAGCGCAGGCTTCCTGTGCAAAAACTCGGGAGTTTGAATCCTGACCAAGTCGAATCACTGACTTACAACATGTACACGTGTCGCTACCTAGCCTGGCCCTTGGCATTACTAGGATAGGGCAAGGCCTGGTTAGCTCAGTATCAGGATAATGTGACTGAGTGGGATATTGGGTCATGATGCTGGCGGCCTTATTTCCCAGTGGGACAGCACTAGGACGTCACCAGGAGTGTGCATTGTTACATGTCGGTACCCGTCCTGATATGACCATATACATTGATAGGATGTAAAACCCCAAACAAACAAACATTACATGCACTCTGCGTCCCTCCCCTCCACCCCCCCGTCACCGGACACCATGGCCTAATGGGTAAGAGGGCAGACGTCTAGTGCGGAATGTCGACAGTTCGAATCCTGGCCGAGTCAAAGTGATGACTTAGAGATCTTCTTCTTTTTTTTTTGGTAAAGTATTTAGTGATCTGAATATGACATTTGTCAGTGCCAGAGCACTGGTCTTCTGGCCATCTTACTATTCAAATTGACAGTCTAAATAATGTAAGGTTGATCAGGGCTGTATTAGTGACAGCACCGATCCTGTAGAATTAAGGGAGTGGCTCCTGCTGTATAATGTACAGCACTAGTCACTGTAGTTCATGCAAAAATGGGGCACAGTGCCGAGTAGAAATTGTATACTCGGGGCAACTCAAACAATCGTTGTGGTTATATGTTTTCTCTTATAAAACAAGCTAAGTTTATATTTGCCAAGACATTTTGTCTCTCTTATATAATGGTCAATGTGTTTAAAGAGGTTGATAGTTGTGTAGGATGTTCGGTGTGTTGATGGTTTGTTCATGGTGGTTAAGGGTGGTGGCAGATTGATACCTATCTCTACCTAGCCTTCGTTTTCTTGGCGCTATATAAATAACTAATTGATTTTGTATTATGTAACCATTCTAATAATAATTGCCTTTGTGTCAGGAAGCAATTGTTTTAAATATTTGTCAATATTATATCACAACAATAACAAATAGTCAAGTATTTGGTGTATATAATTTAAAATAAATTGTTAGATCTTTGTTACATTGCAATGTAATATTGCGTTATATACCAGTTTTATTGAATAGTTGATTTTGTGTTATATAGTAGTTATACTATATATAGTTGACTTTGCGTTATATATTAATTCTACTAAATGGGTGTTATATAGAAATTATAGTCAATAGTTGAATTTGTGTCAGATGTAAATTCTAATAAATATCTTAATTTTATTTGCATATCAGTTTCTAATTAATAGTTACCTTGGTGTAATATAGCCATTCTAATCCATTGCAAAATTGGAGGTGGGAACTGGTCAGTGCAGGCGTTTGGAGAAGACTGACCAGGGTAGTGCCTGGCCATGATGGCTGGCAGGAGTTGTTATATAGGCTGGAGGGGGGAAGATGGCTTCCCTCCCCCTCATCACTCACTCCCCCCCCCACCACCACAGTAGTGGCAGGTGGGTGGGGGGGAGGGCTTCATCAATGACACCGAATGAGCGACCTCACTCATTCAAGACAATTTTTTAATTTATGTTATATAACAATTCTAATAAATGGTTGACTTTGGGTTATACAGCAATACTGATAAATATTTGATTACCTTTGTGTTATATAACAATTCAGACAAATAGTTGACTTTGTCTTATTTAGCAATTTTCAACTACCAAAACGGTGCGATTCACACCTTTTGGATAACACAAAAGGCCCGTTCAAATCACGTGACCTAGTTATTTGCTATTATCATATTCATTTTCTTTTTTTAATGTTGACTGTATTTTAACGTAATCTTTTCTCTTCCAGGTGAGTCCCCTCTTATCGTTACAAGCAGGAAGACTCGGGCTCCGTGAGTAAATAGCAATATCATCACAAAGACTTGGACATGCTACTTACGTTACATCTCATGCCAATGGAGAGAAAGTGTCAGAACCATCATCATCATCATCATCAATCCCACAAACCGTAAGGGTCATTGGTCCACCACATATGACTTTGCAACTAGTTTTCTCCAGTTTTCCTTGTTCTCGATTGCCCTCTGGAACTTGCCAAACTGCAGGCCTGTCCATTCGCTGATGTTGTTGTCTTCCCACCTCTTCCTTTGTCTGCCTTGTTTTCTCCTGCCTTGTACCATGCATGTAGTTTGGTTTGGAGATCAGAAAGTCCCAGAGGGCAGTGGAAAGCAAGGAAACCTGGAGAAGACTAGTTGCAAAGTCATATGTGGTGTCCCAACAACGTCGTCATTAAGGAGCTGATGAGGACAATGATGATGATGATGATGTTCTATTTAGGGAGAAAGCTATTTGTTATAAGTTGCTATATTCCAATTTGATTTACTCTGGTACGCAATATCTCTAGTTAGTTAGTGGTGATTGCTTAGTGCTGTGTCGGCAGTAAAGGCCATAATCACACTGATTATCTCCACGGCCGTGTATCCATAGACTGTTCCATTGTGGCGTGTTGTGACCTTGTGACGCGCCACACAGACAATGAACATGTTCCTTCTCTATGTTCCTGGTCAGTACATCACATATGCCATACACAAGGCCATATGATCCCTGGGGGCCAATCTATGGGAACAACCATGAAGCAAAACACAGGTTCATTGTCTGTGTGGCGTGTCACAAGGGAACAGGGGAAAACAGAACGAAGGAACATGCCACAAAGGAACAGGTAGACCAGGATTGGTTGATATTTAGAGTTGACTGTGTAGAAGAGGTGCACTATTGCGTGTGAAGGGAATGGCGAGAACGTGAGGGGAGGAGATGGCAGGGGACACAGTTTCACATACTATGATGCTTAGTCAAATCCCCGTATGGGGGGGGGGGGGGTCTTGGGTTCAAAACCATGCCTAGTCAAAGTAAGGACTTATACAATTGGTACATATCACTATACCTAGCCTGGCCCAAGGCATTAGTAGGATAAACCAAGGATTGATTTGCTCAATATCTCAAGAATGTGAACTATCGGTCCTTGGTTCCAAGTGTCTGGTCTCACCCAGCGTGGCAGCACTGAAAAAAGTCACTATGAGTATGCACTGGGACAAACTTAGTTTAATATCCTGATATGACTTGATATGTTGATAAGACCTGATATGTTGCTAAGCTCAAACGAAGCAAATACCAAATATCCCACGGTTTAGTCACCGAGATGGTTTCTGAGCTGAAACATAAAGTTGCAGAGTCAACATTGTTTGGAACTTCTTCCATGTTGTAAAATAAATACATTTGACTGATTTCTATAATCTACTTTCGTTCCGTTTGAAGCAGTTTTTATATTAAATAGCTAATTTTGGAGATATTTGAAGTAAAAACAAGAATAATTAATTTTGGTCAATACATCAAATTTGTGACGCCATAGGCTTCAGCAATAACAGGTTCTAATAAATTGGCTTAGTCTTCCATTCTATGCAGCAACAAGTGCTTACTGACTGCAGCCACATCTAAGTTGGATCTGTAGGATTAAATCCAGTTACAGGTTTTAGCTTTGAAGACTGGACAGGGTGACCGAATAGGTAAGAGCGCAGGCTTCTCGTGAGGAAGGTCAGGAGTTTGAATCGCGACTGAGTCAAATCAATGACTTACAAAATTGATACTTGTCGCTACCTAGCCTGGCATTTGACATTACTAGGATAGGGCAAGGACTGGTTTAGCCAGTATCAGGATAATGTGACTGAGTGTGAAATGAGGTAACGATGCCAGGGGCCTAGTCTCCCAGTGGGTCAGCAATATAAAGTCGTCATGAGTGCACACTGTCACAAGTCGGTACCCGTCTTGATATGACTTCAGATGTTACCAGGATGTAAAACCCCCAAGACACAAACTGTTTTAGTTGTTCCAATTTGCTGCTTTCCTCGGACTATGCAGCTTTCAAACCTGCGTAGGATGGCACACTTCAGGTTTTGGGTGGTACGTAGTTCATTCCACATGTTACTTACCTGCGAAAATCTCCACTTATGGGCCTGTCACATTACAACGCTTCTCGCCAGTGCGCCACCAATGCGCAAAATCATTTTCAATTGTCGAGACACATACAATTTTTCGGTGTCAGCACAATGTATTGGTAGCGTGCAGCCGACGTTGTGAGGGAAAAAAAAAAAAAAGGTTTGGCACGCCGCCCTGATATGACCTTAGATGTTGCTAGGATGTAAAACAACAAAGCAACAGCTTGGCGCAATGTGTGGGAACTGTAATGATCATGAACCGACTCTACACAACGACGTCTAGTTTCATAATCCTTTATTTGGGTTCCGCGCAGACGGCGCTGCCGGCCCGATCAGGGTTTCGGTTTCGGGTGCTCGCGTCGTACATACACTACATCTCCCTTTTATACATTTTGCATTGTAATGAAAGCACAGTAAGCTACCGATGATTTTAACCTCTCTCTGTGTATGGCTTCCGAGGATCGCAAGTAACATTCAGTCGTGACGTCATTCATTTCTGTGACCTTATGTTTCTTACATCATTTACGACTTACCGCGTTGTGGCTGGCATGCAAGCACAGCCCTGTTTCCTTCCGAAGGTAGCCCCTAAACCGGCTTGTTAATTTAAAAAAAAAAAAAAAATGTTATATATAGTTTTGACCTTACACTATGGTCTTTTTGGACGTGTGTCATTTCGTGGATACTTATACTTATTTCTAACATTTAGCGCATGCACATTTATAACATTGTATATATTGGTATCTAATAATGTTTGACTTTGTGTCTGTATGTACCAACCGTGTGACCTTGTGCATTCATTTGCCCACATGTGCATCTCGTCGTAGATGTGGGTCGCTGTCGCGTTGCCGATACGCGTGACATGTTTATTACCTACTGATACGCTAGCCTTTGTGGCGGTTTTACTTTTCGTCCGTATCTCGTTGTGTATGGGCTTTGTGACGCGTTCTCACTGGCTTTATCAGTTTGGGACCCGTGTTGTGTGTGCGGGTTGAGTTGTTCAATGTTCTGATTATTTTCCTTTGTCTGGAATATATGTTTTCGGTTTTGTACTAGGTTATGATTTTTGTTGTTGCGTACTACGTATTTTCTTGTCTCGTTGTCGCCCGCCTTTTCTATCACCCCTTGGGCCCATTTCCCTTTGTGGGTTAGATACCGCACGTATTGTCCGGCCTGTATGATGTTGTGATTCTTCCCTGCATGGCGGTCGTAGCATTGTTTTTGTTTAATTTGTACATTTCTGATTTGTTGTTTTGCTACTCTAGTTACTTTGGGTTTTAATTGTTGTGCTGTTGTTGGCAGTTTCGAACGTAGCTTTCTACTCATTAGCATTTGCGCTGGCGATGCGTCTATGTCTGCCAGCGGAGTGTTTCTGTAGTTTAGCAGGAACAGGTTGTAGTCTTTTGACTCTGTCATGGCCTTTTTTATCATTTTCTTTACTGTTTGGATATGCCTTTCGGCCTGCCCGTTGCTTTGTGGAAAGTGCGGACTCGAAAATGTGATTTTGAATCCGTATTGTTCTGCGAATTTGTTATATTCCTCCCCTGCGAATTGTGGACCATTGACAGACACTACATTCTCTGGAATTCCGTGCCGACCAAATATTTGCTTCATTGCTTTTATCACTGCACTGCTTGTTGTTGTCTGTAGCTCTACCACTTCTGGATATTTCGACCAGTAATCTACGATTAGTAAGTATGTTTGATTTTCTATTTGGAACAGATCGGCCCCTATTTTGTTGAACGGTGAGCATGGTATTTCATGTGACGTTAATGGTTCACTGTGTTGTTTGTTCCTGTACTGTTGGCATAACGTGCATCTTTTAATTTTGTCTTCTAGTTGTGTTTGCATACCTGGCCAAAAAACGTGTTCTCTTGCTAGTCGCTTACATTTGATTATTCCCTGGTGTGTTTCATGTAATCTTGTTAACATTTCCTTTTGCAGTTCTGAGGGTATTATTATTCTGTTACCTTTTAGTAATACTCCGTTGGCCCTGGTTATTTCGTGCTGGAACGTATGGAATGGCGTCACACATTTCGGTACTGAGTTTTTATCCTCTGGCCATCCGTTCTCAACCATTTTGATTACTTCAGTTAGCACTTTATCTTTGTTTGTTTCTTTGGCGATGTCATTAAGGCCCCCTTGTACTAAGTGTATTGCTGCTAATGTGATGTCTGTGTCGAACAGCTGCTCAGGTCCTGTCTTGTCGCTGTGGTCTCTGGACAACGGATCGTGTTCTGTGAATCACTGATGTCTCTGTTTTCCTCCGTCTGGACACTGTCGATGCGCGATAGGATGCGTAGTCGGACGCACGCCTCCTTGCCGAGGATGGGGCATCCTGTCTCTGTCACTTGGAATCATAGCCACTGATCCCGCACTAGCAGCGATGTTTCTCCTCTCGGCACTATCTTTTCCCCCGAGTACGTGACGAGTCGACATCTTGATGTTTTTAATTCCGCGTTGTTGATTCTGCTGAATAAGTTCATTGGAATTATGTTTGCTTCAGAGCCCGTATCCAATTTGAATTTTATATTGACGGGGCCCACAGGTATTTCGGCAAACCACAAATCGCTTGTCTTGCTGTCATCTCTCTCGATGGCTCCCACAAACAGGTCAAATTCCGGGTTTTCGAATTCCTTCTCGTCGTCTTCATCGTGTTCGTTTAGGACTATCTCGTTTATGCTTGTGGTTTTGCCCCGGCACACTTTCGCGAAATGTCCTATCTTTTTGCACACCGAGCACGATTTGCCTTTTGCGGGGCATGCGTCGCGACCGTTTCGGTGAGTGTACCCGCACCATGAACAATTTGCGCGCACGTCTCCAGGTCTGCTGTCTTGATCCCGGCTCCCTCTGGCGGCCGGCCGTTGCCTCTGCTGCTGCCTGGAGTCGTACGTTTGTGGTGTTTGGCGGGCCGTATCCTCACGTCGTACGTAATCCACCACATGTTCGCCGCTTGTCGCCCCTGCCAACTGTCGTCCTGTGTGTTCGCTCAGGCGGCATATTTCCTCGCACATCTTGAGAGACAGTTTCGGCGTTCTTAAGAGCCGATCGCGTAGCTCATTGCATTTGACACCGCTCACTAGTCTGTCGCACATCAATGATTCTTCTAGGCCTTCGTATTGACAGTGTCCGATTCGGTGTCGCACTTCTCTTATGTATGTGTCCATCGTCTCTTGGCCCTGGTTATACGAGTTAAACTTGTACCGAGTCACAGTCAAGTTTGTTCGTCCTTCACAGTATATCCGGAACGCTTCCCGGAGTGGTTCGATTTTGTCTATTTCGGCGGCCGTGAATGTCATTGCTTGATGCACTTTTTGCGCTTCTGCTCCTGCCACGTGTAAAAACACGCAGCACTGCACCTTCTCGCTCCTACTCAGCACTCCGGCTGCTGTGGCGTAGATCTGGTAGGAATGGCTCCAGGCTTTCCAGTTAGCCGCCAAGTCCTCGTTCAAATTCAGTGCGGTGGGGGGTTTCAACCCGGAAAGAGCCATTTTGCTTCAGTTTCCCGCTTCTGACACCATGTAATGATCATGCACCGACTCTACACAACGACGTCTAGTTTCATAATCCTTTATTTGGGTTCCGCGCAGACGGCGCTGCCGGCCCGATCAGGGTTTCGGTTTCGGGTGCTCGCGTCGTACATACACTACAGGAACGACCCTCATACACGCACGGCATATGCCTAGCGTTCGCATAACGTTATTCCAGCGCGTTTAACGTATCTCAACGCACCCCTAATGTCGCCATAATGTTAGCACCCGCGCATTGTCGCATGTCAAAAGTTTTGCGCAAGCACAAAACTTACCCAATACTGTCACGCATGCCGCCGACCCTCGCCAACTGTCGCCGTCCATCAACGATTACCAACGCGCACCTAACACGCATGTAACGCTTCCTGACGTATCCCGACATTCCGCCAAAAAATCACATACGTTGACGCGCGTTGGCGAGAAGCGTCGTAATGTGACAGCACCATTAGCTGTCTTGGTGATTTATTGGCACCACCATGTGGGCCTTTAGCAAAAATAGGCCCCACAAAGAAGAGCACAGCAACCATCCTGCCGAGGTGTAGTCTTGAGATCTAAGGATACTAAAGGCTGCTTGTATTACATAGCCTTGTGGTGAGGAGCAGCCATTGGGAATGCTATAATTCATTTAGTTGCACCTGCACTATGCATCGCCCTACATATTCCCAACCTAGGTGTCAGCCGACACCTGGCTGACAATGAACAAAGTCCCTTAAAGTTCTCATCATCTGATTTCTATATACCGTAATACCTCTCTAAATCGATCGACCATGGGACCGACTTTAAGTGGTCCATTTAGGGACGTGGTCGGTTTAGGGAATTATAATATGGTTGGGAGCCAAATAAAGCGAATATGAATAGTTTCCCTTGAAGATCTGATCACGTGTTTTAAATGTGTATTCTTTAGATGAATATTCGCTAGTTCTTAATAAAATATTCAAATTCTTTAACTTAGAATTAGTATGTTGTATGAATAGATTCCCTCAAAGATGTGATCACATGATTTCTATATGTCTTCTTTGCATGAAAATTTGCTGGTTTGTTATAAAATCTTCAAATTCTTTAAATATTAACTCTATTGCACTTAGAACTGCTCTGAACAACCACGGCATGATAGGGGTCTAGATTAGGCCCTAGCTACCTCCCAGAGAATAGGCCGGTTTTAAGATATTCGAAGTATTCAATCATCATAATTTTGAATAGGCAAGGTTGTGTTGGTTACATAACTATTATGTATTTCCGATAACTTTCTAGCGGAATATGTATATCTCTAACTATCTATCTCTGTATATACTATATTTATATATTTATATATTTATATATTTATATATTTATATATTTATATATTTATATATTGCCATATTGCCATATTGCCATATTGCCATATTGCCATATTGACAATTTGACATATTGACATATTGAAATTGTTTCATTTTTTACATTTTTACATTTTTACATTTTTACATTTTTACATTTTTACATATTTATATATTTATATATTTATATATTGAGAGAGAAGAGAGAACAGAGAGCGAGAGAGACATGTGTGTATGCATAGCTTATTTTGAACATATTCCTTACATGCCTCTTAGCCTATCAATTTAAGGACAAATATTCAAAAAAAGAATTGTGTGATCGTCCTTTTGAAATACAAATAAGGGTCGGACGGGCATTTAACAAAATATTTGTTGACATAGAGGTAAGATGTAAGCAGAAGTAATGGCCAAATGAGTTGAGCGTCCACTTCCCGTTCTGGTAGGTCATGGGATTCGAACCCCAGCCGAGTCAAACCAATCACTTAAAAATTAATGTGAAAGTTGAATTGCTGCTAGCGCGGTACATTTTTAACAGTTTAAATAAAAATATAAAATAAAAACAAATCAAAGGCGTGCGATATTTCATGCACGGGTGGGGACGATCACCAATCTTTTGTTGATTGGCCTAATGGTGAGAATCTGATACATCTGCCAACTTGATCAAGCTGTGATGCCAGTTTCTGAGGTCTGCCTGCCTGGACTTGTTAAGGCAAGCATATGTTGTAACTTAAAGCAAGCATATTGTAGAGTGGGTGTTCGAGTCTGTGTCTATTTAGGTAGGCTAAAGTGAAAAACAATACAGACGGAGAGAAAGACAGAAAGTAAAGCAAAAATAAGAGTGAAAAAGAGAGTCCAAGCCCCTCTGGATTATTATATATAGTACAGGAATTCTTGGTATAGGATCATGCCATTCACTCCAACCAATAGGGACATGCATTCCCAGTTCCTCCAATAGGGACTCAGCATTTCTGGTTACTATGACCACCAGGGCCCATATGCATGATGCGGTGTTAGTGAGCCAAAACGGGTTTTGGCCGGGATTTCCATTTTAGCGGCGAAAAGTTGCATGCAAGAGTCAGTGATAGGGCTAACAACACAAGCTTAAACTAGGTTACGCTAAACCAGAAAAATAGCAGGTTTACTGGCGGTGTTAGGAACCGATTAGGGCCAAATCTATTCAATGCTCTCATATTTAACAGAATTACATACTCAAATCGTGATATTTTATTAAATTAACCCTAAAATCGAAGCGAGATTAATGCTACCACCGCAAAGGCGGCGATATTAATATTGTCGAACCTACGAATGCAAGCAACCACCGCCACCGCCACCAGTATGGAAAGCGACGTTGATGCGGCAGCGGCGGCGGCTGCGATTTGTTTAGTTTACATTCGTCGATTCGAAAATATTAATATCGCTGCCGATGTGGCGGCAGCATTAATATTGATTAGAATTTAGGGTTAATTTCATGAAATTTCACTTATTCCATATGTAATTCTGTTAAATATGATAGCATTTAATAGATTTGAGCCTAATATATGGCTACAGACGAAGAGGGATTTCCCAAATCTATAAATAAATTCACGTTTAGCTATAATGAAAGTGGTATGCGCTCCTGCATACCGTTTGACATATTTCCTGACATCAGTGATAGCTAAACGGTATCAGGCTGTAACACCAGAAGCCGCCCATGCATACGGGCCCTGATGTCTGCCCACCACCAGAGCTGGCTGACCTGTGGCCACCACCAACCTTGACCCCTGTGTGCATTAACCCCTACCTCAGAAGAGAGCCAGGCCCTGAGTGCACTCACACCCAGACCTGCAAATCATCCCTATGTCTATAATTACCTGCCCTCAAGCATGGACCAAGCCATATATATATATATATATAGACAACATGCATATACACACACTCTTGGCCGGCCACACAGAATAATAATAGAGGATTTCCATTTTCCCCCTTTGCTGATTATCGGAATATGTTACAGTACGTTGTAACTTAAAGCAAGCGCATATTGTAACTTAAAGCAACGTTACGGGAATAGTCAAACAAAACAAATACAGATTATTCATTGAACAGTTGTCCACACCGAATACGATGGCCGAATCGGTAGAGCGCAATCTTCCCATGCGGAAGGTCGGGAGTTCGATTCCATGTCCAGTCAAACGAATGACATACACAATTGATACTTGTCGCTACCTAGCCTCGCTTTTGGCATTATTTATTTTAGGGCAAGGACTGGTTAGCTCAGTATCAGGATAATGTGAGTCAGTGGGAAATCGGATTATGGTACCGGCGGCCTGCTATCCCAGTGTGGTAGCACTATAAAGTCGCCATGAATTCATTCCGGCACAAGTCTATATCCGTTCTGATGCGGCCTCAGATATTGTCAGGACGTAAAACTCCAACAAACAAACACATTTGTCCGCACATGCCATGATTTCGTCGATCACAGGTGTCGCTGTATAATCAATGCTTAACAAGCGTAGATAGCAACATCCCAATCCGACCAGACGGGATGGCCGAATGAGTTGAGAGTTCGTCTTCCGTTTTGGTAGATCGTGTGGTTCGAACCCTGGTAGGCTCAAACAAATGACTTAAACATTGATACATCCTAGCTTAGCGTTCGGCATTATTAGCATAGGGCAAGGACTGGTTGGCACAGTGTCAGGATAATGTGACTTGGTGGGATATCAGGTCATGATGCTGGCGGTCTGAGCTCCATGTGAGGTATCACTATAAAGTCACCATCAGTGTGCACTATAACAAGTCCGTATCCGTCGTGATATGACCTTAGGTGTTACCAGGACGTAAACCTCCCCAAAACCAACCAACATAATCTAGGAAATATGTGACTAAAATTAGAGGCTATTTGTTGCGGTTTAGCGTCCTACCAACATTTATGCTCATATCATGATAGGCACTGACTCGTGACCAGTGTATACTCATGACAATTTTATAGTGCTGGTCCACTGGGAGACCGACTGCTGGTACCATGATCGCTCTCAGAGATACTGTCGTAATACTGAGAAAAGCAGTCAATGCCCTATCATATTAAGCCACTCCAGGTCACAACAAGTATACATTTTGTAACTCATTGGTTTAACTCAGTCAGGATTCAAAACCACAAGCAACAGCACTAGTACCAATTTGGCCATCCTGCCAGCTCATCAAATTAGTGTCTGTGCAGGTAAATGAGGAACTTCGAAATCAGGCTTTCATTTATCCCATTGCAATTCATTTTTTTCGGGGGATAATATGTGTTATATAGCTTCCTACCTTTTAAATCTATTATGGTTGGCTTCCACTGCTTTTGTAGTCTGCTATTTACAGTTCAAGACTCCAGACAGAGAGCATTTGGTGGATTCCTGCTCTTCTTTCTCCATTGTCAAGATGTGTGTGTGTGTGTGGTGGGCGGGGCGATGTATGTGTGGAGGGAGTGGTGGGTGGGGCGGAGAGGGAGGGAGGGGTGCGCATTCATGTCTTAAAATCATGTCTCCAAAATTTCTCTGTGACACAGCCGATTGGGGCGCCCTCTGTGGTTGGGGTTCGGCCATTACGCCGCTTTGATCCTTGACCAATCAGCGCGCCGCATAGTGGTCACGTGCCGGTCAGACTTTTGTAGCCAGTTCCTGTAGCAGTGGGGTGGGGGTGGAGGGTGTGGGGTGTGTGTGGGGGGGGGCGTGTTGTAGCAAGCGGGACTTGTGGTACTGGACTGTGTTACCGTGATCAAGGCCCGGGAAATACTTGTGGATTTACTTTGTTTGTTATTGTTTTTCGGGTTGTTTAAAGCTGCATAGTCCGATGAAAACTTCATATTTTCACAACCATAACAAGGATCTAGATTTGATTCTAGATATCTAACTTAGATACTGGTGCAATTATTAAACATTTGTTGTCACATATAAGGGAATACTGAGTCAATTTAGTAGAACCTGTTACTGCAGAATGCTATGGCTTGCCAAACTTAATTTTGCGTGTTTGCACTTAAAATATCTCATAAGTTAGCCATTTAAAATAAAAGTTACTTCAAACTAAAGTAGGGTAGATTATATTGATCAACCTAATATGTTTATCTCAGAAAATGTGAGAAACTCAAAACCATCGGACTATGCAACTTTAAAATACACCGAAAGACCACCACAATGGTATTCATCCGAATACAATGTTCTTCAGCTCCAAACTATTTACCCTTGTCAGACGGGTAATGAAAATGGGAAATATTTCGTCTAGAGCAGGATTTAAACCCACACTTCTCGCCATTCCAGGGTTAGCATGTTAACCATTACACTATATAGGCTCCCTGATGGAATCACCCTATCCACACGCACCTCTCTAGGTGGTTCCTTGCTTGAGAGGTCAGTGCACACACACCTATATATGTGCTCTATAATCTATTATGGCAACATAAATAAGGACACTATATATCTTCAGTTCCTTATATTATGGTATAGTCACTATATATCCTATCTACACTGGCCAAGTATAATACAGTATTGGCCACACTGGCGCCACCTGTGAGGGGCTCTAACCACTGTCTGCCAGCTGCGTCTGGTCATTATCGCATATAGACCCGTTTGGATGGTCAATATATATATCTGTATGTGATGTATAATCATTATGCGAGTATAAAGGCGCGGAAGGGAGTTATTATTATTATTATTATTATTATTACTATTCCATTCACCACAATTTGTTGTATTATTTGGTGCAGAGTTCCCCCCTCCCATGTGACGACTGGCGCCACCACCCCTTTCTTGCCTAACCACGGATATATATATATATATATATATATATATATATATATACAAGATCAAGTGGCGCCACTAATGTGTATATATATATATATTATATATATTTATATTATATACATATTATATATATATGTATGCACATATTACTGGCGCCACCTTTTGTGCTTACAATGCACCACAGACTCCCCGCTAAGTCAATTTGATAGAACCTGTTATGGTTGAAGGCTATGGTGGCCATCATTTCGATGTGCATGCCAAAAGTAGAATTGTCACGTTTTCACTTCAAATATCCCCAAATTTAGGCACACTCATAGTGACTTTATAGTGCTGCATTTTATAGTGCTGCCCCACTGGGAAATCAGGGTACTGGCACCATGACCTGATATCCCACTCAGTCACATTATCCCAACACTGAACTAACCAGTCCTTGCCATATCCTATTCATGCCAAGTGCCAGGCTAGAAAGCAACAAGTATCAATTGGTTTCATTGGAACTCGTAACTTTCCGCACTCGAGGCCGGCACTCTACCGATTAGGCCACCGCGCCCGGTCTGAATGTGGGCATCTGGCAGGTGTCTACACCAGACGGGATGGCCGAATGAGTTAGAGCGTCCGTCTCCCTTGTTGGTAGACCATGGGATCGTGGGTTCGAACCTTGGTCGAGTCAAACCAATGACTTAAAAATGTATGCTTGTTGTTTCCTAGCCAGGTGCTCGGCATTATTAGGATAATGCCGAGCACCTGGCAAGATGTTGGGTTGTTTGTTTGTTTTGTTGTTGTTTTACGTCCTAGCAATTGGGTGGATCAGTGTCAGGATAATGTGACTGAGTGGGATATCAAGTGCATGGTGGTGGCAGCCTGGTCTCCCAGTGGGGCACCACTATAATGTCGCCATGGGTGCGCACTGTCACAAGTCGGTACCCGTCCTGATATGACCTTAGATGTTGCTAGGACGTAAAACAACAACAAACAAACATCTGGCAGGTGTGGTAAGACCGTCTGTCAGTGACACTTTATATGTAGTGCATGGCTTGCCCGGCCTGCCGCCCTCTAACCGCGCAGTGATCTATGGGATCGCATGTTGGGTGCGTCCTACCAAAGCATCACTGTCACGTCTGCACCCACAAGTCAACCAACACCATTCGCCTCTAATT
Source organism: Branchipolynoe longqiensis (assembly GCA_030323885.1). Lineage (NCBI taxonomy): Eukaryota > Metazoa > Annelida > Polychaeta > Phyllodocida > Polynoidae > Branchipolynoe > Branchipolynoe longqiensis. Next base: position 27,421,623 of record CM059197.1, read on the forward strand.
GTTTGTTTTCACACACACACTCACTGCACTACTAACTGGTCAGGACACCTCCAAGCTATCTATGTGTCTATCTGTCAATGAGTCTTATATTTATATGCATGTTTCTTCTTGATATCTCTCACTATGTGTATACTTGTGTGTGTCTCTTTCTGTGTCTGTCTATGTGTGTTTATAGATCTTTCCTTTTTTTGTTATACATTAGTTGATTAAGCAGGGGAAATTTCAATCGCGGACGATTAATCTTCCTCAATCCACTGCTCCTTGCCCTATCCTAATAATGCCAAGCGCCTGGCTAGGAAGCGCAAAGTATAAATGTTTATGTCATCGGTTTGACTCGACCAGGGATCGAACCCGCAGGTCCTAATCCCACGACCTACCAAAACGGGTTGATTGATTGATTGATTGGTGGTTGCTTTATGCCGTGTCGGCAGCATAGGCCATATTCATGGTGAGAAATGTTTGTTTTTTGTTCAAACCATCGCTTTTACATGTAAAGGCAGACAATCAATTATGTGGCAATATACATTCATTCAATTAGAAACCTCACAATCATATATTTGTGGTCAAGGGAAACAAATCCAAAATGGGAGATGGACGCTCAACTCATTCGTCCGTCCATCTAAAATAGAATCATGAGGCACAACGAATGGCGGGTGGTGTGTGCATGCGTGTGTGTGTGTGTGGGGGGGGGGGGGGTAGAGTGTCCTTGCCGCTGATCAATCAAATTAAATGCAATGTGAACATTGCGACCAATTTCCAACAACTATACATCAAAGGATTTGTTGTAGATTAAGCTTTTGCATTTCTTTAATATTGTAGTAGTCTGCAGTGACCTCAAGCAAGGAACCACATAGACAGGTTGGCGTGAATAGCGTGAAGACATCAGAGAGCCTGTGTGGTGTAATGGTTAGCACACTGGCCTGGAATTCAAATGTGGGTTCCAATCCTGCTCTAGGCGCAATATTTCCCAGTTTCATCGCCCCCAGGATAATATTATTACGTATTTTTTGTGTCTTTTTGGGGGGGGGGGAGGGGGTACATATGTTTATGCTGCTGAATACATTATTTTCTCAGCACTGAGGCATTAGTCTTTCAGTCATTTTTCAATTCGTGATTATTTGCACACAAATAATGGTATGTAGAATAAGGTATATAAGATGAACAAACAAAGGCTGTTGCATACATAATTTGCAGAATATATCATTTATGATTGCTACCTATAAGTTCAGCAGAAATATCGTACCAGTCATGGCTAGTGTCATATGCCTACGTCATTAATATTAGTTGGATCGATGTCAGTATTTTCATGGTATCTAGAACATTAGATCAAAGATTCACCCTATACTTTCAGTATGGGTGAAAACAAACCCATTAGAAAAACTGGCGAAAAATATCTAAATGCTGGGTAAATGAAATGAGCAGATAAATTCGTAATTTAAGAAGCAAAATGTATTTTGTCGATACGTCTTGAATATTTACCCGCTACGTTTGAGTTGAAAAATATAATAAAACATTTAGTTTAATGAACCTTAAAAGTGAAATCAGTGACATTCGATTGTCGCCATCTTGTCTTTTTGCATTCTCTCCCATTTCACCAACTCTGTGCTGATATATGTAGCCCTCTGATACTGGAACCAGGAATTTCACTTTGTGTTCCATACTGAAATGCCTTTTGCCAGTATTTAGATTATGATGTCGTTCACCCCTACTGTAAGTATGGGGTGAATCTTTTATCTACTAGAACATAAGCTGAAGTTATCTTTTGCATTCGGTTGCTACATTTATAATAAACTCTGACGGTAGATTGTATGGCTGAGCTAATCTGTCCCCCTTTCTACCCCATCGTCTTCTACTAGACGCGGTGGCCTAATCGGTAGAGTGCAGTATTCTTGTGCGGAAGGTCGGGAGTTCGATCGCAGCCGAGTGATACCAATGACTTATAAAATTGATACTTGTCTCTACCTAGCCTGGTGCTCGGCGTTAATAGGATAGGGCAAAGACTGGTTAACACAGTGACATGATAATGTGACTGTGTGGTGGGATATTGGCTCATGGTGCCGACGGCCTGATCTCCCCAAGTGCGGCAGCACTATAAAGTCGCGATGAGTGCGCACTGTCACAAATTGGTACTGTGTGTGATATTGGGTCTGTGTGGGATATTGTGCCGACGGCTTGATCGCCCCACGGATACCCCGTCCTGATATGACCTTAGATGTTGCTAGGACGTAAAACAACAACAAACAAACAAACAAACACACAACAAACCCCACGGATAGAGCAAGGACTGGTTGGCTCAGTGTCAGGATAATTTGACTGAGTTGGGATATGAGGTCATGGTGCTGGCAGCCTGGTCTCCCAGTCGGGCAGCACTATTAAGTCGCCATGAGTGTGCCCTGTCACAAGGTGGAACCGTTCTGATATGACCTTAGATGTTGCCAGGACGTAAACTAACAACAAACAAAAAATCGTCTTCCTTCGTTCCGTTTTTTTTTGTGTGTAGGGGGGGGGGAGGGGAGGGGGAGGGGGCGTGATCCGCTTTGAGCGTCCATGCATTAGTAGCTAAGGCCAGTGTGGCAAATGGCTGCTGTATCTTAAACGGTCGGACAGACGGTCTCCATTCAGGGTGCGAGCCGTTATTTACTAATAGCCACCACCGTCCGGCTACGTCATTGATCACGTGGGGCGTGGCGATCAGCGAACAGGGTGCAAATGGACGCATTTGGACTTGAGGCACTGTAGTCTGCCTTGGCGAGGGTTTTGCTACTAAGGAATAACCACCCCCTTATCCATGAACTTAGTAATAATAGTTTGTCTGTTAAATTTTTTGTTTGTTAATTGCTTAGTAATACCCCTGTCACACTACGACTTTTCTCTCGAACGCGTGTCGACGTGTGTCAGTTTTTGGCGAAACGTCGGGAAACGTCGGGAGACGTTAGGGAGACGTTATGTGAACTTCGGTACATGCCGGTGCACTATCCTGGATGGCGACAGTCGCTGGAGGACGGTGGCGCACGTAGTTAGTCGCTCAATGTTTTAAGCGTGTAAAAAAACGCGACGATCCACAAGGCACGTCAATGTGCGGGTTCCAATATTATGGCGACATCAGAAGGACGTCAACAGCGCTGGAATAACGTTATGCGAATGCTAGGCAGTCGCCGCTCGCACGTGACGGTCGTTCTTACACATTGCGCTAAACCGTTGCTTTGTTGTTTGACGTCCTAGCTACATCTAAGCTCATATGAAGACATCACGCCAAACTTTTGTTGTTGTTTTTCCTCACGCGTTGACACCCGTTGGCCGCGCGCGAATAACGCGCACCGCTGACGCCAAACTTTGTGCCCAAACTGCCGAAAAGTTGGACGTGTCTCGACGCGTAGAAGATATTTTGCGCACTGATGGCGCGCCGGCGAGAAGCATCGTAGTGTGACAGGGCCATAAGATTCGTTGATTAAGGAAAGGACAATTCAATCACGGACAATTGGACTTCCCCATTCCACTTCTCCGTTCCGCTACCCTAGTTATGCTAACGCCAGGCTAGGTAGTGCCATATATAATTTAATTTTTAAGTCATCGCTTTGACTTGGCTGGGGTTTTAAACCTGTGTTTGAATCTTTCAACTTGATAAAACAGGAAGCGAACACTCAACTCATTCAGCCATCCTGTCTGTTTACTCGTTCCACCCTTCCGTCTGGTACTCGGAAACAAATGCAGTCCTCGAATTCAGTCTTCTGGGATATTACTGTGTTTATTAGTTAGAGCAACGAAGCTGGTTGACCCCTGAAATTGCATTAGCGAGGAGATTTTAGCTAGTTTTTTCTAGGCAAGAGTGCAAGGTTGAATGTTTGTTAAGTGCTCCTTAGGCACAGTCTTTCAATTGCAGGCAGACCTCATGAGTGCCACCTCCCTCCCAACTCCCCCTCCACACCGTTGTCCCCACCCACAACTCCAAGATCCCACCCACACCCACATCCACACACACAGACGCCTGCAGCACCACCACCCAGGGGGCAGCACTAGAGGCGTCGGCTCCTCGCGTTGAATGCCAGCTCGCGCTCTCATTGGTTGATCCAGGATTTCGTTGTCTCGGCTAATTTCCGGCCGCCTCGCTAAATTAGTTCCGTATATTGCCACAGGGGGGATGGGGCGAGGGTGAAGCGAGGGTGCAGCCTGGAAGCATGGCCTGTCATGTGATCTTGATAATTCTGGTCCGTTGACTGCCGCCTGCAGATTGTTTCATGTGATTAGAACCAGTCCGGGGGCTATGGCGCGATAGCTCCGCTATCAGCAAGCTGATAACAAGGGGTGGGGGTGTCGGCTGATCAGTCAATATAGGTGCGGCCGGGAACAAGAGTGTGAGAGCGTCTGTGGATTACAGGTTATTGCTGTCAGTAATGTGTGTCCTTGTAAGAAAGGCAACCTGGTTCAACCGAACTGCTTTTGGTTATTCTATATACGCTTTACTTCTTTATTCCAAATCACCTTTTTATAGGGATGAAAGACCCCCTTCATTTTCGCGGATTTTCATGAATCTTTATATTCACCGATTACCGTTCACAAAATGCAAATATATATGACAGTGATTGGTTAGTCTGCATCCCGCTCTTATATGATATAGGATGTTGCTAGAACATGAACGAAACCAAGAAAGAGGTTTGGCATGGGGGATAATACAGTCACAATAAGGACAGTTGCAACCTGACTTCAGGCATTTGTGCGTTGTTCCCTACAATGCTAATCCTATGGAGGAATATCCACGTTTTCCCCGGAAATGCATCGTTAATTCTGTCGGAACCCGCTAGGTGGTGCCATGGTCTCAACCTTATTTCCGCTTTTTTTTTTTGCCAGAGACCACTTTCATCCCTGATTTTACTTTATTTGCCGTTTCCCTTGTATTGTATTTCATGATGCAATTGACCTAAGGAGATGCACAATCAGAGAGAGTGTTGGCCGGCTTCCCGGGTGGGAAGTTTGGGGCTTCGAACTGCAAGTGACTCAAACTGCTGACTCACAACATGTTTTACTTTCTACTACCTAACCAGGCACTCGACACTAATAGTATAAGGAAAGGACTGTTTGTCCAAGGATCAGGATACGCTGACTGAGTGGGCTATCACGTCATTGTGTTGGTGGCATGATCTCCCAGTCTTGAGGGAGGTCGGTATGAAATTCTGCTGTCGGTGTAGGATTTTCCATTTTCATCCCCCCCATCCACCCATGACACTAACAGGGTCCGTTTGGGGCCTAGAAACTCTTGAAGTTCATTTGCTCCATTTCAAGTCCTTGAAAAGCCTTGAATTTAACCTAATTTTGGGTAATTAGTCTTGAAAAACCTTGCCTTCCATTAATCTGTGCCCACTGATCTAAATTAATCTGAAATCGCCATTCACCATTGTTTTTTCCCCCTGAAATCCAAATGAAAATAGTCTTGAATTCCTATGAAATAAACAGCGCTGAAAAGCCTTGAAATGGCCTTGAATTCAATATCTTCACATATGTACGTGCCCTGCACTAGAATATCATAGTAGACGACAGCGTCCTTACTCTTGGCCCATTTGTTGATTGATTGATTGGTGGTTTCTTTATGCCGTGTTGGCAGCATAGGCCATATTCACGGCGAGAATTGTTTGTTTTTTTATTCAACCATCGCTTTTACAGAATGCAAAAGCACAGAATCAATTGTGTGTCAGTACACCGTGGATTTAGCCCTTTGTGGTTAGCCATTTACCTCACATGATCCGAGCAGCTCACGTATGTATGTTACAGCACCCTCCCAGCTCACTCTACCTACTGCAGGTCCTTTGCGGACCATGCCAGCCCTTTAGTCATGGTACCCGATATGTGCCAACCGCACACCCTCCCCCTACTCGCCAGGGACAGGCGCACCTGGGACCCGCCTGGTACTTTACTGAGCTCACAGCGAGGCAACTGCTCGCGCTGCTCGGGTGGAACGAGGGTGGGCTTGTGCAGGGAGCGGTGTGGGGGGGGGGGGCGGGGTAAGGGGAGGGGGAGGAGCAACTAGTATAGTAGCTCTCATTTGATCTGTTTCACCAAAGCCATAACAGTCAGTATCATCCAATATATATATATATATATATATATATATATATATATATATCGGGCGCAAGTGACAGTGTAGCGTCCAGTATAGAAGCGTGCCGGCGGTGGAGCCACCGGTCACGTGGTTGGAGGGGGTCATAAATCAAGGAAGCCACCCCATCAGTAATAGGGTAGGAAATAAACATATAATCCCTTCCGTGCCTTTATACTCGCATAATGCTTATACATCAGATATATATATTTAACCGTTCTACTCCTATCGTTCTATTAATATGCGCATGGATTCCCTGCTCCTGCTGCTGGTTGCTGCTGTCTATCTTCCTCTTATCCATCATAGCCATTTCACGTATTCGTTAATATAATCTCACCCGAGTGCTGATAGCCTAGGTAATACATGTCCATGGGCTCTACCCCCGCATATCACTTGTGTATTAATTGCAATTACTCCTATACTTCCATTGCTAAGGCTGACGGTGTACTCCGTCGCCGCTGTCACTTATAAACACCCAAGATATTACCTATTATTGGTATTGTCCGTATTAAGAAGGTGGTTACTAGTCCCGAGGAGAGGTTTATGCTGTAATAAATAAATCAGAAGGGATTTCCTGTTTAACTTCTTGAAGGAAAATGATATTGCTACTGGCCCCTGTCAATAACTTATTATTAGATCCTACGGAGGTGCCTAACTAATCAATATTAACCTCCTGACGCAAAATATAGGTCCTACCTGGGATTACACTGAAGATCACTGCAATGGCCCACCCTACACTCTACCATCAAGAACTCCATTCTGATTTGACCTTAGAAGTTGCCAAGGTGTAGGACCCCAACAAACAAACTATCACCATCCTTTTAATAGTATGTCGGCTGTAAAAAGATATTCAGTTCTGACCCCGATGCTAACCCTCCGCACGCTCCACAGGGTTTCTCTACCTTATCTCATAATCTATCCATCGTTTATATCAATGTTTTGCCTATTTTCTTGTAATTGTCGATATATATTGGTATAGCTCTGTTTAGTGTGTATTACCATTTCTCAGTAGGATTGGAAATCAGTGAATCGGCACTGCAAACCCCTTATTCAGCTGAAGATAACCGCTTGAACAACAAATAACGGAACACAAAATATCTAAATTAACTATTGACCATTGTACAGGAATCGACATTTAACCAAGCAATTATATTTCTGACCCAGATGGCGATTGAACATCTACTTCAGCAAATGCATGTGAGCGTTTATTTCATGTGTAGTCGATTCAGCCTAGACATTAATTTATACCAACCAGACGGGATGGCCAAATGGGTTAGAGCGTCCATCTCCCGTGGTGGGTGAGCGTGGGATCGTGCGTTCGAACCCTGGCCGAGTCAAACCGATGACTTAAAAATTGGTACTTGTCGCTTCCTAACCTTGCGCTCAGCATTTTTAGGATGGGCAAGGAGCAGTGGAATGAGGAAGACCAATCATCCGTGATTGAAATTTCCCCAGCTTAAGGGGCTGTTACATTACGACACATCGCGCCAACATATGCCAACATATGTGATTTTTGCCAGCCACGTTGGGATACGTTGTTATGCATTACACATGCATTAGGTGCATGTTGGTATAAGTCAATGTACATCAACGTTCATCGAGATATGGCATTGCACATCAGGGGGTCGTCAAAGTTTTGTGCACAAAACATTTGACGTATGACAATGTTCGAAAACTTGTGGATTTGAAGTCGGCTGTACATTATGTATACTTTAGGCATACATCAATGTATGTTAGACATACATTAGACAAATGTTGTTCACTATGTTGCACTCCATTGACCTACATTAATGGCAGTGGGAACATACAGTCCATGTACTGACAATGTATGGATAACGTACGTCTAACATATGTCTAATGTACTTTTAGCATTTCTCCAGCGTGTCTTGACGTATGTAATGTATGAGGCGTAGTTCTGATGATCGAATAACTATATAACATTCACCGGCATTCTGCAAACGTACCATGAGCGTAGTTCAAGCGTTTTTCACCCAGAAGCATGTTAGCCATAAGTTGGTCATACGTTGGCCATACGCTATATATATGGTATGCATACGTCCAATATTGCCCCCTGCGCGGAAAAGTTTGATGCTTCTCGACGTAAAAAAGTGATTTTACGCATTGGCCGTGTGCTTGTGAGATGCATCATAATGTGACAGGGCCTTTAATCAACTAATGTGCCAAAACAAATATCGAAGTTGTATCGATTGTGTATTCATCATGTATCCCAGTTTTCCTCACAGCCTCACCGGTATTACCAACAAACTAGTGACGTGTTATACAGTTATACCCAACAAAAGCCATACATATTATACACATCATTGTCCAGTGCGGTGTCCATATTGGTCATACCATCTCATCACTTTATCCACAAATACTTCAAATGCACCATCACTAGGTTTTATTTGTGTTTTCTATTTAATTTGATTAAGAGCTTTATACTGCTGAACCAATTTTTTAATCCGCGTGAAGTTATTAAACTGGAACAAATATTTGTAATGACAGCAAAATAACAGGTTCCCCTATTTATTACTTTTAAGTAAAACTAGGCAGTGTGATCAATTTACTGTCTCACTTCATATTGACAACAAGAAACATATTGAGAGAGACAGAGAGAATGAGACAGAGACAGAGACAGAGAGTGAGACAGATGGAGAATGAAACAGAAACAGAGACAGATATACGCAGACAGAGAGACATAACGGTTGGAAATAAATGGTTTGATGTGCGCCCCTTGGTCATGTTGTCCACATTCCCTCGTACTAAGATGTGATGTTGTCTAGACATCAAACATGGAAGGTTGGGTTGTACTCTAGATTAGCGCTTACTCTGCTATACTTTGGACGGTTGGTTGTCAGAGTTTTATGTCATGGCAACTTCTAGATTCATATCAGGAAGGGTAGTGACTTATGACAGTGTGAACTCATGGTAACGTTATAGTGCTGCCCCACTGGGAGATGATGCTGCCAGCACCATGACCTGATATCCCACTCACTCCCATTATCCTGACACTGAGCCAACCAGTCCTTGCCCTATCTAATAATCCCGATCGCCTGGCTAGGAAGCGACAATTAACAATTTTCAAGTCATTGTTTTGATTGGACCAGGGTTTGAACCTGTGGGCTTGAATCCCACAATCTGCCAACACAGGAGACGGACGCTCAGCTCATTCGGCCATCCTGTCTGATATTGGATTAGATGGTGTATCTTGAGTTTCGAGGGCATTATGACTTATGAAACCGATACACACAGGTACATATATATCGATACCAGGATCAACCAAGGCCACATTCTGTACAGAATCCATAGCCATATCCTCAACAACCTCATCATCATCATCATCATCATCATGATGTCGGTCGCGATGCGACAAAGACTGCTTTCATTACTTGACTGCTGCTCTCCATTTAGCTCTCTGCTGGGAGAGTGATGGTACATTTCATGAAAGCTGCCTGTAAAAGTGTTGAAGTGCTGCTGGCTTTTGCAAGTTACCAGTGGCACTCTCTCGGGGAGCAAATAGAGGTTTCACACCGGTAAGAACATGTCCAGACAGGCGCAAACTATTTGTCCCTGCAGTGGCTGGTCGGGAGATGTTGGGAGTTCCATACATCAACCGCCCTTGTTGCTGCCACAGTGACATGGTTTTCTGTTCAGGGTTTGCTCCCTTAGCCTTGGTTCTGTCAAGAACCTGTACCACAAGGCAGTGGTGTACAAGTCTGCAGGGCAGAGGCGTCAAACTCCCTGATGTATTGCAATACCTGCATACCCACAAAGGCTTTATATTAGTAAACACATGTACTCATACTATTACATACTACTAGTCGTAACAAGTATCATACTAATGCTAAGGATGAAGAGGAACAGGAGGAGCAGGATAATCAATATGATAATGAAGAGGAAGAAGAGGGGGAGAATATTAGAATGAGGTGGGTGCGGATGATTATGGATGATTAGTATGCTGATGATTAGGATGTTAGGATAAAAGGATGATTAGGATAGGAAGGATGAGGATAAGAAGAATGAGGATGATAAGGATGAGGAGGATAAGAAGGATGAAGAGTATGAGAATGACGAGTATCCGGATGGCATGGGGGAAAAAGGGGAGGATGAGGAGGAAGATGAGGATGGTGGGGAGGGTTATGAGAGCAAGAATGATAAGGATGAGGATGATGAGGATGATGAGGATGAGAAGGATGGTGAGGATAACAATGATGAGGAGCATCTTAAGGAGAATGCGAATAATAATATTAACGCTATTTTAATAGAGCTCGCTCACTGGCAGGAACCATTATACCTTCAAGCGATGGCATGAAATATTTGCAACTTGCTTAGAATAGTTGGAAGGTAGATAAATCTCGTTGACCATTTTCGCTGTGGCAAAAGTACAGCATGCTGGGTAGCAGAGACATGGTTATATATCTTTTAGTGAGTCAGGCACTATGGCGAGCAACCACGTGATCTGACTTTGCCAAGCCACTCAGGCGCCATTAGTGGGGCCGAGCAGCTCGGGGAGCCAACATCCCCCCCACCCTCCTCCCACCCTCCCCCCACCCCCACCACCCAGCATTTGTGGGAAGGGAGGCCTGTAGCTGCAGCGTGCTGCTCTTAGAGACACGACTCTCTCTGTGCGCGTTAGCAGCATGTCTGTAGGAGCACGATAATAAATGGGTGGGTGATGGTGGGAGCGAGGTGGGTGGTGGAGATGGGAGGGTGTGGAAGGTGGGGGTATTGGGGAGGGTGGAAGATGGGGTGGCGGGGTGGGCTTGGGTGGTGAGAGGTAGGGTGGTGGGCGTGGAACGGTGTGGGAAGAGGGGGTGTTGGGAAGGGGTGGGAGGTGGGGTGGGATGGGGATTGGGTGGTAGGGTGGTGGGCTGGGGGTGGGGTGGGGTTGGGGTGGGAGATGGGGTGGTTGGGGTGGAATTGGGTGGGAGGTAGGATGGTGGGAGTAGGACGGTGTGTGAGGTGGGGTGGTTGGTGTGAGAGGGGTTGGTGGTTTACAGGAGGATGGTAGTGTTGAGTGGTGTGAGATAGGGTGGTGGGGGTGGAATTGGTTGGGAGGTAGGGTGGTGGGAGTGGGACTGTGTGTGAAGTGGGGTGCTGCGGGTGAGAAGGGTTGGTTGTGTACAAGGTGGTGGGATGGGTTGGCGTGGAGGGAGATGGAGTGGTGGTAGGATAGGGTGGTGGAAAAGGGTGGAGGTAGGGTGGTGGGAGTGGGATGGGTTGATGGTGTACGAGGTGGTGAGGTGGGACAGAGTGGTGGGAGATAGGGATGTGGGGGTGGGATAGGGTGTTGGGTAGGCTGGTGGGAGTGAGAGGGTGTGGGAGGTCGGGTGGTGGGAGTGAGTGGGTGCGGGGGATTTCTTTGTTGTTGTTTTACGTCCTAGCAACATCTAAGCTCATATCAGGATGGTTACCGTCTTGTGACAGTGCGCCCCCATGGCGACTTTATAGTGCTGCCCCACTGGCACACCATGCCACCAGCACCATGACCTGACATCCCATTCACTCACATTATCCTGACACTAACGTTTTTAATCTTTTAAAAAAAAACATTAGTGATGGCACCATGCCGCATCAGGTGGTTATTTTTGTCGTTATTGTTGGTGTTGTTGCTGTATCTCAAATGTCCACCTGCTACCGGGCTTGTCCTTGGACGCTCTGTACAGGACAGCTCTGAGCAGTTCCCCTCCGTGTATGAGTGGCTACTGGAGAGCAGCTCACTGTCTTGCTTTGTTGAGGCTCAGCTCCTGTGTCATGACAGACATGGAGCGCACACACCCTCCCACCCCATACACCTTCCCGCCCCACACACCCTCCCACTCCACACACCCTCCCACCCCACACACCCTCCCGCCCCGACACACCCTACCACACCCAGACACCCTCCCACTCCGACACACCCTCCTGCACCCGCACACCCTCCCACCCCTCACACCCTCCCACGCCACACACCCTCCCACCCCTCACACACAATCCCAACCCCACGCACGCTCCCACCCCCAGGCACCCTCCCACCCCCACGCACCCTTCCACACACCCACATTTATCCACCCCGACACACCCTCCTACACCCGCACCCCCTCCCACCCCCTCCCACCCTCCCACCCCCCACCCCCACGCACCCCCACACACCCTCCCACACCCACGCATTCTCCCACACCGACACACCCTCCCACACCAATGCACCCTCCCACACCCACGCACCCACCCACCTACGCACCATCCCACACCTACACATCCTACCCCCACACATCCTATCTCCCCGCACCCATCCACCACCCACTTCTCCCCCACCCATCCCACACCCAACCCACCACCCCCAACCCCATGCACCACTCCTAAGTGCCATTTCCACGCACCTCTCCTACCAAACCACACACATATCCCCACCCCACCTCCCACATCTACCCCTAAAGGTCACCCCCCACATACCCCTTCCACCGCCTCCACATGACTCTACCTCACCCATACACCACACACTTCTACCCCCCTCTCCCCCTCCTGATATAACCTTAGATGTTGCTAGGACGTAAAAACAACAACAAACCTATAGCTACCCCCCCCCCCCATCACCTACCTAAGCACCCCTCCCAATGTACCACACCACACCACACCACACAGCACCACGCCACGCCACACACATTTCTACCATCTATCCACCACCCAATCAAATGCACCCTCCGCCCCCCCCCCCCCCCTCTCAGCCACCACACACCTCACCCACTACACCACAACCATCTCCCCACTCCCTGTATCAAAGGTGGCGGCACGTGCACCGTTGTGGGTTCCTGCCGTTAGCGTGACGGCGCCGACGACTGCCCACCACCGAGCTGACAGCATGTGAGACCTGATAGCTGCAGACCCCGACGATATCAGGTTATCTACGTGTGTGCGATGTTTTGGTTATGGCCCAGTCATACCATGGCCTGCGTTCGCTTACAATCGCTTTGTGACCAAAAGCCCTTGAGCTCCATGTGACCAAATTGAAACAATTTGTTACAAACTATAAGAAAACCTTGTTCAGCCACCGTTCGGCGATCGTTCGGTGACCGTTCGCCGACAGTCGCCAAATGGTCGCCGACTGTTCAGTGACCGTTCGCCAAACAGGCTGATTTTGTGTCCGATCGGATCATGACGGGTCGGCAATCAGGTGGCGATTAGTCGGCGACCGGTCAGAGACCGGTCGGCGAATGTTTGTGCTGGTGGCCAACCAGTCGCCAACTGATCGCTTACTGATCGGCAACTGGAATGCGCCGAGCAATTGGCGAGACGGCGCCGACCTGGCTGTGACCTAGCGGCGACCATTCGCCGAATGCTTGGCAAGCGGTACTTTGGTCACCGCGAAGTCGCAGAGCTGTCGCCACAAAGTCGCCAACAGTCGGCGAGCATTTGTCGAACGAGCGGCGACATTGTGGCTTCTTCTTCTTCATCGTGTCGTTCCACCAGTTGGCTATTTCAGATGCTGCTCACCCAGTGTTTAGAGCAGCTGATGGCAATGTTGTTGGCCAATGTCAGGTCTGCCGCAGAGCAGGCAGTGGCCATCACGGGGACACCAGTAGGCGTTGCATCGTCTGTCTGATGCCGCATTCACAGGTTTCTGATGAGTCAGAGTACCCCAACTACAGCATGTTCACTCAGGACCGGCAAACCTGTGTCCACAACCAGGTCAGAGCCTTCCAGGTTACCCAGGGGTTCTCTGCGCCAGCAGGGAGGTATTCTTCAGCACGGATGTTGAGGTGCACGCTGGCGTCTAGGGCTTCGAGTCGCTCCCTCCACATCTTCACACGGGTCGCTGTCGCTGTTGTGTTGATGGGCTTGGTGTTTCTGATGAAGCTCCTATGTGACTTCAGGCATGGCACCACTGCGAGATGTCCATGGCGTGGATGCCTTTGGTCTGTTGCTTGCCACCTCCATTCTGTGTGGCTCGCCACCACTCTCCTGATGTCAGTTGGAGCAATTCCGGCGAGTACAGGCAGGCTATTGATGTTGGCGACTGCAAGGCAAGAACATTTCTCTGACCATGGGAAAAAGACTCGGCGACCGGTCGGCACCGGTTGCCGACTGGTCGCAGACGCCAGAGGTCGCAAGGAGGTTGTTGGTGCTGCAGCAACAACCTCCTTGCGACCAAAATGGGTGGAACTGGTCGGCGATTAGTCGGCGATCGCTCGGCGTTCACTCGTGAAATGGACGTATGGCGGACGTAATTTAATCGCAACACACTCGCAATTTGATTGTAGGCGATCGCAGGCATCGTGTGAATGGGGCTTTACCTCAGAGTGCAGGCTACCTCAGGTGCCTCCAATAGATATAGTACGGAGCCGCTACCCCAATATCTGGGCCCATATGTATGAGCCCGGGTTAGTGGTCTTAACCCTGCATCGTGCGGATTTCCCGGGTTAGTGGCGAAAAGTCTGTATGTATGTGTCGGGGTTAAACTAACTCGGCGAGTTTAAAGTCGCCTGCACTAACCCCATGCGAAAGGAGGGTTAAAGGTGGGGTTAGGAACCTATGATGCCCAAATCTATTCAATGCGACCATATTTAACAGAAGTAGATACGCAATAAGTGAAATTTTATCAATTTAACCCTAAATTCGAACCCTTCTTAAGGATACCACCGCATTGGCGGCGATATTAATATTTATATTTTCGAATCGACGAACGTACAGTCCACAAACCGCCGCTGCCGCCAGTATGGAAAGCGACGTCGATGCGGCGGTGGCGGCGATTTGTTTACTTTACTTCGTCGATTCGAAAATATAACTATTAATATCGCCGCCAATGCGGCAGTAGCCTTAAGGAGGGTTCGAATTTAGGGTTAAATTGATAAAATTTCACTTATTGTGTCTGTAATTGTGTTAAATATGATAGCATTTAATATATTTGAGCCTAATATATGGCTACAAACGCAGAGGGATTTACCAAATCTATAAATAACTGAAACGTTAGCTAACTCGGGCGCGTTTTGGTCTCATACATCCCCCGTGACACATTTGGAACTCTGCGGTTAGCTAACCCGGCACCCTCCTTTAACCCTGGTCCAGTTAAAAATTGGCTCATACATATGGGCCCTGAGTGGGTAATCGGGGTGTTAAGTCCTCGTCACGCTTGAGGATAGATGACAGTTCGGATGGTTTTCCAGTGATGGTTTGCTGCCAGTGCTACACATCATTTCATATATATATATATGCTGTATAATAATTACACGAGTATAATAACCTATAATTCCATACTCGCTCCTCACACCCACCCACCCATAATCGGGTGGTGGAGCCTCGGGTTAGTCATGTACTGCTCCAACCTACTCAGCCTCAGCTCCGATGGTGGCGCCACCTCTCTTCTTGCTCATTATCCTGATTCACTCACTGCTGATAGTTGTTCGCCCTTTCACTCCACCTAACTCCCTGCTCCACCCTCACCCAACCACTCCCCTCTCTCCTTGACCCTGCTGTCCCCCTTCAGCCCCTGCTCCACCACCAACCATATTGTGGGCACATATATATTCAATTACCAATGTATTATGCGAGTATGAAGACATGGAATGGAGCTACTTCATTATTATTATATTATTCTATCATTGCTTCTATGTCCAACTTCCTGTACCTTCCTGGTGCGACCTGTGGCGCCACCACCCGCTGTTACTATTACTATCCCTACTGGACTTGGGAATCTCATACGCGCCAGAGGAATATTTCTTTTTTTAAAGCTGTATGGTCCGATCAAAACATCAGATTTTCAAAACGCAAACAGTTATCTAGATTTGATTCCGCATAGCTAACTTAGATACTTGTGCACTTATTAAGCATTTGTCATCACATATAAAGGAGTAGCTTAATAGAACCTGTTACTGCATAAGCATATAGTGTTAGAGCTTTGGCAAGCTTGCCGAAATTAATTTCCCACATTTGCACTTCAAATATCTCAAAAGTTAGCCATTTAAAATAAAAGTTACTTCAATCTAATGTAAGGTAGATTATAATGATCAACCTAATATCTTTATCTCAGGATATAACCGAAACTCTAAATCATCGGACTATGCAAATTTAAGGGCAAGGGCTCTTGGTGAGAGATCATACTAACCATATATATATGATATATAAGCAAGTTTACACGTATAAATGTGCGGAATGGAATTGTTATATTATTGTTATTCGATACCATACTGTCCCTCTCTCCAGGTGATGGGTGGCGCCACCACTAGCACGTACCCTAACCGGGGGCACTTTACTGTGTCATTCGCACCCAAGAATACACTGCCTGATACACGTGTATATGTGAATAGGTGATAATGGTTTTACGGCCTGGTAACACTTGATGACATCAAGATAATTCTGGTGGGTTTCCAGTGGAAATATCAAGACCATGTTGGTGGCTTTTCAGGAACAGCTTGCTGAGGTACTGATTATATCATATATATGGAATTCGTGATAACACACAAATCTGCATATATGTCAGTGAGTGATAGTGCTTTTGTGTTCTAGCAAAACTTGATGACACATCCGTACAATCCAGATGGATTGCTACTACTGGCGCCATATGCAGGAGTCAGTGTTAGTGGGGTTTGGTGTTAGAGCCTATTACCGTTTGGCTATCACCGACGTCGGGAACTGTGTCAAGTCGTATGCAGGAGCGCGTAACACTTTCATTATAGCTAAACATGAATTTATTTATAGATTTGGGAAATCCCTCTGCGTCTGTACCCATATGTTAGGCTTAAATATATTAAATGCTATCATATTTAACAGAATTAGATACGCAATAAGTGAAATTTGATGAAATTAACCCTAAATTCGAAGCAATATTAACGCTGCTGCCGTAACGGCGGCGATATTAATATTTATATTTTCGAATCGACGAGCATAAAGTAAACAAATCGCTAATACATTGCCGCCAATGCGTCGACGTCGGCCAGTATGGATGTCGACATCGACACGGCGGTGGCGACGGCGGCGATTTGTTTACTTTACATTCGTCGATTCGACACTATTAATATTGCCACCAATGCGTTGGTAGCATTAATCTGGGTTCGCTTTTATGGTTAAATTGATCAAATTTCACTTATTGCGTATGTAATTCTGTTAAATATGACAGCATTGAATAGATTTGGGCACAACCTTACGCTAACACCGCCCTTAAACATCATATGAAACAGGTTTAGTGTCGCAGACCTTAAACGCGCGGTGTTAGGCCTATCACTGACTCGTGCATACCGACTTTTCGGCGCTAAACCAGAAATCCCATCTAAACGCGTTTTGGCTCGCTAACACTGACTCCTGCATATGGCCCCTGGTGTGTAACTGATATATCCATAATATGCGTACTAAATTATACCAGACTACCAAACCACCAGTGTGTCACTCACCCGCACTACCACCCCCACACATTACCACCCACCCATACTATTAATACCACCCACTTTACAACCCCCCGAGCCCCTACACAATAAAGTAGACCGAGCGACCATTCATTGCTGCAGCTCGGCTGACATGTGCAAGATACAGACACCGCCTTATGTTGAACCCCTCCCACCACAACCCCCACTACCCTACCCCGCCCACCCCCTCCTTCACCCCACCGCTTCTCCCTCCCCTGCTCCACCTCCACCTACCACTCGCCCACCATTCTCCCCCTCCTTATTCCACTGCTCCACTTCCAGCCCTCCACTCTCCCACCACTCTCACCCCCTCCTTATCCCCCTGCTCCACCCCCACCCCACCACTCTCCCCTCCTTCACCCCACTGTCCCCCTTCCAGCCCTGCTCCACCCCCACCTCATGACTCCCTCCCCCCCCCACCTCCATATCCCTCTGATCCACTCCCACCCCACCACTCTACTCCCTCCATATCCCCCTGCTCCACTCCCACCCCACCACTCCCCCCTCCTTCACCCCGCTGTCCGCCTTCTTCCCCCGCTCCACCCCCACCTCATGACTCCCCCCGTCCCCCCTCCATCTCCCTCTGATCCACTCCCACCCCACCACTCTACTCCTTCCTTATCCCCCTGCTCCCTCCCCACCCCCCACTCTCCCCTCCTTCACCCCCACTGTCCCCCTTCCACCCCTGCTCCAGCCCACACCACCACCCTCCCCCTCCTTCACCACGCTGTCCCTCTTCTCCCCCTACTCCACCACCATGCCACCACTCCCCCCCCCCACCCCCCTACTCCTTCACACCACTGCTTCTCCATCCCCCCTGCTCCACCTCACCTCACCTCACGATTGCTCCCGTTCACCCCACCTAACTCCCAGCTCCATTCATCGTCTTTACCCTCTGCCACGAAACCAGCTTCATCAGCCACACACTCGCCATATCATGCCGAGAGTACCCGGCAACATGTACAGTTAAAAGCTGGCAGCGTGTAGTAGTCTAATAAAAAGGGAATTTTAAGGCTGGTCCAGCAGCAATACTGATATTCAGCCTTCCGCTTGCCCCTCAGGTGGGCCTCACAGTTCGGCCCAGCATGCCAGGTCGCAGCCAATGACTAAAGTGCCTGTCACACCTTACCGGATTGAGCAACGGACATAACCGGACAAAGAATTTTCTACTCCGGTGGTGTTTAGTATTAAAATGTATCGAAATGTGTCGAAATATTGTGCTATCGGGTCAAAAGCCGCCGGATGAAATGAAAGCTAAACGGACATGGAACGATGAACCAACGGGCGCAAACCAAATGTCAAACGGACGGTCTGAACATGAACCGGACACATACTGGACTGTTTATGTCACATGATGGACACGCTCAATACATATAAAAAGCCAGCGGACCGAATTCCTGTCAACGGAATATTCAGGAAGCTAACCGGAGAGCTTTCGGGTGGGTACTGGACATGAACCGGATAAAACAGACTAAACAAACTTAGACCAGACAACAACCATGCATGTCAGTCCGGCGCATCCATTCCATGTTTTGGCATTTTCAAAACTTGCCACCATACACGCCGGCCACCACCAGACAGAGAACAGAAACGCCAGATGCTGACCATATATAAACCGGACATTGACATATTTCACCGGACTGTGTCTGGTTTCTTTCCGTTTCCCCAATCCGGTAAGGTTTGACTGGGCCTTTAAAAATCTATACTTGTCACTACCTAACCTGGCGCTCTGTATTATTACTAGGATAGGCCAAGGAGCAGTGGAATGAGGAATACCAATTGTCCGTGATTGAAATTTCCCCGGCATAATCAACTAATGTACTACATCAAAACCTCCCTAACCAACCACCTCCACAGATCGACCACTGCCCTATATCGATCGCTTTATTTAGGTCCCAAACGATTGCCCATACAATACCATTGTAATGATTTTTTTTAAACTCCCTAAACCGACAACGTCCCTAAATGGACCATTTAAAGTCAGTCCCATGGTCGGTCAAATTAAAGAGGTTTTATTGTACTCTGTGTTTATGAATTCACCACCTTCTCGACATTCCGGCGTCTTCACATGCTGGGTCGTGGCTACCAGCGGAAACACACTCAGAATAGTCGTGTTATTCTTATCCGCGGTGTACACCTTCTTTGGTGGCGTTATTTGATGCTTTATTTTGGGTACTAAACGTTCAGATGCATGCATTTATGTAACTCATACCTATTAATTTCTTATATTGACAAGTGGCAATTTGTGTTTTTTTGCCATTTTGAATGGCCAATATCTCGAAAAATAATTATGTCAGTTGTCATTACTCTGGGAAGAAATAGACTTGATATATGCATATAGATAAGGCATATTTCTTAAAGACAAGTTCATCTGGCCATTATATTTTGAATTATTGATGTCTGAAATGTGGGTTTCATGGACAATGCCAAAATAGCAGATTTTTGCGTCATTTGTGTGAATATTAAAAAGCCTACAACTTTTTAAGTAATCATCCGATTTTTATGAAATTTGTGTCATTTTACTTCTCCTGGTACATTGATTGATTGTGGATTGATTGGTGGTTGCTTTACGCCGTGTCGGCAGCATAGGCCATATTCACGGTGAGAAATGTTTGATTTTTGTTCAAACCATCGCTTTTACATGTAAAAGCAGACAATCAATTATGTGCCAATAGACACTCATTAAATTAGAAAGCTCACAATGATATATTTGTGGTCAAATTGCGGATGGTACAAGCTATGGAACTATATCAAAATATGGTACTTTCGATTGAGTTGCAAAAATGACTTGGGATACATAATAAGGCACTGGCTGTAGTCGATACATGACTGTGGTCTGAGGGCAATACCCGGGTAGAGTTGTGTGAAGTGCATTGAACCGGAGACAAGGGACATTCTACACACCCTGTATGGGCAAAGTCTGTTCCGGCAGGGAATGTTATCATCGAAGAGACGTGGAACTAGAGGGAAGGTGAGAGATATGGGGAGGGATGGGTTGGAGTGATGGGAAAGGAGAAAAAGGGGTACGGGAAAGGAGAGTGTGGGGGAGATGGGAATGGAGAAGTAGGGGACGGGAAAGGAGAGTGTGGGGGAGATGGGAATGGAGAGTGGGGGAGATGGGGAAGGAGAGTGTGGGGGAGATGGGGATGGAGAAGAAGGCGTACGGGAAAGGAGAGGGTGTGAGAGATATGAATGGAGAGTGGGGAGATGGGGAATGAGAGTGTGAGGGAGATGGGAATGGAGAAGAAGGGGTACGGGAAAGGAGAGTGTGGGGGAGATGGGAATGGAGAAGAAGGGATACGGGAAAGGAGAGTGTGAGGGAGATGGGAATGGAGAGTTGGGGAGATGGGGAAGGAGAGTGTGGGGAGATGGGAATGGAGAAGATGGGGTATGGGAAAAGAGGAGTGGGGGAGCTGAGGATGGAGAGTGTGGGGGAGCTGGGAATGGAGAGTGTGGGGAAGATGGGAATGGAGAGTTGGGGGAGCTGGGGATGGAGAGTGTGGGGGAGCTGGGAATGGAGAGTGTGGGGAAGATGGGAATGGAGACTGTGGCGGAGATAGGGATGGAGAGTGGGGGAGATGGGGATGGAGAGTGTGGGGAGCTGAGGATGGAGAGTGGGGGAGCTGGGAATGGAGGGTGTGGGGAGATGGGAATGGAGAGTTGGGGAAGCTGGGGATGGAGTATGTGGATGAGATGGGAATTGAGAGTTGGGAGAAGATGGGAATGGAGAGTTGGGTGTTCGAGTCTGTGGATATGTAGGTCGGCTAAAGTGAAAAACAATACAGATGGAGAGAAAGAGAGAAAGTAAAGCAAAAGTAAGAGCGTAAGAGAGAGTCCAAGCCCTTCTGGTTTATTATATATAGTACATGGATTCTTGGTATACGATCATGATGGGGCTGTCACACTATGACGTGTGTCCCGGCGACCCGTCAGCGTTGAAAGTACTATGTTGCCCGTCGAGAAACGTCAAACTTTTCGGCGGTTTGGTGGAAAAGATCGGCGTCAGCGCGGCGCGTTATGCGCGCGCGGCCAACGTTTGTCAACGCGCTGGGGAAAAAAAAAAAAAAGTTTGGCGCGACGTCTTCATTTAACCTTAAATGTTGCTAGGGCGTAAAACAAAAACGGCCCAGTTTGCCGCAACGTGTGAGCAACGACCCTCCCGCGCGCGCGCCGTCTTCCTAGCGTTCCCATAACGTTATTCCGGCGCGTCCAACGCAGCGCGACACGCGCCTAACGTCCTCCTAGCGTTCTTACCCATTTACTCCCGCGCGTTGCCGGTCGCTGGTGGTTTTTGACACGTTCAAAACACTCAGTGACCAATAACACGCGCCGACTTTCGCCGCCGACCGTCAACGTCAAAGCTAGTGTACCGACGTGTACCGACACGCCCATAACGCGCCACCAGCGCTTCTCGATATTTCACCAAATATCGCCCCAAAACACCACACGTTGACGGGTCGCCGGCGAGAAGCGTCGTAGTGTGACAGCCCCATGACATTCACTTCAACCAATAGCAACGCATCATTCCCAGTTCCTCCAAAAGGGACTCAGCATTTCTGGTTACCATGACCACCAGTGGTCTACCCACCACCAGAGCTGGTTGATGTGGCCACCACCAACCTTGACCCCTGTGTGCATTGACCCCTACCTCAGCAGAGAGTCAGGCCCTGAGTGCATGGGAAATGGGAATGGAGAGTGGGGGAGCTGGGGATGGAGAGTGTGGGGAAGATGGGACTGGAGAGTGGGGGGCTGGGAATGGAGAGTGAGGGGAGATGAAAATGGAGAGTGTGGGGGAGATGGGAATGGCGAGTAAGGGAGATGGGGATGGAGAGTGTGGGGGAGGTGCAAATGGAGAGTGGGGGAGGTGGGGATGGAGAGTGTGGGGAGATGGGAATGGAGAGTGGGGGAGCTGGGGATGGAGACTGGGGGAGATGGAAATGGAGAGTGTGGGGGATGGGAATGGCAAGTAAAGGAGATGGGGTTGGAGAGTGTGGGCGAGGTGTAAATGGAGAGTGTGGGAGATGGGAATGGAGAGTGTGGAGGATGGGAATGGAGAGTGGGGGAGCTGGGGATGGAGAGCGTGGAAGAGATGGGAATAAAGAGGGTCAGGGAGATGGGAAAGGGGAGCAGGTGTGGATATGACCGATATACACTAAGATCTCCAATCTACCCACCCAAATACACACATCAACATAGTCACATGCCCACATACACACATATAGGTCCACGTACACCCACACACACACGCACAATAACACACGCCTCCCCCGAGACATATACATGCATGCCCGCATACACATCCACACAAACCCATACCGACATACACTCCCACTCCCACACATATACACCCCCACAGGTTCTCACATACACACAAGCCAACACACATATGCCCTCACGTACACACGGACGTACCCACACACCAACGCACATTCCCACATACCACCACCAACAGATACACACACATATACAGGTGTCCATACATACACACACAGGCCCAAACACCTACACAAACCTACACAGTAATACACACACATACACATACTCATGCGGACCAGACGGGATGGCCGAATGAGTTAGAGCGTCCGTCTCTGTTGTTGGTAGATCGTGGGGTCGTGGGTTCGAACCCGGGTCCAGTCAAACCAATGACTTCAAAATTGAGACTTGTCGCTTCCTAGCCTGGCGCTCGGCATTATTAGGATAGGGCAAGGACTGGTTGGCTCAGTGTCAGGATAGTGTGACTGAGTGGAATATTAGGTCATGGGGCTGGTGGCCTGGTTTTCCAGTGTGGCAGCACTATAACGTCGCCATGAGTGCGCACTGTCACAAGTGGGTACCCGTCCTGATATGACCTTAGGTGTTGCTAGGACGTAAAACAACAACAAACAAACAAACATACGCCTGCACAGACACGTGCTTGTGCATACCATCCCAAATACACACACCCATACACACAGGCCCACATACCCACTCACAGACACCCACCCACATATACACGCACATCTACACACAGGCCTTAATACCCATACACCTACCCACACACATACACATGCGTTTACACATACAAGCACATCTTCACCCAAGCCTTAAAGTTGCCTAGTCCGATGAAGCGTCCCATTTTTAAAACCAAAACACTTACCTATATTTGATTCTACATATTTATCTTAGATACTGGTTCCATTATTAAGCATTTGTTGTCACATAGAAGGGCTTAGGGAGTCAATTTAATAGAACCTGTTACTGCATACGCCTATGGCATCAGAGTTTTGGCGTGCTTGCCAAAATTAACTTGGCATGTTGTCACTTCAAATATCTCCAAATTTAGCCATTTAAACTAAAAGTTACTTCAACCTAAGGTAAAGTAGCTTATAATGATCAATTTAATGTATTTATCTCAGAAAATGACAGAAACTCAAAGCCATCGGACTATGCAACTTTAATAATACAGACACCTACACACGGTCCCACCCACACCCACACATACACACACAGCACAAACACAAGCACATACAACCCTGCACCCCAACACCCAAAACTTGTCGTCCAAACACACACACACACACACCCCTACACACAGGCCCACATATGCACACACCCACATACACGCGCGCCCGCACAGACAGGCACATCTACACACGCCTGCATACATACACGCACCCCCCACCCACACACGCCCTCACCCCCACACACACCCACACAGACAGGCACATCTACACACACCTGCATACACACATGCACCCCCTCCTCCCACCCACACACGCCCACCCAGACACGCACATCTACACACAAGCTTTAATGCACACACCTACACCTACACAGGTATTGCAGGTATTGAAGGTATAGCAATACCTCAGGGAGTTTGACGCCTGTGCCTTGCAGGGTTGTACACCACTGCCTTGTGGTACAGGTTCTTGACAGAACCGAAGGCTAAGGGAGTAACCCTAAACAGAAAACCATGTCACTCTGGCAGAATTAAGGGCTGTTGATGTATGGAACTCCCAACATCTCCCGACCAGCCACTGCAGGGACAAATAGTTTTGCGCCTGTCTTGACATGTTCTTGCCGGTGTGAAACCTCTATTTGCTCCCCGAGAGAGTGCTGCTGGTCACTTGCAAAAGCCAGCAGCACTTCAACACTTTTGCAGGCAGCTTTCATGATGATGATGATGACACCTACACACATACCCCCATACCTACTCCTACATAGACAGGCCTACGTACACAGGCCCCCACACAGACATGCAGATCCACACACAGGCCCTAATACACACACACCTACACACACAGGCACACATACCCACACAGCTACACACACAGGCTCACATACCCACACATAGGCAGCTCCCCCCCCCTCCACCCCTCCACCATCACCTCACCCCTGCTCGGGTGGAACAAGTCAACCTTTCACAGCGCCGCTCGCAGCCTCAAGAGACACCTCGTCAACCACGCGCCATGCTCTAAGTGACGGTCACGTGACCCGGGCGGGCCAATGCGCGCGTCGCTCACCCGACACGCGGCACTGAATGGGCCGCGTCGGGCGGGCCGAGCATGCGCATTGTTACCGCGGGAAGGGGCGTGGACTATCGGGGTGTGCGGAGTGGGAGGCCGGCAGGGTAAGGGTGTAAGGGGGTGGTGGCGGATGGGGGTGGGGGTGGAGAGAGGTGTGCTGAGGGACTGAGATAATGTAGCGGGTGTTGGATAAGGGTGTGGGTAAGTGGGATCGGGTCGTGTGTGGCAGTGGGATCGTGGTGAACTTGTGGCTGGTTGGTTGTTGGCGTTTTATATCTAAGGTCATATCAGGACAGGTACCGATTTGTGACAGTGCACACTAATGGAGACTCTATAGTGCTGCCCCACTGGAAGACCAGCCTGCCAATACCATGATCTGATATCCCTATCAGTCACATTATCTTGACACTGAGCCAACCAGTCCATGCCCTATCCTAATAATAGTAATATATGCTGATCGCTTGGCTATGAAGTGACAAGTATGGATTTTTAGGTCATTGCTTTGACTCGATTAGGGTTCGAACCTGTGAGTTTGAATCCAACTGTAAAAATATACGGATTTTCAGTTTGGATTTATATATTGGCAAAGCACATTAGTATTCTCGGGCGATGGAGTGGGGACCATGAATATGTAACAGAGAAGCAATGGCTGCCCCACTCGCTTTGTGACATAAGCACCTATACCAGTATATGGAAATGTGTTACCGCATAGTGACCAAGATTGTAGTGTGATGTTCATTTTTAAGAGACAGTTAATAATTATTGAAATGTTCCCTTCATGCACCAGAAATAGTGCAATTAAAGGCGAGAAGCATTGAAATATGTTTGTTGTAATTGTCTGCAACTATCTGTTACCACAGGGCTGATGGACAAGCACACCCAGCCATCCTGCATACATTATGGACACCACCTGCAGCTGGGGTTGAGTGACAGCTGCCCTCTATTAGGGTATCGCCCACCCAGGCTGTAGAGGGTGTCTGATTGGCTGGCTGTGTGAGCCCAGTCACCTGTATTCCGTATACCTAATACGCATACCCCATAGGAGGACTCTTGATGAAGCACTCTTGGTGGGGACTCCACTTTCTAACCTCAAACTAACAACATCTATTCCAAAGACATCTGTTCCAAAGCTGTGTGCAACACCCATTGGACTCAGGTTCAATGGGTGGTAGGCACTGATTCTGATATACACCAGCAATGAGTATCTGTGTGGGCAGTTGGTAAGGAGTGAGGGTGATAGGTCGCCACCAGGTGAACAGGAGTTGATGCCAATAAAGCATAACCTCTTCACTGTCAATCTTGCACAACTTGTCTTCCTTTCTTCCTTATGAGTTGTTGAGAGTAATCACAGGTGGGGATTGACAAACAGTTGTCAGAGCACACCTGTGGAGCACATTAATATTTGGGGTTCAGACGGCCGAGTCCTGACATATTACACCACGATCTACCGAACAGGAAACTGACGCTCAACTTATTCGGCCATCCCGTCTGGTCAAGTGAGCTTGTAAGTTAAAGTTGCATCGTCCGATAAAAGTAGAAAAGTGCCGGCAACAAACACTTATCTAGCTTTGGAGCTATATATCCAACTCAGATACTTATTCAGTATGTATTGCTACATAGAACGGTGTACTACGTTAATTTAATAGAAGCTCTTACTGCTTAAGCCTATGGGATCAGAGTTTTGACAATCATGCCAAATTAATTGTGCATTTTTTTCACTTCAATTGCCTTATAATGCAGCCATTTTGAAGCAAAGGAACTTCAAACAAGTAGGGTAGATTATAACGATCAACCTAACATAGTTATCTCAGACAATGAGAGAAATCATCGGACTATGAAACTTTAAAGCAGTGAAATGTGTGAAAGGGTGGTATATCTGGTGGCGCGAGAGGCGTAGCTTAAGGTGGGGGGGGGGGGGAGAAGGGTCCGATGATTTTGTGTTTCTATATTCTTTTTATGTGTGCATATATGCCTACCATCTACACTACAAACATAATTATTATCCTTAAATATTACTGGGTATAGCGAAAGGAAAAATGTACATTTTCCTGCTGAAAATACTTCTTCCCTTGGGGCCCTTGAAATATTTTAATTGCATGAGCTTCTGGGGGGGGGGGGGGCCCTCTGGACTCCCATTGGGGCTCTGTCGGACACCCCATTGGGGGACTAGGTAGCCGCCAAGGCCTCCCCCCCCCCTCCCCCAACCCACCGACTTGAAGAGGCCAATCATAGCTCTGGTTACTGGATGGCCAATCATAGCTCTGGTTACTGGAGGAGATGGGCATGTGTAAGTTTGCCGGGATGGTCGGGTGTGATAAGGATGGCGGTGAGCGTGTGAACTAAGGCCGTCTGTGAGGGTCGTGGTGTGGCAGGGTGTTTGCTACATAAGGGGTTAATGGAGATGGCCCGGTATGGGCCATCTCCATTAACTACAACAGTATACTAAGTAAGAGTGTGTTTCTTCTTTGGGGGATGTATGTCCTAGCAACATCGATGGTCATATCGGGACAGGTATCGACTCTTGGCATTCCTCACTCAGCGCGACTAATGTGGGGCCTTGGGGAAACCAGTCCAATATCCCACTCAGTCACTTTATCCCGATAATGAGCAACCCAGTAATTGCCCTATTGTACTAAATAAAGGCCGCACGCTGGGGTAGATATACAAGTATACATTTTGCCAGTTAGGCCAAATAATTGTTTTAAGTTGGTTATTGTCCTTTTTGATCACACACATCAGTGTCGGGCGCCATGTTTTAATTTTAAAATTTAAAATTAGTTTCTGGCGCATGATGTAGGCATAATACGTAACTATGCTGCACAGATTGTGTACTTACAACAGTTTAATTGTTCATAGTTTGGTGCATTTTTTACAGTTTAAACAAAACAATCTAAAATTAAAAATAATAAGGGGCGGGCAATTTTTTTAGGTACGGGTGTGGACGATCACCCATTTTTATTTTTATATTTTGCCTTTTTGGTATTTGTTTAAAAAAAAATGTCGCCTGTGGTTTGAACCCATGGCCTCCCACACAGCAAGCTAGCCAGATAGCGAGCCAGGCAGACAGCGAGCCAGCCAGGCAACGAGCCAGGCAGACAGCGAGCCAACCAGGCAAGTAGCCAGGCAGACAGCGAGGCAGCCAGGCAAAGAGCCAGGCAGACAGCGAGCCAGCGTTCCTGACGATTCAGGCAGCGCGTCCGGTGCCTTCACAGTATCGAGCTGGGTGAAGAGGGCGAATGTGAACACATTTTACAGCTTCATGAGTGGTCTGACATTAGCCGTGTTCACACGGGAACAGTTTAAAGCGATTTAGACAAGGCGAATCATATGAATCGATTTAGATGCGCGTTCACACGGACTGAGTTTGAAAGTGTTTCGCGTTCACATGGGCAGTGCTTTGAATCGGTTTAAGGCGGAAGTGGATATCTGCGCATGAGCAAGTCCAGACTAACCAGCGCCAGTTTGGGTTCATCGACGGCAGCCGAGAGAGTGTGGTTTCGACCTAGATATGTATGGACTGAATCGTATTGGTTTGGAACAGTCAAAACTTCTGCTGGGCAGTGAAACCCTAAAAATAAATGATGAACAAAATATATGTGCACCTCTAGCAGGTTCATAAAGCAAATTTACCGGAAAGTCAACACACTCAGGTCTCGACTGTCACATTTCCCTCGACTGCGCATGCGTGTGATGTCATAAATAAAACGATTCAGCATAGATCGGTTCCTGTAGACCACCTTGGTAAGCATTTTACATTAAACAATTTATATGAATCGATTCAGCCCTAAAACGCCTCAGCCGTGCATTCACACGGCAAATGTGAGTTGAACTAGGCAAGTCGATTTATATGAATCGATTTAACTTCCCCGTGTGAATACAGCTTTAGATAGCTATCGTTGACCCTGTCGTTGACCCTGTGCGAGTGCTAACACTACTAGGAGTGTCTTTGGACGTCGGGGGAGAGGTCGGGTTGGGGGTGGGGGGCATGACGTGTGCCACTCCCCCAGTTACATATATCAGTTGGTGCAAGCCGGGAATATGAAAGTAAGGAATGATATCAGTGGGGCAGCACTATAAAGTCACCATGAGTGTGTACTGTCACAAGTCGGTACACATGACCTTAGATGTTGCTAGGATATAAAACTGAACCAATCAATCAATCAACCAGCTACACTGTTGGTGTCAGTGGTGGCACTTTGATGGTGACTGCATGGTGTGCGTATCCCGAAAGCCTAGGTGACAATTGACTCTGACTGATGGGCATCGCATAGGTAATGGAATCTGTATCGGGTTGCACGACTGACCTGGGCTGAAGTAGTGCATGGAGTATGTGGTACTTGTCAAACTGGTGTCAGCTTAGACTTAGAGTGTATGGACGTCAGTCCCAAGCTGGAGGTGACAGCCGACACCTGAAAGCACAAGATGATAAGTGCAACTGACACTGCCCTAATGGTGTTGTCACATTACGACGCTTCTCGCCAACGCGCCTTGATGTATGTGATTTTTTTGCGCAACGTCGGAATATGTCAGGAAGCGTTACGCTGCATTAGGCGCCCGTTAGGCGCGTGTTGGTATTCGTTCATCTACAGCGACGGTTGGCGAGCGTTAGGGGATCGGCAAAGTTTTGTGCTTGCACAAAAGTTTCGACGCATGCGGAAGTGCCAACGCTATGACGACATTTGGGGTGCGTCGAGATACGTCAGAGTCGTTGGAATAACGTTATACGAATGCTAGGCAGACACCGCGCGCGCATGATGGTCCTTCCCACAACTTGCGCCAAACTGTTGCTTTTTGTTGTTTTACGTCCTAGCAACATCTAAGGTCATATCAGGACGGCGCGCCAAACTTTTACCACAACGTCAGCCACACCCTACCAATACGTTGCGCTGACGCCGACAAGTTTGACATGTGTCGACGATTAAAAGTGAATTTTGTGCATTGGCGGCGCGCCAGCGAGAAGCATCGTAATGTGACAGCACCATAAGCTTCGAGTGCTTTCAATGCACCAGCGGTCTTCAGGCTTTCTGCAAGGTCTGGAAAGTCTTGAAAAGTTATAAGCTTCATTTGCCCCATTTCAGCACCTTGAGAAGCGACATGTCGTATCATGTATTCTGTGAAAATAAAAACAACAAGGGGACTCACATGTTTTATTGTTTAACTAGTATTCTGCACATTGTTTGTTGCGGCGTGTGCTCCAAGTGGCGCCATCTGGTGTGGTTTTACGGTACGACCACCAACTGGCGATGTGCTCTGACTAGTTAAAGCTGCATTGTCCGATGAAATATCAAATGTTCAAAACCAAACCAATTATCTAGATTTGATTTCAGATATCTAATTTAGATACTGATGCACTTATTAAGCATTTGTTTCTGCGTAGAAGGCAATACTGACAGAAGTCAATTTAACAGAACATGTTACTGCAGAAGTCTATGGTGTCAGAGTTTTGGCAAGCATGCCAAAACTAATTTTTAATGTTTGCATTCAAAATATCTCATTTAAAATAAAAGTGACTTTGAACTAATGTACAGTAGATACTAGTGATCGATCTACAATATTTATCTCAGAAAAGATACCGAAATTCAAAACCAGCGGACTATGCAACTTTAAAAGAAAGGTGGCTATAAAGTATTTTTTCGGTGAGACTGGTGCAGGCGTACATTAATGGTTAGCGAGATGGCTGCACCTAGGAGGCGCCACCAGTGGAGCTGCTAGAGTCAGCTGTCGAAGACTGTGGAAGGGAGGTTAGTGCACTTCCGGTATTTATACTTTTATAAGTACATACCCATATATACACATATTCACATACATATATATTTATATAAACAGTTTGCCCCAAGTAAACAAATAACAATATGACTGGAGTGGTTGAGAAGAGTATATATATATATTCTCTGGCGCGAATATATTAATTTCCCAACTAAAGTTAAAATTGACCTTCCGAGTGGGTCTGCAGGCGATACCGACCAGGCACAGCTGGCATACAAGTGTCAAAGCTTATGGCTAGTGGCTCCAGTGTGGCCGAATCTGGAACTACATGCAGCATGCAGTAGAGCCTAGATAAATGGTATATAATAATAAAGGAAACTGAAGAGAGTTAGTCTCCTTATTTATATTCCCATAATAGATTATAGAGCACATATATATATATATATATATATATATATATATACGTATGAGACTGTCTCAAAGGGTACTAAGCAATATGAGACAACACTTTGTCCATTGTAATGATCAAGATACTATCTGTTTATGCATTTGCTCAGGATAAACTGATTTGTTTTTTACATTGTGTTTCAGAATCCAAATTGAACACATATTGATTTGAAGCAAATGTCTTTGTATTTTCAGTTTAACTGTTTCTGTGCTGTTTTGTGTCAATCGTTACAATGGACAAAAAAAGAAAGAGTTATCACCATTTGAGACAGGCTCATATATGCATATGCACATATATATGGGTACAGACAAATACACATACAGGCATAAATGCATACACACGCACCATCAAACACACACACATACTCACATCTTTACATATACACAGTCGGCATTATAGGCTTACATTTTCATATCACCCACTAATCAAGTGATATAAGTGAATTCTATTATATCCTATAATAGGTGCCATGTATTGACCGATCAGTATATAGCTATGGCACAGAATGTGTGTTGATGTGTTTTTAATCAACCAAGCTAGGAACACTTGATTTCGATTATCGCTAGCAATTAAGTTATGCGTAAAAGAAGCCTGGATTTGCCGCACAGTAATTCAGGGAGGCGATGGAACTGATGGAGGTTCACTTCTTATCAGCAATAACGAGGCTTATTAATGCGGAATAGACAGCTGGTAACAATAATCTAAAGGAGCTGTCATATTACAACGCATTGCGCCAAAGTACGCTGACGTATATGATTTTTGGCTGCTAAGTCGTTATGCATTACGCATGCATTATGTGCTCGTTGGTATACGTCAATGTATGTCGATGTTCGTCAAGATACGGCGTCACATGCCAGGGGGTCGGCAAAGTTTTGTGCATGCACAAAGCTTTTGACGTATGACAACGTTCAACAACGTGTGGATTTTACGTCCGCAGTATGTTATGTATAGCTTAGGCGTACATTGATGTATGTTAGACATATGTTAGACTACGTTAGACAAACGTTAGACAAACATTGTTCACTACGTTGCACTGTGTTGACCTATGTTAAAGGTAGTGGGAACGTACAGTCCGTGTACTGACAATGTATGGATAACATATGGATACCATATGAGGCATAGTTCTGGCTATCGAATAACGTATATAACATTCACCTGCGTTCTGTGAACGTACCATGAGCGTAATTTGAGCATTTTTCGCCAGGAGGTATGTTAGCCATACGTTGGTCATACATTGTCCATAAGCTCTGTATACGGTATGTATACGTCCAACTTTGCCCCCCATGCCAAAAAGTTTGACGCTTCTCAACGTAAAAAAGTGATTTTACGTGTTGGCCCCGCGCTTGCGAGATGTGTCATAATGTGAGAGGGCTTTAATGAGTGATCCGAACCCAGTTAGAACTGGTCTTCCCATTTATTCTGATGTAATTTAAGCACATTTACTCGTATGCAGAAGTACGTCTTGCTATATATATATATATATATATATAGCTTATGCAGTTATCAAATCCGAGAAGTTTTAGTGCTTACCCTTGCAATAAATCTATATTATATATAATAAATTATATACATATGAAGTAATTATATATGTTGCTTGTTGGAATTTTCCATCCTGACATCTAAACTCATAGCAGGACGGGTCCCGACTTGTGGCAGTGCACACTCATGGCAATTTTATAGTGCTGCCCCACTGGGAAATCAGGCTGCCAGCACCATGACTCAATGTCCCACTCAGTCACATTATCCTGACACTTTGCTAAGCAATCCTTGCCTTATTTTATTAATGCCGAGCACAAAGCTAGAAAGCGACAAGTATCAATTCTGTAAGTCATTGGTTTGACTCAACTGGGAATCGAACTCCCGATCTCTAACACGAAGGTGTGCACTCTACCGATTCGGTCACCGCGTCCAGTAGTAAAGAAATAATATATATATATTATATAAATGAATTATGAGGAACACAGGATTTTGCAGGGGTCTACTTCTGCCTATGCAATCTTTGTATTTGCTTGTATTTGTATCAAGTATTATATTATATATACAGTACAACCTCTCTAAATGGATCAACCATGGGACCGACTTTAAATGGTCCACTTAAGGAGGTGGGAGATTTAGGGATTATTTTTAATATCGTTTCAATGGTATTGTATGGGCGATCGGTTGGGACCCAAATAAAGCGACCTATATAGAGGAGTGGTCGATCTGTGGGTGAGCGACCTAGCGTGCAGTTAGGTCTGAACCTAAATAGGTACCTCGTAACCCCCCCCCCCCCCCCCCCCCCCCCAACGCGACCTCCAGGGCCGTATGCACGAATCGGGGTTAGGCTTAGCCGGAGTTAAGGCACTAGCCGCGGTTAGCTACCTCGGGGTAGTGGCGGGTTGGACAGATGTGCAAATCGGTATGCACCAATGTTCTAGCCGGGGCGGACAGCTAACCATGAATTTATTTATAGATTTGGCAATTCCCTCCAGTCGACGATATGAATAACACCGCCAATTCGGCGGGAGCGTTAATAACGGTTCGATTTTATGGTTAATTTGAATAAATTTCACTTATGGCGTATGTAATTATGTTTAATATGACAGCATTTAATAGATTTGGGTCTAATATATTCCCGCCGATACGGCGGCGATGGCGGCGGCCATGTTTAGTAGACGTGTGACAATATGGATATCGACGTCGACGCAGCACCGCGACTTGTTTACTTTACATTCGTCGATTCGACAATATCAATCACGCCGCCAATGCGGCGGGAGCCTTAATAACGGTTTGATTTTAGGGTTAATTTGATTAAATTTCACTTATTGAGTATGTAAATGTGTTAAATATGATTGCATTGAATAGATTTACACCCACACATGCACACTAACCGCGCCGGCTAGCAGTTAAACCTGATTTGAAAATGGTTTAGCTTAGCCTAGGCTAAATTTTGCGGTTAGGGCTAACACCGATTCGTGCATACCGATTTCTCACATGTAGCCGTGTGTAGCTAGACTAGCCGTGGTTATGGCCCTAACCCCGATTCGTGCATACGGCCCCTGGCTGTCTGCCCTTCACTGACGGAGAAATATAAATTTAGATGTATAGACATACATGACGTGTGCCAATAATGTGGGAAGCTAGCATAATTAAGACAATCAGGTCATATTCTATTGTTTGACAGGCTTTATTATTTGCTATATAAATACATTACATTAATATTATTAACGGAGTACCAATAGTGTCTCGTCCAGCGTATGCTACTATCGCCCGAACGGCTGATGGCAGCGGCTTGGGCGACTTGGGTTTACGCGCATTGAGGCAAACCCAACTCGAGCAGCCGCCGAGCTAGCATGAGCACCACTCCATTAATAATATTAATATAATGTATATATATAGTACATAATACAGGCTATGCGATGCAACTACGATATAACCATGCTCTGGGACCCGTGATATAGCGGCTTCATTTGTTATTAAGGGCAGTGTGGGTTGGTGGGTAAACACCTCACCTTATACCCTAGCACACTATGACGTAACAAGCAAATGTAAGCCTGACGTGATCACGTTTCGTCATTATGTTGATGTACGTTGGGTTACGTTATGATGACGTCGGAATGATGTTAGACTGATGTCGAGCTATGTCACGTTACGTCGGGTTACATCGGCGTGCGTCAAAGTTTTGAACCTGTTCAAAACTTTCGACGTAACCCAAACATAAGGGTTTACGTTTGGCGTACGTTCTGTACACGTTTGGCAAATGTCAATGATGTTAAACGGACGTTAGTCAAATGCTGCTCACTACGTTCAACTACATTCCACTGTGTTGACCCACATGAAACCTGGTGGAGACGTCCACGCGGCGTAATGGGAACATCAGGAGAACGTCAGAAGAATGTACGTTCAATGTATGTTCAACGTTTCGCCACCGTGTCATGACGTATGTAATGTCACATGACGTAGTTCTGGTGATGGAATAACATTCAACTTGTGCCCAAATTTGCATACTACGCCGAGACGTTCAACGTTCTTCACGTTCTCCCTATGCTGACGTCATTACATCGTAGTGTGACAGGGCCTTTAAGGGTAAATGGCGGAGAAGGGCTGAAGTGAGCAGGCTGAGCAATCAAGAAGGTGCGATTCATGGGTCACGTGGGTCACTAACACGTGACCGTGGGTGGTGGGAAGGAGGGCGATCTCCCGTCCCAAAGCCTGCGCCCCCATTTGCTTTAATGTTGCATAGTCCGATCATTTTGGGTTTCGTCATTTTCTGAGATAATTAGGTTGATCGATATAATCTACTTTGTTTTTCGTTGAAGTAAGTTTGCTTTAAAAACTAACTTAGGCGATATTTGAAGTATGAACATGCCAAATAAATGTCAAATAAATGATTGTATAAACTCTGACCTGATAGGCTACAGCAGTAATGGGTTCTATTAACTTGACTCAGTATGCCCTTCTGTGTAGAAACTTATGCTTAATAACTGCACAGCATCTAAGTTGGATCTCTAGGTTCATATATAGAGAAGTGATTTGCTTTTGAAAATGTTATCAGCTGGTTATGCGTTCCTTGGACTGTGCCACTTTAATGACCGCAAGTTCAGTTATGGCATTCTGAAGTCGACTGTTAAATACACAGAACACGAAAACAAGTACCGGCACCCTTATAGTGGTTCTATATTCTACCACAATTGACCCACCCCCTCTCCCCACCCCTCTCTCCCCACCCCCTCTCCCATCCACCCTCCCCCCTCCCCCCTCCACCCTCCACTCTCCACCCTCCACCCTCCACCCTCCACCCTCCACCCTCAACCCTCAACCCTCAATCATCACCACCCTCCACCCTCAACCCTCAACCCTCAACCCTCAACCCTCAACCCTCCACCCTCAACCCTCCACCCTCCACCCTCAACCCTCAACCCTCCACCCTCAACCCTCAACCCTCCACCCTACACCCTCCACCCTCCACTCTCCACCCTCCACTCTCCACCCTCCACCCTCCACCCTCCACCCTCCACCCTCCACCCTCCACCCTCCACCCTCCACCCTCCACCCTCCACCCTCCACCCTCCACCCTCCACCCTCCACCCTCCACCCTCCACCCTCCGCTCCACCCTCCGCTCCTTCCCTCCTTCCCTCCTTCCCTCCTTCCCTCCCTGCCATCCCCCCACACCCAAGAGTGGGCGCATATGTGACATTGACAGCTACATATAATGGATTCGGGAATTGCGCCCGGTCCGTGGCAGCTGTTGGGTACTGGCTGATAGGAGGGGGAAGTATATGGGGGGGGGGGGGGGGGGGAGGTGTCTGGCGTGGGTAGGAGGCAGGGGCAGGCGTAGGGCCCATAGCCGGGACGGAGGCCAGTGGCGGCGGGAAGGGGGGGGGGAGGAGTGGATCGGTAGTGGGGGGCAGCGGCTGGGAAACAGGAGGAGGCTGGTGGGGAGCGAGGGCCGTGGCGAGGTTGGGCTGAGACTAGTGGCTCGGGGCAGGGATAGATAGGTAGGGGGCGGGGAAGGGGGTTGTGGGAGGAACCGGCGGGGAGGCAGGGTGGGGGGTGGTGTGGGGGGTCTATTGGTGGGGAGGTAGTGGCAGCGACGGTGGCGACGCCGGCGGTGCTAACGGTAGCGGCATCTTGACCAGAACGGAACGGGGGACCAAGATTGTCTAGGGTGGGTGGCGGGGATGCAGGAGGTGGGGATGGGGGGGGGGGCTGGGGGAACTGGGCGTGGTGATGGGTGTAGGTGGGCCACAAGCTGGAGGGGAAACCAGGGACAGGCGCGGGTCGAGTAGGGAGTGCGGCAGAATTGGGGCTGGGGCTTGTACTGGCCCCAGGAGCAGAATTTGTTTGTTGGCGTTTTAAAAAAGCATCACCACACACCTACACCCCCAAGTAGAAAAATAGTGGAATACTCTTCCCAAGAAAACCCCAAAACACTAACATCGATCACTAACCAAAAATATAACCTTAAGAAAACATTAACATGATGATAAAGGAACGACAAATTCCTGACTTAGAAACATAAAAAATATCTGTGCAGGACAAGGCTAGGAAACCCCCAGTAGGCTGCACTGCAAAGGGGCATGTGATATGTCACGGCCCACCAGCGGGATGCCTAGTAGAAGGTAACCATGCCAAAAATAGCCAGATAACTACACCAGACAGCTATGTAGCAGCCTATGATATTTGGATTGGAGTAGGCTAGTCTACTAGTAAGGATAGAAAAAATAAAACACATACATGCCAAGAAAATCCAAAAAAATTAACATAGACTACTAACGAAAACAACCAACTATCTACCTGCAACTGAAATGCAGACAATCAATTGCCTTAGCAGCTACTGTGTGATAAGATAACTCCAACACTAGAGCTGGCCAGCATTGAAAACACGCCTGAGTACCCGGGGTTATATGGGTATATTGCTTATACTGTCCATAGCCAGTATAAATACAGCCTCAACAAAAAAAAAACCTGGCAACATCAATGGGCAAAAACTTGTAGCAATCTGCACTCATGGTGATTTGATAGTGCTGCCCCAAATTTCCTCTCAGTCCCATTATCCTGACACTGAGCTAACCAGTCCTTGCTCTATCCTATTAATGTCGAGAATGAGGCTAGGCAGCGACAGGTATAAATATTTGGTAAGTCATTGATTTGACTCAGCTGGGATGCGAAACTCTCAGCCTTCCACATGGGAAGACTGCACTCTAGTAATTCAGCCACCACTTCCGGTGTCGCAGTTTCAGCGCCCGGTCAGTTTCAGCGCCCGGTCAGTTTCATGCGCATGCATCAAAATCTAAAAATCATCGTCACTAACCTTATAAATTTAATATAATGTTTTTGGTAAAGATGTTTTCTACATGTGTACGAAGCGATTTGTTTCTAGGTGGTGTGGTTTTAGAGATATATCACTTTTCCTGTATTTTCTGTATGAAGGTTGCTAGCGACCATTGACAATGCCTTGAGTTTGACGGTACGCGCAGTGCAAAACCTTAGTTTTATTCAAAATTAATACAAATCAAGAACCCTAACCTTATCAATTTAATACAGACTTTTTGGTAAAGATATTTTCTATATGTGTACCAAGCGATTTGTTAATAGGTGGTGTAGTTTTTGAGATATTTCACTTTTGCTGTATTTTCTGTATGAAGATTACTCAAGACCATTGACAATGCCTTGAGTTTGAGTCTATACGGGCGGGGGAAACTGACCGGGCGCTGAAACTGCGACACCGGTTCTGGGACCGGGATGGAAGTGGGACACAGGGAGACAGGGAGAGGGTTGGGGGTGGGGTGCGTTGTAGGGGTGTCGGGGGTGGGTGAAGGGGAGTGCCGTCATGCAGGCTGGGCTGATGGTCGTGTCTTATGGACCTGTCAAGTTAAAGTGAAAGGCCCGGGGGATGAGGAAAGGACGGATTGAAAGGATCCCTGGGTATAAGATTGGAAGGGGCGGAGCGGAGGGGAAGGGTTAGGGTCGGCACGCCCGTAACAGGCTGATGTATAGCAGGCAGCAAGTGGTGCCACCCTTACAGGGAATAGAGTGGGCGGGGCTGGGCGGGGCGTGGCGGGGCGGGGCGGGGCGGGGCTGGGCGGGGCGGGGCGGGGCGGGGCGGGGCGGGGCGGGGCGGGGCGGGGCGGGGCGGGGCGGGGCGGGGCGGTGCAGACACAGAACCTTCTTGCAGGCCCTGATAATACCGGCCATCTTTCTACATCGTTGTGCTTGTCATAAATATTCCTTAATTGAATGGCGGGGATTTAAATTGGAGCATTCCTTGAATAAACGGAGGTGATTTCAATTAGAACCTTTTTGGGGGTTGGGGCTGGAGGTGGATTAATTTGATTTATATGGATTTCATTTCTTAGTGCCGTAGAACTAGTCTTTGCTGGTACCATTAATTACACAGAGTTAGTTAGTTATACATGATTATATGCAGCAACACACGTTTAATAAGTGCACCACTGTCTAAGTTGGATATGTAGGATGAGATCTACAAAAGTGTTTTGATTTAGAACATTTGCTGCTTTCATCGGGCTATGTAGCTTTGACAAATCCTGCTAAGTCTTTGTCCTGAACTGTAGAGTGTTTAACAGCACCATGTGCAAATGACTAATTTATATGCTGTATACAGTGAAGTTTGTTTCTTTGTTGGGGTTTTGCGTCCTAGCATACAGTCAAGTTGCTGCATATTTAGAATCACCTAGGCACTAGAACTATCAAAGACCGTATAATACTAAGACGGCTCACTCAGCCTGTACTGCGTAATCAAAATGATCAAACCCACCACTTGGTGCGTTGGTTGTTCTCTTGGTTAAACAGGTGCTATATTATATGTATAAATGTATATATGAATGTGAAAGATGTGTGATGATGGCGATGCTGATGATGATGCTGATGATGATGTCTATTTGTTCATAGCAATTTCATATTGATGTGTATTCATACTTATCTATCTCATGTATAATATAATTGTATGTGTTTACATGTGAAACACCAACCAGCAGACGGGCTGGTCAAACCTTCCTCAAGGTGGCACTGCAAAATTTACATTACCATGGGAGAGATAGGGAGTGGGCCGTCTTAGTATTATAGGGTCTTTGGAACTATGTCACTGAAAGTAGTAGATCAATGAGTGGGAAATACAGTTTCCACCAATAACCCACCCGCTGGCAGTAGAATATGTAGAACTAGGTCAGTGGTTTGATTGATTGATTAATTGGTACAGTACAACCCCCTTAAGCCAATCTCGGTTAAACCAAACGATCGGTTAATCCACACTTTTTTCGGAGGCCCGGCAAAATACTACCATTTATCATATAAAATAGTTGGTGAAACCAAAGTCGGTTAATCCAAAGTATCGTTAATCCAAACAAAATTGTCAGCCCCAGGCCACTTCCGGTACAGTTAAGCCAAACTTTCATGTGTTTTTAAGGTCATCTGAGACTTTTTTATATGATAAATCGTAGTATTTCGTCAGGTCGCCGAAAAAAGTTTGGATTAACCGATCGTTTGATTTAACCGAGGTTGCTTTAATGGGGTTAAACTGTATATACTTAAAAAACAATAATCATAGTGTCCACATACATTGTACATTCATAATGCACCCGAGTTTTTGCCAAAGCCGAGTCAAAGTCAAAGCTCGGTCAAACCATTGATCAGTTAATCCAAACAAATGTCTATGGTCCCTTCAAGTTTGATTTAACGGGTTTATACTGTAGTTGCTTAGCGCTCTATCCGCCGCAACGCCCATTGTCAGTGTTCAACCTGTATTCTGACATGTTATTATTATTCAACCACTGCTTTTCTACAGAATGTTAAAGGCAGTGGCGACTGACTGCTATAAACTCTGTGGACAAGATCTGATGGAGGATGTCTAGCATCACTCAGAGTCCTTACACACATTCAGCGTTCAAAATAAGGCGTGTCCGCTTGTCCGAGCCAAGTGAGAGTAGGCACTGACAAGCAGAATATGGCTTGAAGCTTTCCACTGGACACGCAAAAAACTTTGAGCTCAAAATCATGATATTTAAAGTTTACCAGGTACATGTTGTATATAACACTGAATGAACATTTACATAGCACTTATTAGACACTAGAATGAATTTAGCATTAACCATGTAAAGCATTTAGCAACTAATAATCATGGTAATCAAATGCGGAAAAGTGAAAATCACACCAGATTTGTCATATTGACAAGTGAACAACTTTGCTTACTTCTTCTGTCACTGCTTACAAAAACATACCATATATTCCTTACACCTTAGACAATGACCACTACGCTTTGAACCATTTTAGACGTTTAATAGCATGCGCCGGTGACCAGGCGACTCGGGCGTAGCCTGCAACAGATAATGAATGCTGTGACTATGAGGAATACGTCAGACATGTTATGAATATAACATACATGTACATTCAAAGCACACCATCCCAAATAATACTAGCGTAATCTCTCAAGTGTACATCACCTACATAGATTGTGAGGTAAGCCTATTTTCCCCCACATAACATATAAGAACCTCCTCACACCTTCCCCAGAACTACAGCTAACTTCCTCCTTACTTGCAACCCGATGCAACGGGCTCACAAGGTCCTGCTTTGCCCATTGCCTTCCTCGGGTTGCCTTGGATGTTTATTGAGCATGCTTCCGCTCAATCACACCTGCCTCCGGATACTGCATAGAGAGAGCCATTCCAAGGCTCCTCCAGGTGAACACACCTGCCAAGCTCCTCACACCCACACATCATCCACGCTGCCTTGCTTATGCGCAACCGGATGCAGTGGCTGAATCAGAAGAGCGTAGGCTTCCGGTCTGGAAGGTCGGGAGTTCGAAATCCTGGCCGCTTCAAAGCACTGACTTACAAAAGTGTTATGGGTCGTTACCTAGCCCTGGCGCTTGGCATTGCTGGGATAGGGGAGGACTGGTCAGCTCAGTGGTAGGATAATATGACTGATTGGAAAATGATATGGTGCCAGCAGCCTCGTGTCTCGATAAAAGATTCACCCGGTACTTGTAGTAAACCGGTGAATGACAACGTAGTGTAAAAACGGGCGAAAATAGTGTTAGTATAGAACAGAAAGTAGAATGCCTTACTACAGTGTTAAATGATTACTTATATCGGCACAGAGTTGGTGAAATGGGAGAGAATGCAACAAGACAAGATGGTGGCCATAGAACGCCGTCGATTTCACTTTTAAATCTTATTAAACTAGATATTTTATTATATTTTTCAACTCAAAGGTAGTGGGGAAATATGAAGACATATACAAAGAATAAATGTTGCTTCTTAGATTGTGAACTTAGGCTCTCATTTCATTTCCCCGCTTTTTCAACTGTTTTTATATAGGGCTGGTATTCACCTGTGTACTGCGAGTATCGGGTGAATCCTTTATCTACCTGGTGTCCTACTGGGGCAGCGCTATGAAGTTGCAATGAGTGCACATTGTTCACAAAGCAGTATCCATCCTGATATGACCTTAGATGTTGCCCGGATGTAAAACCACCAAAAGTAAACAAAAACACTTGACTGCAACAGGCTGAATGAGTACATCGCTCGCTTCTGGTGTGGAAGGTGGTGGGTGCGATTCCCCGGCCGAGTGACTCAGATCAAACATTTTAGTCTTTAGCAGTGTTTCTTTTCTCTATTGTTGATGACATGTTAGTTATTCCCACGGTTACTTAAAGCTGCATAGTTCCATGGTTGTCAGTTTCTGACATTTTGTAGAGAAATATAATCTTTTTAATTGTTTGTTTGTGTTGTACTGAACCCTTTACATTCTTTCCTTTCTACTACTATTAACAAAATGTCGATAACGTAGCAACAATGGTTGGGAGACTAGTGCCTCAATGTTGAAAAAATAATTTATACAAAGCTGGGATAGCCGAATGAGTTACAGTGTCTGTCTCCCGTGTTGATAGATCGTGGGATCGTATGTTTGAACCCTGGGCCTGTCAAAGCAATGACTTAAAAATGTATACTTGTCACTTCCTAGCCAGGTGCTCGACATTATTAGGATAGGTCAAGGAGCAGTGGAATGAGGGAGACCAATCATCTGCGATTGAAATTTCCCCTGATTAAACAACTAATGTACAACAACAAAAAAGAAAAGGAAAGAAAAGTGAGAAATATACTTACCCTCGAACTGTGGTTGAGTCAAACCAATAAGTTAAAGAATTGATACTTAAAAATTGATACTTAAAAATTGATACTTGTTGCTTCCGAGCATGGCGCTCGGTATTCTTAGGATAGGGCAAGGAGCAGTGGAATGAGGAAGACCAATTGTCGTGATTGAAATTTGCCCTGCTTAATCAACTAATGTACAACAACAACAAAATGGTTCATCGTTTTCATTTAATTTATATTTAGCAAACTGAATTAAAGATTACGATGCAGAGTAAAACTATATGCACTTAAGCATAATTTGATCCACTTTCTCACTCATTTCGGGATGTATAATTTTAGGATTTATAACTGCTGAGTTAGGAGAACCGACCTTCGGGACTACCGCTCGTACATGGTACTCACGATGACAGGCCATGCACCATTTATATTTATTGGGCTCCTAGCGGTAGCTTCCGGTACTAATAAATTGCGAACAAAGTGGGTCAAATTATGCTTAAGTGCGCATATTCCCATGATGAGAAGGTTGGCGAGAATGCCCAGACTAATCCTGGTCACACACACCTACACATATATATGTGCTCTATAATCTATTATGGGAATATAAACAAGGACACAACCAAACTACCTTCCCTTATATTAGTTACTACACCCTGTACTATCATGTTGTTAGTTACCCCTACTGTGCTGGAGTCATTGAGTTAGTACTGCCTAAGCTGCTGCCTAGTCTAGTTCCTACATCCCCCACTAGTCTGCCTCCTGTGTGGGGCTCCTGACCTCCCTGACACCAGCTGCGTCTGGTCACTACTGCTGCCGGACCCGCTCAGACGGTCGGTTTTAAAATTATTATGTGTATATGGATATACATGTATATGCATATATGTACATCTATATGTGTATTTAAACTCGTATGGCAAAATGAATTTGGCATGTTTGCACTTAAAGCAACCAGTGGTCCACAACTGGTTCATCAAATGCTGTGGTATCTGCTGTCCTGTCTATGGGAAAGTGCATATAAAAGACCCCTTGGTAGCCTATGTGGAGACAGCAGGTTTCCCTCAAAGAAATATGTCTGAATGACCATATTATTTAGGTCCAATAACCCATGATAAAAATCTGTGCTCTAAAGGTATCATTAACTAAAACAAGCTTTACTTTAAATATTTCAAAACTTAGTCAATAAAAATAAAAGTTATTTCAATCTGAAGTAATGTAGAATATAACAACCAGTTTAATATATTGATCACAGAAAAATGACAGATTCAAAACCATCGGACTATGCACATTTCAGAGCTTCCTCAAAGCCATGCTTGCCAGCTCGAAAAGCCAAATCTATCTGAATCTATCGAAAATAGGAGCATTGCTCTCTCTCCTGCCATTACTCTCTGACCCGCCACCACGAGCAGCACCGTCG
This sequence comes from Branchipolynoe longqiensis, assembly GCA_030323885.1. Lineage (NCBI taxonomy): Eukaryota > Metazoa > Annelida > Polychaeta > Phyllodocida > Polynoidae > Branchipolynoe > Branchipolynoe longqiensis. Next base: position 27,465,748 of record CM059197.1, read on the forward strand.
ATGACGACCATTTTGGTTCCTTTTCTCGATTGGAAAGCCGTTGGCAGCCACTCGTCGGGCTGGGCTGGGCAGGGCTTGGGATTGGCCGAATCAAGGAGCTGCTGGCTCAGAACTAGCCTTCCAGAAGGAACGGACCGGACGCAGTGGCCAAATCAGTAGAGCGCAGGCTTCCCGTCGGGAAGGTCGGGAGTTTGAATCCCAACCGAGTCTAATCAATGATTTTTCATGTGACGAGGAGATAATAGTACGCTGGTTAAGGATATTTGTAATACAGATATTTATATATATATATATACATATATATATGATGCATAACATGTTACACAATATTATTTAGGATGGAGCCTAACCCACTCGCCCCTCGTTTCTTACAACCTCGAATAATTAACTGCATGCACACCATTCCCATCATGGGCGACCCCCTCCGCAAATTTGTTCTGTGTCAGTTACCACTAACATTAGTAACAAACATATATGATTGGACTGTTGATGCTATGGCTTTGTGCCAACAATTCTACAATGCCAACAGCATGCACACTCTTTTTTTTTACTAATGTAAAAAAGAAGATATTTTAGCCTTCTCGATGACACTGGATCTGTACTACCTCATATACCATATTAAACACTTGTTTACGAATTTACTGACTGGAAAATGATATGATGCTTATGAACCATTGAGTTTTATCTAGAAAATTACGGTCATATAACCGATATGCTAGAGGCCAGTTGGTGACCGGATTTTTGTTTGAATAAAGGGGGCGGGCATTGGGCCAGATATTGAAATAGTCCGCTGTTTGTCTTTTGTTCATAGAAATAATATTTGATAGAAATGTAGTATATTCATCGTTCAAAGCTACATTAATTTAGTTTACAGTAACTTAAATTATAAATAACTACATTTAGAGATATTTTAAATAAAAACATGCATAGGTAGATTTAGCACAATAACTTAAGCATGAAACGGGTTCTACTAAATTGATTTAGTATTCCTTTGTATAAGCCAGAGACCCATATGTCATGATAACAATCCCGATGAATGCATTTAAAGAAAGAAACAAAGAAACAAAGTTTCTGGCTCTGACAGTATTTCTATGTGCGCTGCAAATTTAATCATCCTATATATGACACCCTCGTTTTGATAGGACAATAACAGTTGCTACTGTAGTATTCTACACTGATCTCTCAAGCAATAGACTGGTAGGCATGTATAGGGTGATTGCGTCAGGCAGCCTAGATATAGTCTAATGGTTATAATGCTAGCCCCGCAGGACAATAAGTGTTGATTCAAATCCTACTTTAGGTGCAATATTTCTCATTGTCATCACTCCCACGACACTAGGATGTCAAACCTCAACAAAGCATAACCAATCTCCTGCTATTTCCAGAATGTTTAATCACTGCTCAGCAGAAAAGCGATTAGTACAAATCGTAGTTGTCTCCCTACCTAGTTTAAATTCTACACTCCTCCCCCATAGCCCCAACCCCCGACCAACCCCTAGCCCTCTGAGAGGGCCCGGGGAGGCTGGGTGGTTGGTGTAGTTTTATGCCCCAGTAAGACCCTCCTAGGCTACCCCCACAACGAGCACCGACTTGTGACAGCACGCACTCATGGTGACTTTATAGTGCTGCCCCACTGGGAAATCAGACCGCCTGCACCAAGATCTGATGTCCCACCCAGACACATTATGCTGACACTGTGCACCCAGTCCCTATCCTGACCTCATAACGCCAAGTGCCAAGCAGCAACAAGTACCTATTTTATAAGTCATTGGTTTGAGTCGACCAGGATCCAAATTTCAGTCCCTCCAGATTCACCTGTATGCAGAGCAATGCTGCAGTCACACTAGGACGCTTCTTGCCGGCGCGCCGCAAACGCGCAAAATAAGTTGTACACGTCGAGACACGCCCAACTTTTCGGCGGTGTTCAGAAAAAGTTTGGCGTCAGCGCAGCGTGTTAGTAGCGCGTGGCCAACGTGTGTTGACGCGTGCGGAAAACAAAAAAAAGTTTGGCGCGACGTCATCATATGACCTGAGCTGTATCTATGGCGTAAAACAACAAAGCAACCATTTGGCGCAACGTGTGGAGACAACCCTCACGCGCGCCCCGCATGTGCTTACCATTCCCATAATGATCTTCCAGCACTGTCGACGTGCTTCTGACGTCGCCATAATAATGGCACCCGCGCGTTGATGCGCGTTGTCGGTCAAGCACAAAACTTTCAACGTGCCCTGACACGCGCCGACGATCCTTGACGTCCGTCCACGTCCATCAAGGTGTACAGATGTGTACTGATGTGAGCCTAACGCATGCGTAATGCTTCCAGACGTCTCCCGATGTTTCGCCAAAAACGGACACACGTCGACGTGCGTTGGAGAGAAGCATCGTAGTGTGACTGCAGCTTTAGTCCGGCCAAGGCCAGAGGAAGAAGTGAAGTGAGGATGGAATTAGTTAGGCAGTGGTTGATGTTACCCGTTAGTTGTTAGTGAAAATTAGTGGTTACGGCTGACTCCTTCAGGACACAAGTTGTCCCATTGTCAGTTGCGTCACACACCTCCAGGGTAGTTTTATCACCCACCGCCAGGTGACTCGGCGACAGGTGAGCTACCTTTCACTAACTCACGAGCAGCACCACAATCTCTCGCTTCCCCGCCACGGTTGAAATGGGTAAAATTCTCTACCCTTAAATTGTCTGAGGCTATGCCTATGTATGCTGAAATAGTTGGGATAATTTTTCTTGAAGGTACTTCAAGGAGCCAGAGCCAAAAAGCCAGCATCAATAATCAGTTAGACTGTTAGTATAAAACAGTAATCATAGCAGTGTTCATAATTGACCAAGTGATGTGGAAAAATAATAACCCTGTCCCCGCCCCCATTCTGCGTACCCTAAATTTATTTTCTGGTGGAAACCCTGCACGCACCCCCCGTTCACCTGACCTGTGCACCCTCTCTTACTTACCTACGCCTCCCGCCCGACTTTGGGCATAGGCCACAAACAAGAGCTCTCCAGTTATCCCGGTCCTGGGCCATCTTCTCCAGCTGTCTCCATGTATGGCCAGACCTCTTCACATCTGCCTCCAGGTCACGGCGCCAACTGTTTCTTGGCCTGCCTCTCTTCCTTTTCCCCTGTGGATTCCAGGAGAGTGCATGTCTTGCGGTGTTGGATGCAGGCTTGCGAAGGGTATGGCCAACCCATCTCCGGCATCTCCGAAGGATCTCCTCCTCAACAGGAGGGACCCTCTCATGGCACACTCTCCATTCATATGGATTTGTTACATCATCAAACACTGACTACGGAAATACAGATTGGTTTATTTCATTACAGAATCGCCGAGTAGTTGAGTACCTATACTGTAGACATATGTTTTAGTTTTTTTTACAATGCAGTAATTTAACATGGTACGTTGCATTGCCTTTATTGTGTCATGCATGGACAGTTTGCTTGTGGGTATTATATAAATTGTTTATTGTTCACTGTTAAAGGTGTTACTGAAAGAATACTGAACATTAGTTTGACAATATTGAAAGCTGCGAGATCAGGTGCACAGGTCTGCTTACTCCAACCTCTACGAACTGGACGCGGTGGTCGAATCGGTGGAGGGCAGGCTTCGAGTGCGGGAGATCGGGAGTTCGGTTCCCGGTCGACTCAAACCAATCACTTATAAAATTAATTCTTGTCACTTCCTAGGCTGGCGCTCGGCAGTAATGTAATAGGGCGAGGAGTGGTTAGCCCAGTGTCAGGATAATGGGACTGAGTGGGATATTGGGTCATGGTGCTGGTGGCCGCACTATAAAGTTGCCATGAGCACGCACTGTTACAAGTCGGTACCCGTCCTGATATGACCTTAGATGTTGCTAGGACGTAAAATAATAAACAAAGAAGAAAAACCCAACCTCCATGCCACATCAACATCCACTAGGAGCACTCCCACGTCCTACCCAGAATCCCCCTCCCCCCCTGCACTAGCATTCCCAGGGGCGTAGCTAGACCTTTAATGATGTGTGCTCCTAATTTTGGCAGGGGGTTTAGGGGGCTGCTTAAGCTTAAGCTGGCAGATTTTACACGTTTTAGACTTGAGTTTTCAACACTCCGGACTACTACATGCCTTCTCTCTCTCTCTTTATTATTTTGTTGACAAAACGATGTGGCCTTTTTGGCATACGCGCGTAAGCCTAGCTACGCCCCTGATTCCCCCTGCCTACCCAGATCCTTCCCCCCTCTTAGACTTGGGGTATTCCCGACCCTTGTCTAACACTAACAGGGACAGCATGGATCTCCACACTACTCCTTACCCCATCCATCAGGGCTGGAACTAACGCCCAGCACCGGGTACGCTGCGATGCACCCATTAGAGGTTGCCGTTTACACTCACTAGGGGCGCCACTGAACGCCCCTCAAAGAGTACCTCCTCGCCCCCCCCCCCCCCCCCCCCCCCCCCAACACTAGTCCCACCCATCTCCCATCCACCTCCCACTGTCAGCGTCCCAGCTACAAAAGGAGACCCTTTGAATCCTACACGGAAATGGACATGAGCGTCACATGTTAAAACCATCTGAAACGAAACAAAACGGGAGACAAACAAAGAAAGTGTGAACCATTTTTTTTTAATTTACGAAAAAGAAAGAAAAAAGGTAAAAAATAACAGAAGCGAAGGCAGGAAACAACAAATAGGTGGGGAAAACCCAATAACACAAAAGGACGGACGAGAAATAAAAGAGCCCCGCCTCTGGGTGGGGCATGCGGCTGCCATCAGGGGGTGTGGGGTTGTGTGGGTAGGAAGAGGGTGTTGAGGTTCCAAAGCGAGGCTCTGGCGCGTATAGACTACATCGCCATTCCAGTGGCGTGGTGCATTGTGGGATGCGTGGAACAAAAAAAAACCCGTGAGAAGCACATGACACATGCTATAATACACTGGGTGCAGCTATGAAATGTGCTAGATTTAGCTCATCTCCGCTCTTGTTTGAAACATAGAATACTAACTAAGAAAATATATATAATAAATTAAGATATTAATCTTTTATCCAGCATTGCATTTACATCAATATAATCAGCACATATTATGCCATGTGCATTTAGATTTAGACAAATCTGGGCAGTCAGACTAGTGTTAGAGCCATAGCCAGAGTCAGTTTTACATATTTTATTCATGGTTGTATATATATCCTATGGTTAATGACATGTAGAATTAGAAAATGAGTAGGGTTAATCAGATATTGGTTATATATTTCTCTGAAACAAGTGTATGTTGACACATTTGGCATTTTAATATTTAAAACAAGAATTAATAATAGTGATGTGGATAAAGTGACTGATTGCTTTGTATGGAATTGTATGTTTCTAAGCTCAAAATGTTTAACTATGGCTAGTGTTGTCTTAGTTATATTCATCAGATCATTATATTGCATGTGTGCATAAATGTTTATGACAAATTGTTATGTATTTCTATTAATTTGGAAGAAAATCTAAGTTTTGCCCTATGGGTATCGGCAAACTGAATGGCTATTGCAGCGCCCCGCAGCGGGCGTTTGGTGTGATGTTGAGGTCTGGTGTTCTGAGTATCCGCACACTAGTGTACCCAACTAAGCAGAGATGTTCGCATCCATACTAAATGTACCAACAGACTATCTATCTGCTACTGAAATGCAGACAATCAAATAACTTATCAGCAGCTACTGTTTGATAAGACAACACCAACACTACAGCTGGCCAGCATTGAAAACAAGTATGGGTACCCTGGCTTACATGCTATGGACAGTATAAATACAGCCTCAGTAAAAAAAAATTTAAAATGTGGATGCACCGGTTTGTGTGATCTGGGAAGGCGCATCGTCGTTATGACGCTGGAGACACGTGGTAGTAGGGATGCTGAAGGTTATGTTAAAGGTGCATAGTCTGATGTAAACATAAACTTTTCAAAACCAAAACAATTACCTGTATCTAGATTTGATTCTACATATCTAGGACCAGACAGGATGGCCCAATGAGTTAGAGTGTCCGTCCCCCGTGTTAGTAGACCATGGGATCGTGGGTTCGGTTCCTGGTCGTGTCAAACCAATGACTTAAAAATTGATACTTGTCGCTTCCTAGCCAGGCGCTCGGCTTTATTAGGATAGGGCAAGGACTGGTTGGCTCAGTGACAGGATAATGTGACTGAGTGGGATATCAGGTCAAGGTGCTGGTGGCCTGTTCTCCCAGTGGGGCAGCACTATAAAGTTGCTATGAGTGCGCACTGTCACAAGTCGGTACCCGTCCTGATATGACCTTAGATGTTGTAAGGACGTAAACCAACAACAAACAAACAAACCACCTTTGGTGTCATGTCCTTGTTTATTCCGCCTAGGTCCATAGTAGAAGTGACCTACCCGTCCCTTCCTCCTAAACCCTTGCTGCTGTCGACTGGATACGAGTGCTGTGCTACCGCCGGACCGGAGTTATTCGGGGCTTTCCCAATGATTCGTCGTTTAATTGTTGTAAAGAAATCCCCAGCTTCTACAACAGTCCCACCAGAAGATTAATCTTCAACCAAAGATTGGACCAATTTATCGGTGCCTCTCTATATTGCTGCAGTTCTGCAGCCGGTAACCGTCGTAAGGTTATGAACCCCCCAGAAGTCAAGACTACCCACTACCCATCTCCCTCCACACACACACACTTGTTGTCCAGCAGTTCCGTTGGGCATGGGCGCCTGCAGTAGGAGTGGAGGTTGGCATTGATTGCTGTTTTAGGGAAGGACGGTGGGCCGACCATGAAATTGGATTTACGAAGTCTACTCGCTTGTCCTGCGCGGCTGGGTGTCGCTGATAGTATAGCATCACGCGACCACCGAAACTGTGCCCGGATGGAGTTGCGATGGGTGGGGCTTCGGGGAGGGTGCATGAAATACCAGACGGGATTACCAAATGAGTTGAGCGCTCGCTTCCTGTGTCGCAGGTTATAGCATATGAATCCCTGGTTTGGACTCTGTTCCAGTCAAATCAATGACTTCAAACAAATTTATCCTTGTCGCTACCTACATAGCCTGGTGCTCAGCATTACTGATGTAGGAGTCTGCATTGATTGCTCACTCAGGTAGCGCCTATAGACATTTGGTATTCTCTGTGGCGGAGTGGTTAGAGTGTCTGACTTTTTCTAGGTCAGACTCCTAATCTGAATGTTGGTGGTTCAATTCCCCATGCCACCCACCTCTGTCAATTTGGATTTCCACCGCTGTGTATAACTTACAGCGTCATCAAAGGCTGGTTGCTCTCATACCTTGACTGTGTGGTGTGGGAGCTTAAAAATCCATCAGGTCGGTAAAAGTGTAGACTCAGGCTTTCTATCGACAAACTGTCTAATGATGAAAACAAGTCTATTCACAGTTATCCATGATAGGCAGTATAAATCTTCAAGAAAAGATTACTAACAACCAAAATTGCAGAAGGCTGACCTGAGCAGAAACAGGTAGACGCTCCCGGGCAAAGGAACTGATCAAGACAGCATCACAGCTGTCCAGCGTTGAAAACAAGCACCATCATGGGAGCTTATACGTTATGGGCAGAGTAAATACCTTGTCAATGAAAAAATAAAATTAAAAAAACAATTTCCAATTTCGAGTGACGATTGTCTGTATTGACCTCTCAGGCGAGAAGCCATATGAAGGAAGGCATGGATAATGGTATTGCATCAAGGAGCTTAAATAATGTAACGGTTAAGATGCAGACCCTTGAATATTTAAACAACTGGATACATGGTGACGCTATGTAATAAATATAACTTTATTTCTGGCCTGTGATTAACGTTTTTGTAATCAGCCGCAAGGCCTAAAGGCGGGAATCTAATTGTATCCAATTTTAAAGTCTCGGTTAGTGGCTTTAATTATAATTTGATTAAATAACTGTTGATTAAGCAAGAGAAATTCCAATCACAGCCAAACAGTCTTCCCCATTCAACTGCTCATTGCCCTATCCTAATAATGCTGAACACCAGGCTTGATAGTGAGAGATACATTTTTTATGTCATCTCTTTGACTCGGCTGGGATTTGAACTTGTGGGTTTGAATCCCACATCATGTCACACAAAAAGCGGGCGCTCAACTCATTCCAACATCCCATTTGACCTTGTCAGTCAGTACTTGCTGCCAAAAACACCAATGGGTTTAAAGACATTTCTTCCTTGTTTTAAGTATTGACATGCAATGGACGCGACCAGACGGGGCGGCCGAATGTGTAGAGCATCTGACTCCTGTTTTGGGAGATCGGGAGATCCGAACCCATGAGTTTTTGGGTTCGAATCCTGGTCGAGTCAAATCGATGACATACAAATTTACACTTGTTGCTTCCTAGCCTGGTGCTAAGCATTATTAGGATAGGGCAAGGACTGGTTAGCTCAGTGCCCGGATAATGTGACTGAATGGGATATCAGGTCACGGTGGTGGTGGCTTGGTTTCCCAGTGGGGCAGCACTATATAGTCGCCATGAGTGCGCACTGTCACAAGTCGGTCCCATCCTGATATGACCTTAGATGTTGCTAGGACGTAAAACAACAACACACAAACATGCAATGGACGCAGTGACTGCGTACAGTTGTTATGAAATGCTTGGATCAGATTGTGTTTCATTGACTGAGCCCTTGGAGCCCTGCCAGCCCTGCCAGCCCTGCCAGCCCTGCCAGCCCGGCCAGCCCTGCCAGCCTTGCCATCAAATATGAAGTGACATGACGCCGAGGCAGGCCAACAGTATTTGTCCGAGGGGCAGGAGCGTTGTCAAAGATGAATGGTCGGTTCACCGTTTTGCCACTCTACACACACAGTCTTTTACTCACAAGACACATGCGCGGAGTCGGAATCTCATAGTGTTTATATTTGTCAAACAAAAAACCCCTCCCAGAAAAACAAAAAACCCAATCTCTCCCTCCGCCCAAAAACACAGAAAGAAACCCACAGAAAGAAAACTGGAAATTGAATATATATATCCGTGTAACTTGTAAGAGATGAGTTCCACCATCAACCCATCCTCTGATGACAGCATCAAGAACTAATCATCTTGCTGGTATCAGCTCAGTGTGAACCATGGAATGCAGAAAATATATTATAAATGATTTCCACCATCAACCCGCCCTCTGATGGTAGCGTCAAGAACTAATAATGTTGCCGATATAGGCTCAGTGGGCACCATGCAATGCAGAAAAGATGTTATAGATGATTTCCACCATCAACCAGTCCTCTGATGGCGGCACCACTAACTAATAATGTTGACGATATCAGCTCAGTGGGTACCATACAATTCAGAAAAGATGTTATAGATGATTTCCACCATCAACCCACCTTCTGATGGCAGCACCAAGAACTAATAATGTTGCCGATATTAGCTCAGTGGGCACCATTCAATGCAGAAAAGATGTTATAGATGATTTCCACCATCAACACCTCCTCTAGTGGCATCACAAAGAACTAATAATGTTGCCAATATAGGCTCAGTGGGCACCATGCAATGCCGAAAAGATGTTATAGACGATTTCCACCATCAACCCGTCCTCTGATGGCAGCACCAAGAACTAATGATGTTGCCGATATCAGCTCGATTGCACCATGCAATGCATAGAATATCATATAGATCATTTCCACAATCAACGCACCCTCTGATGGCAGCAATCAAGAACTAATAATGTTGCCGATGTCGGCTCAGTATGCACCATTCAGATGCTATAGAACCTTCACTCTAATGCCAGTATCACAAACTAACATTGCAAGTAGCCGCTCACTGGGTTCACTCTCCGGAAAAGGTCTATAGGAAGATATTTTCACTACCCCTGCACCACCAATCAACATCTTCTCCAGGGTCTGATGATTAATGCTTTCTTGGCCTTGTGCCTCGACCAGAGAGGGGGGGGGGAGTGCCCAGTACCTAATTACAGTAAGAGTCTACCCGGTCACCAGTGGCAGGATTCTGACCAATGAGAGGCAGTGGCTCAGCATTCTGGGAATGGGCCGACTGTTTACTGTGTGTTGGGGAGTTTGGGATAAGGGTGGGGAGGGGAAGAAGGGGGTGGGGAGCTGGGGCCTTCTGTACACAATGCCACCCATGTAGACTGAGTGACTTATGTGTGCATAGAAATAGATAGCTAAATGTGGTAATCCCTTGAGTAGTAATCCTTATTCGGTTGTGTCACAAATACTATATTGCACTCACCCACTGACTCGATTATTTGCCGATCACCATAATTAGATCTGAAAGGTTAATACTTTGGTTTTGATTCTTTATTGTTTAAAATGATTTTGTTGTTGTGATTTGTAATAAAGAAATAATATTTGAATAATAAATATCGAACCTGTGTTTGGAAGAATTTCTTTTTTACAGATTATATTATTATTTCGCGTAGTAGTCATTGATAAGCGCACCTAATGACGGTCTCGACTATGATTCCGCTTTCTGGGTCAGAAGGACTGACAGCTAGTAGGGTGATCCCAATGTGGACCATTGTACGTCTTGCTAGTGGCCATCTCCCTACGGAGGTTACGTGTTGTCAAGCTGTGCCGTGGTAGGTCACTTCTACTATAGACCTAGGCGGAATAAACAAGGACATGACACTCATACTCGTACTCATATTCATCCGCTACTGATTATGGTTAGGCTATAAGCCTGTATCAGGTCGAGGCCTGTCCAACTGTGACTTAACGGGGTCATAAGCGTCAAATACTGGGTGTTTGCAATACTTATACTGCCTCCAATGCTTATCCAGCCTTGCTTTGAATGCATTCAGGGATGGCGCATCCACAACCTCTGGAGGCAGACCGTTCCAGGCATTGACAATACGATAACTGTAAAACTGTTGTCTGACACTCTTGTTCGTTCTCCCGTTCTTCAATTTGAATCTATGACCTCTGGTGTTGGTGTCATCCATTTTTAGGTAATCAGCGTCAATAGAGTACATGCCTGTCAGGTGCTTATTTGTCTCAATCATGTCGCCCAGAGCTCTTCGGTAGTAGAGACTAGGTAGATCTAAGGCACGAAGACGATCATGGTACGAGAGATTTTTCAGTGTGGGAGCAAGCTTTGTCGCACAGCGTTGGACATTTTCAATTAGTTCCATATCTTTCTTATATCGAGGGGTCCATGCGGTGTTGCCGTACTCAATATGTGGCCGGACAAGTGAGGTATAGAGTGCCTTGACGGTATCACTATCTAGGTAAGCATATGAGCGTCTGATTAGTCCAAGCAGTTTATTGGCCTTGTTCACTTTCTGCTCACAGTGAGCACTGAAGTTTAATCCTGGATCGATATATACACCGAGGTCCTTTTCAAGATCCGTTGTTTCCAGTTCTACAGCTTTTCCCTCCTTCTGCATGGTATAAGCAAATTTTGTGTTATTGGTGCCTAGATGCATGACCTTGCATTTTTCTGCATTGAATCTCAATTGCCATTGGTTTGCCCATTGTTCCAATTTAGTCAGGTCTGTCTGTAATGCCTCGGTGTCCTCAGGTGAGTTCAACATTTGTTTGTTTGTTGTTGTTTTACGTCCTAGCAACAGCCAGACAAAATTTCAACTTGGCAGAAAAAAAACCCAACAACAAACAAACACGTGTAAAGTGCTATCGTATGTTAATACTATTTCACATAAAGCCAGACAATTGATGATAGTACCCGCCCGTGCCTGAAAAATTGTCAACCCCTGATATTTTATGATTTAAAAAAAAGTTAAACTGATAAAAAATGCGTCGGGCTATTAAATAGCAACTTTACATTTCTAAATGAGAATACAATGTTCATTATTTCACTAAAAACAAATATAAAACAATACTGAAAAAAAAAATTAACAATAAAAACCGCCCGCCCACCCGACCTTGATTTGTGTCATCAAAAGGACGATGACCTTCTTTTACAATTTTATATTTGGCCTGAGGTCTGACACATCAGACACCAGGAACACAGTCAGCTCTTCGCAGACAATCTGACATAGCCATTTTGTATTACAGCAGCGCTAGTGACACCATCAACTGTCACTCCACTGCAACCTTTCATGCGTATTTAGAACTGACCGTGGGACCTCAACCGGAACTGGAAAGGTCAGGTCTAAAAAGGGGTCATTGGGTAACAATCGGTGTGAATCGGGAACCAGCTAGCGGAGTGGGGACAGGCCGTGTACAGGGGTCGGGGGACACAGTTTGATTGGGTAATATAATGTGACAGGACTAGAAGGTGCAGAGTGGCAACAGTGATTTATTTATCCTTACATAATGGGGTATATAGCCTATAATCTTGGACGGTGAGTGGTGACGGCTCACTGTAATGGGTTCTGACGGCGCTGGCTACAGGTGGCGCCAGCGGTCATGGTGGCCTGTAATGGAACTAGTGGTCTACAGGGAGGGACATAGGCAGACTCCATTGGCATACGGGTCATGTGCACCAGTTATTCTTGAATACCAGTTATTCTTTGAATACTAGTTTATTGAAATAGTTTTAAGGGTTTGCAGGCTAAGCTAATCAGATAGGAATACTGACAGGGCGCGGCGGCCGATTTGGATAGGTCGCAGGCTTTGCGTGGGAAGGTCGGGAGTTCGAATCCCAGACGAGTCAAACCAATGACTATATATGCAGTCTATTCATAGGCTAGATATGAAGTTAAACCAACGAACATTAAAGTACATTACATGGTCACTGGTATAGTATAATAATATCTAGAGGATCAGATAGTTCATAGATAGTCTAATCCACTATTGGCAGTGTTTACAGTGAATGGCAGCAGAGGGAGAGGGAGACCAAGAACATCATTGTTTACAAATATTTCACAGTGGACAGGCTTAAATTATTCACAGTCTATCAAAACAGCACACCAACGGGACAAGTGGAGAACCATTGCATCCAACCCTCGACTAGAGGATGGAACTATTGATTGAATGAAAGTGATATAGGCAAGTTTAGTATAGCATTCAGACAGGGATCAGGTGATTCGATGCGCTATATCATGAGTAACTTGTAAAGGTATTACACATAGGATGTACATGTGAACCGTCGTATCTAGTTTGGGAAATTTACCCTTTTTTTTGCAAATATGGTTGTTCGGTGAGCAACTTCTTTCGTCAGTGCCGAGACACTCTCAATCTTCGTTCCACCACACAGCTATACACCATCTCCCAACTGTCACTCGCCACCCTAGATAAAGGATTCAACCGGTACTCACAGTACACGGGTGATTACCAGCCTTATATAAAAACGGTAGACAAATCGGGCTAAGGAAATGAGTCTTTAAAAGAGCCTAATTTCACAATCTAAGAAGCAACATTTATTCTTTGTATATGTCTTCATTTTTCCCTGCTACCTTTGAATTGAGAAATATAATAAAACATCTGGTTTAATAAGATTTAAAAGTGATATCGATGGCGTTCTATGGCTGCCATCTTGTCTTTTTGCATTATCTCCCATTTCACCAACTCTGTGCCTATATATGTAGCCATTTGATCCTGGAACCACAGTTTCTAGTTCCTGTCCCATACTAAAGCTATTTTCGCCAATATTTCCACTACGTTGCCGTTCACCCGTGTACTACATGTACCGGGTGAATCTTTTATCTATTTCCACCCCATCTCTCACTCTCCACCCCATCTCTCACTTTCCACCCAAACCTCTCTCTCCATCTCTCAACGTTCCCTACCCCATCCCCCACACTTACATCTCCACTCTTGTAACTCTTCCCTCCAATCCTACACCTCACCTTCAATAACACTCGCCCTGCGCCAACAGTTTTACACTGCAAACAGCATGCACAACCTTTTCACAAAAGTAACACAAGAAAACATTTGAGCTTTTTTAAGGGCAGCTGGTCTATATCATCACATATAGTCCCTTAAACAAATTAGATCAATTAGCAACCTTTAACTTGTATCTTAATTATATTTCCTTTAGCCACAAATTATGCAACTGTGAGCTTTTTAGATCGACAGTGTACTGACACAAAATTGATTCTGTGCTTTTGCATTCTATAAAAGCGATGGTTGAATAAAATACAAACAATTCTCGCCGTGAATATGGCTTATGCTGCCGGCAAGGCGTAAAGAAACCACCAATCAATCAATCAATCAATCAATCAATGGCATACACCCTCCATACCCTCACCCTCACCCTCACCTTCACCCTAATACTCCATCCCTCCGCCGTATGTGTCCCACCTACACAATCCCCAAACCCTCCTCTCTCCATCCCCTCAGTACTATCCTACCGCGCCCCTCCCTCCCCAACAACCCCCACTCATCATTCCCTGAACCACGTATCCCCACTCTGCCCCACCGTCATTCCTATTGAATGACTCAAGATCCCCGACTCCCACACCCAAATCTACACCCAGACCCACACCCACACGACCCCCACCCACCCCACACTTTGATGGCCATTCAGCGGTGGGGTGCCTGCCGTATCTAAAGCTGGCTGGTGACTTTCTAATTCCTCCGAGCCCAAGGTGCTCAGCCCACAGCCCCATGCCAAACCCCTCACCCTCCCACTCCCCCTCCCCGCCCCCTTCCACCTCCAAACCCCCTTCCACCTTCCTCTCCCATTTCCCATCCTCCTCCCGTCCACCTGGGGGCCCCAGCTGCTCACCCATCCCCCCTGACAAACACCCCCCTCTCCCCTTCCCCTCTTCCTCCCCTTTCTGCCAGGTGGGGCCCCGAGCTACTCGGCCCACAACGCTTCCCCCATATGCCCTCCTTCTACCCCCCCCCCCCCCCCACCTGCTCGGCCCACAGGACCTTTGACAACCCCCTCCCTTTTACCCCCACCTTCTCCCCCCCCCCCTCCTCCTCCTCCTCATCCCCCTTCTCCTCCTCCTCCTCCCCCTCCCCCCCTGCTCTTCGTCCTGTCAAGTGGGGGGCTCGAGCTACTCGGCCCCCAACCCTTCCCCCTCCGCCCTCATCCCACCCACCTGCTCGGCCCACCCCTCTGACAACCCCTCCCACGCTCCCTTCTACTCCCACACATGGGACCCCGGGCTGCTCAATCCACAGCCCTCTGACCCCACCCCCTCCTCCTCTTGTCTACCTGCGGATTTTGTACGCATTCAGCGTGAAAAGTAAAAGTTGCATAGTCCGATGGTTTTGAATTTCTGCAACTTTCTGAGATAAATACGTCAGATTGATCATTATAATCTACTTTACTTTAGGTTGAAGTCACTTTTAGTTTAAATGGCTAACTTTTGAGATATATTGGAGGGTAAACATGTACATTTAGTTTTGGCAAGCATGCCAAAACTCTGACACCATAGGCTTATGTAGTAACAGGTTCTATTAAATTAACTCAGTATTCCCATCTAACAAATGTGTAATAAGTGCACCAGTATCTAAGTTAGATATGTAAAATCAAATCTAGATAATTGATTTGGTTTTGAAAATTTGATGCCTCATGGGACTATGCAGCTTTAATCACTCTATAGAAAGAGCGAGAGAGCATATACTCTGTTTATGATTATACATAGAGAGAGTGCAAGAGGGAGTGGATAGTAAGTTTATGAATATCATAGAGAGCGAGCGCATTGTAAGTTTCTTACTATATACTACAATAGCACACAGTTAACCCATAATAGGTCTAGGACTATATATATAGAGAACAAGAGAGCACAGGCAGTAATGTTATGAATATATATTATAATAGAGAGCGCAAGTCGATTGTAAGTTTCTTACTATATGTGAACTATAAAGCAATTATGCCAATATTATTATGTATGTAATGCTCCTGTCTTTTATTGTTTTTATTCCGATATTGCTCCTGTAAACCTTCCTTTTGATATGTTCCTTGCTTCTATGGGTATGTGAGGTTGGGTTGCGGCCTTGTGGAACAGGAGGCCTGCTTCCAAGCAGCTCCCCTAATTCCCCTCCTTTCCTCCAGGGCGCGCCTCACCCACCTATTAACCGCCCATTTCGCCACCGATTTAGTTCAATCAATTACAAGGTAGGTCTTAAGGGCAGCCAAAGTTATAGGCTCGATCCACACAAATCCGACTTGTCTCCTCTTTTACTGTCTCTATTGGTTATCGAAGGAATTAGTAAATACAATAGCGCACAGTTAACCCATGATAAGTTTAGGACTATATAGAGAGAGAACAATAGAGCATAGGCAGTAATTTTATGAATTTATATTATAATAGAGAGAGCGAGTCGATTTTAAGTGTCTTACTATATACTACAATAGCGAACCGTTAACCCATAATAAGTTTATGACTATATATAGAAAGAGCAAGAGAGAGTATGTAGTAAGTTTATGAATACATATTATAATAGAGAGAGCGAGTCGATTGTACGTTTCTTACTATATACTACAATAGCACAAAGTCCATCCATAATAAATGAGCTCAATAACTCTGTCCAGCAATTGATAATAATCCACCAGGCCTGGCTCTCAGTCTCTACCTCAGCGCTTAGTAATGCCCTTATTCACGTAGCGTTTCGAATTCGGATGACATCATTGGAGCGGTCGGTGTGTCAACTTCAAAACGTCTTCTTGTCACGCATTGAACGAGGGCTGTAATTGGATGTTGTAATGACTCATCTCATTGGTCGAAATTGGCGATCCCTCGAGCATTTGATGGCGTTAGGTGTCTGTGATTGGCGGGCGGCAGGGCGAACCTGGGCCGCATTCAGGGTCCGTCTCGGAGGCGCCTCGGCGACGTCTCGGCGATGCTTTTTGGCTTAAATCCATTCAGGGAGCATCTCGGCGACGTCTCGGCGACACCTCCCTTTTCATAGTAGAGACAAAAAGCGTCTCGAAAATGGCCGCTATGTCCAGTCGTTTCAGCCAATCACAGTGCAGCTTGTCCATTGCAAATGGCCACCGCCTATGGGGGCGGCCATTTTCGAGGCGACCAATTGCTGTTGCCGTTCAGACTAGCCTGACGTCACGGGCGCCTCCGAGGCACCTCCGAGACGGAGCCTGAACGCGGCCCAGGATTCTCCTCTCACTCTGAATGAACTGCAGACTGTGGTTGGTGGTTGTTGTTTCACGTCCTAGCAACATCTCAGGTCATATCAGGACGGGTACTGACTTGTGACAGTGTGCGCTCATGGCAACTTTATAGTGCTGCCCCATTGGGAAATCAGGCTGTCGGCACCATGACTGGATATGCCACTCAGTCAGATTATCCTGACAAGGAACTAACCAGTTCTAAACCCTATCCTATTATTGCCGAGCGCCAGGCGGGGTAACGACAAGTATCAATTTTAAAGTCATTGGTTTGGCTCTACCGGTAACCAAACTCCCGACCTTCCGCCGGCGAGGCCCGCGCTTTACCGATTAGATCTAAGATCTCATCAGAACAGGTACCGACTTGTGGTAGTAGTATTGATTAATATATCACGTGACGCGTGGGCAGGAGAGATGTCTCCTTCAGGTGCCATGACAATGTGAGTAGGGTGCCCGCTTCCTTTTACATGGAAGGTCATTGGTTCGAATCCCTGACGAGTCATTACAAAAGTGTTACTTCCCTGGTGTTAAAAACTGCTAGCCTTTCGACCCGGGCTGGCTTTTTCAGTGTGTGGATAACGCCACTGATTGGGATATCGTGTCATGGTTCCGGTGGCCCGATCTGCCATTGGGGCAGCCCTCAAAAGTCGCTACGAATTGGCACCGTTACACTTCCATAGGTTTGACCTCAGATGTTGCTCGGATATAATATCCCCCCTAATCCAAGAACAAGTTCTTCAATTGGTCCTGTCATATTGCGTTTCTTTGATGTAAATAAAAGGGCTGAATCCATATTGATTTGATTCTTAAAGCTGCATAGTCCAATGAAAGCAGAAGATTTTCTAAATCTAAAAAATGTGCCATATTTGATCCCACCTAATAATTCTGCACTCAGTAAGATTCACTGATACGTAGAAGGGACTACCGCATCAATTTAACAGAACTTGTTACTGCTGAAATAAATGGTGTCAACATTTCGACGTCCTAGCAACATCTCAGGTCATATCAGGACGGGTACCGACTTGTGACAGTGCACGCTCATGGATACTTTATAGTGCTGCCCCACTGGAATACCAGGCCGCCAGCACCCTCACCTGATATCCCACTCGGTCACATTATCCTAACACTGAGCCAACCAGTCCTTGCCCTATCCTAATAATGCCGAGAGCCTGGCTAGGAAGTGATAAGTATAATTTTTTAAGTCATAGGTTTGACTCAACCAGGGTTTGGACCCACGATCCCATGGTCTACCAATACGGGAGACGGACACTCTAACTCATTCGGCCCAGCTCAGAGTCTGGTCTATCAAACGTTAGTTATATATACTATATATAGTGTAATTTATTTCAAAGGAAAGTAAGCTAGATCATTAACCTAATTATCTATAAACAGATGGCAAAACCTCAAAACCATCGTATTGTGGAACTTCAAATAATTAAATATATTCATATATTAGATAACATTGACTGAGTTGTTTGGTGTCGGTTGACACAAGGCTTCCAACAAACACCAATAAAAAACCGGGATTGTTTGCTTCCACTTACTTCAGTGTCAGCGGAGTTGTTACTGCCCACTAAAGCTCTCAGGTACATATTGACAAAATGATTCTATTTAATCATGTACTCGCAGCGAAAAAAGGAAGAAAGCCAACTGTCCAAACACATAAACACTCCCACCTTCATATGCCCGACTTGTTCTGTAATCTGAAATGTGATTAATTTGCAGGCCCCCCAGTGGAATTTAAAATCAGTCATGTACAATATGAAAAACACATTTTCTGTTCAGGCCAACAAATAAATAGGAATTGGGGATCGTCCCCGCCCGTGCCTGAAAAATCGTCCACCCCTGATTTTTGTTTAACTGGTAGAAATCCGTCGGCCTAGCAGCAATTCAATTTTTGCATGAATTTTTAAGTCACCGGTTTGAGTTGGCCAGAGTTTGAACCCAGGAGTTTGAATCATATGACCTACCAGAACGGGACCTGGGCGCTCAACTCATTCGGCCATCGCGTCTGGCTACCTATTACGTTTACTTCAAAAATAAAAAATATAAATAAAGATAAAAAACCGCCCGCCCGACCCTGATTTTTATTTCAAAAGGACGGTCAACAATACTTCTTTTATTTGGCCTAATTAAGGCGACCACATGTGATGTCTGCATTGGTAAGTGCGCCGGCAAAGCTTCCCGTGCAGGAAGACTTGAGTTTGAACCTTGACCGAGTCAAGCCGATGCCATAAACAAAATGTATACTGGCATTTGTACGATAGGACAAGGACCGGTTCGCTTGGTATCACAATAATATCACTGAGTGGGATATCGGGTGGAATATCGGATGGAATATCGGTGGCCTAATCGACATGTGGGGCATCATTATGAAGTCACCATGAGTGTGCAGTACTACAAGTTGGTAGCCATCCTGATATAACAAACAAACAAACTGACCAACAAACACCATGTTAATCAGGTTTACATGTCCTACATACTGAATACCGGTCTATTATAAGATAGTAGTTAATGCGCATGCGGTATAAGACCGCTGGCTTCGCATACAGAAAGTCATGGGTTCGAACCCCGACCGATTTAAACCAATGACTTACCAACGTTTTACTTGTTGCTATTGACCTGATGATTATGACTATGGGTAATATTGTGCCCATAGCAGGATTCGAACCCACAGCTCTTGCTATTCCTGGATGTTAACCATTACACTACCTAGCTTTCCTGATGCAATCACCCTATCGACAGCTACCTGTCTATGTGGCTCCTGGACTAACAGGTCAGTGCAGACTACTAGACGATCTTGCCTGACAATGACAGGTTAGCCCAGTGCCAGGATAGTGTGACTGAGTGGGATATCGTGGTCATAGTGCAGTCTCAAAGTTATGGTATGTCTCCCAGACACTGCAAGGTCGTCGTCAGTGTCCACCGTCACAATCCGGTAACCGTCTTAATTGGACCTATTATGTTGGTCGGTTGTTGGAGCTTTATGTCCTTGCAAAATCTGAGATCATACCAGGATAGGTACCGACTTGTGACAGTGTACACTCATGGCGACTATATTCCAGCCCCATGACGAGACCATGCCACCAGCACCATGACCTCATATCCCACTCAGTCACATTATCACAACACTGAGCCAACCATTCCTTACCTTATCTTCATAATGCCGAGCACCTGGCTCGGAAGCGACAAGTATACAGTTTTAAGTCATTGGTTTGACTTGACCGTGGTTCAAACACGTGGCTTCAAATCCCATGATCTATCAACACGAGAGACGGACGCTCAACTCATTAGGCCATCTCGTCTAGTCGGCATAATATGATGTCAGGATGTAAAACCAATCAATTCAACCATTCAGGCGTAGACTTTGCATAGGAACTTGATATGTATTCATGCTATATGACACTACATTCAATTTAACGCGGCGTTTGTTCTGCCTTTCAAATGCGGCACGTGGCTATGCAGCCAAACTACAAAGCCATTTTTAATAGCGCTTTCATTTTCGCATGATGCAAACCTTCAATAGAATTATCACCGGAGCCAGTCCTCATTACTTCCATATCATAATTGGTAAATGCATAGACTATGCTAAATATAATTGTCAGCGGTACAGTGAGTGGCGGTTACAACTTACAGTGTGCAGGGGTTGTGGCGCCACCATCAGAGCTGGGGTTGGGGAGGCTGGATCAGTAGATGACTCCCACGGTCTATGAAGCTGAGTGAGTGATGACGGATAGGAGGGATATTCTCTGTTATTATACTCGTATAATTATTATACAGCATATATATATATATATAATATGCAGTAAAACCTCTATAGCCATCCAACTCCAGAGATCGACCACTCCCCTATATCGATCACTTTATTTGAGGCCCAAATGATCGCCCATACAATACCATTGTAACATATTGAAAAACTCCCAAAGCTGACTACCTCCTGAACTGGACTACACCGGAGACTCTGGAACAACCACCATGTGTCCATGCGGGTCAATGGCAAGTTCTACCGTGCAATCATGCTATCCACCCTACTATACGGCGCCGAGGCCTGGACAGTGTACAGATGACAGGTGAAAAAGCTGCATGCCTTCATGATGTGACATCTGCATTCAATCATGAGGCTAACCTTGAAGGACAAAGTGACAAATAAGGAAAAACTCGAACCGACAGGGCTGCCCTCTATGGAAGATCTTCTGATCAAAATGAATCTCCAGTGGACTGGACACCTCATGAAGATGTCATCAGACAGGCTACCAAAGCAGATCCTCTATTCTCAACTGTCTTCTCGTTACAGAAAGAGAGGGTGCCCTCGTCTCCGGTTCAAGGATACCATGAAGAGAAACCTGAAGCTGAGAGACATTAAGACCGACTCATGGACATCACTCTCAAAGCAGAGAGCTAAATGGAGAGCGGCAGTCAAGTATTGAAAGCAGGCTTTGTCGCATCGCGACCGACAGCATGATGATGATGACTGTATATCCACACGCACACTTGCCAATATTGCATAGCAAGTACTTACACATAAATTGTTTATCCCTCTCAATTAAGCAAGGGAAAATCTTAATCACAGACAATTGATCTTCCTCATTCCACTGCTCCTTGCCCTATCCTATTTATGCCGAGCGCCCGACTAGGTAGCGAGAAGTGTCAACTTTTAAGTCATTGGTTTGACTTGGTCATGGTTCACATCCACTGACCTGCCCCACAGGAAGCAGGTGCTCACCTCATTCCGCCACACCGAATCTGAACCGGAACTGGGAAAATGTGGTCGCAGCAGTGACGTCATAATCTTCAGCGGATTGCGCGTCGGGGGGGGGGGGGGCTAGGTGGGGGTGGCTGAGAGGACTATGGGGGCGTGGTGGGGTGTGGGTTTAGAGGAGTGTGGGGGCGGGGGTGGGGTGTGTGGATTGAGAGGAGTGTGGGGGCGTGGTAGGGTGTGGGCTCAGAGGACTGTGGGGACGTGGTGGGGTGTGGGATGAGAGGAGTGTGGGGTCGGGGTGGGGACTGGGCGGGGATGAGTGTAGCGGAGGGTGGGGACTGGGCGGAGAGGAGTGTGGGGGCGGGATGGGGATTGGGGCGGAGAGGAGTGTAGGGGTGGGTGGCGAGTGGGTGGAGAGGAGTGTAGGGGTGGGTGGGGAGTGGGCGGAGAGGAGTGATGGGGTGGGTGGGGAGTGTAGGGGAGGAGTGTAGCAGTGGGTGGGGAGTTTGCGGAGAGGAGTGTTAGGTGTGGGTGGGGAGTGGGCGGGGTGTAGGGGTGGGATGTGAGTGGGCTGAGAGGAGTGTAGAGGTGGGTGGGGGAGTGGGCGGAGAGGAGTGTAGCGGTGGGTGGGGAGTTGGCGGAGAGGAGTTTGGAGGTGGGTGGGGAGTGGGCGGAGAGGAGCGTAGAGGTGCGGGGGGGGAGTGGGCGGAGAGGAGTGTAGGGCCGGGTCGGGAGTGGGCGGAGAGGAGTTTGGGGGTGGGTGGGGAGTGGGCGGAGAGGAGTGTAGGGGTGGGTGGGGAGTGGGCGGGGAGGAGTGTAGGGGTGGGTAGGGAGTGGGCGGGGAGGAGTGTAGGGGTGGGTGGGGAGTGGGCGGAGAGGAGTGTAGCGGTGGGTGGGGAGTGGGCGGAGAGTAGTTTGGAGGTGGGTGGGGAGTGGGCGGAGGGGAGTTTGGGGTGGGTGGGGAGTGGGCGGAGAGGAGTGTGGGGGAGGGTGTCTGGAGAGGGGGATTGGGTGGAGTGTGGGAGTAGGGGCGTGGAAGGAGTTGGTATGACTGTGGGGGTAGGTATGGGGGGTGGGGGCGGGGGGGGGCGGTTAGAGGCATTTTTCATCTGCGTGCCGCCAGGTGCGCGGTGTCAACTTTTACCAAGAAGAAGCTTTAATATTTGCTGATAGTTCAATGGCTGCCTGTTTTCTGCAGGTCGAATTTCCAGCTGCGTTTTGTCTTTAAGTTGTAGTTTTTGTTGTCGTTCGTTTTACTTTAGGGTTTTCCAGACCGCCATTTTTTTACTGAGCACAGCCGAGATGGTCACGACCAGAAAGAAAGAATGAGTTGTGCACGTGGTGGGAATGTCGCTGCTGACGTCATCAGCATGCGTGCCCCCTGGTGGCATTGAAGCCTAAACTGTTTACCCTATTCTTGTATCTTAATTTTTGTTAGAACTGCATTAGGACTGTAGTAGTATGCACTAACATATCAGGTAGGGAGTCCCATTGACAGGTAGGTGTGGATAGGGTGACTGATTCATGGAGCATAGGTAGTATAATGGTTAGTAAACTAGCCTCGGAATGACAAGACGTGTGGATTCGAAACTGGCTCTCTCCCATTTTCATCATCCCAACAACATTGGTTGACGTGAGCTGGAACCTATGTGAGACATATATATGTCTACATATAATATGTCAAAATAAATTGTCCGATGCGACTGACACTTGTCGACACCCGATGGAGGGAGGGGGGGGGGGGAGCGCAGGGGGCAGGAGTCCGAGTCTTACGGAGAATAACAGTGGTATCAAGTAATATATGATATAATAATAATAAAGGAAACAATCCCCTTCGTATTTTTATACACGGATAATACGTTATGCACCACATCTCTATAATATATATATAATTGCATTGCCTATATGTCATTAATTGCAAGCATTAAGCAACTTATGGACATACACCATTTAAAAGATTTATAATTCCAAGGGGATGAGAGTAGTATTACCGTCTTTACTGACCTCTCAGGCAAGGAAAGTAGGCGTGGAGAGGGTGATAGCATCCGGGAGCCTAGGTAGTGTAATGGTTAGCATGCTGGCCCTATAATGGAAGCAAGTGTGAGTTAGAATCCTGCTCTAAGGACAATGGTTCCCATTTGTATTACCCACATGACTAGGTAATCAGTTGAACCACGTTACAAATATGAAGCAAAACTAAAGATCTGAAATATTTATACAGTCTATTCTGTCAATAACGGCCTCTGACAATAACGAATCTTTGTCAATAACGGCAAAAATGCTGGTTCCGTCACGGCACACCTTTAATTTAATAGCCTTGCCTATGTGTCTAACGGGCAACTCTCTTATGTGGACAACGAGCCATTTTTTCACCTATTTCATCAATATTTTCTGTAAATAATGACATGCCATATAGTTATAATTCGCATCACTCCGACAAGGAGACAAACAACAATTTAAGACAATATATTTATTCATGAGAATATTTATATATATAATATCACTAATAAACATAATATCATTAATATGTAATCATAATCTCGCATGAGGCTGGCTCAGCAAAGTGTGCAACTGGCACGAGTGTGAATGAGGAAGGGTGGCTTCCATACATCAGATGCAGCATTGGTGCAAGGGGCATCATGATAGGATGCCAAGTTCTGAATAAGTATGTAACAAGAATGAGTAACTAAATAACAAGAGCAGTCAAGATACCTAATATAGTAGAAATGACTAATTGTACAAATGACCAATTGTACAAATGACAATTTGTAGAAATGACCAATTGTACAAATGACAAATTGTAGAAGTGATGAATAGTGGAAAGGATGAATTGTACAAAGGACAACTAGTAAAAATGACTTTGTAAGGACCGTCCTAGCCAGTCAAGAATAAAATAAAAACATTGGTTTCAACCCATTGCATCAGTCAGTCTCTGCTTAAACGGATCTCTCTCTATAACTACATATTGCTCCAGTCCCATGGGTGTCCGTTATAGACAGAGTAGCCTGTACATATATATATATATATATATATATATATATATATTAGAGTTTATATAACCCACATAAAGAAAGAACATATTCAGAAATATTCAGTTATTCACTGTAGGTCCGTGGCTTGGATTATATTCTTTATTTAAAGTCTACTGGGGCGGGAATTCCAATGCACCAGGGCTGATATGACTAGAAAAGAACCTTTGAATAATGTAGTATTTATCTCCCCCCGCCCTAAACAACTTTTATAATAACAAAATCAAAAGAACTCTGCATATAAATCAGGAAAACCTCAAACAGATGAATGCTCCATATCAACATAGGGATGTGGGAACAATTGCCTATTTAATCTGAGTAAACAGCTCGATAGGGACGGGATCCTCTCCCGCAGGCCTGTATGTCATTCCGGGTATATGTACATGGTAGCTTAGGATATCATACTCATATTAGCAAACGACTTTGAAAAATACAAAACAAAACTAAAATAGAAACTACCAACACCCAACGTTCCAAATGGTTGGCCCGAGCAAGACCAGGTAAACACTCCTGAGTGTGGGACCAGACCAAAACAGAATCACAGCTGCCCAGCATTGAAAACAAGCACCCTCATAGGAGCTTATACGCTATGGACAGAATAAATAACTTGTCACAAAAAACTAAACAAAAAAAACAACAAGTATGCTTGAATCCTGAGAGGTGATGGCGCCTGGAGCAGGTACTCGAACCCACATTCCTTCCATTCAGTAGCTTATCTAGTATTTCCTATGCAATCAACCTACCGACACCTACCTGTGTATGTGTCATTTCACCTACATCTACATATATTTACATATACATATATTTTCATATTTACATTGCAGTACCTCCAATGACAATAGCATCCATGGAGTACATAAGAGGAGGAGTCCCACTCGTTCATTATATTCGCATAATGAATTATATATGTCATAGATCACCACTTCTCACGTGCGGTGACGACGTGTGTTTAATATGACGGGTGTTTAACCTGTCATATTCACACAACTACTGAGTAATGACAGACAGGGTGGGTGTGGTACTAACTATACACCAGACATTTAATGTCAACCACAATGAATCCCGTCACATATAGCAATATATCGAATGGTAGACAGGAAGTGTGAACACTTATTTGTCTCTCATTTTTTGTTTGATTTGGTACATTAGTTGTCGCAAGCAGGGGAAATCCCAGTCACAGACGACTGGTCTGCCCCACTCCACTGCTGGTCGATAGAAAGCCTGAGCCTACACTTTTACCGACCCAAGTGATTTTTAACCTCCCACACCACATAGACATGGTATGAGAGCACCCGGCCTTTGATGATGCTGTAAGTTATACACAGTGGTGGAAATCCAAATTGGCAGAGCTGGGGGCATGGGGAATCGAACCGCCAACCCTCAGATTAGGAGTCTGACCTAGAAAAAAGTCAGACACTCTAACCACTCTGTCACAGAGAATGCCACATGGTGAAGACAAATAAATCGCAGACAGACATTAGACATTTAGACATTTTGTATTCACAATTACCATACATATTCCACAAACATAACTATTCTGTTAACAATAGAAATTGCAGGAACAGTGTAACCATTAATGGTTGTCTTCCCACTGGCCGTCATAAACAATCCATAAAACTAAATCATTAGCCCTGGAGCTAATATACAAATAACCTACAGACTGCTCTTTAAGGAAACAAACACATGTTTAGAAAAAGATACAATGGGATCAAGACCTTATCAATGAGATGGACATGAACTATAATGCCCCATGCATTTAATGGAGAAATAGTGCTGGCATGGCATGGGTATTGTTCATGTTGGGGCGGTCTGGGTATCAGTCTGGCTTGTCACGTGATGTGTCACTGACGTGACATCGTGCTCATCACTCTCCGTAGCGCACTCTGACGGTAATAAAAACGCGCGGAATGGTGTCACAGCTTGACCAGTCAATTTGGCTGACCCCCTGGCAGGTCATAGGTCAGCGAGCCTTTATCGCAAGCCTGTGCAGGTGTCACTGTCAAGGTCGCTGGCATGGCTGTTGGCGTGACACTGTGACACTACATTGTGATGGCCAGTTTCGGAGACTTAATTTAAACTAGTTCAATGCAACATTAAAAGGACGATTAATACTTTTAACTTAGGTCCATGTTCCACCTAACTATTAACTTCAAACTGCTAATACTATTAATATCCACTCCCAGCGCTAATGCTAACTGATTTACTAGGTTCTAGCAAGAGGGCTTCTACTTTTATATTCCAGGTCTAGTCAAACCTATGACTTACAAAATTGATCCTTGTCGCTTGCTAGCTTGGCGGTTGGCATTAAATACCATGTCTATGTGGTGTGGGAGGTTAAAAATCCCTTGGGTCAGTAAAAGTGTAGGCTCGGGCTTTCTATCGACAAACTGTCTAATGGTGAAAACAAGCCTATTCAGGCTTATCCATGATAGGCAGTATAAATCTTCAACAACAAAATAGGATATGGCAAGGACTGCTTAGAATAGTGTCAGGAAAATATGAGTGAGTGTACTATTGGGTAATGGTGCTGGCAAATTGATTTCCCAGTGGTGCAGCACCATGGGTGTGCACTGTCACAAGTCAGTACCCATCCTGATATGACCGTATATGTTGCCAGGACGTAAAATGTCAACAACCAACCAACCAACAAACAGATGGCAGCACGTCATTAATTTGACTCGGCTGGAATTGAAACTCCCGACCTTCCGCACAGGAAGCCTGGGCTCTACCGATTCGGCCACTGCGTCAGGTCCAATCCCCCCAATATAATGTAACACACCGTGTAAAATACCGTGTCAGTAAAGCAGGTAACTAACACACAACAGCGTACACGTGTCAGGTCGCTGTGGACTGGCCGGAGGTGTCTGTGTGTGTGTTGGATGGTTGTGGGAGGGGGAGGGGGTGTGAGGGGCGGAAGACCGACACGGGAAGCCACCAGGTTGCGCCCCGTGTTCGCAACTCTCGGGCCGCCTCGTACGTGTGGCTCCCCCCTGCGGGGTGGTGCCGTGGCGGGGCTACCGGCGACCTGTGGCCGGCGAGTGGGAGTACATCTGTCCGGGGCCCGCCTGCGTTCGCCCCCATTGTGCCGCGTAAAACAATAGCTGGCAATGCACGAGCAAGTCACTACTGTAACAACGGCGCGTGTGTGTGTGTGTGTGTGTGAGAGAGAGAGGGAGAGGGGGAGAGAGAGGGAGAGAGAGAGGGAGAGAGAGGGAGAGAGAGAGGGAGAGAGGGGGATAGAGAGGGAGAGATAGAGAGAGAAGAGAGAGATAGTTAGAGAGAGGGAGAGAGAGAGGGGGAGAGAGAGGGAGAGAGAGGGAGAGAGTGGGGTATAGAGAGGGAGAGATAGAGAGAGAGGGAGAGAGAGGGAGAGATAGTTAGAGAGAGAGAAGGAGAGAGGGAGAAAGAGAGGGAGAGATAGAGGGAGAGAGGGGGAGAGAGAGGGAGAGAGGGGGAGAGAGAGGGGGGAGAGAGAGAGGGAGATAGAGAGGGAGAGAGAGGGAGATATAGAGAGAGAGGGATAGAGAGTTAGAGAGAGAGGGAAAGAGAAAGGGGGAGAGAGAGGGTGAGAGAGAGGGAGAGAGAGAATGAGAGGGAGAGGCAGGGAGCAAGAGAGACCTGGCGGTGTGTTCTCTTAACAGTTTACCGACTGCTGCTGCTAAAGTTGCATGATCCAATGTTGTTTTTCTGGTTCTGCTAGATTATTTTTAGATTGTTCACTGTAGGTTAATCACCAGACGCGGTGGCTGGGTTAGGAAGAGCCCAAACTTTTCCTGTGCAGAAGGTCAGGAGCTTGAGTCCCAGCCAAGTCAAGCCGATGACTTAGAAAATTGGTAACTTGTCGCTACCTAACCTGACAATTGGCATTGCTAGGATAGAGTAAGGACTGGTTTGCTCAGCATTAGGATACTGTAAGTGGAAAATTGGATCATGGTGGTGCCATACTCGTATCTGGGTGGGGCAGCACTATAAAGCTGCCATGAGTGCACACTGTCACAAGTCGGTATCAATCCTGATATGACCTTGATCTCTATAGGTTGATCCCTATGTTGTACATTACTTTCCTTCCTGCTATGACCTTATATGTTGGCAGGACGTAAAACTCCAACAGATATATGCAATAGATTGATCTCTATAGGTTGAGAACTATAATCTACTTCATTTTTATTTGAAGTGACTTATATTTTAAATGATTAATGTTGGCGATACTTGAACCGAAATGATGGGAAATCATTTTGATGTGCTTGTTAAAATGCTGAACATCATATGCTTCAGCAGTGACAGGGTCACGTAAATTTACTTAGTATTCCGTCTATGCAACTAGCAGTGTATATATATGGTCATTGCTGCCAACTAGGCTTAAAACACCCATCAATCAAACCGGGCTCGGTGGCCGACTGGGTAGAGCACAGGCCTCACATGCGGAAGATCGGGAGTTTGGGAATTTGGTTCCGGTCGAGACAAACCAATGACTTAAAAATTGATACTTGTCGCTTCCTAGCCTGGTGCTCGGCATTATTAGGATAGGGCAAGGACTGGTTAGCTCGGTGTCAGCATAATGTGACTGAGTGGGATATCGGGTCATGGTGCTGGCGGCCTGATTTCCCAGTGGGGTAGCAGTATAAAAATTGCCATGAGTGCGTACTGTCACAAGTCGGTACCCATCCTGATATGACCTTAGCTGTTGCTAGGATGTAAAACAATAACAAACAAACAAAACCCATCAATCCGTCAATCTTTATATACAGCAGTATATATTTAATGAGTACACCAGTGTCTATATGTTGGATACATAGGGTCAAATCTAGATTAGGATTTTTGTTTTGAAAATGTTTTCCTTTCATCGAACTATGCAGCTTTATGAATGCGAGACAAAGTGATATTCACCTAATGCTGTTTTGGCCACCATTTGTTGGCCCATGATGTTGTACTTCAAGAAGAACACATCCTGTAAATGTATATTGTGTGAATCAAAACCTGTTCGGACAGCTTGGGTTATTTTCCGTTCTAACCAGTGGTCCATAATTGGTTCATTAAACGCTGTGGTACCTGCTGTCCTCTCTGTGAGAAAGTGCATATAAAAGACCCCTTGCTGCTTACCAGAGCGAGTAAGCCTATGTGGCGGCAGCAGGTTTCCTCGACTGAAATGTGTCAGAATGACCATATGTTTGATGGCCTTGCATCAACATTTTTAATTTGCATAGTCCGATGTTTTTTACTTTCTATCCTTTTTTCAGATATTTTGGATAATTGTTGCAGGTCAAAATAACTCATATGTACACAAAATGACAGCTTGGGAAATATGTGACAGGCACTATGGCGACCGTCATGTCAGTGTCACTATCAGTGTCAACTGGTCAATATATCATCTCTGTGATAACAGTCGTACTGGTAGCGTTCTGGATGCATATTTAAAGTTGCATATTTCGATGGTTTTGAGATTCTGTCACTTTTCTGAGATAAATAATATATATTAAATCAATTGTGATATTTTATTTTACTTTTATTTTGAATGGCTAACTTTGGAGCTATTTGAAGTGCAAACATTCAAAATTAATTTTGGCGTGCATGCACAAACTCTGACACCATAGGCTTCAGCAGTAACATATCTATTAAATTGACTCAATGTTCCCTTCTATACGGCAATAAATATGCAATATGTGCATGACTATCTAAGTTACTTATATGTGATACAAACTAGGTAATTGCTTTTGTTTAGAAAATGTGATCCTTTTATCGGATTATACAACTTTAATAGTTTATTGCATAGTAAAATATCGATATGGCTTTTAGGCGCGAGACACCTTTAGCCATGCCAGTATCAAAAGGAACTACCAAATGTTGATATCGGCGCTGGCTAAAGCTCCGAGTATAGTAATAATATCTTGCAATAATCACCATACTGAATATTTGCCAGATTTTCAATTTGCTGTCAGTGTCCCATTTCTTGGGTCTTTAAAAGCTGCATAGTCTGGTGAAATATAACATCTCTAAACCAAACCAATTATCTAGATTTGATTTTACATATCTAAGTTAGATACTGATGCACTTATTAAGCATTTGTTTCTGCGTATAACGCAATACTGAGTCAATTTAACAGAACCTGTTACTGCAGAAGCCTATGGTGTCAGAGTTTTGGCAAGGTTGCCAAAACTAATTTTCCATGTTTGCACCCAACATATCTAAAAAGTTTACCATTTAAAATAAAAGTAACCTTGAACTAATGTAAAGTAGATACTACTAATCGATCAAATATATTTATCTCAGAAAAAATACAGAAATTCTAAACCATTGGACTATGCAACTTTAATGTTGGTTTTATTTGTGCATTTGCACGCTCCAACGGATATCACGTAGGGAGTTGTCGCCACGAACATGGCCATAGTTCACGACATGTCATAAACCTCATCCACATATAGAATTGTCAGATTTAATGGCTGAAGGCAGTGAGTAAGTAAATATATATGAAGAGAACAGTCGCATAACCCAGAAAACGCCAATCCAAAAGTTGGGATAAACATTGGAATCAAACCGTAACCAAAATTCCTATTCCTATTTTTGTTGTTCATTGTTTCCTAATCATTATATCGTAAAAAAAGTGGAATTACGGAGAATTTAATTTAGCTTCTTGTAAAAATCTGTTATTTTAATTAAAATTGTAGATTGCTGTTTACAGGGTTTTGCGCCGGATGCTTTCCTATATATATATATATATGATTTATAATGAATTATGGGAGTAGAAACAAAGGACATGGTCATCTCTCAGTTATATTTCATTTTGGCCAGATACTATTAGCTTCGCTATGTACATAATACAGGAGCTTGTTCTTTGTCTAATATCGCGCCACATGCAAATGGTAAATGGCCACCTACTTCAGCTATCTCTGGCGGGATAATATGTATATATATATATATATATATATATATATATATATACATCCAGGTTGAAGATGGGATTATATATATATAATAGTTTACCTAAGTAATGAACAAGAGGAAGATATGACAGTGGGTTAGGGTGTATTTTCTCTGGCTCGAGGAACAATACACCCCTTGCCGAAAAAGAAATATTTCTTGGCATTAAGTGAGTAGGACAGTGAGCAGGCGAGCAGTGGCGCCACGATCGGAGTTGAAACCTGAGCAGTAGATGAGTAGTCGGAGGCTCAACCACCCGATTACTAGTGGGTGGGTGTTAGGATAGTATAGTATTCTGGGTTATTATACTCGTATAATTCTTATACAGCATATATATATATAAAGATATGAAGAAAATGATAAATATATAAACGTATATTAAACATAGGTTTAGATATATATGTATATGCAACATTATTTATATTTATATAATATATATAAAATATAGATACATATATTGTCAAATCCAATTCATGTATGACTGTATATATGTAAATATACAATGGATAATTAAATAAATAAAAATACATATGTAATTAATAAATATATATATCATATATATATAACTTCATATGTGTATACATATTTACATTTCTTTTTATTGTATATGTAGTGGTCTGCACTGACCTCTCAGGCAAGTAACCACATAGACAGGTAGGCGTGGGGAGTGTATTGATATCAGGGAGCCTAGGTGGTGTAATGGTTAGCACACTGGCCCGGAATGCAAAGAATTGTGGGTTCGAGTCCGCTCTAGGCACAGTATTTCCCATTTTCATCACCCCCATGACACTGGTGCCGTGACCAGGATCCTGTACAATCTTTGCGCTGTATGGTTGTTGAACCTACCCTGAGTATGTATGTGTTAGTGCATTGCCTGTATGTATGTAATTGTAAGCATTACAAGACTTACAATTCCAGGGGGACGAGTGTAGTGGTCTGCACTGACCTCTCAGGCAAGTAACCACATAGACAGGTAGGCGTGGGGAGTGTATTGAATATCAGGGACCTAGGTGGTGTAATGGTTAGCACACTGGCCCGGAATGCAAAGAGATGTGGGTTCGAGTCCCGCTCTAGGCACAGTATTTCCCATTTTCATCACCCCCATGACATATATATATATTACAATATATGTATATATATATATATATATACAGTAAAACCTCTCTACATCGACCGACCATGGCACCGACTATAAGTGGTCCATTTAGGGAGGTGGTAGGTTTAGGGAGTTTGAATAGGGTTACAAGGGTATTGTTGGGAACCAAATAAAGCGACCCATATAAGGGTGTGGTCGATCTGTGTAGGTGGTCGGTTAGAGAGGTTTTACTGTATATATTTATATATATAACCCAGGTTTCCGTAGCTAATTTCGGCTGAGCATCCCTCCACAATAGACTGATCTAACTACTATTGCATCATACTATATTGCTATCACTACTGCTGCCGAAAGTCCTTCATCATAATGAATTTCCAGTTTGATTTTCTGTCATTCTACCCAAATTCACCTGGCACCTTCCTGCGACCCCAGCACTGCAATAAAACTAACTGAATGAATTTATTCAACAGTTGACCTCAAAGGTCACCTGGTCATCACAAAACCAACACGCAATCGAGTCGAGCTTAATTACACACACTCACATCTGGGTCACCTCACCAGCACTCATCAAAACGCTTAACACATTGCCGCCATTGAAACCATGTCACTTTTGAAGAGTCTGAATTAATACAAAATTGAAATTAATTCAGAGCAGGGAAGAGTGGCATGCAGATTTGCAGTAATTGCTGTCCGCACCCTAGCAGGTGCTTGGGTGAGTTTTTGTGTTTGGTGTTCTCAGAATGTATGATACTCAGGATGGTGTGTGTGTGCGTGTTCCGCCCATGTTATACGAGCCTGTCTCAAAAGGTGCTAACTCCTTTTTTTTCCGTCCAGTGTAACGATTGACACAATACAGCACAAAAACAGTTACACTGACAACACACGGACATCGCTTCAAATCAATATGTATTCTATTGGCATTATGAAACACCATAAATCAGTTTATCCTGAGTAAATGCATAAGCGGATAGTATGTTGATCATTATAATGGACAAAGTTGTGTCACATATTACTTATCACCTTTTGAAACAGGCTCATATAGGTTTTCTTTTTCATCCTCGGGTGTGCACTGACTTGTGACAGCACGCAGTGTTGGTCGCTTAATAGTGCTGCCTCACTGGGATACCATTATGTCCATGCCATGAAACAAAATTTGCGCAGTCTGAATGTCGAGTTATTTGTAGTGAATCAGACCCTTTGCCTTACTGTGTTGGTTGAACATGAGGGAGTGCATTGAAGCAATAGGGGTTGTTTGTTTGTTGTTGTTTTACATCCTAGCAACATCTAAGGTCATATCACGACGGCTACCGAGTTGTGACAGTGCGCAGTCATGGTGACTTTATAGTGCTGCCCCACTTTGAAATCAGGCTGCCAGCATCATGGCCTGATATCCCACTCAGTCACATTATACTGATACTGAGCGAACCAGTCCTTGCCCTATCCTAGTATTAGTATTAATAGTAATGCCGAGCGCCAGGCTAGGAAGCGACAAATAGCAATTTTGATGTCATTGGTTTGACTCGACCAGGGTTCGAACCCACGGACTCATGGGTTCGGATCCACCCATTTCCCAAAACAGGGGACTGACGCTCAACTCATTTGGCCGCCCAGTCTGGTCAGAAGCAATAGGGAGTGTAGTGTGGAGGGTAATTATGCTCAATAGCCAACCGCCATATGGTGGATTAGTGATGTAAGTAAATAGTCTATTATCTGAAAGATGATTCTGTCGGAGACAGGGACCGGTTCAGGGTTAAACCAAGTAGGGATTCAGGAGGGCCTTATGGCCCTTTGAGAAAGCTTAGACCATATTTCCCCACCCACCATCCCCACTCCCACCCCACAGCCCCCCACAACCCACATCCCCATCCCGTACGTGTTCAAAGATGGGATTATGTCTGTAGGCATTTATGCTTGTGTCTGTGGGGGGGGGGGGACATTTTTTAAAAGGGGGTTTATCTTAATGTTGCCTAGTCCGGTGATTTTGAGTTTTTGTATTTTTCTGAGATAAATATGCTAAATCGATTGTTATAGTATACCTTACTTTAGTTTGAAGAAACGTTAATTTTAAATGGATAACTTTTGAAATATTTGTAGAATATGCGGAATACCTGGTGTATATATATATGTATATATGTATATATGTATATATGTATATTTCTCTCTCTCCCTCTGTCTATATATATGTATATATGTATATATATATATATATATATATATATATATACATACATCCAGGTTACCTGGTTTAGTCTGACGGTTTGGTAGCTTATTTAAATATTGAATCAGTGTCAGTCTCTGAGTCATTTGCAAGGCCAGGACTTTGGGAACTACTTATCCAACTAGTGTACACACATATATATATATATATATATATATATATATATATATATAGCCATATATATATATATATATATGCATACACACAAATATAATATTTATATATATAATCACCATTAAAGAAAAACCACTTATAGTGAGGCTATAGAATTACTAAAACTGTCCATAAAATACCTTGTCCACTGGGACGACTAATGCCTTCCCATAGGAATAGGGTGGAAGGTGAAATATACATAGTTTCTGACGTCAGAAAGGGAAGGCATAGATGGAATCTCATGCATTATAAAATATAGGTAAATTATTTAAATTCACTATTATTCAAAGGTGTCATGTGGTACTGTTTTTGTTACCCTATTGATGTAGTGCATTGTTTGTTTAAATCCCTCCTATCCAATTTTAACATAGTGTAGTTAAAGTTGCATAGTCCGGTAACATTTTCAAATTTTCAAAACCCAAACACTCACCTATATTTGATTCTACATATCTACCTTAGATACTGGTCGACTTATTAAGCATTTGTTGCCACATAGAAGGGCATGCTGAATCAATTTAATAGAACCTGTTTTTGCATAAGCCTATGGTGTCAGAGTTTTGGCATGCTTGCCAAAATTAATCTAGCATGCTTGCACCTCAAATATCTCCAAGGTTAGCCATTTGAAATAAAAGTTACTGCAAAATAAAATAAGGTAGACTATAAGAATCAATTTAATTTATTCATCTAAAAAAATGGCCGAAGCTCAAAATCATCGGACTATGCAACTTTCACCTGGCCTGTGTCACTCTAACAGGTGAGAAGAGGCATGAGGGCCGAATTACCATAACCGCCAAATATGCTACCGATGACCACATATGATACAGATTGACTATAAATGCCATCAGCCCTAAGCCACATCAAAACTAAGATAGAATAAGTTGTTTCAAGATACTCAAACTAGGAATAGTCATATTTCCGATCATGATATTTATGAAATGAGTAAAATTGTATTGGCTAAGATCGTCTTGCAACACTCAATGAAAGAGCAAAGACAAAGGAAGAGGTGTGACGATAACATCAGAGACTGGACTGGCCTGGAGTGCGGCAAGTCCCTGAGGGAAGTAGAGAATGGAGAAAACTGGAGAAAACTGGAGAAAACTGGTTGCCGCGGGGGCCCCAACTACCCTCGTAGTTCAGGGATTGATGATTCTGATGAAAACATTATTCATCATATTACTATACCGTAAAGTTGCATAGTCCGATGGTTTTGAGTTTCTGACATTTTCTGAGATAAATACATTAGGCTGATCGGTATAATGTACCTTACTTTAGTTTGAAGTAACTTTGGTTTTAAATGCCTAACTTTTGAGATCTTTGAAGTGCAACCATGCACAATTAATTTTGGCAAGCATGCCAAAACTCTGACACCATAGCCTTCTGCATTATCAGGTTCTATTCAATTACCTCAGTATTCCCTTCACCGTGATGAGAAATGTTTAATAAGTGCACCAGTATCTAAGTCAGATATGTAGAAAGAAATTTAGATAATTGCTTTGGTTTTGAAAATTTGATGTTTTCATCGGACTATGCAGCTTTAAGTAAATCGCATCCATAGGTGATGGTAATCCGTTGAAATAACGCCCTTCAACTTTTTATATCTGTGTTTCTCTTCCCTTCCTAAATCCGTGTACCACGGCAGTAAAAATGTACAAACCCTTTCGAAGTGTTTCTCAAACAAACAAACGCGCAAAACCCCGTGTCCGAGACGCAGACTCTGCGCCTGTATAAGGAGGTTCCAATGCAGGTTTGTGTTTGCCACCAGGCCCGCAAATATTATTCTGCAAACATCGGCGACGGCTGGCTGGGATCGGGTGATAGCCGGGCTGGTGGTGTCTGGTGGGGGCTGGTAGAGGGGCTGGTTGGGGGTTTGGTTGGGGATGTTGGGGATGTTGGGGCTGTGGGGGCTGGTTGGGGGCTGGTGGTTTGGTGGCAGGCGCTGGTTAGGGGATGATGAGTTTGTGGCAGGAGCTAGTGGGAAATAGCGGGGCCTGGTGCCTGGGACCGGTTGGGGAATGACATGGTTGGTGGCAAGGGCTGGTTGAGGGGCTAGCAGGTTGGAGGCTGTTGGTGCTGATGGGGTTGGTGGCAGGGGCTGGTGGGGGTTGGTGGGAGCTGGTGCCTGGTGCCAGTTGGGAACTGACGGGGTTGGTTGGTTTGTGGCAGGAGATGGTTGGGGGCTGGGGAGGGCTGGTGGGTTTGTGGCAAGAGCTGGTTGGGGGCTGGCAGGTTTGTGGCAGGTGTTGGTTGGGGACTGGCCGGTTTGTAGCAGGAGTTGGTTGGGGGCTAGCCAGCTTGTGGCAGGAGATGATTGGGGGCTGGTGGGTTTGTAGCAGGAGTTGGTTGGGGGCTCGTGAGGGCTGGTGGGTTTGTGGCAGGAGTTAGTTGGGGGCTGGCTGGTTTGTGGCAGGAGTTGGTTGGGGGCTGGCTGGTTTCTGGCAGGAGTTGGTTGGGGGCTGGCAGGTTGGTGGCAGCAGTTGGTTGGGGGCTGGCCGGTTTGTGACAGGAGTTGGTTGTGGGCTGGCCGGTTTGTGGCAGGAGTTGGTTGGGGGCTGGCAGGTTTGTGTCAGGAGGTAGATGGGGGCTGGCAGGTTTGTGGCAGGAGTTGGTTGGGGGCTGGCAGGTTTGTGTCAGGAGGTAGATGGGGGCTGGCAGGTTTGTGGCAGGAGATGATAGGGTGGCTGGTGGGTTTATAGCAGGAGTTGGTTAGGGGCTGGCAGGTTGGTGGCAGCGTCTGGTTGGGGGCTGACGGCTTGTTGGCAAAGACTGATGTTGGGTTCTTGGGGGGGGGGGGGGGACTGGCCGGATGCTGGTTAGGGGATGGGTGAATGCTGGGGAGACCGGGCAGTGTAATGTATGTAGTTATCCGAACACCCCCACCATAATACCATATGACGTCATAAGGATCCATTCTAAATAAAGACAGTTACGTTACAGAACTCACAGTGTTAACACGTCTTTTACATGGTGTCAGATATTATGGGTTGATCTGTTCAATATGGCGCCTACAGGATTAAAACCTCCAGGGCCATTGAATTTAGACGAGAAGATGGCCATTAATAGGAGGACGTGGTTTCAAGCATTTGAAATATACTCGACAGCTGCAGGTGTGTCGAGTAAATCAGAAAAAGTCCAGTGCTGTGTGTTTCTGCATGTGGCCGGAACTGAGGCCCAAAAGACCAAGTAGCAGGATGCACATGTTTGGGTTTGATGGGGCGTCAGTAGATGGCTGCTGAGGTCAGACCTTAACACACACCTCATCTGTGCCCCTCCATTACAGGATATCCACAACACATCTGTGTCTCTATTTTCACACAACAACACTGCATCAAACGGAGACACCACAGGTTTGCTCGCATTCTTGATGCAGTAGGATGAAAGGATTAAAAAAAAACACACAGCACCAACAATACTCAGGCCACACGCCTATATATATATATATATATATATATATACCCACGTATATACAAGGTATATGCGGATGTAACCGAATTGCACAGTGCTGCCACCCAGGGGGCTCCTGGGGGGCTCACAGGATAGTGCCATGCACGACCACCAGGTGGGGCAGGAGCCTCCCTACACCTGTTGTTTATGTTGGCTCAGTCTGTCCCTGGCAGCCAGAGCCTCCACACTTGTTTTCAAAACTTTTTTCTTATCCATTCAGGTAGGGCATTTGAGGCCCAGCCAGGTGCATTACTGTTCTCTACTATTCTCACTTCCTGTAAATAAATACAGGACTAGGGCCCGACTAATATAACCACAGCTGAGCTCAGAATTGAGCTTACTATTGATAAAAGTTTTGTCGGCACCATCCCGGGTAGGCCGAGAGGGGGCCGAGTAGCTGGCGGTACAACTGGGGTTGATGACTTTGAACCCAAAGAGGTAGCCGTGCAGTATGAACTCCCAGTCATCAATGACAGAACCGCGAAAGAAGCATTCGCATATGACGCGACAGGGTTTGAATTGAGCCCTGCTCGGGCCTATGTAATGCACACATGTACAGGTGGCATTCTTACAGGCAAGGGAAACAGTTAACACAGTGGGTTCGCTAGAAGAGCCAAGTTTATCAAAGGCAGTTACGTAGATACTACCCTCCACCCAGGACAATGTTAGCCAACTGCAGTCAATTAGAGGGCAGTGCGGCATACCGACAATAGGGGGCACGTCAATGTTCACATCACAATGGGCGGCCAAATCGAGGGGGCCAACAGATTTAAGTAAATGGTCGTGAACTACATCACGAGGAACAGGTTCATATGGGGGAACGTGTTCAAACACAGGGCCCGAGGTCACACACACGGGAGAAATTAATGGCAGGTTGTCGGAAATGGTAACCGGCGTCGGGGAGGCAGCACAATCTGCCAGAACACTAGGATCTAACCCAACAATGGTATGACGATCCCCTGAACACAATTTCAGGACGCGCTGCACCGGACCGCCGACAAACCCCTAGTCCTTCGAGCACTTGCTCCTTATGTGCGCTTTACTACCGCACCTGGAGCACCAGTGGCCGTAACTACAGGTGCGGTCGTCCCTGCTGCAGCCCTCATCCTTATTGAATGAGAAGCAAGGCCGTCTGGTGTGTCTCTGACTTTGGCATTCTCTACTATTCTCACTTCCTGTAAATAAATAATGTACCCACCAATACTGTGTTGCCGTGCAATTCTTACATATATATACATATATACATATATATATGTTGTGGGGGTGATGAAAATAGGAAATATTACGCCTAGAGCGGGACTCGAACCCACATCTCTTTGCATTCCGGGCCAGTGTGCTAACCATTACACCACCTAGGCTCCCTGATATCAACACGCTACCCACGTCTACCTGTCCATGTGGCTCGTTGCCTGAGAGGTCAGCGCAGACCACCACACCCGTCCCCCTGGAATTGCAAGTCTTTTAATGCTTACAATTACATACACGCAGGCAATGCACTTACACATACACAGGGTAGGTTCTACAACTATACAGCACGTAGCTTGTATTGGATCATGGTCACGGCAACCAGTGTTGTGGGGGTGATGGAAATAGGAAATATTGCGCCTAGAGCGGGACTCGAACCCACATCTCTTTGCATTCCGGGCCAGTGTGCTAACCATTACACCACCTAGGCTCCCTGATATCAACACGCTACCCACGCCTACCTGTCCATGTGGCTCCTTGCCTGAGAGGTCAGTGCAGACCACCACATATATATATACTACAGTATATCATCTTGGATATAGGGTGAACACCATGCTGCTGCCCGGTGTAAACCAGGCTAACCATTGTGTGGTGCGGGTTCGCGCCGCTAGGGGCAGGCCTGGCGCTCCCATCAGAGGTATAAGGTATGCGCGACCGTTGGGGAGCCTCATAGCCTTTCCGCAACCGGTGACTGCGCAAGTTGCAGCTGAGGTTGGTTGGTTGTTGGAGTTTTACGTCCTGGCAACAACTACGGTCATATAAAGATGGGCATTCAAAGTCAGACTCAGAACCTGTGCGGGTTTAATTGATTCAATGACACAAGCCGACTTGTGACACAGTGCACACTCATGGCGACTTTATATTGCTGCCCCACTCGGAAATCAGGCTGCGGGGCACCATGACCTGATATCCCACTCAATCACATTATCCTATCCAGTCCTAACCCATATGAGCCAACCAGTCCTTACCCATATGCTATTAATGCCAAACGCCAAGCTAGGAAGCGACAAGTATACATTTGATAAGTCATTGTTTTGACTCGACAGCGAATTGAATTCCAGGCCTTCCGCATGGGAAGCCTGCGCTCTACCGATTAGGCCATCGCCTGTATATATATATTTGGATTGGATATGCACATCGTTAATGTGAGGGGTTTAAATAAGAAATATAGGTCCTCTGCACGAGCATGTCTGTTGATATGCCCTCAGTCTATGCAAATGCTTCTTTGCTTATAGATTTCGCTTTGTCGCTGTCGCTATGGCAACATGGTGTATAGTATATACTCTACAGAATATATAGAGGTTGTGGCAGGTGGGATGATGGAGTGGGGGGGGGGGGATGCTGGTGGGGGGAGGGGAGCTGCATGAATAATTAACAAGGTATACATCGCCCTGGCCCCCGTTAGCATTTGCCAGTTGTGCCTCGTACATTCAGAAAAAAATGGGGAGTGAGGAATGGAAGGAAACAAAATTTGGGATGATTGCAATTATGGAGATCCTTTGAATTCCTTCCAAACGGCTCGTGTTGTAGCATCCATTAAACTCACACGGGTTAAAGTGTCTGACTTTTTTCTAGGTCGGACACCTAATCTGAAGGTCAGTGGTTCGATTCCCCGTGGCCCCATCTCTGCCAATTTGGATTTTCACCGCTGTGTATAATTTACAGCGTCATCAAAGGCCAGTTGCTCTCATACCATGTCTATGTGGGGTGGGACGTTAAAAATACCTTGGGTCGGTAAAAGTGTAGGGTCGGGCTTTCTATCGACAAACTATCTAATGGTGAAAACAAGCCTATTCAGGCTTATCCATGATAGGCAGTATAAATCTTCAACAACAAGAAAGGTTTGTGGATTGTTAATGAGTGAGACCTGAGGAGACTTGTGGAAGAAGCTGAGTGCGCGAATGGAAGTCTGGATTATGTAATAGTCTTTGCTTCCAAATACAGCACTCCTCCCCTGCCCCTTTCTTCGGAATAGCCTTTTTACTTCTGACCTGAGTCTGCTAGGAAACTTGAACTTCAAATTCTAGGAATCAGTGACAATTAGCATCTTCTGGCCAGAGCTGACGGGATGGCCAATTGAGAGAAGCATCCGTCTCCTGTTTTGGTAGATCATGCATTCGACTCGAACCCTGGGTGAGTCAAACCAATGACTTAAACATTGATACTTGTCACTTCCTAAACAGGCGCTTGGTATTATTAGGATAGGGCAAGGACTGGTTAGCTCAGTGTGAGGATAATGCGATTGAGTGGGATATCAAGTCATGGTGCTGGCGGCCTGATCTCCCAGTGGGACCACACTATAAAGTCACAATGCGTGTGCACTGTCACAAGTCGGTACCCATCCTGTTATGAACTGAGATATTGCCAGGATGTGAAACTCCAATAAGCGACCAACCAATCTCCCAGCCTAGTCTCGGGTCTTAGGAAATTTTAAGGATTTCAAGTAGCTTATTTTGTCACATGTGGTATGGCTTAAATAAATATATGCTAGATAGAAGTGTGTTTTTTTAGGGACAGTAGGGTCCTAGCTTGGGATTCCCTAGATAAAAGATTGACCCTGTACTTGTAGTACACGGGTGAACGACAATGTAGTGTAAATACGGGCGAAAATAGCTTTAGTATGGGACAGGAACTAGAAACTGTGGTTCCAGGATCAAATGGCTACATATATTGGCACATATTTGGTGAAATGGGAGAGAATGCAAAAAGACGAGATGGCGGCCAGAGAACGCCATCGATTTCACTTTTAAATCTTATTAAACGAGATGTTTTATTATATTTTTCAACTCGAAGGTAGCAGGGAAATATGAACACATATACAAAGAATAAATGTTGCTTCTCAGATTGTGAAATTAGGCTCTGATTTCATTTCCCCGTGTTTTCGACAGCTTTTAGATAGGATTGGTATTCACCCGTGTACTGCAAGTACAGGGTGAATCCTTTATCTAGGAATTTGCAGATGGTACGCATGCATTTTTGGCAATGAAATAAAATACTGTTGCAATAAAACGCGATGGAATAAAACATTATATAATGTATTATATTTTAATACCATTTTGTTAGTAATCATGGGTGGTGTGCCACTGCATTCCTGAATTCCTATGTCTAGGTCCTTGAATATGGTCTATGCTGCCGACACGGCATAAACTGACCACCAATCAAGCAAGCAATCAAGGACCTTGTATAGTATTGCAGACATGTAACCCAGAGACCCATATTAGTGTTTGAGGGTCGGCGACTAACATGTCCTTTTATCTTCATTGCACAGGGATATTTTAGTTCTATTTGCTGCTTGCACACACACCTTACACCCCCTCCTACTAACAACACTCTCTCCTTCACACCACCCTCTCCTTCACGCCACCCTCTCCTTCACGCCACCCTCTCCTTCACACCACCCTCTGCTTCACACCACCCTCTCCTTCACACCACCCTCTCCTTCACACCACCCTCTCCTTCACACCACCCTCTCCTTCACACCACCCTCTCCTTCACACCACCCTCTCCTTCACACCACCCTCTCCTTCACACCACCCTCTCCTTCACACCACCCTCTCCTTCACACCACCCTCTCCTTCACACCACCCTCTCCTTCACACCACCCTCTCCTTCACACCACCCTCTCCTTCACACCACCCTCTCCTTCACACCACCCTATCCTTCACACCACCCTCTCATTCACACCACCCTCTCCTTCACACCACCCTCTGCTTCACACCACCCTCTCCTTCACACCACCCTCTCCTTCACAACACCCTCTCCTTCACACGACCCTCTCCTTCACACCACCCTCTGCTTCACACGACCCTCTCCTTCACACCACCCTCTCCGTCACACAACCCTCTCCTTCACACCACCCTCTCCTTCACACCACCCTCTCCTTCACGCCACCCTCTCCTTCACACCACCCTCTCTCCCTCACACACCAGCCCTCTCCTTCACACCACCCCTCTCCCTCACACCACCCTCTCCTTCACACCACCCTCTCCTTCACACCACCCTCTCCTTCACACCACCCTCTCCTTCACACCACCCTCTCCTTCACGCCACCCTCTCCTTCACGCCACCCTCTCCTTCACACCACTCTCTCCTTCACGCCACCCTCTCCTCCACACCACCCTCTCCTTCACACTACCCTCTCCTTCACGCCACCCTCTCCTTCACACCACCCTCTCCTTCACACCACCCTCTCCTTCACGCCACCCTCTCCTTCACGCCACCCTCTCCTTCACGCCACCCACTGGGCGCGGTGGTCGAATCAGGAGAGCGCGGGCCTTGCGTATCGGAAATCGGGGATTCGGTTCCAGGTCGAGTCGAACCAATGGCTTATACAATTGATAATTGTCACTTCCTGGCCTGGCGTTCTGCATTAAGAGGATAAGGCAAGGACTGGTTAGGTCAGTGTTGGGATAATGTGACTGAGTGGGATATTGGGTCATGGTGTTTGTGGCCTGATTTCCCACTGCGGCAGCACTATTGAAAAATCACCATGAGTGCACACTGTCACAAGTCGGTATTCGTCCTGATATGACCGTAGATGTTTCAAGGACATAAACCTCCAACAAGCAACCAACCTTACACCACCCTACCTTTACACTATCAGCCCCTTACACCACAGTCCCTATACACCATCGTCCCCCTTAAACCACCTTCCCCATACATCATCATCCCCTTTACACCACCCTCCCCTTACACCATCATCCCCCTTACACCACCCTCCCATTACATCATCATGCCCCTTAGACCACCCTCCCCTTACACCATCATCCCCCTTACACCACCCTCCCCTTACAGCATCACCCCCCTTACACCACCGTCCCCTTACACCATCAGCCCCTTGCACTACCTCCCCTTACACCATTACCCCCCTTGCATCACGCTCCCCTTACACCATCACCCCCTTACACCACCCTCCCCTTACACCACCACCCCCCTTACACGACCATCCCCTTACACCATCATCCCCTTACACTACCTCCCCTAACACTATTACCC
Source organism: Branchipolynoe longqiensis (assembly GCA_030323885.1). Taxonomy (NCBI): domain Eukaryota; kingdom Metazoa; phylum Annelida; class Polychaeta; order Phyllodocida; family Polynoidae; genus Branchipolynoe; species Branchipolynoe longqiensis. The sequence continues at coordinate 27,510,457 of CM059197.1, forward strand.
CCCTTGCATCACGCTCCCCTTACACCATCGCCCCCCTTACACTACCTCCCCTTACACCATCGTCCCATTTACACCACCCTCCCCATTCACCATCATCCCTCTTACACCATCATCCCCCCTACAACCATCATCCCCCTTGCACCACCTTCCCCTTACACCAGCACCCCCATTACATCACCCTCCCCTTACACCAGCACCCCCATACATTACCTCCCCTTACACCATTACCCCCCTTACACCACCCTCCCCTTACACCATCACCCCCTGTACTCTACCTCCCCTTACACCATCACCCCCCTTACACCACCCTCCACTTACACCATCGTCCCCATTACACCATCATCCCCCTTACACCACCCTGCCATTACACCACCCTCCCCTTACACCATTGTCCCCATTACACCAGCATCCCCCTTACACCACCCTCCCCTTACACCACCCTCCCCTTACACCACCCTCCCCTTACACCATCACCCCTTACACCATCACCCCCCTTACACTGTCATCCCCCTTACACCACCCTCCCCTTACACCACCCTCCCCTTACACCATCACCCCCCATACACTACATCCCTTGCACCATCACCCCCATACACTACCTCCCCCTACACCATCACCCCCCTTACACCACCCCCTCCCCTTACACCATCACCCCCCTTACACCACCCTCCCCATACAGCATCACCCCCCTTACACCACCATCCCCTTACACCATCAGCCCCTTGCACTACCTCCCCTTACACCATTACCCCCCTTGCATCACGCTCCCCTTACACCATCACCCCCTTACACCACCCTCCCCTTACACCACCCCCCCTTACACCACCATCACCTTACACCATCACCCCCTTACACTACCTCCCCTTACACCATTACCCCCTTGCATCACGCTCCCCTTACACCATAACCCCCCCCCCCCCCCCCCCCCCTTACACTACCTCCCCTTACACCATCGTCCCCCTTACACACCACCCTCCCCATTCACCATCATCCCTCTTACACCATCATCCCCCTTACACCATCATCCCCCTTACACCACCTTCCCCTTACACCAGCACCCCCATTACATCACCCGCCCCTTACACCAGCACCCCCATACATTACCTCCCCTTACACCATTACCCCCCTTACACCACCCTCCCCTTACACCATCACCCCCTGTACTCTACCTCCCCTTACACCATCACCCCCCTTACACCACCCTCCCTTACACCATCGTCCCCATTACACCATCATCCCCCTTACACCACCATGCCCTTACACCACCCTCCCCTTACACCATCGTCCCCATTACACCAGCATCCCCCTTACACCACCCCTCCCCTTACACCACCCTCCCCTTACACCACCCTCCCCTTACACCATCACCCCCTTACACCATCACCCCCCTTACACTGTCATCCCCCTTACACCACCCTCCCATTACACCACCCTCCCCTTACACAATCACCCCCTTACACCATCATCCCCCTTACACCGTCGTCCCCCTTACACCACCCTCCCCTTACACTACCTCCCCTAACACCAACCCTCCCTTACACAACGCTTCAACTGCACCATTCCCACATCCTACACCACTCACCCCCATACCACCCCCTTCCCAAACCCCAAACCCCTTGACCCATTTTCTCTTTTTTGTGTTTTTTTTTTGCAACACAGCTCTCCCATCTGGACAACGCCTGCCGCCGCTAATGTAGTTAAGGTAATTGGACTCAAATAAAATTAGGTCAGTTGCCCGAGACCTGTGACATTTACCGAGCTCTAATCGCCACCCTACACACGTGGAATTGGTGCCACCTAAAGGTTAACCCCCCACCTTTCTAGAAAATAACCGCGCCCTCTGTTTCTTAATCTCTCATCTCACATTATTGTGTGCATTGCACGTTTAATAGTTTTATTAATTCATTTCCCCAACCAAAATACCGAACAATGTATGCTGGGTTAGTTAGGGCATGTGGCCCCTATTTCACCCTGATCCTATAACACAACGTCTCCCTCTCCCCCTCCACCTCCCCCACACACACACCCCTTGCCCCCCCCCCCCCCTCCCCTCCCCCCCCGGTTCTAGATCAATGCTGCTCCTTGTATTGCATGGGATGGCCGAATCTGTAAGAGCGCTGACTGGCTTCGGGTGTGAGAGGTCATGGTTTAGAACCCTGGCTGAGCCACATACACTTTATACTTGTCGCTACATAGCCTTGCGCTTGGCACAAATAGCTTAGGGCAAGGACTGGTTTGTTCAATATTGGGATAATGTGACTCAGTGGGATATTGGTTCATGGTGCTGGCGGCCCTGTCTTACAGTTGGGCAGCACTCATCATCTCATCATCTCATCATCATCATCATCAATCCCTTAAATGTGAGGGCAAGCCCAGATTGGTAGGCCCCTACAAGACATTCCAGCCTAAATAATATTCAGGGAGGGGGACGTAGCTCAGGCGGTAGAGTGTTCACCTGTGAAGGTGTGGGTCATCCGATCGATCCTTCTCATTGGGGCCATTTGTAGTCAGGAGTATTTTCCATTCCAACCAGTTGTCCACAACTGGTTCATCAAAGGCTGTGCTATGTGTGGTCCTGTCCGTTGGAAAGTGCATATAATAGACCCCTTGCTGCTTATCGGAAAGAGTAGCCTATGTGGTGGCAGCGGTTTCCTACAAATAAATATGTCAGAATGACCACATGTTTGATGTCCAATAGCAGATGATAAAAATGGATCTGCTCTGGAGGTGTTGTTAAATAAAACAAACTTTCCAAATAATATTCGATATAAACCCTAATACAGTAGAGTCATCATCATCATGCTGTCGGTCGCGATGCGACAAAGACTGCTTTCATTACTTGACTGCCGCTCTCCATTTAGCATCATTTCATGAAAGCTGCCTGCAAAAGTGTTGAAGTGCTGCTGGCTTTTGCAAGTTACCAGCGGCACTCTCTCGGGGAGCAAATAGAGGTTTCACACTGGCAAGAACATGTCAAGACAGGCGCAAAACTATTTGTCCCTGAAGTGGCTGGTCTGGAGATGTTGGGAGTTCCATACATCAACCGCCCTTCATACTGCCACAGTGACATGGTTTTCTCTTTAGGGTTTGCTCCCTTAGCCTTTGGTTCTGTCAAGAACCTGCACCACAAGGCAGTGCTTTACAACTCTGCAAGGCGGGGGCGTCAAACTCCCTGAGGTATTGCTATACCTGCAATACCTGCATACCAGCAGTAGAGTATAACCCCATTAAACCAAACTTGAAGGGACCCTAGAAATTTGTTTAGATTAACTGATCATTGGGTTAACCAAGCTTTGGCTTTGACTTTGACTTTGAGTAAGTGTGCATTTTATTGCACATGCAATATACAATGTATGTGGACACTTTGGTTATAGTGTTTTTATTTATGTGTACTATAACCCCGTTAAACCAAGCTCAGCTAAACCAAACAATCGGTTAATCCAAACTTTTTTCGGCAACCCGCCAAAATACTACTATGTATCATGTAAAAAAAGTCAGATGACCTTATAATCACATGAAAGTTTGGTTTAACCATACCGGAATGGCATGGGGCCCGACAATTCTGTTTGGATTAACGGATAATTTCGATTAACCGACTTTGGCTTAACCAACTTTTTTATATGATATATAGTAGTATTTTGCAGGGCCGCCGAAACAAGTTTGGATTAACCGATCGTTTGGTTTATCCGAGCTTGGTTTAACGGGGTTGTACTGTATATACAAAACAAAGTAGTCTGTCAATGTCCTATTACTAAATACATGTATGGTTATGCTTTAATTCTACTTTCAGGTAAGTCACCACTGACGAGTATATGTGGATGGCCAGGTATGTTTGTTCGTTTGTTTGTTTGTTGTTGTTGTTTTACGTCCTAGCAACATCTAAGGTCATATCAGGACGGGTACCAACTTGTGACAGTGTGCACTCATGGCAACTTTATAGTGCTGTGCCACTGGGAAACTAGGCCGCCAGCTCCATGACCTGATATCCCACTCAGTCACATTATTCTGACACTGAGCTAACCAGTCCCTGCCCTATCCTATTTATGACGAGCGCCTGGCTAGGAAGTGACAAGTATCAATTTTTAAGTTATTGGTTTGACTCGACCAGGGTTAGAACCCACGACCTCACGATCTACCAGCATGGGAGACGGACGCTCTAACACATTCGGCCATCCCGTCTGGTGGCCAGGTATGTGACATGCACATCTTGCTTGTAGATTAACAGTATTTGTTTGTGATTGAGGGAAGAACAAGAGCGGGGAGGTTGATTGATTGTTTGTTTGTGTGTTTATTTGTTTCTAGGGACATTGCGTCCTCGCAACTCAAAATGACCTTATAGTGCTGCTCCTCTGGAAGACTGGGCCGCTGGTGCGATTACCTGATATCCGACTCCATCACATTATCCTAAAACTGAACAAACCAGTTCTTGCTATATCCTAGTAATGCTGATTACCACATTACTTCATGAACGAGAATACGAAGCCAAATGAATACAATATGGCACCACCATTTTGAGGTTCATGCCAACATTAATTTGACACATTTCCACGAGAAAAAAATCACAAATTTAAACCTTTTATATAAAAAGTAAATTCAAGCGCAAGTAAAGTAAGTTCTAATGATCCACATCTTAAAATATGGCATACTCTCAAAACTACCGAAAAATGCGACTTCAATACACGATTATCCACGCTGTCTTTAATTCAGACACCGCAGGGGATGGTTCCTTAGTTAAAAAACGGCCTTTTCTGGACCCGTTGCATCAACTAACCACCATCTGGTTTTACCACAAGGTGGAGGCGTGGTGGGGGCAGTGTAAGGTGTTAATGAACCAGTGCTTGCCAATAAAAGCAGCTCAGGGAACACTGACGCATCAATCGGCCCGCTTACAAATAATAACCAAAGTCAATATAATGGGGGAGAATTAGAATGAAATAAATTAAAGCAGTAGAGGCGGGGTGTGTGTTGTCCCTTTGCGTTTTCTTTAATCAAAAAAAGAATTTCTCATTTGCCAATTCGTTTCTATTTCTGGCATCTGAGGGAGTTAGTTACCGGGAGGCGAGCCAGAGCATGCGCAGTATGTTAAGTCAATAAGTGCGCATGTGTGAGAATAACTTGAAAATTCCACGAAACAAAATTAAATTAACCAAATAGATTGAATAGATGGGCCCTTAAAAGAGGGAAACAACACCAATTTAACCCAAACCCTGGTTGCTCTTTTTATTCCGACTTTGTCTCCATCAAGTATTGTCATGTAGTTAATTCATACTCAATTACTAGCGTAAGGAAAAGAGCAAGAATCCCATCTGTCCTATCCTTACCTAGCCAACCTAATGACCTACATAATTGATAGTTCATCTACATACCACATATACACTACCTACACACCATATACACATTAGTTACACACGACCTACACACCATCTACACACTACCACATTCACATCACCATCTACACACCACCACCTACGCACCATCTACACCTCACCTACATACCACATACATACCTCCTACACATCATCACCTACACACCACCATATTCACACCATCACCTACACAAACCACGTACACCACCACCTTCACATAACCTACACACACCAGCTACACATCACCAACCACATTCCCACCATCGCCTACACACCACCTATATACCACCTATGCACACCACCTTTGCACCACCTATATACACCACCTACATACACTACCTACATACACTACCTACATACCACCACCTGCACACCTCAGCTACACACCACCTACAAACCACCTACACACCACCTACACATCACCATCTAACAACCACCACCACCTCCATGCCACCATCTCCACACCACCAACCCACATCATCACACACACCACAACCTAAACACATCACCAACCTAAACATATCACCACATACACACACCAACACCACCTATACACCACAATATCTGCCCACCACCTCCTAAAATTACCACCACCTCCTCACACCACCACCTACAAACACCCTAATCTTTGGCCACCACCTACAACCAGTACCACCACCAGCACCACCTCCACACCACAACGTACACGTACCACCAACTACACACCACATACACACCACCACCACCATCATCACCACCACGTATGCACATCACCAGATAAAGATGCAATCATGTACAGACACTATCACATACACACCCCACCATCTACCCACACCGCCTACACCCCACTTACACACACCATCACCTAACCACCACCTACACACACCATCACCTAACCACCACCTACACACCGCCATATGCAAACCACCTACACACCACCTACACCCCACATACACCCCACATACACCCCACATACACACCACCTACACACCACCACACACAGATGCAATCACACACATACATGATCACATACACACATTACAACCTAAGCACATTGCCTACACACCACCTACACACCACCACCACCACCCACACACCACCACCACCTACACACCACCCCCGCCTACACACCACCACCACCTACACACCACCAGATATACACACTGCCACCTACAGATACCATCTCGCCGTGAATATGACCTATGCTGCCGACACGGCGAAAATAAACCACCAATCAATCAATCAACATATATCATCACATCATCACATACATACACCATCATATGTACACGACCACTAACACAACATACACACCACCTGCAAAGCACCATCTGCATATGCAATCACGTACAGACACCATCACATACACACACTACCACCTAGACACCGTCTAGACACCACCCCCTACACACACCACCACCTACACACATCAGCTACACCTCGTGGCTGCAGAGGGAAGGATCAAAGACAGAAGTACTGGCTGCACGTGTAGGTAATGAATACCTAACGAAGTCGGCTAACCAACCTGCTTCAGAACTGCCTACAAACACAATCTGGCTGTAGTCTAAATGCATGAGTCCTCTTTTGCTGGAATTTGTGAGACCTAGCAGAGGAGACATAACAAAAGCAAAGTAACTCCTCTCTACCCCCCTACACACATCTCACCTCCACCCTTAATAGTTCATCCCCTATAATGCTGCTGTCACATTATGACGCTTCTCGCCAACACGTGTTGACGTATCTGATTTTTTGGCGCAACGTCGGGATATATCAGGAAGCATTACGCACGCTTTAGGCGCCCGTTGGTATTCGTTGATGGACGGCGATGGTCGGCGAGGGTCGGCGAGGGTCGATGGCACGCGTCAAAAGTTTTGTGCTTGCGCTCTCATATGTCGTGTAACTCATCGGTCGGTCGCTAGCGGAGCGCTAGAATAACATTATGCGAACACGAGGCACACGCTGAGCGCGCGGTAGGCTCATAACCACACATTGCGGCAAACTTTTTTAGTTTTTTTTCTCATGCGTCCATATACGTTACCACAACGCCGAAAAGTTTGATGTGTCTCGATGATTAAAAGTGATTTTGCGTGTTGGTGGTGCGCTGGCAAGAAGCGTCGTGATGTGACAGGGCCATTACACCCTAATTAGCACCACTTTGATTCTAATTCATTAGGCTCTAATTATTAAGTGGTTGTTGCCTCCCCCCCCCTCCCCCCCCTAAAGATTTTCACTGAAGGAGGTTGTAGTGAAGTATGCTGCGATTGCCAGTATTAGGGAGGGGACATGGGGAGGGAGTGGGTTGGGAATGGGGTTGCGTGGGGAATAGGGAGGGGCTGGGGGAGACAGCAAGGGGCCTGGGACGGGAGAGGCAATGGGGGTGTGAAAGACAAAAAATGGAATGTGGGATAGAAAGGGATGATAGAAGACGGAGAGAGGGAGGGAGAGGTCATGGAGTAATGAGTGATGGTAGTAAGAATAGGACAATAGGGAGGGGAGAGTGAGTAAAGGAAGAGGAGGCAGACGAAATAGGGAAGGAATAGCCAGTCGTGGCAGAGGAAGGGCATATTTATTAGGGGAAAGGAGAGCACAGGCAATAGGGAATAGGGAAGGGATAGAGGGATAGGCGATGGAGAGGTAATATGGGACAGTATGGGGAGATGTAATAGGGTCCATGGAGGGGAGTTTATAGGGGCGAGTGAGGGGAGAGGTAATAGGGGCCAGGGAGATGGAGATAATAGGAGACAGGTAGATGGAGGTAATAGGATACAGGGATGGGAAAGGCAATAAGGGGCAAGGAGATGGAGATAATAGGGGACAGGGACCGGAGATGCAATATGGGATAGGGAGAGAGATATTAGGGAAGATTAATAGGATAGGTAGTATGGGACAGTAAGGGAGAGGCAATAGGGGATACGGAAATCAGAGATAATAGGGGACAGGGAGGGGAGATACAATAACATGGGCAGGGAGATAAGAGGCAATATGCAATAGGGAGGGAGAGATAATAGGGGACAGGGAGAGGAGAGGCAATAGGGTAACACGGGGGAGGCAATATGGGAATGGAGGCGGGGCCGGGGGATAGGATGGCGGGGTTGGATGGTGGGGTGCTTGCGTAGGCCCTATCCCTCCGCAAGTCCCAGGAATCGGGGGTTGATTTAAGAATGGATTCTCTTGGGGCGTCCCGATCCACCAGGGTTGGGAGCCGAGGGCAGGAAGGATGGGCGGTAGAGATGGGGGTGTGGGTGGGGGTGGGGAGGGGGGGTGTGGGGTGAGGGAGAAGGAGTAGTCCGAGAAATTATGGGGTATGTCTGCGGGAGGGACAAGCAGTGGAGGTTGTGGGAGGAAGAGGTGGAGGTAGGGTTGGGGTGCGGGTGGTGGGGTGGGAATGGGAGTGGGGGGTGCGGGGTGTGGAGTGGAGATGAGGCAACGAGTGGATGCAGTCAGGTGGGTACACGACGCATTCTTCAGCCAACACATACCACGCCCACTGCAGACATAGTTTTACGAAATGTATACCGACCTATAGGGTATACTAATAGTTCACACACCGAACGTGAATCACGTCGAATACTTCACTAAACCTTAGACAAGTCAGTGATCTGTCTCTTCTTATCATTGACTCAGCATTCCTGACTGTATTCCTATTGTATATTCTCCGCGGGACATTGATTTGATGGAAGGTGGTGAGTACTTTTGTGGGGGGGTTGTGTTAGTTGTTGTGTGTGGAGGAGGGGGTGTGGGAGTTGGAAGGGGACTGGGGGGGGGGGGAAGGGAGCAGGGAGGATGGATGGTGTGGATTTGCACCTGGCTGAATCAAGCCTGAAGGGTATGCCGGCAGTTGCTTTGATCTCGCCGCAACAAAAGGGACAGGATGTGACCGCCCCACCAGGCTACAAACAATATGGCGTGTGCAGCGTTCTCAGCTTTGGGACGCCAATGGATTGGACTGGGGGGGTGTGGAGGTGGTGGTGTGAAATATGGTTATATGAAGCTGGGGGTAGGGGTGGGGGTGTCTGCAGGTGGGACGGGGAGTACTATGCCATTTTTATTTATTTTTAATAGATTAGTTGTTTAAGCAGGGGAAATTTCAATCGTGCATAATTGGTCTTCCTCATTCCACTGCTCCTTGCCCGATCCTAATAATGCTGAGCGCCTGGCTAGGAAGCAACAAGTATCAATTTTTAAGTCATTGCTTTAACTCGACCAGGGTTTCAAGCCATGACTGGATGGTCTACCAACACGGGAGACGGATACTCTAACTCATTCAGCCATCCCGTCTAGTTGTCATTTAAATAAAAATGCCTAATCTGATGAAAGTATAACATTTTCTGAACCAAACCACTTGTATACATTTAATTCTATTCATCAGGGGTACACTTATTGAACATGTATTGCCGCACAAAGGGAATATTAAGTTGTTGCAATCGAACATGTTGCTGCTGAAGTCAGCCTGTTGTCCAACATTCCATGGCGGATATCGAGAATAATTCATTGTGCATGCTTTAGATTCATCAATTCATAATAATATTATGCCAAATGGGTTGAGCATCCGCCTCAGTGTTGGTAGGTCGTGGGATTTAAAAACCCAGATTTCAACGATTTTATATTTTTACCGATTAACGTTAAACAAAATTGTTAAAATATGAGATGTATACGGCAACAGTTGGGTAGTTTGAAAATCGTTCTTATATGGCCTTAGATGATTCTAGAGCATTACTCCAAAACAATAACAAGTTAAGTATGGGTGATAATACAGTCACAACAAAGCTAGCTGAAACATAACATCCCGCCTTTCCCTGACAGTGCTAAGTCTATGGGAGAAGATCCACGTGTTTGTGGAAATTTGCCGTCGGTAGAATAATCTCTGCTTGATTTCCGCGTTTTTTGCTCGACACCACTTTCATCCCTGAATAATTAATATGTGTCGGTACCTAGCCTGACGTTTAGCATTACTAGGATAGGGCAAGAAGCAGTGGGATGAGGATGACCAATTGTCAGCGATTGAGCTTGTCCTTGCTTAATCAACTAATGTACCAATCAAGCCAATAGATTTGTCTTAAAAGACTTTTAGAGGGTGTGGGACGGTCTGTTTCTATTAAGACTCTAATTAGTGGACGTTGTTGAATGTAGTGGAGGCTAAGGTAGTTGAACGTAGTTGAACTTACCGGCATCCATACTTGTCCATGATGTTAACTTGGTAATAACGTGGGTGAGCCGTGATGTCCGATTTAATTTTTGGACATGTTCAACAGAGCGCTCGCTACATTAGAGGGTGAATTTGCATCCGTGATACTAACCTACTCTAGCATACTCTAGCATTCTCTAGCATACTCTAGCATACTCCAAATACTCTAGCGTACTTGGACGAAGCCCTTGTCACATAGCCATTAGTGGACATAGGTGAAAGGTGTGGAGGCTAATGTAGTCGAATGTAGTTGAACGTAGTGAACATACCGGCATCCGTACAGTATTAAATCGGACATCACGGCTCACCCACGTTATAACCAAGTTAGCATCATGGACAAGTATGGATGCCGGTAAGTTCAACTACGGTCAAATAGCTAGTATTCCACTCCCCACCTCGCACACACACATATTCCCCTCTCACACGCCATGACTTGGGGGGTGGGGGTGAGAGTGGGAGAGGGGGTGGGGGGGGGGGAGGGGATCAGTAGGGCATCAGATAAGGGCTAGCAGTTCAATGACGTGCAATTACATGTTAACCAGATATATAGAAAGCCTTGAAGTGCTTTTAGATGAAAAGGCCCGTAAAGTTGTCATGATATATGGGGGGGGGGCAGTATTGACAAGTTTCGCTACCGAAGGGTAGGCCTAGTGCATTGCAATTACCCTGTCGTAAAGTAGATTAAATGCACTGTATCGATATTCATGGGAAGCCTATCCCATGATAAAGTCAGTGTTTGGGAGTGGACATTTATCTCGTATAAAAGATCTTGTCATGTGGTGATTTTACAATGTATTCCTGACGTGAATATTTTAGGTATAGAAGGAAGATGAGTGGTGTCGAAATTAGAGTTGGCTATTTGAGGTTGGAAGCCAGTAGTTAAGGCGTGATTTGACCGCCACCATTATTAACCTGTACATCATGGGTGTTATTAGTTAGTAGTTCTGTGACGTCACACAGGGAATAGAGTGATGGACTTACATTTATTAGAAGGCATACCCCATGTACCCTATGTGTATTATTACTATTAGTAGTTCTGTGACATCACACAGGGCATAGAGTGATGCACTTACATTCGTTAGAAGGCATACCCCATGTACCCTATGTGTATTATTACTATTAATAGTTCTGTGACGTCACACGGGGCATAGAGTGATGGACTTACATTTGTTAGAAGGCATACCCCATGTACCCTATGTGTATTATTACTATTTGTAGTTCTGTGACGTCACACAGGGAATAGAGTGATGGACTTACATTTGGTAGAAGGCATACTCCATGGACCTTATGTGTATTATTACTATTAGTAGTTCTGTGACGTCACACAGGGAATAGAGTGATGGACTTACATTTGTTAGAAGGCATACTCCATGTACCCAATGTGTATTATTACTAGTAGTAGTTCTATGACGTCACACAGGGAATTGATTGATGGACTTTCATAAGTTAGAAGGCATACTGCAGTCAGTTTATGGGTATTTCTTTTAGTAGTTATGTGACGTCACACAGGAAATAGAACGATGGACTTATACAGGTTAGAACGCATACTCCATGCACCGTCTGGGTAGTATTAGTAGTTGTGTGACGTCACAAAGGGAATCAAACTATGAATCTACATAGTGATAGTATACGTATTCCCTCTCCTGACAGCTAGTGAGGGTCATCATAGTTCAATAACACTAATAGTCACACTTTGACCACAACAGTATGATAAGATCCCAAATAATGCCAAGATAATAGGTTGTGTTCAAGGTATGCAAGATATGACTAGTCAGCGTTGATCATAATGGTTGTGAATAAGTCAAGTTGTGTCAGTCATGCTAGTGGCTCTTTAACACCAGGAAAAAAGTAGTCGAAGTGAGACCATTTCAGTGATATTTCCGCGCGACACAGGTTGCGCCCCATACTCGCGCGCATAACAAGGTAGGTGCGTGACTCTTAATACTAGATATCGAAGGACAATTAGAATAATAATAATTAACCTTGGATTCAGCTTCGTTCTTTATATTATTATAATACATTATAATACACATATAGCTGGCCTTTAAAGTTGTAGTCTAATGGAAGCGTGGAATTTTCGAAACCAAGTTGATAGGGTTGCACTCATTCAAAATGTGTTGCCGCCCCAACAAAATACTTTGTCAATTTAATAGAATTTGTTGTTGCTGAATCTTGCAATATCCAGCATTTCAGTATACATGCCAACATGAATTTGGCATATTTGTACTTTTGTTAGTTTTGATTAAAGGTAGAGCATAGGAAAGAGAAATCAGGAGAGTTGAGACAAAGGACCGTGTCTATTTGCTCTATCGTGACCAGCCGGTGAGTCGAAGACACGGACAGAGTAAGAGTAGAAAATGAAATGCTGGCGAGCTACCCAGACATAATAAAGGAGGAGCATGGCCAGAAGAGAGGAGATAGAGAGAGGTGTCGACGAAGTGCGGTCCGGATAGCAAGTGTCGCAGTCTGGGCACCTCATGGTCCCCTTAACACCCCTCGGCAGTGTACCGGACCCTTATCACTGCCCGGCCCGGTGTCAGCGTCTCACCTCCCACAAGTCTGGTTCTCCACAAGAAATATGTTTAACTCCAATACATTCTTTAATATATGCGTCAATATTCTAAAAGTCAGAGAATATTGTTCTCCACAAGCAATACGTATTCTCCTGTATTCTTGGGTTTAAACTCATAAGAATAACCGCTAAAAAACAAAAAGAGTGATAATCAGGTCGAGCGACCGACCAGAAGTAAACAACACGGTGACCGAATCGGTTTTTCGCCAATAACTTCTTTAATATATTCACCAATATTCTCAAACTCGTAGAGAATATTGTTGTACACGTTTCCTCCAGTATTCTTGGGTTTAAAGTCATAAAGCCAACCAAAGTTTGCATTCGTCACTCGAATCCGCGCATACGCAGAAGCGATATTTGGGAAATGAGACTTGTGGGAAATAAGACGCTGACACCGGTCTTGCACCCTGTGCGATAGGGCTGCCACGTGTGCGTGTGTGCGTGTGTATATATGTGTGTATCTGTGAGTATCTGTGTGTGGGTGTGGCGGGGTGCAGGACAAGGCTAATCACCCGACGGGTTGTCTCCATCCGTGTGTAGCTTGTAGTGTGTGAATGTGTGTATGTGGGTGTGTCCGTTGGTTGGTTGTTGGAGTTTAACGTTCTGGCAATATCTAACTAACTATTCTAAGGTCATATCAGGACGGGTGCGTGTCCGGGGATGTAGTCGTATATGCGCATGCTCGCGATATCGATATGGAGTCACCGATATTAGCGATTTAGGGAGTGTGTATCGCGAAGAATAGTTATTATCAATATCAGCTAACGTTGTGAATGTCGGTGAGTGTAATGTCGGTGAGTGTAATGTCGGTGAGTGTAACAGTTGGGTCGGAGCGTATAGGTGAGAGTTGGTGAGTGTCGCCGAGGGTAGCTGAGAGTCGGTGAAAATTGGTGCGTGTCGGCGAGAGTCGGTAAGTGTCGGTGAGTTTCGGTAAGAGTCGGGTAGTATCGGTGAGGGTCGGTGAGAGTCAGGGAGTGTCAGTGAGTTTTGGCGAGTGTCGGCGAGAATCGATGAGTTTCGGTGAGAGTCGATGCGGTTCGGAGAGTGTCGGTAAGAATCGATGAGTTTTGGTGAGTGTCGGTGAGAGTTGATGTGAGTTTTGGTGAGTTTTGGTGAGTTTTGGTGAGAATCGATGAGTTTTGGTGAGTGTTGGTGAGGGTCGATCCGAGTCAGTGAGTGTCGGTGAGTTTTGGTAAGTGTCGGTGAGAATCCATGAGTTTTGGTGAGTGTCAGTGAGAGTCGATGCGAGTCGATGCAAGTCGGTGAGTGTCGGTGAGTTTCGGTGAGAATCCATGAGTTTCGGTGAATGTCGGTGAGAGTCGTTGCGAGTAGGTGAGTGTCGGTGATTGTCGGTGAGGCATTGAGTACCGTGACTATCGCAAATGTCGCCAGTTAGTTGACTATCCTTATTACGGGTTATTGTCGTTATTAATGGGATTCTTGTGGCCAGCAATTAGACGACTTCCAGGACATTTAATACCGCTTTGCGAAGGTTTCCTTTCCCTACAAATTCCTTACCTATTTAAGAGAGAGAGAGTGAGAGAGAGAGAAATGAGAGAGAGAGAGAGAGAGAGAGAGAGAGAGCGAGAAAGAGAAAGAAAGAATAATGTGCTAAGAATATAGTCTAAATTACAATTACTATTACATAACCCAATTATGACCATACTTCCATCAGATATAAATGGCGCCAATAACTATGTGCCAGGTTCCGCAGAAAATACGTATTTACCGCAAACCAACGAAATGAATAAATTGCAGTATCCAAGCATGATCTGATACACTGAAAACCGACCGGTTTTATGTTCGGCGGCCATTTATGTGAAACCACTGGGACCCTTACCGATACCTAAATAGCGTGTGACGGGGAGGTCAACGCGTTGAGTGATGGCTTAGGAACAGCCCTCGCCCCCCCACACACACACTCCCCTCCCCCCTTCCTCCCCCTCCCCCTCCCTCACCCCCTCCCTCACCCTCACCCTCCCCCCTCCTTCATCCTCCCCCATCCCTCCCCCTCCCTCCCCTCCCTTCCCCTCCCCTCCCCTCCCCTCCCCCTCCCCCCTCCCCTCCACCTCCGCCTCCGCCTCCACCTCCCCCCACTTCCCACTCCCCCACTCCCCCACTCCCCCACTCCACCACTCCACCACTCCACCACTCCACCACTCCACCACTCCACCACTCCACCACTCCACCACTCCCCCACTCCCCCACTCCCACTCCACGTCCCCTTCGACGTCCCCCTCCCTCTCCCCGTCCCCGTCCCCCGTCCCCCTCCCCGTCCCCCTCCCAGATCCCCTCTCCCCTCTCCCTCTTCCCTCTATCCCTCTCCCTCTTCCCCTCTCCACCGCCAACCCCCCTCCCCTCCCCCTCCCCCTCCCCCTCCCCCCCTCCCCCTCCCCCTCCCCCTCCCCTCCCCCTCCCTCCCCCCCCCTCCCCCCTCCCCCTCCCCATCCCTCCCACTCCACTCCACTCCACTCCACTCCACTCCACTCCACTCCACTCCACTCCACTCCACCCTCCCCCGCCCCCTCCCCCTCCCCCTCCCCGATCAGCCATAAAGATGGACGGACTGGGCCGGTGCAGGTCTATAAACCGTCATGCTTCAGTGGGATTCACTGCAGTGGTCATCCAGAGAATGGATGTAGATTTTCACGATTAGATACAGCGCACCCTGAGGGTAGAGGGCTCGGCAAATTACTATCGACTTTGTTCAGACAGCATCGAAATGGCCACATATATATATATATATATATATATATATATATATATATATATATATCATCTGGGTAGTTTAAAGCTGCATAGCCTGATGAAAACCTCAAATTGTCAAAACCAAAACAGCGATCAAGATTTGATTCTACACATTTACATTAAGTACTGGTGAACGCTCACATTTATCTGACTAATATTGATCTGGTTATATGACACTAATGTACCATATCGTTATGGAACTTTTGGGTTTCAGAATTTCATTGTGTTACATGGTGCAAATTGTGTATTCAACCGGTATTGTACACCTTATTCTATATACCTTTTGTGTAAATAACCCTGAATGGAAAAATGGCTGGAAGACCAGTGCTTTGGCACTGACAAAAGACTTATTTAGCAGAATAAACATATTTACCAAAAAAATAATTTATCAACCATTTGCCACCACATAGAATGTAATACCGAGCCAATATAATATTAATAGAACCTGTTACTGCAGAAACCTATGATGTCAGAGTTTTGGCATGCTTGCCAAAATTAATTTGGCATGTTTGCACTTCAAATATCTCAAGACTTAGCCATTTAAAATAAAAGCCACTTCAAGCTAAAGTAACGTAGATTATAACGATCAACCTAATAATATTTGTCATGGGGGTGATGCAAATGGGAAATACTGTGCCTAGAGCGGGACTCGAACCCACATCTCTTTGCACTCCGGGCCAGTGTGCTAACCATTACACCACCTAGGCTCCCTGATATCAACACACTCCCCACGCCTACCTGTCTATGTGGTTACTTGCCTGAGAGGTCAGTGCAGACCACTACACTCGTCCCCCTGGAATTGTAAGTCTTGTAATGCTTACAATTACATACATACAGGCAATGCACTAACACATACATACACAGGGTAGGTTCAACAACCATACAGCGCAAAGCTTGTACAGGATCCTGGTCACGGCACCAGTGTCATGGGGGTGATGCAAATGGGAAATAATGTGCCTAGAGCGGGACTCGAACCCACATCTCTTTGCACTCCGGGCCAGTGTGCTAACCATTACACCACCTAGGCTCCCTGATATCAACACACTCCCCACGCCTACCTGTCTATGTGGTTACTTGCCTGAGAGGTCAGTGCAGACCACTACATATTTATCTCAGAAAATGACAGAAACTCAAAACCATTGGAAGTTTGCAACTTTAAAGGCGCAGTACGTAACATGACCACCCTGACTTGGGCTATTTACAGTATGGGTATTCGGCGTTCCGCTGGTCCCTCAAGAAGGACTGAAGCTGCGACAGTCGAGGATAGTGGGTAAACAGCGTTAGGTGGAAGTAGGGGTTGGTGCCTCTTCCCGCCCTACCCTTCACAATAGACCCTATTCTCTAAACTCACATTGCATCTAGAGTCACATGCCTCCTGATAACAAAACTCAGTATTGTTCTCACCATACATTTGGTTCTAATTGAAAACAGAACGAGACAGTAGTATAAAGTGGCAATTTTAATTCTTTCTATCTTAGCTTGTTACATTACTCTTTCATGATGAGATGACCTTAGATATTTCCAGGATTACAGGCACTTAACCCTATCGATACATCATATTAGTTGGGTGGGTGGGACGGCAAATCTGGGCGGCAGAAGTACGTCCTCTCGGTTTGAAAAGTCTGGTCGAAGTGAATATCTCCAGTGCCACGTCATCGGCTTTGCCTGGAAATCACTATAGGTGGCGTGTCAATTGGTGGCCATTTTAGTTCTAAAAGTGAATATAGATGTCGCCACCAGTCTGATTTTAATCTAACTGCGTAGTTCAAGAAGTATCATGTAGATGGCGCGTCGATCAGCGGCCAAAGTTATTAGTTCTAAGAATAGAATATAGTCGGCGCCATGGTGCCCTAATCTACTGAGATTCACAGTCTCGTTCATTCAATTACCCATGTTGCGCACATCATGGACAATGTCGATTGCCGTGAAATTGTCCTAGTTGATAGTTTACATGAAATAAAATACCACTCTGTGTGTGATTGTGCATTCACCACCTCCCCGGCCTGCACCTCGGTAAAAGATGTTATTCAACCGGACTAGCAACACTAATTTGAACCAAACAACATGTTTGTTTGTTGTCGTTTTATGTCCTAGCAACAGCTATGGTCATATCAGGACAGGTCCTGACTTGTGACTGTGCGCACTCATGGCAACTTTATAGTGCTGCCCCACTGGCAGACCAGGCCACCATCACCATGACCTGATATCCCACTCAGTCATATTAGTCTGACACTGAGCAAACCAATCCTTGCCCTATCCTAATAATGCTGAGCACCTGGCCAGGAAGCGACAAGTATACATTTTGAAGTCATTGGTTTGACTCGACATGGGTTAGAAACTACAAACCCATGGGTTTGGATCCCCCGATTTCCCAAAACAGGAGACGGACTCTCAACTCATTTGGCCATCCCATCTGGTCTCAAAGAAATTGTCTCAACACACAATGAGAGAAACAGGTAAAATGACCAACAGTGACAGACAGAAATTGCTCTTGAGAACTCTCTGTGTCAGAATAATTAATGTCACTTGGTTCACTGCCACTACTACTGGCATCCGGTCACGTTCCCTTGACAGCAAGTAATAACCCAATTTTCCATCAAGTGCTAGCATTCAGAACATTTATTTGTTCTGGCTGTGTCTATTTATTTTCTTTTAAGTCGTTTTTTGGCTGTCATAGTTTGGATTAAATTATATCACTGTCGTGTTTTATTGCCAAGTCAATTTGCTGTACTAGCTATACTTCTCACACTCTGAAATATATATATTATATATTTATATATAATGTATGTGCATATACTGACCGCCCGAGTGGGCCTGGAGGCGATAACGACCAGGTACAGCTGGCATACAAGTGTCAAAGCCTATGACTAGTGGCTCCAGTGTGGCTGAATGTGGAAGTACATGCAACATGTAGTAGAGCCTAAATAAATGGTATATAATAATAGATCAAACGGAAGAGAGTCAGTGCCCTTGTTTATATTCCCATAATAGATTATAGAGCACATATATATGAGACTGGAATACTATTCAACATGAAGATGAATGCCAGGAAGACCAAAACAATGGTTATAAGTAAAAAGACAGATAAACCAAATGTCAATATAACCATAGATGGCACAAACATAGAACAAGTATCCGAATTCATATATCTCGGACAAAAGATTACAAATGATGGGAGATGTGAGCGAAGAAATTAAAAGAAGGATAACAATAGCCCAAACAACATTCTTCAAAATGTATAGAGTGTTAAGATCAAGTAAGATATTAATACAAACAAGGAAGCGTATTCTTCAGTGTTATGTGTGGTCTACTCTAATGTATGGGCTGAGACATGGACAATATCTAAGAAAATGTACAAACGTTTAGCAGCATTTGAGATGTGGACTTATCGAAGGATGATGAAAATATCATGGACAAAGAAGATCACCAACAAAGAAGTTCTCAGAAAAATTAAAAATAAGAAAAGCTTGTTTGCCACTATACAGACAAAGAAACTTATTTATTTTGGCCACATCATTCGTCAGAGTTCAATATACCATACATTGTTGGAAGGGAAGGTGAATGGCATCAGAGGGAGAGGGAGACCAAGAACATCATGGTTTACAAATATTTCACAGTGGACCGGCTTGAATTATTCACAGTCTATCAGAACAGCACACCATCGGGACAAGTGGAGAACCATTGCATCCAACCCTCGACTAGAGGACGGAACTATTGATTGATATATGAGACTGTCTCAAAAGGTGCTAAGCAATATGGGACAAAACTTTGTCCATAGTAACGATCAACACACTATCTACTTATGCATTTGTTCAGGACAAACTGATTTATATTTTACATGGTGTTTCATAATCCAAATAGAATACATATTGATTTGAAGCAAATGTCCTTGTGTTTTCAGTGTAACCGTTTCTGTGCTGTTTTGTGTCAATTATTACTATGGACAAAAAAACGAAGAGTTAGCACCTTTTGAGACAGGCTCATATGTGATGTATAATGCATTATGCGAGTATAAATACAAGGGTAACATGTACATCCTATATTTCCTCTTGCGCATTGGTAGAGCACCCCCCCCCTCCCAGCTGTTCGGTAAATTGCCGAGTGGGCGCCCCCCTCACGTCTTCCACCCCCATTTCTAAATAGGCTCGTCCGTACATAATTTATTTTTCTGAATATTTTTCTATTTTCAGTGCTATGTTTTATTTTATTTATATTATATGGAATGGGCAGATTTGGAGTACGGCAAGTTTGCAATGGCAGTCGACAACAGGGCACACTGGAGAAAACTGGTTGCAAAGTGTATCCATGGTGCCCCCAATTAACACAAATTTTGTTATTGAGGGCAAAACAAAGCTGATACATGGAATTGTAGAGCATCGAGGTCACTTATGCAACCTGATTCGTGATGTCCTACAATCCAGCCCAGATGGTGCTTAGAACTACTTACCTATCAAATTAAGTGATTTGCAAATTGTATCGAATGATGGATGGGTGATATGACCCAAGAGAGAAAACAAACAGCATTAAAAAATTAAAAACACACACAAAAACACCTGAACTGCAACAGATGAACAAATAGCAATTTGATGTTCTAAGAAATAGTACATAACAGTCCAGATTAACCATTTCAATAAATGAAACAGCTCATACTTAGTATTTACTAATACTGAGACCCATACAATGAATGTATTAGTGGTTAGCCACATTTATAAACAAATGCTTGGAGTATTTCTTGAATCCATCATAGGTGGGTAAGGTCTGAACTGCAAGGGACATCTCATTCCAGATTTTGGACCCTTTCAAAAGTAGGCTGTTTTAACTTCTTCATTGTTTGGGTGAATGACTTTAAGTATGAGTTTGTCATGTTGTCTTGTTATAGCAGGATTTATATCATGATATTTTTTATCTTGAGCACTCTTAAACATAAAATTGGCTAAATGCTAGCTTCTTCTAATTATTAGTGGGAATAAGGTAATTTTACAATGCTTTTCATCTATATTTAGGCTAATACTTGAGTGGCCAAGAACTATGGAAATTGCTGTATTTTGCAAACGTTGCAATTTGTAGTTGAGGGATTGGTGATGATGATGGTGATGATGATGATAATGATGAAGATAATTATGTAGATGGACTTGGCCATATATAATTTATTCTTCTGACTAGTTTTCTATCTTCAGTGCCATGTTTTCTTTTTTGTTTTTATTATTCATTTCTAGGGAAAATGTCTTATTTTATTATTTTTATAATCTTAAAGCAAATTGTTTCTCTATATCCATATATATGTACATATATATACATATGTATATGTATGTGCCGATCGATGATCCGTGCTCACCACATCTACAAATTGGATGCCTGCCTGCTGGGGGTGGGGGTGGTGGGTGGGGGGTCGGGGTGGTGTGTGGTGTATGGGTGTAAAGGGCGGTAATGGGTCTGTCACACTACGACGTAACGACGTCAACGTAGGGAGAACGTGAAGAACGTTGAACTTCTCGGCGTAGTATGCAAATTTGGGCACAAGTTGAACGTGGATGCAGCATAGTGGACGAGAGAGTAACGTCGGTAAAGCGTAGTGATACCGTCGTTCGACGAGAGAGGTCAACGTAATGACGCTGACTGAACGTTATGAACGTTATTCCATCGTCTCTCCTGACGTTCTCCTGACGTTCTCCTGACGTTGTCCTGACGTTCCCATTAAGCCCCGTGGGCATTTGCACTTGGTTTAATGGGGTTCAACGTAGTGGAACGTAGTTGAACGTAGTGAGGAGCGTTGGAATAACATCCGTTTAACGTCATTGACGTTCGCTAAACGTGAACAGAACGTACGGCGAACGTAAACCCTTACGTTCGACCTACGTCAAAACTTTTGAACATGTCCAAAACCTCGACGGAACTCGACGTAACACGACGTAATGTGACGTAGCTCGACGTCACTCTAACGTCATTATGACGTCATCATAACGTAATCCAACGTACATCAACGTAATGACGAAATATCACCACGTTAGGCTCACGTTGGCTCATTCCGTCATAGTGTGACAGGGGTATTAGAACGACAGAATGGAACGATGGTTGGGGTGGCGGGGGTGGGGTATGTGCCCTGATACACTGGGAATTCTGGGTACAGTGGAGGCATCGCCTGTACAGCAGGGAATGGCGCCATAGATACAACGTTGACCCGATGGGTACACATTTGATCCAGACGTAGTGCAGTGTACCGCTGCACCTCGCTATCTGATGAACTGGGCTAATCTCGTTGCATTGCCAATCAGATTAGACTCGCAGTCACCCTTGAATGTAGGTCAATATTGATATACCGTAGCGAAGAGTTCACGTAACAAGTAATAAACTAATATCGTCGTCAGAGTCAATCCGGATCAGTTAGTAGACAGGCTAATTATCTGGGTACACCACTGGTAATTAATTAATTAACTAATTCGTGAGTTAGGTAATTAATTGGTGGACTTTTTTTTTCAATTCTAGCATGGCACTGGTGTTATGCAAGGGCTAAGACTAATAGGGATGGCCCTGTTTGAGGTTGTTGGCAAATTATGTTTGCTTTGTTTGTTGGGGTTTTATGTCCTAGCGACACCTAAAGTCATATTGGGGTGGCTACAAACTTGTGACAGGGGGGTATGCCAACTGGATGCCGTGGCCTAATCGGTAGGGCATAGGCTTCCCTTGCAAAAGGTCGGGAGCTCGAATCTCGGCCGAATCAAACCAATTACTTATAAAATTGATCCTTGTCATTACCTAGACTGGCGCTCGGCATTACCAGGATATAGTAAGGACTGGTTTGCTCAGTGTCAGGATAATGTGACTGAGTTGAATATATTAGACCATGGTATCACAATGGGACAACCCTGTAAAAGTCACCATGAGTGTGCACTGTCACAAGTCGGTACCTGTTCTGAGCTGCAAGGGACATCTCATTCCATATTTTGGACCCCTTAAAATGTAGCCTTTGACTGTTGCTAGGATATAACGCTCAAAGAAGCAAACAAACAAACTGATAGTTGACACAGTTAGGCTATGATGGTTGGCCAGATGTCTGCTACATAAAGCAGTGGCGACATTACCGTTGGTATTATATTTTTAGAGATATGAGTCATATAATTATATTCAAGTGCTTATCAATGCTTGTTGTAGGTTCACCTCTGATTCGGCGTTCGAATTAAATTTCGTCTCTACTACCTTGGGAATGTCGAAATAATTAGAGAGTTGGTTGGGTGTTGGCGTCTTTTTCATCGTGGCAACATCTAAGGTCATGATATCATGACGGGAACCGACCTGTGACAGTGCGTACTCGTGCTAACTTTACAGTGCTGCCCCACTCACTGGAAGAACCAGGACCTGATATCCCACTCAGTCACATTATCCTGACACTGACCCCTCCACCCTACTCCCCTTCACTATCCCATTATTTTCCCCACTCCCTTTCCCCCCTCCCACTCCTTCTTCCACCCCCACACCCTCCCATTCCCCTTACTATCCCTTCCCTCCCCCCTCCCACCACCCTTATCGCATTCCAACCCTTCCAACCTCCTCACTAACATCCCGCGGTCGAATCTTCTCCGATCATGCAAGCTCTACCGCACCTAACTGCATCCCTTGGCATTCTTTGTTCATCCTCCATCCACAACCCCGCCCCCCCCCCCCCCCCTTACCCCACCCCCTTTCCGCTACCTCCATCCCAACTTTAAAGAAACCATGTGACTCATGCGATATACTTGGTGTGATCTCCAACGCTAGACTCACAAGCGCCATTCAGACCTCGTCTAATGACACGCCTTCTGTCACAGTGACACATGTGCTGTCACTGTCATTGTCACTGTCACTGTCACTGTCACTGTCACTGTCACTGTCACTGTCACTGTCACTGTCACTGTCTCTGACACTGTCAGACTCTGCGGCACCTTGTTGATTAATCAGCCCATCCCGTTAGTGACGTCACAAAAGCGCCCCTACCACGCACACTCCAGACAGGCCTCCGTCTGCTGAGGCAGTGCTGTCATGACTTGGATCTACTTAAACAGTGTCCGTCATGACTGAGATTGGTTGGTAGTTGGAATTATAACAACATCTAAGGTCATTTCATGACAGCTACTGACTTGTGACAGTGTGCACTGATGGCGACTTAGTAGCGCTACCCCACTGGGAAATCAGACCACCGGCACCATGATCCAATATCCCACTCAGTTACATTATCCTGACACTGAGATAACCAGTCCTTGCCCTATCCTATTGATGCTGAGCGCCAAGCTAGGAAGTGACAAATATCAATTTTGTAAGTCATCGGTTTGACTCAACCAGGAATCGAACTCCCGATCTCCCGCATGGGAGGTATGCACTGTATCGGTTGGGTAGTTGTACATAGGAAGGTTCCCAGTAATATATGTAGATCCTGATAGTTTCCTGTTGTTTTTTATATTGACCATGCCATCTCATCGGCTCATCCATAAATAGTTCAAATGCACCATAGCTGATAACGCCGGAACCTCAAATGCCTTGGTGCTGACAAAAAAACTGTTCTTCAACTGGCAACAAAGACCCTAACACAAACGAGTTAAAAACGTTCAACTGAAAGCATTAGTCAGTTATAAATCTATTGGTGTGCATATTCGGCCAACCAGACGGGATGGCCGAATGAGTTAGAGCGTCCGTTTCCCGTGTTTGGTAGATCGTGGGGTCGTGGGTTCGAACCCTGGTTGAGTCAAACCAATGACTTAAAAATTGATACTTGTCACTTCCTAGCCAGGCACTCAGCATAATTAGGTTATGGCAAGGAGCAGTGGAATGAGGACGACCAATCATCCACCGTTGAAATTCCCCCGGCTTAAACAACTAATGTACCCCTAAACAAATATATATATACACCCATCACAAGGCAAATTATTCTATATAGGAATGCAATGGGAGAGACTACAGAGAGGGTTGACAGTGGGTTGAGGGGGGGGGGGTAGCGTATTGTGTTCCTGATAACCCCTTCCCTGTACACACATACACACATACACACACACCCTTTCCTTAGTACTGAGATAAAACAGGCTGCCTCTGAAATGATTTAATTAAGTTCATATGTGAGGTGGCTCTCCTCATGTTGCCTCCAGGCAGCCATTGTTCCGGACTTGGGGCATAATCTGATAGCGTTAATTAGGCGCCTTTACAATCTCTGTGGAAGATGTGGGCTCTGATAGCTGTTATCAATCCTTTACAGCCGAAGCATGGAGTATGGCATAAAGCAGCAGATAGCACAGCTTTGGAAATGCTCTCTTGACTCAGGTTTAATATTAAACATGGATCCAGGGATTGAAAATCTTACTTTTGCAACGGAATTGTTAGACATTAGATTTGTTTAAATTCAAAATCTCCAAACATATTCTACAGATATAAACTAAACTTGCTATTGATAATAAATAAGTGTTTTGGAGTCGCACTGTAGGGCAGCATATTTCTAATTTCTGAATTTGTTAGAAAGCAGTCTGGTAGCACACTGGGGTGGTTTGTTTGTTGGGGTTTCACATCTTATGAACATTTATGGTCATATCGAACCCTGACTGATTCAAGGTGATGACATAAAGATTGCTACTTGTTGCTACCTAGCCTGGTGTTTGGTATTACTAGGATAGGGCAAGGAGCAGTGGAACGAAGAAGATCCATTGTATGTGATTGCAATTTCCACCGGTTAATCAACGAAAGTATCTAAACAAATATCAGGACAGGCATCAACTTATAACATTGTACACTTATGGTGACCCATTTATTGTTTGATAACAGGGTAAGGTATTATTAAATAACTTTAAATTTAACCTCTTTCTGCTGTATTGTGTCCAACAGTTTGACTTGGATCCCAGAAGTTACTTTGAATTTCCCTTCAAATATCTCAAAAGTTATCCATTTAAAATAAAGTTACTTCAATCTAAAAGTATGGTAGATTTTAATATCGAACCCTGTATTTTTATCTGCAAAATATGGCCAAACAAATCAAGACTATCTGACTATGCAAATTCAACTATTCTGTTTGTTTGTTGTTGTTTTACATCCTACCAACATCTAAGGTCATATCAGGATGGCTACAGATTTGTGACAGTACACACTCATGGTGATTTTATAGTGCTGCCCCACTTGGAAATCAGGCCGCTGGTACCATGACCCGATATCACACTCAGTCCCATTATCCTGACACTGAGCTAATCAGTCCTGGCCCTATCCTAATAATTCCGATCACCAGACTAGGAAGCGACAAGTATACATTTTTAAGTCATTGGTTTGAATTGACCGGGAACCAAACTAGCAAACTCCCGATCTTTCGCACGCGACGCCTGTGCTCTTCCGATTCGGCCACTGCGCTCGGTCAACTATTCCATGACCTATATCCTGCTAGCAAATGAAAAAGATAAACAGGATAGAATGGCATTAATAGTCATAGATCGACTATGCTTCTCAGCCTTTTTTTCTGCCATAAATAAAAATAACTCTCCGAACATCGCTGTATTCACGATATACAAACCATCAATAGTCAGATTCGATCCTGATTACTGTTAATAGTTAAAGTAATGTTTCTGGTGCTTTAAGTTTTCCTTTTTCACCATTTCTTTTTTGTATTCAGCATCAATTGCGTTATAATTGTATATATATTTAATTGTCTTTCTAGATAGAACTGGTGGCATTTTATTGTGGGTTTTTTTCAACCGCATTGCAATTCTTTTTTATATATAGAATATTGATTGGCTGGATTATGTACTGTCGTGGTCTGGTAAACATTACCCACCCACACACCCACACTCTGCTGGTATCTCTCAGTCCATACCATCACACAACAATCAGCACAAGTCAGCTACCTTAGCCAAAGGAGGGACACACATCTCCTCAGTCTCATGTATAAAAGATCCAATGATGAACAATATGTTGACCATACAAACAGAGTAACCAGACAGAGCGGTGCTACACTACTAAAAACACCCATGCCACTAACAAACAAACTAACTAAAGCACCGATTTACAGAGGTGGCACATTGTGGAATAAACTTCCAGTGAGGACAAGACAGTCCACAAGTCTCCTTGAATTTAAAAACTTTATGAAAATACAACCGGCCTGTCAGACCCTGACACGGTTATAGGTATTCTAAAGGCCTTCCTTGCCCTGACCCTTGTACATACATATATATATAAATGTTCTCAAATGCACTACACAGCCCTGCACGCTGATCCCCTTCCCGCCCTTACCCCACCCCTATTACACCTTCTTTCAAAACCTATTACCTAAAATTTTCCTTTAAATTGACATAAAACCTGTATGATGTAAGTCCCCACTGCAATCTCAGACCGCGATCCCATCATTAGGCCACACAGAACGGAACACTCGTGATGGGATAACAAAAAAAAAAAATTTTAATGGCCAGGTTTCCGCATTTGGTATTGGTGATTGGATCCACTGATTTGCATATTTGCAATATAGTATATATATATATGTGTATTGTAGATATGTTATATCTTTTTGAAAAGAGAAGAGAGAAAACAAAGGAAGAAAGAAGTGTTTTAAAGACAATTCTAGAGTCATCTTGTACATTTATTGATGCATGCTCACCAAGTGCATAATACATATGTTGAACTGGAATTGCATGCAGTTACTATTACGACAAATAGTCAATTTATATTATGCTTCTATTATCGAACAGGTTTTTCATGTGGTTATTATTGCAACTAATATTGTCATTTATGTACCAACAAATTGTAATTAACGGCCGGAAGACCAGTGCTCTGGCGCTGACAAAAGACATTATTCGCTGAATAAAATACATTTAGTAAAAAAAAAAAATGTCCGAGGGCGGTTGCCCACATGATGTGCAATGGTTGATTGTGTGCACACAGACGGGGGCGCGCAGTGATGCTGTGGATCAAAGTTTCCTATTATCGCTCAGAAAGCGTAAGCTCTCTATTATCGTCCACATTTGCAATATTATCAGTACTACAGTAGTGTACCAGTCGGTGCCATATATGTCTGCATTGCAGGACATGTGATGAAAGATATATACTAGAGATAGCTGATTCAGTATTGAGCACTAACTAGCTTACCATGTAAAGCGTCATGCATTTGAACCCCGGCCAAGTGAAACTAATGCCGTACACAATTTATACTTGTCACTATTGAGCCTGGTGATTGGCATTACTAGGATAGGACAAAGTCTGGTTTGCTTTGTATCAGGATGAGAATGAGTGGGGTATCGGGTCATGATGCCAGTGGCATGGTCTCCCAGTGAGGCAGCACTATGAATTCACCATCAGTGTCCCCTGTCACAAGCAGGGGCAGTATGCATGACGCGGTGTTAGCAAGACAAAATGCGTTTTGGGCAGGATTTCCAGTTTAGCGGCGAAAAGTCGGAGCAGTGTTAGGGAGCAGTGTTAGGGAAGCACTGCGAGGTTAAAGTCGGAGATTCTAACACCAGCCCATAGCAGGTTAACAGATGGTGTTAGGTACTGATTAGGGCCAAATCTATTCAATGCTATCATATTTAACAGAATTACATACGCAATAAGTGAAATTTCATGAAATTAACCCTAAAATCGAAGCGATATTAACGCTGCCGCTAAATCGGCGTTGATATTAATATTGTCAAATCAACGAATGTAAACTAAACAAATCGCTGCCACCACCGCCCACCGCCGCATCGGTGGCGATATATTAGAGCCAAATCTATTCAATGCTATCATATTTAACAGAATTCCATATGCAATAAGTGAAATTTCATGAAATTAACCCTAAAAGCAAAGCGATATAAACGCCACAGCTAACTCAGCGGCGATATCCATACTGTCAAATATAAACAAAACAAATCGCCACCGCCATCGCCGAATCGGCGGCGATATTGTCAAATAGCGGTGATCACCGGGAACAGGCTCAGAGAGATTTCTCAAATCTATAAATAACTTCACGTTTAGCTAACACAAATTGTTTAGGTGCCCTGCATATGGCATGAAATACTTCATGACGCCGGTGATAGCTACCCGGTGTTAGATGGTTAACACCACCCGAAGCTAACACTGCTTCATGCATACGGCCCCTGGTGTCCATCCTGACATGACCTTAGATGTTGGTAGCACAGATAATTCCTCTAAGCAAACAAACATAGTAGTAGGGTGGCTTAGCTGATCAGTTGCGCACTTTCCCATAAAAGCATGAAACTTGGCACATGGTTAGAGTAACACAATAGAAGCTTTTTTTTTTGCCACATGAGTCAACTATATTGTTAATGTCATGATTTCTGATCTAATATGTTTGCATTTAATTTAGATAATGGTGAAGTGCTTTGCGATATTATTGTAAATAAAACATGACTGAATCCAATATAATTATGAAAAAGGGTATGGCACCTCTTTAAGATACTGCCATGGCCATTATTTAAGAGGATGTGGAGGCCCCGCAGCCGTGATATCCCCCCCCCCCCTCCCCCCGGGAAACCAAGACACTGCAAGGGGGGGTGGCATCGAGAGCTATAGTCGTGAGTAGTTCATATTCGCATAATGCATTATAGATCTAATTAGTTTGCATTTAATTTAGATAATGGTGAAGTGCTTTGCGATATTACTGTAAATAAAACATGACTGAATCCAATATCATTGCATTATTAAGATTGGGCAAGGAGCAGTGGAATGATGAAGACCAATCGTCCGTGATTGAAATTTCCCCTGCTTAAACAACTAATGTACCAACAACAAAAAATATAGCGACAAGTGTCAATTGTATAAGCCACTGGTTTGACTCAGCTGGGATTCAAACTCCTGATGGGAAGCCACCACATGCGGTCCCCTGGATGGTGCATGTCTCTCTACACACTAAATACAGGGTTCGTATGGGGCATGAAAAGTCTTGAAAAGTCTTGAACTTCATTCACGGTATTTGAAAGGCCTCAAATTTAACCTATTTTGGTTAATCAGGCTTGAAAAGCCTTCAGTTCCATTACACTTCCCCCCCCCCCTGATATAATTAGTCTGAATCCAATATCATTATGAAAAAGGGTATAGGACCTCTTTAAGATACTGCCATGGCAATTATCTAAGAAGATGTGGAGGCCCCGCAGCCGTGATATCCCCACTCCCCCCTCCCCCCGGGAAACCAAGACGATGCAAGGGGGGGTGGCATCGAGAGGTATAGTCGTGAGTAGCTCATATTCGCATAATGCATTATACAGTACATCTATATGGTTGCATACTCCAGAATGTGAAGAAAGGAAATGCCGTAGGCAGTAGACTTTGGTATATACTATTACACCTTATATTGAATCAACGGCACCCAGGATGGGTTCGGTGCTTTTTGTTGTTTTATGTCCTAATATCAGGATGGGGACCGACTTGTGATAGTGCGCACTCCTGGCAATTATTCTGCTATTCTGCTAACCAGTCCTTGTCATATCCTATTAATACCGAATGCCAGGCTAGACAAGACGCGATGGCCGAATGAGTTAGAGCGTCCGGCTCCCTTGTTGGTAGATCGTGGGTTCAACCCCTGGTCGAGTTAAACCAATGACTTTGAAATTTATACTTGTCGCTTCCTAGCCAGGCGCTTTGCATTATTAAGATTGGGCAAGGAGCAGTGGAATGATGAAGACCAATCGTCCGCGATTGAAATTTCCCCTGCTTAAACAACTAATGTACCAACAAAAAAAAAGATAGCGACAAGTGTCAATTGTATAAGCCACTGGTTTGACTCAGCTGGGATTCGAACTCCTGATGGGAAGCCACCACGTGCGGTCCCCTGGATGGTGCATGTCTCTCTACGCACTAAATACAGTGTTTGTATGGGGCATGAAAACTCTTGAAAAGTCTTGAACTTCATTCACACTATTTGAAAGGCCTCAAATTTAAGCTATTTTGGTTAATCAGGCTTGAAAAGCCTTCAGTTCCATTTAACTTCCCCCCCCCCCCTGATATAATTAGTCTGAAATCTTCATTCGCCATTGTTCCCCCCCCCCTGAAATCCCAATGAAAATAGTCTTGAATTCCTATCAAAAGCTTCCCTGAAAAGCCTTGAAATAACCTTTAGTTCCATATGTTCACATGTGTACGGACCCTCTAAATAGCTTCAACATGGTGACCTGAAACCACACCATTTGAATATGCATCACTCATCACTCATTACTCGAGCCTTCATAGGATTTTTCAGCGAACCAAACCAGTCAGAGTGAGGTAGAGCGTCCATCTCCCGTGTTGGTAGATTGTGGGGTCGTGGGTTTGAACCCTTGTCGAGTCAAACCAATGACTTAAAAATTGATACTTGTCGCTTCCTAGCCTGGCGCTCAGCATTATTAGGATAGGACAAGGACTGGTTGGCTCAGTGTCAGGATAATCTGACTGCGTGGGATATCAGCTCATGGTACTGGCGGCCTGGTCTTCCAGTGGGCAGCACTATAAAGTCACCATGAGTGCGCACTGTCACAAGTCGGTAGCCGCCCTGATATGACCTTAGATGTTGATAGGACGTAAAACAACAAACAAACAAATCAGCGAACCAAGTATCTAGGGTGTCAATTTACACGGCCCCACAACATCCATTCTCTCTTAGACAGCCGTCATTAGTACAAGATGTGATTAATATACACGCGCAGACATGTTCCCTCCCCCCTCCATACTAATTGCTCCTCTTTGTCATTTATAAACATTTTTATAAATGATAATTTTATTCATCGAATAAATGTGTGTTTTTCAGGACTGGAACACTGGTATTTCGGTCACGTTATGTTATTTGTCGTGGGGGTGAGGAAAATGGGAAATATTTCACCTAGAGCAGTAGTCGAACCCACACTGCTTGTTACAGTATAACCCCGTTAAACCAAACATTTAACCGAGCTTTGGTCATTTAACCAGTGGTTTAACCGAGCTTTGGCTTCGACTTTGACTTGGCTTTGGCAAAAACGCGGTGGCATAATGAATGTAATATAAATGTATGTGGACACGTTGATTGTCTTTATGTATATACAGTATAACACCGTTAAACCAAGCTCGGTTAAACCACACAATTGGTTATTCCAAACCTTTTTCGTCGGCCGGGAAAATTACTACCATTTATCATATACAAAACCTTGGTGGGGTCTCGGATGACCTTATAACCACATGAAAGTTTGGTTTAGCTGTACCGGAAGTGGACTGGGGCCTGACATTTTGTTTGGATTAAGAAACTTTGGTTTAACCAACATTTTTATATGATAAATGGTAGTATTTTGCCGGGTCGCCGAGAAAAGTTTTGATTAACCGACCGTTTGGTTTAACCGAGCTTGGTTTAACGGGGTTGTACTGTATTACGGGCGTAGCGTGCTGATCATTACGTTACCTAGGCTCCATGATGCAATCACCCTATCCACGCCCAGCTGTCTATGTGGCCCCATGCTTAAGAAGGTCAGCGCCAATACTTGGCGAAGGAGTGCATGGTTGGTTAGTTGTTGTTGGAGATTTACATCCTGGCAACATCTAAGTTCATATCAGGACCGGTACCAACTTGTAACAGTGTGCAAGCATTGCGATTTTATAGTGCTGCACGAATGGCAAATCACGCTGCTACAGTGTTAGCACCATGACTACTCAGTCACACTATCCTGACCCTGACACAGAGATAACCAGTCCTTTCTATATCCTATGAATGCCGAGCACCAAGCTAGGACACCACGAGTATCAATGTAATAAGTCATAGGTTTCACTCGACTGGGAATTGAATTCCCGATCTCCCGCACGGGAGGCTTGCGCTCTACTGATTTGGTCACCGCATCCAGCAAACCTGTCAGCGTTCTTACCGATCTGGCCTTCCAGGCCATTGTGCCATTAGACATCAATAAATGATGGCGTTATTTCAACTGCTATAAGAAACTGACAATCAGCGATATCAGACGAGTCCATCGAAAGTGTGTTTGTTTGTTGTTGTTTTACGTCCTAGCAACATCGAAGGTCATATCAGGACGGGTACCGACTTGTAACAGTGTGCACTCATGGCGATGCTATAGTGCTGCATGAATGGCAAATCATGCTACTAGCACAATGACTACTCAGTCACCCTATCCTGACCCTGCCACAGTGCTAACCAGTCCTTTCCCTATCGTATAAATGCCGAGCACCAAGCGAGGACACCACGAGTATCAATTTTGTAAGTGATAGGATTGACTCGACTGGGAATTGAACTACCGATCTCCCGCATGGGATGCTTGCGCTCTACTGATTTGGTCACCATGTCCAGCAAACCTGTCAGTGTTCTTACCGATCCGGCCTTCCTGGCCATTGTGCCATCAGACATCAATAAATGCTGGTGTTATTTCAACTGCTATAAGAAACTGACAATCAGCGATATCAGACGAGTCCATCGAAAGTGTGTTTGTTTGTTGTTGTTTTATGTCCCAGCAACATCTAAGGTCAGACCAGGACGGGTACCGACTTGTGACAGTGCACACTCATGGCTACTTTATAGTGCTGTGCCACTGGAAGACCAGGCCACCAGCACCATGACCTGATATCCCACTCAGTCACATTATCCTGACACTGAGCCAACCAGTCCTTGCCCTATCCTAATAATGCCGAATGCCAGGCTAGGAAGCAACAAGTATATATTTTTAAGTCATTGGTCTGACTCGACCAGGGTTCGAACCCATGAGCCCACGATCTACCAACACGGGAGACAGACGTTCTCACTCATTCGGCCATCCCGTCTGGTCAGTCCATCGAAAAGAACTTCACTGGAATGGACTGGGTGGCAGCAATTGCTATTCAGACGATCACAGAGATGGTGATTCTGACACGAAATAGATAATTAAATAGGTACACATACTGTGTAAGGCATATGCGAATATTATGTGTGCATGTATTCCTTGCGAACCTTGTGCTCAATCCAGCATAGATAATTGGTTTATTTGTTAAGGGGTTTGTATCCTAGCAACGGCTATCGTCATATCAAGACAGTGCACAGTCATAGGGACTTCGTAGTGGTTCTACCTATTGTGTGTGATATCCCACTCAGTCACATTATCCTGACACTGAAGACAACCAGTCCTGACCATATCCTATTGATTCGGCGAAAGAACGAGAAGATAGTGACATTCCACGCCGAATCAA
The DNA here is from genome assembly GCA_030323885.1 of Branchipolynoe longqiensis. NCBI lineage: Eukaryota > Metazoa > Annelida > Polychaeta > Phyllodocida > Polynoidae > Branchipolynoe > Branchipolynoe longqiensis. Next base: position 27,544,394 of record CM059197.1, read on the forward strand.
ACACATTTTCACAATTGTGACCAATGCGTAGTCCTAGCTTTGTAAGGTTTGATCTCGGCCGAGGATTGAACCCACGACCTGCCGCTCAGTAATACACAGAGCGGTGATCTGTGTTGTGGCGAGAGGGGGCCATACCTGGTGTAACTGTTGGCACGGCTCCATTAGCCCATAGCCAAAGGGCACTGACTCAACAATGGCAGACCCCATGTCAACAACTCCTACATAACCCCAGGCCATTGGGAGCAACACTGTAGCAGCGTTATTTGGGAGATGGGAGTCCTATATATGACTTGTTTGTATACGAATTGGTCAGGTTGGGAACTATATATATTTTAAGAGATATTTGAGAAAAGTTGGATGGAGTCGGTGCTGCTTATGTAACATGAAGGTGCTAATGCAGTTTCAATTACTTAGGTGTAATTTGTATTTACATGTGCTTTGTTGAAGAACACTACCCTCCTCCCCCTCCCCACTCCCCCCTCCCCCCTTTGCCTTAAGGGAACTACTCAGCTTCACGCTTAAAGGGGCAGTAACATGACAAACACAACAGTATCGAACGTGATAAGTTATGATATGTTCATTTTGAAACAACCTATACTGCAGGTTGTAAAGTATGAGTCGACACCTTGAGTTCCAGTTAGTAACTGACTTTATTTGAGTACCGTCGCCATTGGTTACAATCCATATATCGCTGGTTCCCCGTACCTGCCGGATTGGCCTAGATACATCACATCTCCCCTTTTATATATATATATATTTTTAATGAATCAATAAGGAACCGGTCACCATCAGTAAAGGAAAGCGACATGTACTTAATCTAACTTACGACTATTACATGCTTGTGACAAAGTACTTGAGATATGTGTGTGTCATGGGGGTGATGAAAATGGGAAATACTGCGCCTAGAGTGGGACTCGAACCCACATCTCATTGCATTCCGGGCCAGTGTGCTAACCATTACACCACCTAGGCTCCCTGATATCAATACACTCCCCACGCCTACCTGTCTATGTGGTTACTTGCCTGAGAGGTCAGTGCAGACCACTACACTCGTCCCCCTGGAATTGTAAGTCTTGTAATGCTTACAATTACATACATACAGGCAATGCACTAACACATACATACACAGGGTAGGTTCAACAACCATACAGCGCAAAGCTTGTACAGGATCCTGATCACGGCAACCAGTGTCGTGGGGGTGATGAAAATGGGAAATACTGCGCCTAGAGCGGGACTCGAACCCACATCTCTTTGCATTCCGGGCCAGTGTGCTAACCATTACACCACCTAGGCTCCCTGATATCAATACACTCCCCACGCATACCTGTCTATGTGGTTACTTGCCTGAGAGGTCAGTGCAGACCACTACATGTGTATAATCTGTGTGACAAAACACACAACAGCTCGCCTGCGACACTACCCGTTGTAATAAATACAACAATAATTTCATCACCCTCCCAATTGTGCAATGTCCCTCTTTTAACTTACAGTAACTTAATAGCATCGTTAATCACAGATCCTTTATTTCATTCAATTCATAATATTAATATAACAATGTATATTATCATAATACCTTAGCTTTTTTACCTAAACGGTTCAAATTTATTTTGTAATACCTGAACGTGCAACAGACCTGTACTATATAACCTACACGTTAATCACAGATTCTTTATTTAATGCAATTGTTGATATCAATATAACCAATGTCTAATAAAAACAATGTATATTATACATAATGCCTTAGCTATTTTACCGAAACGGTTAAAATTTATTTCGTTTTTCCTGAACGTGTAACAGACTTGTCTATAACAATTACACGGTAATGCTACACATACATGTAAAAAACGCATGCTTAAATGTACCTATTCAACAACTGTACATATTGGTTTAATGGCATACTTGTATAATGTTACATTTAAATTAGGTACCGTACAATTTCTATGTCTATCAAGAATAACTAACAACTATTGTTCTTGGTAATTATGTACTCTGACTATACGTGCAATGTGAAAGTATTTTCCGGAAAGTACCTTATTTACATGCATTGGTGAACAGGAAGTTGACTTAACATGTAATCAATATCAGTGAATAAGCTTAAAGTGTTTAAGTTCACATGGATGTAGCGATTATTGTCTTTATTCACATGTTTTTCAGACACCCATCCTGTTTACTGGGCGAACCGCTCGGCCATACCGAGTCGTATATGGAGTTTTTACGACCGACTTAGTTTGTTGTGTGTCTAGTGTTGCATCAACCATCTCTGAATTAAAAACGTGCCGTCAGTTTCTTTTTATTAAATGATTCTGTGCATTTAGGATAAGGTAGTCACGTGGACCTGGTGTACCAGCCCGTATAATTTTCCCAACCTGCCACTCTCCTCTGTGGTCGAGATATCTCACCCTATTTCCAATGTTTAACTTTTTGTGTTCCGGCCCTGCACTTTTATCATAGTAATTATTTTGTACCTGTTGTCTGTGACGGATCTTGCCCTGTTTTGAGGGTTCTTTCTTCGTTCTTAAATTGTTATCTAAGACCGGAATTTTTTATCTCAGAGTGCGAGACATTAGTAACTGAGCTGGCGAAACACCTATGCCCTGCAAAGTTGTATTTCTATAATTTAGTAATGCTATGTTGATGTCGCTATTGTCGACTAGTGACTTTTTTATCATTCGTTTGATAGTCTGTACCTATCTCTCTACCTGACCGTTACTTTGTGCATACATCGGATTTGAGAATATGGGGATAAATTCATATTCAGTTGCAAAACGCAAATACTCCGCACTGTTGAATTGTGGCCCATTGTCGGAAACCACGTATTTGGGTATCCCGTATCTACTAAAAACTTGCTTCATAGCATTTATTATAGACAGACTTGTTGTCGTTGTTAATTCCACAACTTCCGGGAATTTTGTATAATAATCGATCAACAGTAAATATGTAATGTTTTCTACATAGAACAGATCCACTCCGACTTTAGAATAGGGTATATCGATTATTTCATGGTTAATCAAAGGTTCAGCGGCCTGTTTGTTTCTAAAACCCTGACATATCTGGCAGCGTGATACCTTGTCCTCAACTTGCTTTCTCAGACCCGGCCAGAAAATTGTATCCCAACTGTTTGCATTTAACTATTCCTAAATGGGATTCATGTAGTCTTTCTAACATGTCTTTTTGTAACGGCCCAGGGATAACTATGCGGTTGTCTTTGAGTAAGATATTATCTTGTACTGTCATGTCGTATCGGTACATGAAAAATGGTTTCACCGTGGGGTGCAAACCCCTATCATGTTTGGGCCATCCCTGTTTAGTGAACAACATAACCCTCTGTAGGGTGCTGTCTTTTGCTACCTCTATTTTGATTTTGTCTAAAATGTTATTGTCCATGTCCAGAGCTGCCACCGTCATGTCGTTGTCGAATAACTCATCAGGGCTTGTTACTGTTGTATGTGCCCTGGATAATGCGTCTGCAAAAAACATTAGGGTGCCTTTAATATGGACAACAGAGATGTCATAATTTTGTAAACGCATTCTCATGCGCTGTATTCTTGCAGACAATGTGTGTATTGGCTTGTTCATAATGGCTACCAACGGTTTGTGATCCGTCTCAACAATTATACTTTTTCCAAATATATACTCGTGAAACTTTTTACAACCAAAGCAAATCGCTAGCAATTCCTTTTCTATTACAGCGTAATTAGATTGGGTTTTATCTAATGCTTTCAACGCCATGGCAACTGGCCTTTGGTCCTGAAATAATGTAGCGCCAAGTCCAGACTTGGAAGCATCTACTTGCAAAACTATGTCTTTCTTGACATCGAAATATGTAAGTATTGGGGCTTTCGTTAGTAGCTGTTTAAGAGTTTCAAATGATTTTATTTGCTCTGTCTGCCAGTGCCATGCAATATCCTTGCCTAGGATGACTCGTAAAGACTTGGTTAATTCCGCCATGTTCGGTATAAATTTACTTACATATCCCACCATCCCCAGGAACCTTTGTACCGCGTTTTTGTCTTGGGGTGTTGGCAAATCAATAATGGCCTGAATACGTTCCTTGTTCGGCAACAATCCATTTGATGTTATCAAATGACCAACATAGTTAACCTGCGATTTACAAATTACAGACTTCTTGGGGTTAAGTTTCAAATTGAATTTTCTGGCTCTCTCAAAAACTGTTCTCAGTCTACTGTTGTGTTCAACAATATCTTTGCCATAAATCAAAATGTCATTTGTGATCACATTAACACCTTCTAACCCTCCCAGGATACTATTCATTTCTTCGATAAATATGTCGCCAGCTATTTTTATTCCAAAAGGTAAACGTGTATATCTATATCTACCCCATGGTGTGTTGAACGTGCATAACAGGGAACTTTCTTCATCCAATTCGATTTGCCAATATCCGCTATTAGCATCGATTACTGCGAATATTTTGGCTCCACTTGTGTTTGCAACTACCTCCTCAACTGTGCGGGTGGGGTAAGGGCCCCTTAAAATTGCTTTATTTAATTTTGTAGGATCCAAACAAATTCGTATTTTGTTAGGTTTCCTCACAATAGTGATGGAACTGACCCATGGAGTTGGTGTTGTTTGTTTCACAATTACTCCTAATTCTAACATTCTATCTAACTCCTTACGTACATCGTGAATTATTGCATGGGGAATTCTCCTAGGTGCATCAACAACAGGGGGTACTTTTGTATCAACATGAATGTGAGCCCCCACCTTTATTTTACCAAGACCTTTAAATACATCAGCAAAAATATTTACCAGGTCACTCGCACTTGTATCTGGGCTGATGCTCGTCGACACGGAATCCACTCTGGTTACTAAGTTCAGGTCGACACATGCAGTCTTTCCGAGAAGGGGTGTCCCTTCCCTCGTTATCTGGAACTTGAGATGATGTCCTTGGATCTCTATCCATGACACTCCAACCGGTTGGATGCGGTGACCAGAATACGTGACAAGGTGACATCATGATGGAGACATGGTTAAACCACCCATCTTGTCGTAGACCTCCCTCGGGATTATATTCGCCTGGGAACCGGTGTCTAGCTTGAACTTGATCATCGTGTTGTGCACCAGTATATCAGCAAACGACAAACTATTTTGATCAGCATCATCGTCGTTCACCGCACCCACGAACAAATCACATTCCACATCTTGTTGTCTGCTATCACGTATCCACTCCTCCTGTTCATCGGGACGTTCGACAGTCAACTCATCCACAACCGTTCTTCGCTTCAAAACACCACGACACATTTTTATGAAATGACCTGTTTTCTTGCAGGCCAGGCACTGCCTGTCCCTAGCAGGGCACCGACCTTGTTCATGCTTGTAACCGCAATTGGGACACTTTACACCAGCCATATTTGCTACATTTGACCTATATAAATGGTCTTGTTGACGATATGGCCATTTCCATGGCGCCGCGTGGCGCTGTGACGTCACACCGTTATTATTCACTTTTGAAATGACATCGACGTTCTCAATCGGCCCACTGTGAGAACCATCTTCTAATAAATCTGACTTATGTTCACTTAGTCGACATATCAATGCATTTGTCCAATGATAAATCACTCGTTTGTAACAGTCGGTCTCGTAGGCTTCTGCTCTTGATACCACACACAATTCAATCACAAAGCAGGGAATCTTCGAGTCCACCTGTATTGACAATACGACACCCGGCAACGAAGATTCCTTATGTACGTGTCCATGCTTTCGGTGGACTGGTTAAGAGAATTGAATTTGTATCTTACCACCGTAATGTTTGTTTTTCCATCACAATAAGTCCTAAAGGATTCTATTAGTACCTCAATCTTGTCCCGATCTTGCACAACAATATCCAGGGTTCTATGTATTTTCTGGGCCTCAGCTCCTGCGACGTGTAAAAATACGCAGCACTGAACTTTTTCCGATTTAGAACTAACTCCCGCAGCTGTAGCATAAATTCTGTATGAATCAATCCATTGATACCAGTTCATTGTGAGATTGCCATCTAGGTTGAGTGGCATCGGGGGTTTTAATCCAGATAATGCCATAATCCTTGACGGCAAGCCACATCTGACACCGTGTACAGTATGAGTCAACACCTTGAGTTCCAGTTAGTAACTGACCTTATTTGAGTACCGTCGCCATTGGTTACAATCCATATATCGCTGGTTCCCCATACCTGCCGGATTGGCTCAACTATGGTATGTGGGTCTATGTGGTTAATATGTGGCAATTAGTTAGTCCGAATGACTATATTACCCAATATAGGCTAGGCTATATTGCCAACTTGGAAAGTAATGCAAGCCCTGCAATTTAAAAAAGTAAATTTGAAGGTTTTTGAGTAAGACGGATAAGCTATGTAAACCCCCCCACCCTCCACTTCCCTGTGTGACGTCACAGAACTATTACCTATAGCCATGGTGTAGGTATAGTATATTACTAATAAGTAATAGGCAGATCAGTCATGACTTACTGCGTTGTAGCTCAAGTAGCCCATTCTGTGAGGCAATGCTATGAAGGAATAGATGGGATTACATAGGTTATCAGGCTTCCTATATGGGAACTTGTGGGTGCCTGCCCTGATCAAGTCACACAAAATATGACCAAAGTGATAATTATTGCTACTCATGCTGGTGCTCGGCAGTAACAGGATAGGACAAGGATATTGTGCACTTATGGTGACTTTTTAACGCTATCCCATTGGAAGGCCGGGCCACTGGCACCATGACCTGATATGCCAATCAGTCACATTTTAGACGCCTCTTGAGCGCATTGATTTTTATCATTGGCTATTGGATGTCAAACATATGGTCATTCTGAAATATTTCTTTGGAGGAAACCTGCTACCACCACTTCGGCTAGTCTTTCCGATAAGCAGCAAGGGGACTTTTATATGCACTTTTCCAGAGACAGGACAGCACATACCACAGCTTTTGATGAACCAGTTGTGGACCACTGGTTGGAACATAAAATAGCCCAAACTGCAAATGTGTCCACTGAGCAGGTTCGATAGGATGACCCACACCTTCACAGGTGAACAGTCTACTGCCTGAGCTATGCCTTGCTCCTCGCTGAACTAACGCAGCCAAAATGACTTAATGCACAATGTGATCGCCTTATAAGGATGTAGTAACTCTGTAAACGATAGACTTATTGCATTGCACCTATTCCTACTTTCACTGATATCAAGATGTATTCGAGTGATATCACTATGCATGTATATTAGTATTATTACATGGATTTAGGTGATAACAACTTAACCGGGCATGGTGTACGAATTGGAGAGCGCTGGCTTTCCATGTGGAAGATGGGATTTTCTAACGTCAGCCAAGTCAAACCAATGACTTACCAAATTTATAATTGTCCCTACCTAGCCTGGCACTAGGCATTCATACAAGAGGGCATGGACTGGTTAGCTCAGTATTAGCACAATGTTACCGAGTGGGATATTGGTCCATGCTGTCAGGGACAAGGTCACCCAGTGGGACAGCAATATAACATCGTAATAAATGTGTGCTGTCACAAGTCAATAGAGGGAGTGCATGTGACGTCATGACTCATCAGTCAGCGGTCAGCGGTCAGCGGCCAGCCATCCTGGATTACGAGCACCCTCCCTAGCCATGTTGTGAATGCATGCAGATGCAGTAAAACAGAGTTTTCTTGTGTTATGGGAGGTTCTGGGCAGTTTACATCCAATGTGTTTACTTACAGCACTTTAGCAACAACTTCTGAGGCCAAACTGCTCAAAACAGTCACAAATAAACCAACAAATCAGTAAATAAGCACAGTGTAGGCAGTTGCAAGCCTTCTGTATATAATCCAATATGGCCACCGAAAGTTGTCTAGTGACGTCATTGCACCCCCTCTCTAGCCATGATAGGACATAACACCCGAACAAACAAATAAACAATGCCATAAAGTGGGAAGCTATGCATAAATATTGGTAAACATAGCAACCTTGAAAGCCGACAGGCAGCTTAGCCGTGTCACACACACTGTGACTAACGCGGTAATAACACGGTGCTTTCAATCAGGATTTAGAACACAGACCACACAATTGAATTGCGTTTAAAGGGTGGGTCATGACGGGTGTCTTTTAATGGTGGCCGGTGTGACAGTTGCCGGTGTCGCAGTTTGAGCACCCTGCCAGTTTCAGCTGACTGCATACACTCAAACTCAAGGCATTGTCAATGGTCGTGAGCAATCTTCATACAGAAAATACAGAAGAAATGAAATATCGCTAAAACCACACCACCTATTAACAAATCGCTTAGTACACATATAGAGAACATCTTTACCAAAAAGAATATATTAAATTTATAAGTTTAGGGTTCTTCATTTCTATTCATTTTGAATAAAACTAATGTTTCGCAATATGCGTACCGTCAAACTCAAGGCATTGTCAATGGTCGTGAGCAATCTTCATACAGAAAATACAGGAAAAGTGAAATATCTATAAAAAAAACACCATCTAGAAACAAATCGCTTGGTACACGTATAGAAAACATCTTTACCAAAAACATTATATTAAATTCATAAGGTTAGTGATGCTCCTGTTAGATTTTGACACATGCACATGAAACTGACAGTCAGCTGAAACTGGCAGGGCGCTCAAACTGCGACACCGGCGGCGGGTTAGTGATAGGCGGGGGTGGGTAGGGGGAGAGGGGAGGGGGAGGGGGGGGGAGGGGGGGGAGGTGACTGACCCACACATCTAGTACAGGGACCGGACGCGGTGGCAGAATCGGTAGAGCGCACGCCTCCCGTTCGGGAAATCGGGAGTTTGATTCCGGGTCGAGTCAAATCAATGACTAATACAATTGATACTTGTCGCTTCCTAGCTTGGCGATCAGCATTAATAGGATACACCAAGGAGTGGTTAGCTCAGTGTAAGGATAATATGACTGAGTGGGATATTGGGTCATGGTTGCTTGCGGCCTGACTTACCACAGTGGGGCAGCAGTATAAAATTGCCATTAGTGTGCACTGTCACAAGTCGGTACCCATCCTGATATTACCTCGGATGTTGCCTGGACGTAGAATTCCAACAACCAACTGCAATACTGCACTGACTGACCCGACCAGACCCTCCCGACACGCCTCCTAGTATTGGTCAAAGTGTTCAGGGCTGGATATGACGTCACTGTGTGGGTAGTGGTCAGTCGCATCAAAATAATTAAAAACCAATCACAACCAGCGGTTGCCAACTGGGCTGGAGATGGGTGGAGGTGGGTTTGGGGGGGGGGGGAGGGTCAATGGGTTGTGTTTTACTAGCAGTTCAATGAGCAACTGAATGGGTGGGTGGAAAAGAAGCAGTTGTTGATTCATGGCGGTGTTGTTGATTTACTGAGAGTGCCTGGCGTGAGCAGCAGGCCAGGTTATAACCGGGGAAGGGAGGTGTAAAAGCCTGCCACCGAAGTCAGGTCAGTGGACCAGGCAGTCGCTCATCTGCCCAAAAGAATGCATGGCGTGGCAGCGGAAAGAGAGGTGCATTGTTCCCTTCCAATCAACCAATGATTTGTCTATTTGTTTCTTGATATTTGTGACAATGCCTTACATCCGACAGTTTGATGACACCATAATGCAGTTGATAGGACAGCCATGGGAATGCGTAACATATATTCCCACTGATCTTCAAATAGTAGCATTTTCTCCCATTATAACTTTGCTATTGATAACGGAATGGTCATCGACTTTACATTGTTGCCCTATTGGGATACCATGTGGTGGCTCCATAACCTGATATAGCACTCACATATAATATCCTGCGACTGAGCTAATCTCTAGTTGCACTATCCTAGGAATGTCCAATGTAGGCAAGGCAACCAGAAGTATCAGGTTGGTACAAGTTTTTTTGACTCACCCGGGGACTGATCCCATAATTTCCACAAGGCAATCAATCATATGATCTAAGTATTGAACATTGTCTCCGCTCTTATTGCTAATTGAAGTGATTAAAAATATCTAGGCTACGATTGTTCAAGTGAAGGTTTGGGTCATCCGATTGAATCCTGCTCAGTGCACCCATTTGCAGTTTGGGCTATTTTCCGTTCCAAACAGTGATCCACAACTGGTTCATCAAAGGCTGTGGTATGTCCTGTCCTGTCTGTGGGAAAGTGCATACAAAAGATCCCTTGCTGCTTATCGGAAAGGGTAGCCTATGTGGCGGTAGCGGGTTTCCTCAAAGATATATGTCAGAATGACCAAAAAAGGTTGACGTCCAATAGCCAATGATAAAAATCAATGTGCTTTAGAGGCGTTGTTAAATAAAGCAAACTTTCTTTTTATGACTGTTCAATATATGTAGTGTACACATATAATGGAACTATAAAATAAGCTTGTATTAATTATTGTTATCCTTCTCCAATGAGGTTCGTCTCTGTATTCAAGCTGCTTAGTTCTACAATCACCTGCTTGTCTCTCTCCTTTTCTAAGTAGCCCAACTTGATATGTATATCCCCCCCCCCCCCTCCATGTTTGCTCATGCGCTACCCATCATCGCTAGGAATGTGTTCTGCCCACACTCACTGTGTAGAGAGGAAAGCAGGTGTGATATTGCGCTGTGAAGTGAATGTGTGCGCATGCAGAGAGGGATGATGGTGGTGGTGGCGGTGGTGGTGGTGGCGGTGGCGGTGGCGGTGGCGGCGGTGGTGGTGGCGGTGGTGGTGGTGGTGGTGGCGGTGATCGTGGTGGTGGTGGTGGTGGTGGTGGTGGCGGTGCTGGTGGGCATGGTGGTGGCAGTGGTGGTGGTGGTGGTGGCGGTGATGGTGGTGGTGGTGGTGGCGGCGGTGACGAGGGTGGTGTCGGCGGTGGTGAGGGCAGTGGCGGTGGTTATTGTGACACAGGTGATGGTGGTAGCTGTTTTGGTAATAGGGGGGTGGTGATGGCTTGTTTATTGCGGTTATATGTATTGGCAAAATCTAAGTTCATATCAGGACGAGTACCGATATGTGACAATGCACACGCATGTAAACTTTATAGTATTGCCCCACTGGTAACCAGACCACCGGCACCATGACCCAATTTCCCTCTTACTCACATTATCCTCACACTGAAAAAACTAATCCTTTCCCTATGGTAGTAATGCTGAGTGCAAGGCGACAAGCATCAATTTTGTAACTCGTTGACTTTACTCAGCCAGCATTCATAGACAAACTCCCGACCTTCTGCATCAGAATCCTGTGCTCTTACCTATTCGGCCATCGCGTCCACTGTTGGTGATGGCAGTGGTTGTGGTAATGATGATGCTGGTGGTGGTGACGATGTTGTGGTGGTTCAGATGGTGGCCATGATGATGGTTATGATTGCGGTGGTGTTGATGGTAGTGGTGGTGGTTGAGGTAGTGACAGTGGTGATGGTTATGGTGGTGGTGGTGGTAATGATAGTGGTGGTGGGGGTTGAGCTGATGGTCATGATGGTGGTGGTGGTGATGGTAGTGGGGGTGATGGTGGAGGTGGTTGAGGTGGTGGCTGTGGTGATGGTTATGTTAGTGGTGGTGTTGATGATAGTGGTGGTGGTTGCGGTAGTGACAGTGGTGATGGTTTTGGTCATGGTGGTGTTAATGATAGTAGTGGTGGTGGTTGAGGTGATGGTCATGATGGCAGTGATGTTGATGGTAGTGGGGGTGATGGAGGAGGTGGTTGAGGTGGTGGCTGTGGTAATGGTTATGTTAGTGGTGGTGTTGATGGTAGTGAGGGTGGTGGGGGTATTGATGGTAGTCGGGTTGTAGTGGTGATGGTTGAGGTGGTGGTCATGATGGTGGTGGTGTTGATGGTAGTGTTGGTGGTGGTGGTGGTGGTGGTTGAGTTGGTGGTCATGGTGATGGTTATGATGGTGGTGGTATTGATGGTATTCAGGGTGGTAGTGGTGGTATAGGGGCCGTTCATATTCCCAAGACTTCTGTGGCAGCGGAAAAATAATCCCTGTAATATAAGTTTCTGAGAATACACACACGTTATTGCAGTACAGTGAGTGGCGGGTAGAGTGTGCAGGAGTTGTGGTGCCACCATCAAAGCTGGGGTTGGGGAGGCTGAAGCAGTATATGACTTAGGACAGACTCTATCGGTCCATGGAGATGGACAATGTACTGGAAGGAGCACGAGTTTTTAGGGCATATCCGGTTAGAGAAAACTGCTCTAGTAAATTTTGCTAGTAAGAAAAATCACACAAAGACCACATTCCACGATGTACGCTATTCAAAAATCTTGTACTGAAAGAAATACAAAATAGAAGTGAAATGGACTTCCGTCGCGTTCAAAATTGAAGTGTGTCTCGCCATGGGGGTGATGCGCTTATGAGAGCTAGTTTGCAATTCCATTATAAGCAAGCTTCAGATTAATGAAATGCTTAATAGTAATTGGCATCTCTAGAACTAGATGGTGCACTGTGTTGAGCAAAATCTGCAATGTCAGATACTGCCATTGGCATTTATCCAATAACAGCTCTGCCAGTTCTAGTGCCACGTTGCTACAAGTAACAGTGTCAGTAAGGCAATACATGGGGAGCATTATCAGAAGAAGTGGCATGACAATCCAAAATAGATATTTCTGATAAAAAATCATATCAATGGGTGAAAATATTCTGTTCTGTATTTATTCCAGCACAATTATTTGCATAATCAACATTTAGCAATGCAGTCTGTGTGATTTCTCTCACTAAGAAAATCTGGTATGCTTAGTGCAAGCTCTCTGATGGCTGAACACCCCCTCATGTGTGGACTATTTTGTTCAGTTTACACTGTTTTAGTCTCAGATAGGACACCCTTATGTCAGGACAATATTGGTCTAGATGCAGAATTATGCTTTGAACAGAGACACTCCGTATGCATGTATGTACATTGTGAACCCACTGAGTGTGTCTGACAACTTCTAGGGGTTGGGTATCCGTTTCCTGTTGTAACATATTCCGATATTTGAAATATGGGCTATGGAGAACTACTCTATAATAAATTGCAAATAGTCTATATTATGGTAGATGGTATGTAAAACCAAAGGCATATGAGGTATATGTGGAGTTGGTGATCCATTACTAATTAAAGATAGAAAGTGTATATCAATATTGATAGTGAGATAGGGTCACTTCTTGACCTGAGAGAGGGTCACTTCTTGACATGTGAGAGAGTCTTTGGAACTCTCCTCACATACCCCCTCCCCTCCGAGTCTTATTTATGGATCACTGCACACCAGACACAACAGGGCAATGTAGCCAAATCTAACCATGCCTTGGTTACAAGGATATTGAACCCTCATTGGTGGATATAAGAATGCCTGTTAGTGATTGGAAGACTGGATCATGTGATCACCACCATCTTGTTTCTTGAAACTATATATACAATAAATGAGGGAGTCTGACTCTCCTACCTTTCACTCTTTATCTACTTTCCTTCATTGCCTGTAGTGATTTCCTATTAGCCTATCTACACCACTCAAACCGCCAGCCGTCGACTTTACACTGTGTTGTAGTGTGTGAGTGCAACGCCCGGTTGAGTACAAGGAATGTCTGAGAAAATTGATACGACTGATTTGCTCATTTGTCACATTCATCTTCCTATATACTTGGGAATCAGGAAACACACGGATCAGAGCTCAAACGATGAATAGAAACCAGATAAATGAGGTGCTACCAAAAGAGACTACACATCTCATACAGAGAGCGGGTTACCAAGCAGGAAGTATGCGTCAAGATCCAGCAGGCAATTGGACTATGCAAAGATCTCATGACAATCGTAAAGGGATGAAAACTGCAGCAGTATGGCTATACTTCCCGTTCATCAGGTCTGCCCAAAACCATTTGTAAGTCACACTAAAAGGGGGAAGAAAGCAAGACAGACAAAGGAAGAGGTGGGATACAACATGAGGCTATGAACAGGCCTGGAGTTCGGCAAATCTCAGATAGCAGTGGAGAACAGGAACAACTGGAGAAAACCGGTTGCAAAGTCATGTGTGGTGCCCCAACGATCATAGCAGATCATAGGGATTGACAATGATGATGATAATTGAAAGACACAAGACCGACGTATTATATATTGGCCTTTATTACCGTAGTTTCTTAATGTTATATATCAGGTTTCAAGAGATGATTGAGTCTTTGAAGGTAATTTGATGCTTACAGAACTTGACCCATCAGCAGCTATCTTACAGCTTTGGTGGGTGAGATGGTAAACAAACAAAGGATCCCGTAGTATAGGTGTTGATGGAACTGCTCCGAGGTCGAAGTGAGCTGAAAGGTGGGCTAGTCCTTTAGATACGAGCTAAGCGTCACGCCTGTCTAGACGGCGGTGAGACAATCTATTAATGGAAATGCTTCTTTGTATCGAAAGGAAGACGTCATTCGAGCGTATTCAATTACCCATGTTCTCGTAACATGTACAATGATACTCGGGCCATGGCACGCTGCATTACAAGGATATGACAAGCATATGTTCGCTGAATTTCAAGGTCATGTGACTGAGTGAGATATTGGAGGCATGGTGACTCATCTGCCCTAAGTACAGCTAAATGCACACGCATTGATTGATTTTGGATTCTGAAGAGATTATAGTCCCTTGAGAGAGGATTGATTGATTGATTGATTGGTGGTTGCTTTATGCCGTGTCGGCAGCATAGGCCATATTCACGGCGAGAAATGTTTGTTTTTTGTTCAAACCATCGCTTTTACATGTAAAAGCAGACAATCAATTATGTGCCAATAGACAATAATTAAATTAGAAAGCTCACAATCATATATTTGTGGTCAAGGGAAACAAATTCCCATAGAAAAAGATAAGTTGTATTAATAATTGATAGAATCTATTTAGTAAACTATATGAGGTGGTACAGTCCAACTGCCCTCACAAAGGCTAAAATGTTTTCCTGTTTTAGCTTAGTAAAAAGGTCATGCATACTGTCCAGTGTAGAACTGTTGGCACAGGGCCAAACAATCAACGCAACTTAGTAAAATGTGTTTGAGTGTCAGCGGGGACTGACACCCAATACATTCAGGGGGAGGTTCCCCCTTGAGCAGAAAAGCATGTGTAAGCCACGAGTAGCCAATACGGCAGCGGCTAAGGACCACTTGGTCCCGCCGACCTCCCGCATGAGTCTGTGGTGGCTTTCCCACAGATGGTTCAATTTCTTTAAGTTTATTAATGTTTTCATCCCACTCATGTTGCCATTTGGAT
Source organism: Branchipolynoe longqiensis (assembly GCA_030323885.1). NCBI lineage: Eukaryota > Metazoa > Annelida > Polychaeta > Phyllodocida > Polynoidae > Branchipolynoe > Branchipolynoe longqiensis. The sequence continues at coordinate 27,559,542 of CM059197.1, forward strand.
TTTATGTGGCAGGCTATTAGTGGTTTCAGATCAGAGTGAGGGATCAGACATGGTTCAAGATCACAGTTCAGGGCCTTCTTCACAGCCTGATCAGCTCGTTCGTTTCCTTGTATGCTGGCATGGCCAGGCACCCAGCACAGGTGGATGTCATACCCATCCGTTGTCAGTTGGTTCATTTTATAAATGACCGTTGCGAGAATAGGCTGATTCGTTTTCAGTCCAGCAACAGCCAGGAGGGAAGAGAACGAATCACTGTATATAACATAGTTAGTGTGGTTGGATACCTCGATACACTCCAAAGCGAGAAGGAGTGCTCGGGCTTCTGCAGTGAAAATCGAGCTCTGATCGGGCAAACGTACACCAAATTTTTCCCGTCGGCAGAGTGCCGAGAGAGAGGAAGATCTGTTCATTAAATCCTATTCTATTGAAGAGCCGGGTATCAGTGGATATGATGAATCTGGGGGAGAATGGGCTTTACGATAATGATGTAAGAGAGTGAGAATAGCTAGTTTTTTTGTGTGTGTATTGGACAACTTTATAGTGCTCCCTCACTGAGAGAGCATGCCATCAGCACCATGACCTAATATTGCAATCACTCACATTATTATCCTGATACTGAGCAAAGTAGTCTGTGCCGTATCCAATTAATGAGGAGCACCAGGCTAGGTAGTGACATGTACCAATTTTGTAAGTCATTAGTTTGACTCGGCCAGGAGTCAAATTCCCGATCTGACAGACGGGAATAAAGCATTGCTGTCATTTAAGCCCATGTCACACCTTACCGGATTGAGCAACGGACATAACCGGACAAAGAATTGTCTAGTCCGTTGGTGTCCAGTGTCAAAATGTATCAAAATGTGTCAAAATGTTGCGGTTTCAACAGACAAGGAACGGAGATTAACGAATAGCCACCGGACTATAAACGGACGATAACCGGACAATAACCGGACGACACCGGATAACAACAGACAAACAAGGGTCAACTGATGGGCAAAAAACCAAATGTCAAACGGACGGACCGGACACCAACCGGACACCAACCGCTAACGCATGGGTACCGGACATGAAACGGACAAAATGGACTAAACGGTCTTAAACCGGACACCAACTGTATACGTCAGTTCGGTTGTGTCTGGTACAAGTTTTGTGCATGTTCAAAACTTGCTACTGTACACACCGGACGCCACCGGACAGATAACGGACAGGCCGGACGCCAACGGTATATAAACTGTACATTGCCGTACTTCACCGGGCCGTGTCAGGTTTCTATCCAATTCCCCAATCCGATGATGTGTGAGAGGGCCTTTAGGCGACTGTCTTTTGAATATCTATTTGAGCTGGTAGGCTATGGTAAAATATAATTAGTGTCAAATGGGGCCTATGATAGAACATGTTTGACTTTTAGTTTTACAACACGCATCTGCGTGCAGATATATGAGTAATTTTAAGTCATTGGTTTGACTCGGGTTCGAACCCTGGTCGAGTCAAACCAATGACTTAAGAATTGATACTTGTTGCTTCCTAGTCTGGCGCTTGGCATTATTAGGATAGGGCAAGGACTGGTTCGCTCAGTGTCAGGATAATGTGACTGAGTGGGATATCAGGTCATGGTGCTGGTGGCTTGGTGTTCCAGTGGAGCAGCACTATAAAGTCGCCATGAGTGCGCACTGTCACAAGTCGGTACCCATCCTGATATGACCTTAGACATTGCTAGGACATAAAACAACAACAAACAAACAGATATGAGTAATTATATAATGGCTAATTACATTAAACACAAGCCGGCAAGCAGATTGAAGAAAATAATGTTGGCTCTAACTTCGAGTGCTTAGCAAGGAAATCAATATAATGCAATTTGGTGTCTATGTAAGAAACATATATATACACTGGTGCTGCCCTCACTCGGACAGTATTCCGCCCAGTACAATGAAACCCCGTTATAACGCGTCCCGATTTAACGCCAATTCGGATATAACACGATGATTCATTTATAGGACCCAGAATTCTTTAATTAATAGGTAATTCATTGAACTGAACCCCGATTTAATGCTGCAGTCACACTACAACGCTTCTCTCCAACGCGCGTGCTTGCACAAAACCTTTCGACGCGCGCCGACGTGTGGCTGCGACCGTTTTTTTTGGGTTTTTTTTTCTCACGCATCGATATAGGTTACCACAACGTCGGCCGCATGCTACCAACACGTTGCGCTGACGTCTGAATTTTTCCCAAAATTGCGAAAAGTTGGACGTGTCTCGACGTGTACAACTTATTTTGCGCGATGGCGGCACGCCGGTCAGAAGCGTCGTAGTGTGACTGCAGCATAACGCAACCCCGCGGTTTTCGCGATGACGCTGTATGGACCGCAACGATCGCGTTATAACGGGGTTTCACTGTGCAGTAAAACCCCTCTAACCGACCAGCTCCACAGATCGACCACTCCCCTATACCCATCGCTTTATTTGGGTCCCAACAATACCATTGTAACCATATTCTATTTCGAACACTCTAAACCGACCACCTCCATAAATAGAACACTTTAAGTCGGTCCCAAGGTCGGTCGATTTAGAGAGGTTTTACTGTACATATTAATTGATCAAGCAGGTGAAATTTGAAATGACTGAAAACTTGTCTTCCTCATTCGACTGTTCCTTGCCATAATCGAGGAAAGTGGGGGGCTGGATTTAGCATAAAAAACGTATCACTTTTCATTGGTTTGAGTTTGCCACGGTTGAAATATTCCCAGATTGAGAAGCGGGTGCTCAAGTAATTTGGTCATGCCATCTGGATGTTCAATCCTATAAAAAGAAGTTAATGGTCGTGCCGTTTGTTATTCCCTAGGTGGAGTAAAATCTTGTCCATAACATACACACAGACATATATATACATATGTGGGTATGTGGGTATTGCAGTACCTATCTGCTAAAATACCTCAGGGAGTTTGATGCCATTGCCTTGCAAAGTTTTAAACCACTGCCTTCTGGTATATGTTCTTCATAGAACCAACGGCTAAGGGAGCAAACCCTAACAGAAAGCCATGCTTCCATAGCAGCATTAAGGGTGGTGATGAATGGAACTTTCAACATCTCCCAGCCAGCCACTGCAGGGACAAATAGTTTGCGCCTGTCTTGATGTGTTCTTGCCAGTGTTAGACCTCTATTTACTCCCCGAGAGAGTGCTGCTAGTAACTTGCAAAAGCCAGCTGCACTTCAAAACTTTGGAGGCAGCTTTTATGAAATGCGCAACCACACGAAATAGCAGTGGTTATGAAATAAAAGCAGTATTTGTTGCATTGCGACTGACAGCAAGACAGACATTGTATATGTACAATATAAGCACGCTATCCAATAGAAGCACACACCCCATTTCATGATTGAAAGCATGCACAAATTTACGATCACATTCAGACTGAATGCACATCAAATAAGACAATCGCACTTTATTTCACAGGCACGTCAAAAACAAATAAAAATGTACGATCATATTCAGACTGAATGCACATAAAATAAGACAATCTCACTTTATTTCAGAGGCATGACAAAAACAAAGCCATGAAATTCTTTAACTTTGAATAGACGCATGTGTATGCAGTAGTGCAGTGCGCATCTATTGGGACCTATATGGTAGATACATATACACACATATGTATAATATATATATATATATATATGTACAATTGTTAGTGATCGGGTGCGGTAGCCGCGGATCGTTATTAGGATAGTGCAAGGACTCGTTGGCTCAGTGTCAGGATAATGTGACTGACTGGAAGATCAGGACATGGTGCTATTGGCCTGGTCTCCGAGTATGGTAGCACTATGAAGTCGCCCGGAGTGTGTACTGTCACAAGTCGGTAACAGTCCTGAGATGAATTTAGGAGTTGCCAGAAGGTCAAACCCCAACAACCACCCAACCAACCGGACGCGGTTGCCGAATCGGTAGAGCGCAGGCATATAATCCTGAATTAAAATAATGGCTGGAAGGCCAATGCTTCGGCGCTGACAAATGGACTTCATTCAGCAGAATAAACATATTTAGCAAACAAAAAAAAGGACAAAAATGAATCAACAGCAGTTGTGAGTGGGGCGTATGATCTTCACAGCGGGCTGTCCTTGTATATTATATTTCACAGTCGCACAGGTGACCTTTTTCTCGGAGGCGGGTAGAGTTCACACCCATTTCCCTGACACGTTCACACCCCTTCACACCCCATATATCACATCGAGATGTGCCCTGTAATGTTCACAGTGGGAGCCCGCCTGTATTTGTCAACGCTAGTGACGGCGCGTCAGGCATAACAACACAAATATTGTGTTTCCGGTCGCGTGAACGACCCTCCAAAATAATTGCTGACCGTGATTTTTTCTAAAGAAAAAAAAATAGGAAGTGGTATTTTATTTTTATAATTTGATTCTCGTGTCAATGGATCCATTGTACAACGTTGTTCAAATCTGTTTAACAAACTCTACCTAAATTACTTTTTCTTGCGATCTCTGGCCGAGTCAGACCAACAATTTAGAAAAATTATACTCGTCACTATTTACGTCGTTTGAGATTTGACATTTGAGATTTGACATTTGACATTTGACATTAGTCGTGATAGGGCAGAGACTGGGTTGTTCAGTGTTAGGATAATGTGGCTGAGTGGTGATTCTCCGTGCATGGCGATTTGGCAAAGGAGCAGAAGACAGGGAGCAATAGTGCAGGTACAAAGAAGTATTACGCAGTAGCGCCCAGGCCCAGTTCTACTAGAATACAAAAAGCAAAATATACTGTGGTAGGACATGCGGGTTGAAAAGTGTGTTCATTGGCGACTCACCAAGAAGTGAAGAGAGACAGGTGAGCTATTGTTGACTGGGGAAAAGGTGTCGTAAATTGCTTGGCAATTGGGTGGTGCAAAAGGACCAAACAGCCTGTCCACCCAAAGTAGAGTTCAATGCGCAGTCGGCAGGAGCGGAAGTGTGTCATTCCTGCTGAATCAAACACAATGTGAACATTGCGGCAAATCCAGTGGGCTAGTAAGTACTACCAAGTCGCCATGAGTGCATAATGTCACAAGTCTACCTGTTGTTATATGATATCCGATGTCATTAGAATCTAAAACTTACACTTTAGGTAGTCAGTAATTACAATTGGTTTGTTCAGTAAGTAAACGTGAACATTAAACTCCAACAACGAACCTAATTACAGAGAAAGAAGCACTTCACAAAGATAAAGGTCTCTATGGAAGGCATCACAGAGCTTACTTTGAATAGTACTGACATGGAAGCCCTCTGACTCTGCCTTATAAACTATCGGATTGGGCAGGCCCTTATGCAGTTACAGTAAAGTATGTTCCATGGGGTCACCATGCCACAAGTGGCAGACCACCGAACCCTCAGCCTCAGTTCCACCCCCCCCCCCCACCCCTTTTTTTAAATTTGTTGCTGTTCCTCTGTTATATCCAGTCAATCATATACAATGACAGAGACCGAGATTGCTCCCACTGCTTCACTGGTCACATCTGGTCCTGTGTATTATCAACAACCCCACCCCAACAACATAATTCATAAACTCACATAACTAACTACACTAGAGTTGTACTAGAATATTTCTAACAAACTGACATTTATATACCCCTTGCCTAACTGCAACTGAACAATAAAACTTACTACAACTTTACCAACTGAATACAGAAGATAATGTGTGCTTACATTCTAAATACTATGTAAATACTCACATTGATCTAACTAATATTGATCTAGTTATATGACACTACTCTTACCATATTGCTATGGAACTTTGGGGTTACATAATTGCATTGCATTACATGCTGCAAATTGTGTATTCAACAGTTATTGTATACATTATTCTATATACCTTTTGTGTAAATAACCCTGAATTGAAAAATAGCTGGAAGACCAGTGCTTCAGCACTGACAACAGACTTATTCAGCAGAATAAACATATTTACCACCAAACACAATTAAAAAAATGCCCCCTATCCCTTCCCTACATGCCGTCACCACTTGGGGTATTTGAGCTGTAACCCAGTACATAATGACTGATCCATGTCGACTGGTTGGCTCAGTATCAGGATAATGTGACTGAGTGGGATATCAGGTCCTGGTCCTGGCAGTGGGGCACCACTATAAAGTCGTCATGAGTGTGCACTGTCACAAGTCGGTACCCGTCCTGGTTTGACCTTAGATGTTGCCCGGACGTAAGACTCCAACAACCAACTAACCAACCAACTCATCCAGGTATGTCATGGCTATTCTAAATACAATGCAGTTCATATTTCTAAAATATGAATATGTTGTCAAGATGTAGTGAATGTTCATGTACAATTCAGCTGGTCAGAAGTTTAGGGTGCACCACTTTATAACCTAGGCTTCACATCTTTCGGATGTATGGCTTTTGCTACCATGAAATTTGCTCGGAATATTTATATTAATTTAATTCAACTACATCACGACTACGCTACAAAATGGCCTGGTAAAATGGTTAATCTCGTTGGGTGAATGTTGAATGTTGAATGTTGAATGGGGATTGTTATTTGTATGTGTAAGTTACTGTGCACATCCATCAGACGAACCATGATGGAATGGCCCGAATGATTTGAGGGGATGCTTCACATGTGACAGGTGGCGCGATGCAGATGAGTCAGAGAAATGACATTAAAATCTATACTTGCCAGTACCTAGCCTGGCTCGTAGCATTGCTAGGGTAGAGCAAGGAACAGTTGAATCAGGTAGACCAATTGTCGACAGTTGAACTATCCCCTGCGTAATCAATGATGGTGTCATCGGGTGATAACAATAGAAAATATTGCGCTTCAATGAAAAACCAGGATTTAAACCCAAACTTCTTGCTGTTATTCTTGGGCTAGTGTACTTACCTAGGCTTAGACTACCTAGGCTTACACTACCTAGGCTTACACTACCTAGGCTCGCTGATGCAATCACACTATCCACACCTACCAGATGGGATGGCCGAATGAGTTAGAGCATCCGTCTGCCGTGCTGGTAGATCGTGGGGTTGTGGGTTCGAACCCTGGTCGAGTCAAACCAATGACTTGAAAATTGATACTGGTCGCTTCCGAGCCAGGTGCTCGGCATTATTAGGACAGGGCAAGGATAGGTGTGCTCAGTGTCAGGATAATGTGACTGAGTGGGATACCAGGTCATTGTGCCGGCGGACTGGTTTCCCAGTAGGGCAGCACTGTGATAAAGTCGCCATAAGTTTGCACTGTCACATGTCAGTACCTTTCCTGATATGACCTCCGATGTTGCTAGGACGTAAAACAACAACAAACAAAACATCCACACCTACCTATCTATGTGGCTCCATGTCTGAGAGGTTAGTGCAGAGTACTACAATTGTACTTAGCAAAAACATAACACACAAGTAGCATGCTGTTTTATTCCACTCTACTTCTCTAAGACACTAAGATCAGCACAATTTTGTATACTCAATAATAATAATAACAACCGGTGTCGCAACCAGACGCGATAGCCGAATGAGTTGAGCGGCCGCCTCCTGTTTTGGGAGATCGGGAGAACTGAACCCACAAGTTTGTGGGTTCGAATCCTGGTCGAGTCAAACCAATGACCTAAAAATTGATACTTGTCACTTCCTAGCCTGGCATTCGGCATTATTAGGATAAGGCAAGGACTGGTTGGCTCAGTGTCAGGATAATGTGACTGAGTGGGATATCAGGTCATGGTGCTGGCGGCCTGGTTTCCCAGTGGGGCAGCACGATAAACTGTCCATGAGTGCGCACTGTCACAAGTCAGTATCCATCCTGATATGACCTTAAATGTTGCTAGGACGTAAAACAACAAACAAACAAATAACCGCTGTGGGTACTGCAGGTCTTGATTTATATGTAGGGGCAAACAAACGTAGGATCACATTAGTGCAAATTAAATGCATGTTTTACAGCTGCCTAACCCCGGCAGGTCTGCGTACACAGAACACGTTCCTGGCTCGCTGTAAACCCCGGCCCCTGCCTCCAGGCTTTTAGGCCATGCAGACCCATGGCATGGAAAGCACCCATTATCGCCCAACCGGTATTCCACGTGACAAAACACATGCCCCGCGACACACCGGTCCGCCCTGCCGAGGAGCATAACAAATTCACCGGACAGACCACCGACACCTGACAGGGACAGCAATATTGGTGCGTAACATACGGGTATGTCGCAGCTACAATGTGTCTGTGTGTATAGTCGGTGAAATATTCCCAAGGAGGGTTACTTATTACTGTGTGAAGGAAGAAGAGGCAAGTCTGACAACAAATCACACCGTTTATTATCCCGCCTCGGTTGGTCTTGTCTAATTTTACCGGTTTGATCGACTGCTTGTTAGTAAGACATGGCGAACCTGATGGGGCGAGGTTGAACGGCTCGGGTGGGCGATATTAAGTGGATCTTGTCATCCGGGACCACTTTAGCTCCACCAAGCGGCACTCGAAGAGACCGCTAATGACCCACAATGGGCCGGCGGGGGTTCAGTGCACGCTGCCTCATGCAAACCCTCCCCCTCCCCCCCTCCCCCCCCCCCCCATCCTCTCCCCTCACGCCGCCACCTCCCCCCGTCCCCGTCCCCTCCACTCGCCCCCAACCCCCATGGGCTATCTTGACAGTCCGTGACCCACACCGCCGGAGAGTGGGCGTGCGCCGACATGATTCTCAGGTGAAGTGGGTCATCTACATGTGACCTTGACCCTTGGGACGCGGTCGTGCTGAAGAGGCGCGGCCCGAAGACACTCTGCTGAGTGTCTTCTGGCACTTCTGGCCGTCAAAATGGGGAAGACCTAAAAAACACCTTGCGACATTGAAGCAAACACCCGGTCGCAGACCCTTTGCCGACCGATCGCTGATCGGTTGCCGATGTTTAGGGGAGTTGGTCGGCGACCAGTATATAGTCCATATATATATAGACCGAAAATTCGGTCAACTTGGTGCGATCACAGGAGTCTATTCACCCCACTCAGTCGTTGTACTTTAAGCCATGCCAGAGAGTTCTGCCAGCTGATAGCCCCTTGTTTTATGCACTACTACCGCCTGCCTACATACAGCCTGCTGGGCAAGGCAGAGCTCCTTTGATCTAAGTGTAGATCAAAACTCACGAAGGGCCCTCCATGAGTAGATATGTATATATAATATATACAGTGAAGTGATATTTCCGCAGATTTCCGAATTTTTAATAATGAAATTATTCATTCTTGTAATTCTTGCAGATCCAATAAAAAATAATGGTTTATATAGGGGTGGGGGGGAAAGGCCTTCAGTCTTCATGTTACAAATAAATGGCATTAGAATGAGCCTCTGAAGGTCTGTTTTTTGCACTTTCAATTTTGTAATTAGAATCTTGCGCTTTTAAATATATATGCCTACCATCAAAATTTTGCACCTGTCTGGACATGTTCTTGTCAGTGTGAAACCTGTATTTGCTCCCCGAGAGAGTGCCGCTGGTAACTTGCAAAAGCCAGCAGCACTTCAGCGCTTTTGCAGGCAGCTTTCATGAAATGTCTAGTGCATCTTTCGGCCGACTATGCCAGAGACTCTGGAACAACCACCATGTGTCCATGCGGGTCAAAGGAAAGATCTACGGTGCAATCGTGCTATCCACCCTACTATACAGAGCTGAGGCCTGGATAGTGTACAGATGACCGGTGAAAAAGCTGCATGCCTTCATGATGTGACATCTGCGTTCGATCATGAGGCTAACCTGGAAGGACAAAGTGACTAATAAGGAAACACTCGAATGGACATGGCTGCCCTCTATGGAAGATCTTCTGATCAAAAATAATCTCCTCATGAGGATCTCATCAGACAGGCTACCAGGGCAGATCCTCTACTCTCAACTGTCTTCTGCTTACAGAAAGGGAGGGCGCCCTCGTCTCCGGTTCAAGGATACCATCAAGAGAAACCTGGAGCTGAGAGATTGGGACCGACTCATGGACATCACTTTCACAGCAGAGAGCTAACTGGAGAGCGGCAGTCAAGTAATGAAGGCAGTCTTTGCTGCATCACGACCGACAGCATGATGATGATGACCATCAAAACATTATCAATATTACTATTAGTAAAAATTGTATAAAGAAGGGAAAAGTGTGAATTTTCCTGCTAAAAATGTTTAAAGGCTGAAAATGGTTAAATTACATGAGCTACCATATTGGGTGTCTATGTGTGTGAACTGGGTGCGACTGTGGACGGGTTGGCAGTTTGCAGGCTTGGCTCCTGCTGTAAATGATGAATTTGTGGGTTGACATGGCTAAAACCGACTAAGCCTACTCTAGTGAGCATTGAGTATGCTATCTCCCTGCTACCACATAGAGTGGCTCACCTATCATACAGGAGGGTATTCAAACCTTGTTGGCTGCCATCCTGGTTGTTCTTTCTCCCTGGCGATGCAACCTTATTGGTTGTACTTGGCTTGATCCCCAGCTTGGCTTGATTGCGTCTTCTCTTGTAGTCAAGTGAATTCAGTAGTCAGGGAACATAGTATTCAGTATCGTGTCGTGAATCATGATACAAGTTAAGTAGATCACTACCCGATGTGTAAAGCACATCAAATACAATCACAAACCATATATATCAATTGGTGCTAATCAACATTTTCAAAACAAAATGTTCCCTGTTATATCTTACTTGCCTTTAAAAAGAATTGCTACACAAAATGAGCAATTGCTAATCAATGTCTAAATTGTTTAGCAATTGTTGCTAATCAAAGTTTTCAAAAGAAAATGCTCCCTGCTAGCTCACGGGAGCACCTTCCCTTGATAACTGTATTTGCAACACACACGAATGCCATATTTCGTTGCCCTGCAAGGGTAATGCTTCTTTTATCCCTCAGCCCTCTACTAGGCCATGTCAGGAGACTGACGTATGGGAACAAGATGGGATGACCGAATGAGTTGTGCGCCCATCTCCTTTTTTGGTAGATCATGGGATTTTAACCCTCAGTTTTGAACCCTGGTCGAGTCAAAATGATGACTTAAAAATCTATACTTGTCACTTCCTAGCCCTGCTCTTAGCATTATTAGGCAAGGACTGGCTGGCTCAGTGTCAGGATTACCTGACTAAATGGGATATCAGGTCATGGTGCTGGTGGCCTGGTCTCCCAGTGGGGCTGCACTTTAAAGTCGCCATGAGTGCCCAGTGTCACAAGTTGGTACCCGTCCTGATATGACCTTAGATATTGCCAGGACGAAAGAATCCAACAAGCAACCAACATCCAACCGGACACAATGGGGGGGTGATAGTTGAATACAAGTGAAGTGGGCGAGACTATTCGCCTTGTGACATTCGCGAGCGTGCACCGATTAACTCGTATTTGGAAATACGGGCTACTCGCCATGGCAGACTCGCGAATGCCAAACATTCACGGGGCACTGGGTTTCCGGCCGTAAAGCTTTGCTAGGAGATGCAAATTGTGACTCGCCTGGCAACCATAGAAGGTCGGGCGTTCGGACCCAGACCGATCAGACGTATTCAATGACGCTCTGATGTTTTAGCCGAGTTTTAGGCCTATATTGTCGGAATTCTAAACTTGTTTTAATGTAATGATAATGGGAGGGGGTTTGCATAATACATCTACGATATGTGCTACAAACGAATGTTAGTTTGGTTAAGAATAAAAGGCCATGAGCTCTTGGAAAAGTAGATTGAAACGTTCCTTGCATTCTTTACTATCCTTCAGACTTCTATGGATTAACCGCTATGGTCAAACTTAACATTGGATTGTTTTATATATATATAATTAATTTTATATATATTATTAATAGGCCTTATGCAGCTACTTAGCCCATCTGCGGGGAGATTATACCAGACATATTATCAGAATTAACGTGTAGGTCTTTTGGCTAAAATATGACAGTAACGTAGGCTGATTATCAGTGACAGTGGCAGTGACACTAGTGCATCTGCTTAGTTCTGGATCAATTCAAACATATTACATACACCATAAGGCGGGTAGACCAGCCAGTCAGTTGAAATAACCAAGTAATTGCTTTAGGCCGATAAATGCGTAAGGGGACAAAATCCGTATTTAGACTATACTCTGGCTGGCCGACCTTAGCCCGGGAATGACACAGACGGACACAGACTACCTGCAGGTGGGACGGGAGGCAGCGGCGGCCCGCGGCTGGCCCAGGAAATTCACATGGGAATAATTATATAAATTAACTCGTAGGCTCGTCTTTGGTGGGGGTGGAATAGCCAGACGCTTAAACATGTATACATTCTTTTAGGGGTTACATTAGTTGATTACGCCAGGGAAATGTCAATCACAAACAACTTGTCTTCCTCATTACACGGTTCCTTTCCCTATCCTCGTAATGGCAACGGGGGTAATTGCAGCGCATAGCTGCTGTGCAATCGTTCATCTCTTCTGTAGCACCTGCTGCCGGCAACCCCACCCCCCCCCTCTCTCCCTTCCCGATCATCCCCCTGTAGCCCCACCGTGGCACTCCCTCCTCTTTCCCCACCACGTCCCTTTTCCCCTCGCCTCCACTCCATCCCTCTGCAGGCCAGGTGTGGACCCGAACTTAGGACCCTAAGACTATGTAGCTTTTCCAACGCTACATAAATCGCAGCCGACCCAAGCGATCACTCCAATGCTCTTCCCTTCCCGCACCCCTCCCGTCTCCTCCTCCCCTCCCCTCCCTTCTACTCCCCTCTACTCCCCTCTCCTGCCCTCCCCTCCCCTTCTCTCCCCCCGTCCCCTTTGCTCCCGTCCTCCCTCCTCTCCTCCCCTCACCTTTCCTGCCCTCCCCTCCCCTCCCCGCTCCTGCCCTCCCTTCCCCTCTCCTATCCTCCGCTCCCCTTCTCTCCCCCCGTCCCCTTTGCTCCCGTCCTCTCTCCTCTCCTTCCCTCCCCTTTCCTGCCCTCCCCTGCCCTCCCCTGCCCTCCCGCTCCCCTTCTCTCCCACCGCCCCCTTTCCTACCCTACTGTCTCCGCCCATCACCTCTCCTCCCATCTCTCAACTATCCTATCCTCCCCTGCCCTCCCATCTCCTGCCATCCCCTCCCCTTCTCTTCCACCGCCCCTTTCCTCCCCTCCTCTCTCCGCCCCTCCCCTCCCCTGCCATCTCTGCCCTTCCCCTCCCCAGCCTTCCCCCTTCGCTCCCCTCCCCACCCCTCGCAACAACTAAATAGCATTGACTCAATCCCACAACCATTCCAAATAGCTTCAGCAATGGAAATCAGATGCTATTAAATGATCATTGGCATAAAATGTTATAGTCCGATGGTTTTGACTTTCTGACTTACCTTTGAGTTAACATTATTAGGTTGGTCATATTGAGCTTAATTTACTTTGAATGAGTTTGCTTAGAAATTGCTAACTTTAGAGGTCTTTGAAGTAAATAGGTGCAAAATTATTGTTGGCATGCATCTCAAACTCCTGGAAACCATTGACGTCAGCAAGAACAACTTCTACAGCATGCATTAAATTTGGCATGCAAGTCAGAATTGTGATACTTTAGTAGTCTGTACATGAGCTCCAGTACTACGCGATGGTCGCAGACACTATGCTGCACACCTATGCAGTCACACTGAACTGCGCTAGGTGGCAGCACGCTCACCAACGGGCAGAGCTCCGACTGTGCTGCCCTCTACTGTGTGTGGCTAGCACACCCCTCACCCACATATAGAGGCGACGTGGGACCTAGCGAGTTAGGGGGTGGGTCAGTTGACTGTTGACGCCACGGAGAGCGGATATGTTTTGAAATAAACCAGTTGAAGCATACTGTTACTCAGTCTTGGCAGTCTTCCGTGAGTGCGTGGCAGTGTGGAAGACTGGGGGTTATCACAATACCATAAGCTTCGGTGGTAACAATTTCTATTAAAGTGGCTTACTATCTCCGTCTTTTCAGCAACACATACTGAATAAGTGCGCCAATATTTAAGTTGGATATGTAGGATCAAATGTAGATAAGTATATTGGTTTCGAAAATTCTAAGCTCCCCTTTTTGACAATTAAAAGAAACAAAAGTTAATTAAGCAGTTTTTATTCATCTGAATACAATCTTTCTCCACCGCCGTGGCATTGGTCTTCAGGCCTTGTTTAATTTAAGTCATTTACAGTATTTATTAACGATAACAATTTTAAGACGATAACATAATATGCAGTTTTAATATGAAGAACAGAGGTACCCGTATATGCACTCGGCTTTAATTTTGAGAATGAATCCAACTTGGATCACGGCCAATGTGGTATTTTATTATTATTTTCTGTCTATGGCCAGGCTTCTTCTCTCATTGCAATTACCATTGAAATGGGAGCTGCACATTCGTGACAGAATCTGCATGCGGCATAGTGCTTTTCATTTTTATTCCTTCTTCGTTTTCACTGAGAATTACTTGGCATTGCCCCAGGGTGTGTCCTGGTTTGTTGGTGCTGTTGTTGTGCAGGTTATTGCGTGTGTGTATTGGGCACGACGCGTATCTATATTTGAAGAATTCAGGCGCAACACAATGTAAACGCCTATCCAAAAATGTAATGTAAGATTTTTACCTGAAAATAATTGTAATTCGCCATGAGTGCTCACTGTGACAAGTCGGTACCCGTCCTGATATGACTTTAGATGTTGCCTGGACGAAGATTCTTTAAGAGTTCCAGTGCAAAACCACGTAAATGCCTATCCACATAATTGCATGTAAATGTGTGTGTTCCACGTAAATGCTTGTGTTCCATGTAAATGCGCGTGTTCAGGTCAGGGCGGCGCCTGCGCGCCACCCTGACCTGAACACGTGCAGGCAGCACGCAAGGGGCGGCAGGGGCGGGCATGCGCATGGTGTGCACCATCCCCATCCCCCATCCCCCATCCCCCATCCCCCATCCCCCATCCCCCATCCCCCATCCCCCATCTCCCATCCCCCATCCCCCATCCCCCATCCCCCACCCCCCACCCCCATCCCCCATCTCCCATCCCCCATCCCCCATCCCCATCCTACCTCCCATCCAGATCCCCGTTCCCAGCCCCAGCCCCAGTCCGTTCTCGACCCCCGTCCCCAGCCCCATAACCAGCCCCAGTCCCATCCCAGTCCATGCTTGATCCCCCGTCCACAGCTCCAGCCCCAGCCACACCCCCAGCCGCAGCCGCAGCCCCAGCCGCAGCCTCAGCCCCAGCCCTAGCACCAGCCCCAGCCCCAGCCCCAGCTCTAGCCCCAGCCCCAGCCCCAGCCCCAGCCCCAGCCCCTGACCAAGCCTCAGCCCCAGCCCCTGACCAAGCCTCAGCCCCACCCCCAGCCCCACCCCCAGCCCCAAGCCCAGCCCCAATCTCAGCCCCGGCCCCGGCCCCGGCCCCGGCACCGGCCCCGGCCCCCGGCCCCGGCCCCGGCCCCGGCCCCGGCCCCGGCCCCGGCCCCGGCCTACAGAGCAGAAGAATCAAAGATGTTTACCTGAAAATAATTGCAATTCTCACTAATTTCACTTTTCATATGATCCTATGGTTATTGAGCAATGAACAAAAGTAGGAATATAAAAAAAATAACTTTTTCAAGGTTTGATTCCAATGTTTAGCTCCAATTTTGGATTGGCCTTTAGGTGGTTTTGCGCCTGAACTCCTCATTTTTGGCTTTGGAAACCTTGGTTGCATTACTGCTTTACCAGAAATACCTTTGCAAGTTGGATTACTATAATTTGAGTATATGCAACTATCATTGTGCGGCGAATACTGTGAAACAGTCCTCTTTAATCGGGGTTATTTCCACTCTTCTTGTCAACGCACACCACACACCGGGCCATCTAATTATAACACCACCTCCTGCTATCCTTGAGTGAATGAACCAGCCAGACTCCCCGCGTGTGGATCTGCCATTCACTTCTGATCGTTAATGCAGCCTCTTCCATTTACACAACCTACTTCGTTTGGTGGGCATTAGTAACACTGGCAGCCTCTGCGCAGCCCTTTGATCCATTCAATCAATCCGTTTCAGCGCTACAGGTTCCACCTTTTCCTCATCAGCACCCACAGCCCTATAGCTCGGCTGCAAATAACATAAAGAATCCGCTCAGACACCACCCGGAACAAAAGCATTTGGAGATTACTTCTCTCTCTCTTTCTCTCTTTCATTCTCCCACTCTCTCCCTTAAGCTGAGATTCCTTCTATGCGGTATGCGGCATGCATCATGTGGCATGTGGCATGCGGTATGCAAATGGGAAGATTCCTTCTACGTGGTATGCGGCACCCGAACCCCCACCACCACCACTACCATATGTTTCCAATCAGCACCCTTGTGCGTGACCGTGCCGTAATGCTCTGTCGCCTCTCCTCGTCTAAACCTAATGGACAAGTGTGACTGATGTTTCTGTTCGCACCCCACGTGCCGCATGCCGCACCGATTGCTACAGGGACTGATCGAGTTGTCGCATTCGCATTCGCATTCGCATTCGCATACCGCGTGTAAGGGTTGCAGCCCATTGACTTCAAGGCGTTTCGATTTTTTGCTGCATTCGCATTCGCATGCCGCATGCCGCATACCGCGTGTAAGGAATCCTAGCTTTACTCTCGTTCACTCGCTTCCTCTCTTTCCCTCTCACCTCCCTCCCCCTCTCTCCCCTTATTCCCCACTATTTCCCCTTCTCTCCCCTTCTCTCCCCCTCTCGCCCTCTCTCTCTCCTTCTCTCACCTTCTCTCCCCCTCTCTCCCCCTCTCTCCCCCCTCTCTCCTCCTCTCTCCACCTCTCCCCTCTCCCTCCCTCTCTCCCCGCTCTCCCCCATTCTTCCCTTTCCCCTTCTCTAATTTTCACTCTCACTATCCCTCTCTCCCTCTCACTATTCCACAGTCCCTCCGTCCCCCCCCCCCTCTTCCCGCTCCTCATTCCCCTCCCTCGCTCGTATTGAGTCACACTCCCCCCCCCCCCCCCCCAACCCACCCCAACCCACCCCAACCCACCCCGCCTTCTCCGTCTCGCCCTGTCTATCAGTCCTGATATGACATTATATATCGCTAGCACACAAAGCCCAGTTAGAATTCTGGTTGAATGAAAGTAGTAGTACAAAGGGATGCTTCTGATTGCAAATCCATCTGACCCGCGTTTTACACATTGATGGCAGTTGAGCTGATGACTACGTCGCTCAGTGTGGCCTTACATCGGGTGTCTGCTCAACCTAGCAGAATTAAGTATACATGGAGATACTGAGATCTATATTGGACAGCAAACATGGTAGAATACTGTGCAAGTGACTAAAGAGAAATACCAGGGTATCCAATATTATACTATCATACCAACCTACATGACATTTATGTCAATTGCCTAGGCCACCATTAAATATCACCCCCTAAGTCGCCGGACCAGACAGGATGGCCGAATGAGTTAGAGCATCCGTCTCCCGTGTTGGTAGATCGTGGGGTCGTGGGTTCGAACCCTGGTCGAGTCAAACCAATGACTTAAACATTGATACTTGTCACTTCCTAGCCTGGTGCTCAACATTATTAGGATGGGGCAAGGACTGGTTGGCTCAGAGTCAGGATAATGTGACTGAGTGGGATATCAGGTCATGGTGCTGGTGGTGTGGTCTTCCAGTGGGGCAGGACTGTAAAGTCGCCATGAGTGCGCACTGTCACAAGTCGGTACCTGTCCTGATATGACCATAGATGTTGCTAGGACGTAAACAACAACAAACAAACAACAAAGATACCCCCTAAGTCGGCAGGTCTAATATGTGTTTTGAGTTCTGCTGGTACTTCAAGAAGGACGCAGGCGGCGACCCATCACACCGGATTACAGTTACAGCTTACCCAGGGAAAGGTGGCAGAGGTCGTGATGTTTTCTGTGTTGTTGTTTTACGTCGGGGCAACATCTAAGGTGATATCAGGACGGCAAGGAGATGTCATGAATGTGCGCACACAAAGTACTATTTTATATAATATACAATATTTGCTATGGTTATTTCACTGCAGTCTGCATTATAAATAAATGTATGGTAATGTATGGTAAAGGAACAACACATTTCTGACCTAAAAACTTACAACAAATATCTGTGCAAAATAAGGCTAGCAAACCCCCACTAAGCTGCACTGCAAAGGGGCATGTGATATGTCATGGCCCACCAGCGGGACACCCAATGGAAGGTAACCATGTCAAAAGTAGCCAGATACCACCCCACACAGCTACGTACAAGCCTATGATATGTAAATAGGAGTAGGCTAGTCTAGTAATAAGAGTAGAACAAAATCAAATTACTTATCAGCAGCTACTGTGTGGTAAGATAACACCAACAGTACAACTGGCCAGCATTGAAAACAAGCCTGGGTACCCAGGATTATATGCTATGGACAGTATAAATACAGCCTCAATAAACAAATTTAAAAAAAGAAGAAACAAAAAGAACCATACCAAGTTTGGATATCAGAAAGTGTGTGGTTATAACAGCAAAGTGAATATAACATATAGGGCCTATCATCAAGGGTAGGGATAGGGAAGGGCAGCATCCACATCTCCACTGTGAAAGCTGAAGCTGTGACACGGCATGTAGGGTCGTAGCTTCAGTGCGTCCTGAGGAACCAGCGGAACTCGGAATACCCGTTTTCTCGTGAACGCAATTACCTAGCACAGCAATTTGTAACTCACTTCCGGTTTGCTTATCTAATGGACGCTGGGGGTTGGAGGTTATCTTGTTGCGTTCCATTAGAGGTGGCTTGGGCATGCGCAGCTGCTTGGGGAGGTGGAGACAGACACAAAGGGCCAGGGAGAGACTTTAATCCTTCAGGAATTGGTGAGGCGAACAAACCGATGAGGGTGGTTAGTGAAGCGCACAATGAATTATGTGATAGGCTGTGTTGTGTAGTATGGCCGAATCCTCCTCATCGATACTTGTCGCTTGCTAGCTTGGTGCTCAGCATTACTAGGATAGGACAAGGACTGGTTAGCTCAGTGTCAGGATAATGTGACTGAGTGGGATATCGGGCCATGGTGCTGGCTGCCTGATTTCCCCGTGAGGCAGCACTATGAAGTCACCATGAGTGCGCACTGTCACAAGTCGGTACCCGTCCTGATATGACCTTAGATGTTGTCAGGACGTAAAACTCCAACAACCAACCACCCAAACCGTTTGATTGTAAGGCAACGCAAAGAAACAGCAGGGAAGAACAGTGTATGTTTCTCACTGTTTAATCCTCGATTTGCCGCTCTCCACTCTCCACTCTCCGCTCTCTGCTCTCTGCTCTCCACTATCCGCTCTCTGCTCTCCGCTCTCCGCTTTCCGCTGTCCGCTCTCCGCTCTCTGCTCTCCGCTCTCTGCTCTCCGCTCTCCACTCTCCGCTCTCCACTATCCGCTCTCCGCTCTCCACTCTCCGCTCTCTGCTCTCTGCTCTCTGCTCTCTGCTCTCCGCTCTCTGCTCTTCGCTCTCTGCTCTCCACTCTCCGCTCTCCGCTCTTCGCTCTCCGCGCTCCGCTCTCCGCTCTCCACTCTCTAAGGTGGCACAGATCAAGTGACCCACCCCCTGACCGGCCAGGCCACAGGTTACCTCTCATGGTTGGGGTGAGGGCAGAGGCACTAGCCAGTCGCCGAGGGGCATTCTACCCAGCGACTGCCTCTGAAATCCCCATGCTTTTTACACCACTGAGAATTTCAGTAAGTTTCACCTGTGGAACAGCTTGGGTGATTCCTCCCCGCACCAAAAATCAAATGCAATGCTAAGCAGTGCGCATCAATTACATATGTTAAATAAAATATCCAGTATCGACATGATTGCACACAGTCACAAATTGGTACCAATTCTGATTTGTTGACAGCAGATATTGCTTAAATGCAAGGCAACCAGAAACAAAAAGGCAAGTCTTGACTAGGATTCGAACCCCCACCCCAGCGATTACAATAACAATCGAACGGTTTAACCGCTGTGCCATCGACTCTCCGATGATGCAACTCTCCTACACAGGCCTAGCTGAAAGCGAGGTCTCACACGGAGGAGATGGATGCAGGTTGGCATCGTGCCAAATTGTTAACACCGAGCATTAACCTACACATGGTCATTTACTCATTAGGGACATGAGCTAAGGCTGCTCATACTTGAATACCTCGTGTCACTAACTAGTTCTCTAACACAAAAAGCCAGCACTTATGAGGTGTCACATGAGGTGTCACAGTCCCATGAGGTGTCACCTTATCAAAACTAAAACAGTCATGTAGATTTGATCCTTCATATCAAACTTAGATACTGGTACACTTATTAAACATTGATCGTTGCACAAAATGGCATCCAAAGTCTATTTAATAGAACCGGTTACTGCTGAAGCCAATTGTGTTAGAATTACTATGTGCAGGCTAACATTAATTTAACATATTTTAGCTTCAAATATTTCCAAAGTTAGCAATTAATAATAAAAGCTCCTTCAAATTGAAGTAGTGCAGATTATAAAAATCGATCTAATATATTTATCTTTAAAACAATTTTCAACAACATTTGGTTACGCAACGCTACAGGGGTGGGACATCACCAGGACAACTTTGATAACAAATGATCATGTTCAAAGATGATTATGCAACCTATCAAGGCTGATGGTCAGTGTATTGAATGTATGACAATTAATGCCATTCTTAGCTGTTAAAGATATTCTAAGTAATTCTAAGTGCAATCCCGATGGGAATATTTCTAGAATTTTAATATTTTAATATGTTGCTAAAATGTCATAAATATTGATTAAAAACAGCTTAAAATCAGGCGACAAGATCTTTAGCGCCAGATAATGCGATGAAAGCATCAATTTAATGTAATTTAGCCCTAATAATCTTACTTAGCTGTCACTTGTCAGTGGTAGTCCTAGTAGGCCTAGTTGCAATGCTACATATAATAATTCTTTAAGAAACTTAACATTCGCTAAAACATATAGTGAATCGGAATGTCAAATATGCATGTCACCATCAAGTTAACAGATCTTTAAGGATATGGTGGGAAAGGGGTGGGGGTTAGGGGGGGGGGGTTAGGGGGGGATAGGGGGAGAGGGGTGGTAATTCCTGAACCAGGAACCAGTGTACTATACATACCTGCTGAACTAGGACCAAATGTACTAACACATTGACATATAATCCATCGAACTTATATATAATATCGATAGGCATTACTTGTTTGCAAGGTAATCTAATATAGTAAAATGAGACTATATGGGCATAGGTTTCATGTGTTTTCTATATATATAGTGCAAAGCTGGATCCTTGTGGTAAACATGGAGTAGGCAATACATCAACAATCCTGATCAAAATCCAATTAAGTAACATGCTTTTGTTGTTATAGTTGCAATAACATATTGGAACTAAACACTACGCAATACATCAGCAGTCAATTAGGCTAACATGAATGTCCCTGTCATAGTATGCGAATGATTTGCGAATAATTATTCTCCGAAGACGCCAATGTAATGAGGTTAACTACATTTCCTGATAATATTTGGATCAGTTTTTCCATCAGGCGTCGATGGCTAGACGACAGATAAGGTGGACAGGTGTGTGGGATGAGCATGTTGTTATAGTTGCAATAACATATTGGAACAAAACACTACGCAATAATACATCAGCAGTCAATTAGGCCTGTCATAGTATGGGAATGATTCGCAAATAATTATTCTCCGAAGATGGCAATGTAATGAGGTTAACTATATTTCCTGATAATATTTGTATCAGTTTTTGCCATCAGGCGTCGATGGATAGCCGACATATAAGGTGGACAGGTGTGTTGGATGAGCATAACCCCGCCCCCCCCCCCCCCGACATATAAGGTGGACAGGTGTGTTGGATGAGCATAACCTCGCCCCCCCCCGCTCCCGTCCCCCACCCCCTCCCCTGTGATGATGGGTATAGCTCTTTTTTTATCTGATAGCGTCTCGACCTCGGGCTGTAACCGGTGTCTCATTGATGCCAGTACGGGATTGCTTAATTGGACTCGCATCCTCAGAGGTTGCGCGCCAAGGCCAAGGTCGCTTTCGCGCTGACATGAACGCCCGTCCTTAGGAGCAGGTTTTTTTCGTGGAATTTAAGCAATGACCAGCCGCACACAACGGGACCTCCTTGAACTGAGATCAGCGGGAAGGTTGGTAGTGGGAATTCTCCAAATGACATTGTCCACGGAGCATGTTGTACAGTGATCAGCTAACCACAACATTAGTTGCGGGTACAGCAATCAGTGGGCAGGTTGGTGGTGGAATTCTTCTATAGGACATTGCCCACAGAGAATCCTTTACATTGAGTTGTTTCCTGCATTAATTCTTGCTCCTGACACTAGAATTTGGAGATATTTAAAGAGAAACTTGCTAAATCAATCTCAGTGTTCACATCGAATTGCTTGACACTATAGGCTTCAGAAGCAACAAGTTATAATACATTGACTGAGTATCCATTATGTGCAGCTACGGATGCTTATTAAGTGCAGCATTACCTAGATTTTAGGTTTTCAAAGTTTTATATTTTCATCGGACTATACAGCGTTAAGGCTAATTTCAGATCGAACCCAGTTATAGGACTCTTACTTATTGAACGCTTAGAAAGGTAATGTGTCTTGCAGTGAATAGAATTTGATTCAGATAGTGGACGAGCACCAGGTTCTTTAACACTCGTGGTCGGTATGGGTACCCGGGGGCCCGGGACCCCAGGGGCCCGGGAGCCCGACACTGCCTTTCCACCACCACAGCTTCCCGGGTCGACCCCTAGGTAAACCCACTATCCGGTGACCCACGGGCGGGCATGACCCCTCCCCCCCCCCACCCCCAGTCCCCTCCTCCGCCACCCACCTCCGACCGGGAGGGGAATGTGGTCTAACCTCCGCTTCACATACCGCTATGGCGCTTGCTCGATGGCGGTTGTGCTCCTTAACTGCGCATGTGCGTGTCTACAAGCCATCAGCAACCACTGACAGCCTCCTTCTCAACCCACCCACCCTTCCGCTACCCCAAACCAAGACACAGCTCTGGGCCATAGTTGGCCTTGAAATAGAGCTCTGAGCAGCTCTGAACAGCTGATAGACCGGACGGGGTGGCAGAATCGATAGAGCGTCGGCCTCCAGTGTGGAAGGTAGGGAGTTCATTCAATTCCTGGTCGAGTCAAACCAATGATTTATACAATTGATACTTGTTGCTTCCTAGCCAGGCACTGAGGATTATTAGGATAGGGCCAGGATTGGTTGGCTCGGTGTCAGGATAATGTGACAGTAGGATATCAGGTCGTGGTTCTGGTGGCTTGGTCTCTCAGTGGGGCATCACTATAAACTTGCCATGAGTGTGCACTGTCACAAGTCGATACCCGTCCTGATATGGCCTTAGATGTTGCTTGTATGTAAAACTCCAAGAACCACTCAATCAACCAACATCCGATAGCTGGTTTGAGTAGCTCCGATCACGTATGAACACATTTGAGCTCTTGTGAGCAGGTCCGAGCACATTTGAGCAGCTCCGAGCACTTCTGAGCATCCTTTTAGCGCTTCAGAGCAACTCCGAGCATTTCTGGGCTGCTTTGGCCAGCAACCATCAGCTCGAGAGACCCATGTGCAGCGTTTAGAATCTCCGAGCTGCTCTCATCAGCTCTGAGCAGTTCTACATAACTCTTGCACAGCTTTAAATGGCCCTAAGCAGGACTGCGCTGACCAGTTCTGACCATCTATATAATAGTATCTATGAGCATCTCTAAGAAGATCTGAGTAGCCCTGGGCTGTTCTGAGCAGATCCGAGCAATCCTGAACAGCTGCCAGTAGTTCTAAGTTACTCTGAGAAATCTCTGGGCATTTCTAAGCTCTGAGGAGCCTTGAACAGCTCTATGCAGCGATGAGCAGATCGAACTAGTGTTTTATGTATAACTGGCATGCTTGAGGACTTCATTGCATGGGGGTTATTATTATTAGAAAGAATACTAAAGCCATCCTAACAGTGTTTGGCCTGTTGGTTTTGCATTACTCTAATGCTAATATTCTGTGACTAAAGATGGCAATTGAATAAGGAAGGGGTAGGAGCAGTGCAATTTCCTAAGTGAATCCAAGGCACCATTTTTAAAGATTGTCTCATTATCCTACTAGACTGAATTAAATTACAAAGGTGTCGTCCGATGAAAGCATCACATTTTCAAATGTAAGCTATATCTATCTAGATTAGATACACGATACCCAACCTCGATAGTTCTGTAATGATAAAGCATTTATTGCTGCTTGGAAGGAATGCTAAATCACTTTACTGATACCTTTTACTGCTAAAGCATATAATATCCAGCATGTTCAATGTCCATACAGCACATAGCTTGTACAGGATCCAGGTCACGGCACCGGTGTCAAGTGGGTGATGAAATTGAGAAATCTTTCCCCAAGGTCAGGATTCAAATCCACAAATCTTGCCATTCTGGGGCTAGTATCTTAACCATTACACTACCTAGGCTATCTGATGCACTCACCCTCTCCACGTTTACATGTCTATGTAGCTCCTTGCTTGATAACAGGTCAGTGCAACCTAGTATGCACAGAGAGAAATAATAATAATAATAATAAAATATAGCAAAATGGAAGACATTTGAGTCCTGCTAGGACAACTAGGGGGCTAGTTATTTGTTAATTCTTTTTTTATTACTAATAACATGAATGCTAAGGTTCTGGCTGCTGGTACTTGTCCATTTATATCCCTCTCTCCTTCTAAGTGTCTTGTTTGTTTGTGGTTTTACATCCTGCCAACATCTACGGTCATATCAGTATAGCATGGCCATGTTATAATGCTGCACCACTGAGAGACCAGACGACTGGCGCCATGACCCGACTTCTCCCTCAGGTGCATTATCCTGACACTAAACTAACAAGTACTTGTCCAATCATAGTAATACTGAGCGCCATGCTAGGTACCGACAAGTATACATTTTGTACGGCATCGGTTTGACTCGGATAGGATTTGAACTCCAAACCTTCCACAAGGGAAGCCTACACTCTTACTTGTCTTACAGCAGGACACCCACACTTATATGACTTCAGGGCTGTGTCGACCTCCATATGCATGCACAAAAAATAGTTCTTTTTCTTACCATAACAAGCTTGCATTAGAGGCCCAATAGGGCTTATATCAGCCAGAAGAGGATCTACAATAGGATCTATGAGTTCATAAAATTCATAAGAATCTACGTCTATATGTTACTGCTCGAAGGCTAGCATTCTTCCAGTAAACGGCCAGAGGTATTTTAAAGAACACTTGGCAGCTATTCTTTGCATATCCGTAGGAACTTTCGACACACATTGAATTGCATTCAAAGTTTTCATTGCCGCTAACAGGAGGATCGTTAGATAGGCTGGTCACTAAAGAAACGTAGCCTCACGGTGGTACTGCACTCTCGTGCCGTCACGCGAGAGAACTGGAGAACTGGTGGCAATCTGAAAAGATCTCAATTGGTTTAATCTGTCCTAATCTTTACTACTACCCAGCATGGTTTGTGGTCTCTTATTTTTGGTGGATTTTGCTATCAGCAAGGCCAGTCATTTGGAACTGATTGGCTTAATAATAATAACAGTAATAAAAGTAATAATAATACAATAAAGAGGAAATAAGTCATTTTGCACAAAAATGTGTGTGTATATAGATATATATGTATAATAGATATATATATATATGTAGTAGTCTGTACATGAGCTCCACTACCACGCGGTGGCGGAAGACACTACGCTGCACACCAATGCAGTTACACTGAACTGTGCTAGGCGGCAGCATGCTAGCCACCAGGTAGCGACCCGACTGGGCTGCCCTCT
Source organism: Branchipolynoe longqiensis (assembly GCA_030323885.1). Lineage (NCBI taxonomy): Eukaryota > Metazoa > Annelida > Polychaeta > Phyllodocida > Polynoidae > Branchipolynoe > Branchipolynoe longqiensis. The sequence continues at coordinate 27,585,229 of CM059197.1, forward strand.
ACTGTATGTGGCTAGCACCCCCCCACCCACCTATAGAGGTATCATGGGACCTAGCGAGTGAGGAGGGAGGTCAGTTGACTGTTGACGCTGCGGAGAGTGGATAGGTTTATAGGTTTTGCAATAAACCAGTTGAAGCGTAATGTTATTCAATCTGGGTGTTCTTCCGTGAGTGCGTGGCAGTGTGAAAACCGTGGACTACCACATATATTTAGAATCTAGCTTAAATAAGCACACTGACTCTGATACATTTGCTCAACATCTTTTATGTCCTCTTTATTGTGTTATTATTACTTTGATTACTGTTATTATTATTTATATATGTATATTAGTCAGATGAAAATCATCAACATTCTCTAAAGCTGAACTTTTACGTACATTTGATCTTCAGGGATGAAAGTTCTCCGCGATTTTGTGGATTTCACCGATTTTTTATAAGCACTGATTAGCTATCACCGAATGCCGATTATATATATGCCAGCAATTGGTCAGTTCAAATCCCATTGTGATATCACCTTATGTGTTGCTCGGACATAAAGCCAAAGCATAAAACAAAGCAAAGAATGATTGCGGGACAAACAAGAAATTGATTGGATGGGAAATAATACAGTCACAAGGACAGCGGAACACTTTCCAAGGATACTTAGTACTGGCTGATCAGTGAAATGGAGCTGGAGCATAGTGCTTGGAGAGTACCATGTGAAACCTGAGGTCTGGGAATTTTCCGCAATTCCCTGGCAGTGCTAAGCTTATGGGAGAATACCAGTGTTTTTGTGGAAATTTCATGATATGGCGATAATTACTGGAATAAGGATACTGTTTTTGAAACAGTATTGTGTTGCGAGTTTTTCTATTATTTACAGATTCCTCACCACAGATTACCACGTTCATCTCTGCATCTTACATATCAAACTAAGATAGCGCCACACCCAGTAAAAGATTATTGCCCCATGGAAGGGAATACTAAGTCAATTTACTAGAACCTGTCCTTGAAGCCTATGGAGTCCAGGATTTCGGTATGCATACCTAATTAATTTGACATATTTTCACTTAAATTATTTCCAAAGTCAACCTTTTAAAATAAAAGTTACATCAAAGTTAAAAGTAAAGTAGACCATACTGATCAACCGAATAGATTTATCTAAAAACAAAAGCATCGGACAATGCAACTTTAATTAAAGCTGCATAGTCCGATGAAATTATCAAATTTTCAAAACCAAAACAATGATCTAAATTTGTTTCTACATATCTAGCGTAGATACTGATGCACTTATTAAACATTTGTCACCACAGAGAAGGGAATAGTGAGGCAATTGGATAGATCATGTTACTGCAGAATGCTATGGTGTCAGAGTTTGGGCGTGCTTGCCAAAATTAATTTTGCATGGTTGCACTTCAAATATTTCAAAAGTTAGCCACTTAAAATAAAAGTTACTTCAAGCTAAACTAAGGTACATTATAACAATCAACCTAATGTATTTATCTCAGAAAATTTCTGAAACTCGAAACCATCGGACTATGCAACTTTAATCACATCAGATCACCAATGTTTGACAATATTGTGAAAACACCTATGTCTTTTTTTCCAGCTGAACCTGGACCTCTTCAATCGCTTCTCTTATCTTATTCTTGTTGTAAGTTGAGGCGGCAGGCACTGGTTTGAGGAGTTAAGTGTGTAAAGATCCAGCAATTCTTCATTTTGGAGAGTGTGTGTATGTGTGTGGGGGATGCGGGATAGGGGTAATATGGGCTAATGCATGATATAATAAGGCGCTTTGAGTCAATTATAACCCAAAGTTACCTGTTGATGATGAAAAGGATGAGGCCACCCGTGTTATTGGCACATATGTGAGGATTGTGGTAGTCATCTCAAAGTATCGCTCTGTTTATTTGTTGGGGTTTATGTCCTTGCAATATATAAGGTCATGGCAACTTCAGAGTGTTGACCAGGCTGTTGTCATCATGACCCAATTTCCCACTCAGTCATATTATCACAATACTGAGCTAACCAGTCCTTACCCTATACTAGTAATACAGGACACCAGGCTAGGTAATGGCCCTGTCACACTACGACGTAACAACGTCAACGTAGGGAGAACGTGAAAAACATTGAACTTCTCGGTGTAGTATGCAAATTTGGGCACAAGTTGAACGTGGATGCAGCGTAGTGGATGAGAGAGTAACGGCGGTGAAGTGTAGTGATAGCATCATTCAACGAGAGAGGACAACGTAATTACGCTCAGGGAACGTTATGTACGTTATTCCATCGCCAGAACTACGTTGCTTTACGTTACCTTACGTTACTTACATCATGAAATGGTGGCAAAACGGTAAATGTACGTTGAACGTACGTTCTCCTGACGTTCTCCTGACATTATCCTGATGTTCCCATTATGCCGCGTGGACATTTCCTGGGTTTAATGTGGGTCAACGTAGTGCAACGTAGTTGAACGTAGTGAGCAGCGTTTGACTAACGTCCGTTTAATGTCATTGACGTTCGCCGAACGTGTACAGAACATATGGCGAACGTAAACCCTTACGTTTGAGTTACGTCGAAAGTTTTGAACAGGTTCAAAACTTTGATGCGCGCCGACGTCACATGACGTAACTTGACGTAGCTCGACATCAGTCTAATGTCATCATAACGTAACCCAACATACGTCAACGTAATGATGAAACGTGATCACGTCAGCCTTACCTTTGCTCGTTATGTCGTAGTGTGACAGGGGTATATCAACAAGTGTCAATTTGGTAAGTCATTGGTTTGAGTCGGCTGGGTTCTGAACTCCCAACCTTCCACACAAGGAAGCCTGCACTCTTACCGATTCGGCCACCACGTGCGGTCACATTATGAAAAAAATGAATATCATCATTTGTTTATTGTACCGACTTGTAGCAACATGCAGTTATGCCGACTTTGTAGTGCTGCCACACTGGCAGACTGGGGTGCCTGCACCATGATGAGATATACCTCTGAGGGCTGCGGGGGAGGGGGGGGGGGGGTTCTGAGGGGCCTACTTTGTGGAACAGGAGCTGGGTAAGGCGCTTCTGGAAGGGTTGCCTTATCTCGTGTCACAGCGCCGCTTCCCTGCACAGCGCATGCGTCAACAGCCTGGATGTGGCTTAGGCATTGTTAGAAGGCCTGCTGGAACTAGGTCAGCCTACCAGTACTGGCGGGCAGTTATTAATAGCTTCGCCGGCAGCCTCTTCTTGTACTCATATATTAGTATTTGTGTTTGTTGTGTACATTAGTTAAATAAAGCTGCCGATGAAAACATCGCATTTTGTTATTTTTATATTTTTTGTGACAAGTTTTTTATTCTGCCCATAACGTATGAGCTCATGTGAGGGTGCTTGTTTTCAACGCTGGAGTGTTTACCTGATCTTTCTCGGGCCAACCTTTGCGGTTTTGGGTGTTAGTAGTTTCTATATTAGTTTTTTTGAATTTTCAAAGTTTTTTGTCCTAACCTGTATATGATAACTTAGCCTACTATGTACATCTACGCCGATGGCATTTTCAAAACCAAAGCAATTATCCAGAATGTATTATGCGTATGTAACTTTGATACTAATGCACTTATTAAACATCTATCACTAAATAGAAGGGCATACTAATCACAATTTAATAGAATCTGTTTCTGTAGAAGCCTATGTTTTAAGACCTTTGGCGTGCTTGCCAAATTTATTTTGGCATGTTTGCACTTCAAATATATCAAAAGTTAGCCGTTTAAAATATAACATCATCACGTGGTAGCCATATCAGAATTGCTGGCTGGTTAATACTAATAATATATCATAAACATGCCATCATATATGTCTTTTAATTTGTTTCTGGTTGCGTGACCGACGCTAAAACGGATTGCCGACTGTAATTTTGTCCCGCTGAAGTTAGGCCCGATTTCTGCCAAATTACATGTGTTGTATCTTTTGGGTACGTAAAATTACATGACAGTCAAGGGATTGACTACATCACGGTTCCGACTGCGCATGCGCTGAAAACGCCGTTTGGAGCAAAGCAAAGGCGTATGGCCATTGAGTTTGCCAATACGCGCAGTGAAAAACGTCAGTTTTATTCAAAATTAATAGAAATCCAAAACCCTAACCTTATTATTTTAATATAATCTTTTTGTTAAACATGTTTTCTATATGTGTTCCAAGCGGTTTGTGCCTAGGTTGTGTTGATATAAATAAAAACATGAATAAAATAAGTAAAACTGACTCTAGCTATGGCTTTAACACTAGTCTAAATGCCTAGATTTTTCTAAATCTAAATGCACATGGCATAAGATGTGCTGATTATATTGATGTAAATGCAATGCTGGATAAAAGATTAATATCTTAATTTATTATACATATATATTTTTTTAGTTGGTATTCTATGTTTCAAACAAGAGCTGAGATGAGCTGAAACTAGCACATTTCATAGCTGCACCCAGTGTATTAGTATGTGCCATGTGCTTCTGGGGGGGTTGTTTTGCTCTGACGCATCCCACAATGCACCGCGCCGCTGAAACCGTGATGTAGTCTATTCATGGCTGAGTAAATGTATAGTCCCTACCAACCCTACTTATTTTGCTTGTCTGCAACCGGAAACCCAAGAATTTGTTTCGGCCCTATGGTATGCCTTGGTAAGCTGCCTAAAGCCCAAATCACATCCATCCGGACTAGCCCCGGATTTTAAGCCGGACCACCCCCGGACCATTCCGATGGACCACCCCGGACCGGCCTGGATAAAACCGCTATTTTTCGTCGTTTTTGCCTCGCTCTCACACCTACCTGGACTAGCCACGGTCCACAACCACGGAGTAGTCCTGGATCAGACCTGGATCAGGCCCGAACCACCCCCAGACAACCCTCGGACGACCCCCGGATGACCCCCGGACTACTCCCGGATAACCCGGAGTATAAAATGACCCGGACTGCCCCGAGTATAAAATAACCCGGACTGCACCCAACAAGACATGGATGATCTCCGGACAACACACAGACTACCCGGATGGGTCACGGATCACACGCGGTTGATGCTGGTTCACCCCAGATTGCAATATTCCCCGGATCACCCCGGATGTTTTAAACATTTTAAAACATCCGGGGCCAAGCCCGGATGATGCCGGATCACCAAGGACCAGTCACGGTGAGCCACATATGACACCGGATCGCCACGGACCACGCCGGGTCAGGTATCGTCCGACCCCTGATCCGGGTAGGTGTGACCTAGGCTTTAGAACATGCATTAGGCACAGGTCTATTGGATAAATAGGTTTTAATATATCTATATGTAGTAGAAATATTATCTAGGATATTAACATTATTTTTCGTTTTCTGAGATCAGTAAGCCCTTTTTTTCTTTTGTTTGTGGGTACATTAGTTGCTTAAGCAGGAGAAATTTCAACTGCGGACGATTGGTCTTCCCCATTCCACACCTCCTTGCCCTATCCTAATAATGCCGAGTGCCTGGCTAGGAAGCAACAAGTATCAATTTTTAAGTCATTGGTTTGACTCCACCAGGGTTCGAACCCACAATCCCATGATCTACCAACATGGGAGACGGATGCTCTAACTCATTTCGCCATCATAACCAAAAGAATCATAAGATATATTCTATAATTAACTCATGTTCTAAAATACCAAAATAGAATGCACCAGCTAAGTAAGTAAAAGTGACATAGTCTGATGGTCCTATAGACTTGTCTGACCTATTAACTGTTATGTAGATTTGATTCTAAATGTCCAACTTTGACATTGTTGTAACTTCTGTAGTCTAGGATATCCACATGCATGCACTACTTAATTTTGCATAATTTCACTAATAAGTGCACTTGTACCTAATGGTGCTGTCACATTATGATGCTTCTCGCCAACATGCTTCGATGTATGTGATTTTTCGCACTACGTCGGGATACGTCAGTCTGTGTAATGCGCGCGTTAGGCGCATGTTGGTATACGTTGATCTACGGCGACGTTCGGTGGCACGCATCAAGGGGTCTGCAAAGTTTTCTGCTTACACAAAACATTCGACGTGCGATAATGCGTGGGTGCCAGCTGCACAAAACTTCAGCGAGCCCCTGACGCGCGCTGCCAAACACTGGGTGGGAAAAGTTTGACATGTCTCGACGTAAAAAAGTGATTTTGCGCGTTGGCGGCGCACTGGCGAGATACGTCGTAGTGTGACAGCACCATAAGTTTTAATGGTAGGAGTAGTCCAGTCTAGTCTCTCAGTTCAGAAACAAAATCCACTCTTTCCTCAGATTGTGCAGCTTTAAGGATCCAGTTACCTGATTGTAGCATTATCTTTTGTTTATTGAAAATTTCCAAAATATATTGTTGCATCGTCCCATGGTTTTGAGTTTCTGACATTTTTCTAAGATGAATATACTAAATTGATTTTTATAAACCTACCTTACTTTAGTTTGCAATAACCTTTATTTTAAATGGTTAAGTTTTGAGATATTTGAAGTGCAAATATTTTAAATTAATTTTAGCAAGCTTGCCAAAATTCTGGCCTGATATGCTTCAGCAATAATAGGTTCTATAAATTGCCTCAGTATTCCCTTTTATGTGGCGACAAATGTTTAATAAGTGTGCCAGTATCTAAGTTAGATAGCATGTATAGAATCAATTTGAGATAATTATTATGGTTTTGAAAAGTTGATGCTTCATCGGACTATGCATTAAAATTCTGTAAATATCAACTCTAGCATTGCAGTTGGAACTAGTAAGGATACCTTTAACAACCAAGAAGAATTATTATGGCCTAATGACATTAATAATCACAGCTTGACTACAATGGCCGTCACCCTTAATTGGACGCTAAATAACTAGTGCTGTCTCATGGACAGGCTAGATAAAGGATTCACCCCATACTTGCAGTATGGGTGAATACCAACGCTATATAAAAGCTGTTGAAAAAGTGGGGAAATGCAATGAGAGCCTAAATTCACAATATAGGAAGCAACATTTATTCAGTATATATGTTTTCATATTTCCCCACTATATTTGAGTTGAAAAATATAATAAAACATATAACATAGTTTAATAGAATTTAAAGATGAAATCGACGGTGTTCTATGGCCGCCATCTTGTCTTTTTGCATTCTCTCCCATTTCACCAAATCTATCCCAATATAAGTACACATTTGATACTGGAGCCAGGCATTCTACTTCCTGTTCCATACTAAAGCTATTTTCACCCCTATTTAGACGACATTGTCGTTCACCCATGTACTGCGAGTACAGGGTGAATCTTTTATCTAGGACAGGCCTGCTAACAATCCCGTAGAAAAAGTGGCGGAAAGCTGAGTTACGGATATAACCACATGAATCTGCATTCTACGGTCTTACCTATGCCATTCAAAAGTATATATGTCATAGCTCGGTACTCTTGGAGTAAATACAGTACAACCCTCTTAAACCAAGCTCGGCTAAACCGAATGATCGGTTAATCCAAACTTTTTGTTGGCGGCCCGGCAAAATACTACCATTTATCATATAAAAAAGTTGGTTAAACCAAAGTTGGTTAATCCAAATTATCGGTTAATCCAAACAAAATGGTCAGACCCCCAGGCCACTCCGGTATGGTTAAACCAAACTTTCATGTGGTTATAAGATCATCTGATACATTTTTATATGATAAATGGTAGTATTTTGCCGGGCCGCCAACAAAAGTTTGGATTAACCGATCGTTTGGTTTAACTGAGCTTGATTTAACGGGGTTATACTGTATATACATAAACAAACAATAATCAGTGTCCACATACATTGAGTGAGCATGTATTGCAGATGTAATATACAAAGTCAAAGTCAAAACCAAAGCTCAGTTAAACCAATAATAGGTTAATCCAAACTAATTTCTAGGGTCCCTTCAAGTTTGGTTTAACGGGGTTATACTGTAATATGTGAGATCATGTAGATTAATATACTTTAAAAGTCAAATTGAGAGCATTCATTTATCACCATCGTGCTGGTTTTTGTTTGTTTTCATTCTCCTCCATTTCTCCAACGCTACTTCCATACATATAAACACTGGATGCTGGAACCAGGTGCTCCACCTCGTATTTACAGTTGATTCCTACCAAGCAGCCTTTGAGCGGTTTTAGACATAGTTGTCATTTACCCCTACTGTGAGTAGGGGTCAATCAATATTTTATCTATCAAATAACTTGCAGAGAATAGCGTAGTTCAGTATATACCAAACAGGAATTATCATATTCGAACATAATAATTCTGATCAAGTAGGGGCCGACTGAGGTGAGTGCCCACCTCCCATTTTGGTAGGTTGTGGGTTTCGAATCCCCAGGTTCGAACACTGGCCGAGTCAATCCATTGACTTAAAAAAAATGATACGTATCACTACCTAGCTTACCATTCAGAATTACTAGGATAATGCAAGGAGCAGTGGAACGAGGAGGACCAATTGCACACGATTGAAATGTCCCCTGCTTAATCAACTATTGTACAACCACACACGATAAAGTCAATTGTTTTGGTGGTGTTAGTGCCCCTTTAAGCAACTGGACTCTCGGCCATTTTGTGCATTGACTCAGCCTGACCTAGTTCCTGCAGCTCTACTTGCCCGCTACCCCACTCCACCCCAACTGCAACCCTCCACTCTTCACCATTCCCATCGTCTGTCCGTTTCTATAATGCGCTGCTAATCTATTAAGAGAGTGGGCGGGGGGGGGGGGGGGGGCTAAGGGTAGGGGGGGCTAAGGGGTGGGGGCAGGTGGTGGTTGACCCCAATAGAAGCTACAACAACCTGTGGGAGTCGGGGGCAACACAACAGTCTGAGCCAGGAGGCCCTGCATGCAGCTGTCTGGGACCAGCAGGCAATCAGCCGTAGAGCCAGATGAGATTACCACATAGAGAGAGGGTGGTGGGGGTGGGGGTGGGGGGTTAGGAGGGGATGTATGTCCATCAATGGGCATCCTATCGGACTGGGCGGCAACTCATGGAATCAATCAATCATGTATGTAATGCACGAAGGAAAGAGCGTGTGGGCGTGTCAGTGGGTGGGTAGATTGAGGGAGGGTTGGGGGGGGTAAATACATGGGGGAGAGCAGTGGTGGTGGTTGGCGGTGGGGAGGTAGGGGGGGGGGGAGATAGCAGTTCAAACACACGCCTTAAACTTGAAGTTGAAGTATCTATAGCTATAGATATATGTTAGGGCTACCAACCTCTCCTCAGCAGACAAATCCACATGCAGTATTCTACAGAGACACCCACCCACCACCATAGTGCTACCAACCACCAAATTCCCAGACGTACACATGCAATTACACACACACACACACCCATGCCTTTATACACGGCCAGATTCATGTTGCAGCTTTTTTATTGAGGTAACTTAGGGCGTCTTGCGAAAGCCTTTTTTAATAGAATGAGTGTGCTGGGGTGATGGCAATTATTTATTCATAAGTAATTAACGTGATCTGTTCCTGTGTGCATGAAGACTAGCTTGAGGAGTGGGACATAGCTCAGGAGGTAGCATGTCCACCTGTGAAGGTGTCAGTCATCCTATCGATCCTGCTCAGTGGACCCATTTGCAGTTTGGGCTATTTTCCATTCTAACCAGTGGTCCACACCTGGTTCATCAAAGGCTGTGGTACGTGCTGTCCTGTCTGTGGGAAAGTGCCCTATAAAAGACTCCTTGCTGCTTATCGGAAATAGTAGCAACGGTTTTCCTCCAAAGAAATAGGTCAGAATGGCCATATGTTTCATGTCCAATAACCCATGATAAAAATCAATATGCTCTAGAGGTGTCATTAAATATCACAAGATTTAATTTTGAAGACTACTTTGACCCCCAATAGCCGATGTTTGCCTATTTGTGCTAGGGGGTCGTTAAACAAACAAACAAACAAACAAACCAACCAAAAGAAGACTAGTTACTTTGTGTGTGTGTGTGTGGAGGTGGAGGGGGAAAGGAAGGAGGGCTGTAAAGGTAGGAGGGACTTTGACTTCAAATGCCTATTTTTGGTTTTTGCTTGTTTGGTTTAGTTTTTCTACCCTGCATTTCTTTCTTGTTGCGCTAGGTGGAGTGTTTGTGCCGTCCTTCTTTCTTGTTGCGCTAGGTGGAGTATCTGTGCCGTTCTCCTCTGGGATCGATACAGTTTCCTCCCCAACCCTCATCAAGCAGGCAGTCATTGTGCTGGTCGCACTATTGACCTATGAATTGTCACCAGTTGTTTCTTGATTGTACTAGTCTGCACTGACATCATTCGCAAGGTGCCAAATAGGCAGGTAGGTGTGGATAGGGAGGTTCCATAAGGGAGCCTAGACAGTCTAATGGATAAGATGCTAGCACCGCAGTGATAAGAAGTGTGATTTGGAAAAGCTGTTCTAGGTGCAATATTGTCCATTTTAATCAACCCTGCAACACTGGTTTCCATGATTAGGATCCTATCCATGCTAGGCGATGTGAAAGTACAACGTCTGAACACTTTGACTTCTAGATACTGAATGGTTTATTCACGGGATAGGGCACGCTTGACCCGCCGGCTAAACTTTCCATGACGTCATCTCATTTGCATATCTCTTTGTCCCCAACCCTGCATATCATTATCATATATTAACCACAGGTCTAGACGTCTATTATGCATATATCACATCCCCCCCTCAAAGTATTTCTGAAACATGGGGGGAGGGGGGGGTGGGTGGGGGGCGTGCAGAGGGAGGTGAGGACCAGGCAGTAGGCGCAACATCAGCCAAATCCAAATGACAGGCAATCTCTCTTTTTTAAATTTTAAACTCACCCTCTCGCCTTGTAGGCCTATGTCTTTACATGTGAAACACCAGCCAGCAGGCGGGCTGATCAAACTCAGCACAAGATGGCCCTGCAAAATATCAATGAAGAAACATAAGATATACAATATCAACATATATGCACACTTAACTTGCAAATGTTCGAGTGCACAATGCACTTAAGTCCTCAACATTCTGGCCGTAATGCCTGACATCTCAAATTGTCCATATGTATCACAGTAAACACAAGAGCTGAAATAAACTTAACTGTACATGCACATGTTAACCATGTAACAGTCGGAAGCACACTGACCTCCTATAGATCTAACCTGCTCGCCGGCCTTATCAGCCGACCTGACCTACTTAGATTAGCCGTACTGTTTACATTCGGCCCTGACGCTGACCCAGGTTGCGTCTGCACAACTAACTCGGGCCGCCTTTCCACAGGCGCTCCAATCATTTGTACCCGGTTACGATATAACATGTTGCCCGACTCGTTTAAAATTTGATATTCTCTCCCAGAAACACCAGTCTGTCCCAAAATAACCCCTTTTTTCCATTCCCCAGCATTATTTTTGTACTTTATCTTTTCTCCAACTTTCATAGGCTTGTGTGCCTTACCGCACTTCCGGTCATGAAACGCTTTCTGACTACTCTGCCGCTGGGCTGTTTGCCTCTTCTTAGGATCCTGTGTTTCAGGCACCAAAATACCCTTTGCCATAGGCAACCTGCCTCTCAATCTCCTGCTCATGAGCAACTGCGCCAGAGACACGTTCAGGACAGGCAACGGAGTATTGCGATAATTCAGCAATGCCAACTGAAAATCAGCTCCGGTCTTCTCACACTTCTTTAACATGTCCTTAACTGTTTGTACAAACCGTTCTACCTGACCGTTGCTACGCGGATACTGTGGACTGGAATACACAGCCTTGAACCCGTAATGCAGTGCAAACTCCCTGTACTCATGGCTCTTAAACTGTGGACCATTATCTGACATTACCTGACTAGGAATACCGTGTCTTGCAAAGTTGTCCTTCACCGCTTCAATAACAGTGACAGACGACGTATCACCCAACAGCGTTACCTCTGGAAACTTGGTGTAGTAATCTACAGTTATCAGGTAATTCTTATGATTTAACTCAAATAAATCGGCACCCACTTTATCATATGGTTGACATGCGATCGGGTGATTTATCAATGGCTCGTTATGCAAATTCTTACAGTTGTTTTGACAAGTGTCACACCGACTGACCTTATCCTCAATTTGCTTGTTAATATTTGGCCAAAACATACAGTCCCGTGCCAACTGCTTGGACTTAGTCACCCCCAAATGTGTCTCATGCAACGCCTCTATCATTTCACCCCGAAGAGCTGGAGGAACCACCACCCGATTGCCGTTCATTACAAGATTATTCTCAACTGTCAATTCGTGCTTGTACAGAATGTACTGCCTCAGACACGGTGGTGTCTGTATGCGTGTGGTGTCCCACCCATCTTCAATTTGTGAGATCAACATCGACATAGATACATCTTTTCCATATTCACTCACAATCTTACTCAACAGACTCGACGACTGCATGTCCACTGCAGCAATGCAGAACGTGTCATCGAACAGGCTATCATGACCTACTTTGGCGCTATGCGCCCTGGACAACGTGTCTGCAAAAAACATCAAAGAGCCCTTCACATGACATAACTGAATATTGTAATTCTGCAATCGCATTCACATTCTCTGCATTTTAGCCGACAGTCTATGTATTGGTTTTTGCATTATGGCCACCAACGGCTTGTGGTCTGTCTGAATTTGAACTTCCTTGCCAAATATATACTCATGAAACCATTGGCATCCGAAACATATGGCAAGCATTTCTTTTTCTATAGTGGCATATCCACACTGCGCTGCATTAAGCGCACGAGATGCGAGTGCGATTGGCTTACCATCTTGCATCAGCACGGCTCCCAAACCTGACTGACAAGCATCTACTTGAATCACAATGGGTTTCTTAACGTTGTAATATGTCAATACAGGAGCAGTTCTTAACTTCTCTTTCAACTTATCGAACGCACCTTGCTGTTCGGCTTGCCAGTGCCACGCCACATCCTTGGCTAGGAGCGTGCGTAGTGGTTTGGCTATCTCGGACATGTTGGGTATGAACTTGTGTACATATCCTACCATGCCTAGGAACCTTTGGACGCTTTGTTTGTTGCGCGGCTCTGGCATGTCTACTATTGCTTATATTCTGTCTGGATCAGGCTTTACACCCTGCTAGGTAAGTTGATGACCTTCATACTTTACTGTAGTCTTACATAGCAACAATTTAGTGTCATTTAACTTTAGATTAACCGACCTAGCTCGCTCCAAAACAGCTCGGAGCCGCTCGTTATGCTCTTCAACTGTTGACCCATATACCAAAATATCGTCCGTGACTATCCCAATACCGGGTATGTCGCCCATGACATGGTGCATCTCCTGAATAAAAATGTCACCGGCTGTTTTGATGCCAAAAGGCAAGCGTGTGTACCTGTACCGGCCCCACGGAGTATTGAACGTGCACAAACGTGAACTTTCGTCATCTAGTTCTATCTGCCAATATCCTGTCTTTGCATCTAACACTGAAAAATACTTTGCATCGGCTGTTTTGGCAATAATTTTGTCAATAGTCTTAGTAGGGAATGGCCCTCTCTTTATCGCTTTGTTCAACTTAGTCGGATCCATACAAATCCTAATTTTATTTGTTTTTTTCACGATCGTAATTGAGTTAACCCACTCAGTAGGCTCATCCTGTTCCACTATGACACCTAACTCTACCATACGATCAAGCTCACTACGTACTTTACCTTGAATGGCAAACAGAATCCATCTAGGCGGATCTATGACAGGTTGAATAGACTTATCGACATGAATGACAGCCTTTGCTTTGATCACCCCCAAACCCTGAAATACGTCTTTGTATTCGCTTACCAGCTTCTCTGCCCCTGCACTTGAACTGTTCGTCGGTGTGGAAATGTTCGCCGGTTTGCCAATGTTCGTCAGTTTGGCCATGTACATTGGCACAGAGCTGTGCACCTCATCCACCCGTGCCAGCAGGTTCAATGTCACACAAGCCTGCTTGCCCAAAATAGGCTGGCAATTCGGCACCACCTGGAACCGAAGCACACTGTCATTGACGTCAAGCATCGCCTCTCCATCCGGCGTGATCCGGTGACCGGAGAACATCACCAACGAACATCTGGTGTTCGTCAGTCTCCCCTCATTGACTCTGTCGAACACGAACCTCGGAAGCACATTTGCCTCCGAACCTGTGTCAAGTTTAAACTTGACAGGACAACCGTTCACCCGAACAATTGCATGCCACAGCTCGGCATCCCGACCAGCTCCGCGGTCAATGGCCCCCAAAAACAGATCCGTTGCCAGTACATTGACTTCCGCCAGATCCGGGTCTTGCTCAGCATTGTGAGGGTCGGGCGCTTTGATGTGAAGCTCGTTGACTCTCCCGACCCTGCTCCTACAGACCTTCCCGAAGTGCCCAATCTTCTTACAGGCAATGCAAGCCTTTCCTTTCGCTGGGCAGACTCCCCGGCGGTGTTAATATCCACAGTTCTGGCAGCGGATCTTGAACTCTCCTGCACCGCCGCCTCCGGCAATCCAAGATGGCGATTTCCAAGATGGAGTCGCCGCTGACCGGACCGCCAGTGCACCGGTACGCACATTAGCATAATTCCGAATGAAATCTATGTCTCTACTTTCAACGTCTGATTTGGTGTCCCCCAACAGATCTGAACTGAACTCACTCATTTCGCACATACTTATGCATTTTCTCAATGTTAACTCAGTAGTTTGAAGCAATTTGTTCCGCAAATTCACATTTTTCATGCCAGCCACAATTCGATCGTGCAAAAGCGACTCCTCCACCACTCCGTATTCACAGTCCTTAACTTTGTCCCTTAACGCTGTGATGTACGTCGCCATATCTTCTGACGCTTGATTATGCGAATTGAATTTGTATCGTGTGATAATTATACTGCTCTTACCGACACAATAAACTTGAAATGCTTCAGTTAACGATTTGATCTTGTCTTGATCGGCGAGAGCAAAAGTCATATTGGCAAATACCGTTTGCGCTTCCTCGCCAGCAACGTGAAGGAAGATGCAGCATTGCACTCGTTCTACCTTCAATATGACACCTGCCGCAGTGGCGTATATATCATATGCTCTGATCCATGTTTTCCAGTTCGATCTTGCGTTGTTGCCAAACCCGGCAAAGTATTTGCGGGCGGCATTCTTCCTCATCTGACACCATGTGAAAGTATAACGTCTGAACACTTTGACTTCTGGATACTGAATGGTTTATTCACGGCGTTGGGCACGTTTGACCCGCCGGCTAAACTGTCCATGACGTCATCTCATTTGCATATCTCTTTGTCCCCAACCCTGCATATCATTAGCATATATTAACCACAGGTCTAGACGTCTATTACGCATATATCACAGGCGATGTCTGGTTAGTGAACCTACGTTGTGTATGTATATGTAAGTCCATTGTATGTATGTGTGGTGGCAATTAGCAATTCCAGGGGGATGACTGTAGGACCCCTGCACTGACTTCCCAGGCAGCAATCCGCATAGACAAATAGGCGTGGTTAGCGTGATTGAATCAGGGAACCTAGATAGTCTAATGGTTAGGACTCGAGCTACAGAATGGCCAGTGTGGGTTCGGAAGCCTGCTCTAGGCACACATTACCCCAACAACATTTTGGAATTATTTGTTTATTTTAACTCACTGTTGATAATGGCTTCCGTGTTAAAGTCCTGATCCTTCAGCATGTCAAATTAACAAACATAGTTTGTAGGACCCTTCTATTACAGCAAAAGGAATAATCCTCAGGAACCTTCTTGCCATATAACCACTGAGGTCACACCTATATCTGAGTATATATATATATATATATAATCTTGATGCGACGGCCAGTGAAGGGGCCTTTGTTGATGTCGGCTTTCTTGATGACATGCCTCCTGGACATGCCCACTCCTCCACTGCGGGTTGGGTCCACACTATCGCCGGCAGGGATGACTGGTTCTCTGCTGTTTCTATATGCGATAATCCTGGCCCCCCCGTGTTATTGTAAGGGAGGCTGCGGACTGCCAATGTTACTTTTAATGTTTCCGACGATTGTGCTGCCAGGACAGACAAGTTACCGTGTTTGCCGACAGGGGGCAATACAATCGGCCGGGTTGCATAGTTGATGAACAATTAATAATAGATCAGTGCGGTAGATAACTTAGGATATAATAAGGAGTGAAAGCTTCCGAGTAATTATATTTATATAATGCATGTATATATATGATGTATTAGAATTATACGAGTATAATAACCTGGAATTCCCTACTCGCTCTTCACCTCCTGCCCATGATTGGCTGATGGAACCTGGGGCTAGTCATCTGCTGCTCCAACCTACTCAACTTCAGCTCCGTCGGTGGCACCACCACTCGTTAATATGTTACTAACCTCATTTACTGTACCACCAACAGTATATGTGAGATATAAGTTATTATATGAATATAAAGGGGTGGAGCATTCTTGTGATATTTATTTCTCTTTTATTATGCATGCTATTTATTTATTTATTCATTCACCGGTTCAGCCGATTTACTGCGTTCCGGGACCCCTTTTTGTGTGATACCATTCCGGTCATTCACCTGTACATACAGTTGGCGTCATATGGGCCTAGATTTCAAGCTTTGTAATAGGTAGGGCGGTATATTGCTCGGCCAGAGCCTCGGTCAATAAATCGGAGGCTTCCACCAGTCCTCGCTTTGTCTCTTTTCTCCTACAAGAGTGTAGCTATCTCTTATGTATATATATACACACATTTACTGTAGTAGTCAGTAATTAGCGACATTACTATGGACAAGTACTAGCAATCCAGCAGGGGCAGGTCCCTATGGTGGACTGTTCCCCCTATCACCAGCGGCCACCGCCCACTGGAAGGTTCATGTTTCCCGATGTAGATTGTAAATCAGTATTCGCTAAACACAGGCAATTTGTACTGTGCTTAATATTTATGCATCTCCAAAGTCTTTAAATATTCCTTATTGTCTAGGATAAAGCATTTATACAAAGATTATTATTATGGAATCTTTATATATATAGATTTTTTGCATGTGGGACTCGAACCCGCAACACCCAAGCTTGCGCACTGAGCGGTGTTGGCGGGTAGGTCATAAGAGGCGGCCGCTGATTGGCTGCTCGGTGGCAGTGGCGGGAGGCACTCCTTCTCGCTTCCAATGGTCATATGCCTATATCGGCAAAGTTGGTCAGAAAATCTAACTTTAATTGTTATTTTAAGTGAAATAAAGGGTAGGTCTATTACGGGCCAGCCAGAGTATTACCCAATCCAATTACAGTATAAACCCGTTAAACCAAGCTTGGTTAAACCAAATGATTGGTTAATCCAAACTTTTTTTGCCGGCCCGGCAAAATACTACCATGTATCACATAAAAAAGTTGGTTAAACCAAGTCGGTTAATCAAAATTATCAGTTAATCCAAACAAAGTTGTCGGACCCAGGCCACTCCAGTATGGTTAAACCAAACTTTCATGTGGTTATAAGGTCATCTGAGACCCCACCAACTTTTTTATGTGATAAATGGTAGTATTTTGCCAGGTCGCTGAAACAAGTTTGGATTAACCGATCATTTGGTTTGACCGAGCTTGGTTTAACAGGGTTATACTGTACTGTACATTAAGACCGACTCATGGACATCACTCTCACAGCAGAGAGCTAAATGGCGAGTGGCAGTCAAGTAATGAAAGCAGTCTTTGTCGTATCGCGACCGACAGCATGGTGATGATGACTGTACGGTGTCGCATGTCTCTGTAATAACCAATAACATATGCTGCAAGTCATGAATTGAATCTATGAATACAATCTGAAAGTAATTGAAAATAAAAGTGCTTGCTAAGATAAACGTCGTTACCACGATCCCACAGCAACCTTCTTTTGATGTGCATCATATATATCGAGTAACACATCCTCCGGTGCGACCGATACTTGTTGACACCTGATGAAGGGAAGGTGGGTGCAGGTGGCGCCACCGGTGGAGTGCGGAGTCTTACGGAGATTAACAATGGTGATCAAATAATATAAAACATAATATATAATGGAAACAATTCCCTTTGTATTTTTATACTCACATAATACGTTATACATCACATATATATGTACTATATAATTTATTATGTGGATAGAAATAACGGCAGCCCCTTAAATGTTTCTCTGTAACCATCTTATCTTCCATGTTAATTGCTGCGTAGCCGCCATTTTCTACTCCCCTGCCTCCTATGCCGTGAGCCACCTGTCCCTCTGCTCACTTTCAAAACTATGTATATATATATATATATATATATATATACTGATAACCGTGTTTTTCCCAGTCTAGTTGCATTTCCGACGTCATAGGCGTCAACAAGCATCTCAATTACCAGAAGTGTCTACACCTTCTAGACATCAGCGATATTGTCATTTCCTGTGCAGGCATATATGTATTAAAACAAGCTTACATCAAAGACCCTATTACACTAAGACGGCTCAGTCAGCCTGTTCTGTGTAATCAAGAGAACAGCCAGCACACCAGGTGGTGGGTTTGATCATTTTGATATCATTGGAGTGTGGTGGTTTAGGGATGTGGTGGGGGTGTGGTGTGGGTTTAGGGATGTGGTGTGTGCTTAGGGATGTGGTGGGGGTGTAGGTCTGTGGTGGGTGTGTGTTGGTGGTGTAAGTGTGTTGTGTGTGTCATGGGGGTGTAGGTGTGTGTGGTTGAGGTGTAGGTGTGTGTGGTGAGGGTGTAGGTGTGTGGCGGTGGTGTAGGTGCGGTGTGTGGTGTGGGAGTGTAGGTTTGTGGTGGGGTGTGTGGTGGGGGCTTAGGGATGTGGTTGGGGTATAGGTGTGTGGTGAGGGGTTAAGGTGTGTGTGGTGGAGGGTTAGAGCTGTGGTGAGGGTGTAGATGTGTGGTGGGAGTTTAGGGATGCTAAAGATTGTGAGGTGCCGCTCTCCAAGACCCCTACACCTCCACCACAAACCACCTACACCTCCACCACACACACCCTACACATACACCTACATACTCACCTACACACCAACCACAATCACCGTCAAGCCCCACAAAACAGAATGTGGGGTGGGTGGGGTGGAGAGGTGGAGGGAGTTCTATAGGAGGCGCAACACGCAACCAGTGGGGACCTCCCCACTCCCTCATGTAAGTGGGGGGGGGGGGGCATGAGGTTTGGTGTAAGAACGACGAATGAGGTGGGTGAGGAGGGGAGAGGGAGTGTGGGGGAGGAAGATGGAGTGTGGGGAGGAAGGCGGGAGGGGAGAGGGAGGAGGAGGCGGAGAGGGAGGAGGAAGGCGGAGGGAGGTGTGGTGTGAGATCACCAAGTGAGGTAGGTGAGAAGAGGGAGGTGGGAGAGGGAGGGGGGAGAGGGAGTGTGGGGGAGGGAGGAGGAGGGGGTGGGAGGTGTCGTGTGGAGCACCAGTGAGGTAGGTGAGAGAGGGAGGGGGGGGGGGGGGGGGAGTGTGGGGGAGGGAGGAGTAAGGGGGAGGGAGGTGTGATGTGAGGAGCACCAAGTGAGGTGGGTGAGGAGAGGGAGGGGGAAGAGGGAGTGTGGGGGAGGGAGGAGTAAGGGGGAGGGAGGTGTGATGTGAGAGCACCAGGTGAGGTGGGTGAGGAGAGGGAGGGGGGAGAGGGAGTGTGGGGGGGGGGAGGAGGAAGGGGGAGGTGAGGGATGTGTGGTGTGAGAGCGTTGGGTAAGATGGATGAGGAGCGAGATAGGGAGAGGGAAGGGTGTGGATGAGAGGGGGAAGGGGAGGGGGGGGGGAGGGTGGTGAAGCGGGGGGATGGTGGGGTGGGAGGGGAGCGGAGGGCGGATGGAGGGGGGAGTGAGGGAGGGGGAGGGTGGTGGAGGGAGGGGGAGGAGCGGTGAAGCGGCACGAGGGGGGGGGGAGAGGGGGAGAGGGGGGGAGGGGGGGGGGGGGGGGGGGAGGGGGGAGGGGGGGAGGGGGGGAGGGGGGAGAGGGGGAGGAGGGGGGGGGGAGAGGGGGGAGGGGGGGAGATGGGGGAGGGGGGGAGGGGGAGGGGGGGAGAGGGGGGGAGGGGGGGGAGGGGGGGGAGGGGGGAGGGGGGGGGAGAGGGGGGGGAGGGGGGAGGGGGCGGGAGGGGGGGGGGAGGGGGCGGGGAGGGGGGAGGGGGGGGGCGGGGGGAGGGGGGGGAGGGGGGGGGAGGGGGGGGGGGAGGGGCGGGAGGGGGGGGGGAGAGGGGGGGAGAGGGGGGGAGAGGGGCGGGGGGAGGGCGGGAGGGGGCGGGAGGGGGGGGGAGGGGGGGGGGGGGGGGGGGGAGGGGGGGAGGGGGGAGAGGGGGGAGGGGGGGGGGAGGGCGGGGGGGAGGGGGCGGGGAGGGGGGGGGAGGGGGCGGGGGGGGGGCGGGGAGAGGGGGGGGGGGGGGAGGGGGGGGGGGAGGGGGGGGGGGGGGGGGGGGGAGGGGCGGGGGGGGCGGGGAGGGGGGGCGGGGGGGGGGGGGGAGAGGGGGGGGAGGGGGGGGGGGGCGGGGGGAGGGCGGGGGAGGGGGGGGGGGAGGGGGGGGGGGGGGGAGGGCGGGGGGGAGGGGGGGGGAGGGGCGGGGAGGGGGGGGGGAGGGGGGGGGGAGGGCGGGAGGGGGGGCGGGGGAGGGGCGGGGGGGGGGGGGGGGAGGGGGGGGGGGGGGGGGGGGGGCGGGGGGGGGGGGGGAGGGGCAGGGGAGGGGGGGGAGGGGGGGAGGGGGGGGGGCGGAGGGGGGGGGGGGGGGGGGGGGGGAGGGGGGGGGGAGGGGGGGAGAGGGGGGAGAGGGGGGAGATGGAGGAGAGGGGCGGGAGATGGGGGGGATGGGGGAGATGGGGGAGAGGGCCGGAATGGGGGAGATGGGGGAGAGGGCGGATGGGGGAGAGGGGGAGAGGGGCGGAGAAGGGGGAGAAGGGGGAGAGGGCCGGAAATGGGGGAGGGGGGGAGAGGGCCGGAAATGGGGGAGGGGGGGGGAGAGGGCGGGAAATGGGGGAGGGGGGGAATGGGGGGGGGGAGGGGGGGGGAAATGGGGGGGAGGGGGGAGAGGGGCGGAATGGGGGGCCGGAAATGGGGGGGAGGGGGAGGAGGGGCGGGGAAATGGGGGGCCGGAAATGGGGGGGAGGGGGAGAGGGGCGGAAATGGGGGGCCGGAAATGGGGGGAGGGGGAGAGGGGCGGAAATGGGGGGCCGGAAATGGGGGGGGGAGAGGGGCGGAAATGGGGGGCCGGAATGGGGGGGGGAGGGGGAGAGGGGCGGAAATGGGGGGCCGGAAATGGGGGGGAGGGGGGTGGGGGGGGGCGTGCAGAGGGAGGTGAGGACCAGGCAGTAGGCGCAACATCAGCCAAATCCAAATGACAGGCAATCTCTCTTTTTTAAATTTTAAACTCACCCTCTCGCCTTGTAGGCCTATGTCTTTACATGTGAAACACCAGCCAGCAGGCGGGCTGATCAAACTCAGCACAAGATGGCACTGCAAAATTGACAGTACCATGGGAGAGATAGGGAGTGAGCCATCTTAGTGTTATAGGGTCTTTGGTTACATCTACATGCCACTCTAGGAATTCGGTTTCATAAGGCATAGGGACCGTCCCTAATTGCTTGGTAATTATCAGTGTGATAAACACTTAATTGAAGACGTCATAGCGTTTCCCCTCACATCAGCAGTCCAGTTAAATGGCTTACATGTAGCAAAGTCATTTGAAATATTTTTAATTTATTTTAGCTGCATAATCCGATGAAAACATCACATTTTCAAAAATATATATATGTATATATGTATATATATGCATATATATGCATAATACTAGCCCCATTCTCCATCACCCAATCACTTGTGGGTGGAGCTGAGGAGCAGGTAGGTAATTCTAGGTTATTATACTTGTATAATTCTAATACAGCATATATATATATATGTGATGCATAAGCATTATACAAATATATATATATATATATATGTGCTCTATAATCCATTATGGGAATATAAACAAGGACACTACCTATCTTCAGTTCCCTATGTAATAGTATAGCACTGTATCCTATCTAACTGTCTCTGTGTAGTATGACATGGGCCACACTGGCGCCACCTGTGAGGGGCTCTAGGCACTGTATGCCGGCTGCGTCTGGCCGTTAACGCCTATATGCCCTATATATATATATATATATATATATATATATGATTCCATACATATATATGTGAGCACTATATTCGGATGTGTACTGAACATCACAACTGGTAATATGTGTGTGAAATGATCAGAACGAGCATGTAATCCCCTCTTGAACCAGCCAGCGGATAAGTGGTCGGCTTAGGCCCTGATAACAATTACTGCCCCACGTGAGCATCCGGGCTGGAGTGGATTTCCTTAATGACCTGCTGAGGGTTGCAACTGGTTTTGACAAAGTTGACTTTCTACAAAGTTTATGTTTGTTGTTGTTTTACATCCTAGCAACATCAAAGGTCATATCAATAATGACAGGCACCGACTTGTGACAGTGCTCACTCATTGTGACTATACTGTGCTGCCCCATTGTGAGACCAGGCCACCGGCACCGTGACCTGATATCCCACTGATTCACATTATCCTGACACTGAGCCAACCAGTCCTTGCCCTATCCTAATAATGCCGAGCGCCTGGCTGGGAATCGACAAGAATCAATTGTTAAATCATTGGTTTGACTCGACCAGGGTTCGAACCCATGATCAACGAGTGGGTTCTATTGCATGCACCACCTCCCCCATTACCATTGTTTCATTCATTGTTTCGTTAAAACATTGTTGTGGCATACTTGGGTTATTTCGACATTTAAGGACTCTTGTTTTATTACATTAAGCATAGAGTTGTTTCAGATAATGTCATGGTGTTGAGGAACCTAACCACATCAAATGGGAAGTTGATCTATAGTGCTTTGCAGAGGAAACAATGACCTGGACGCACTTTCATGTACATTTTGATGTTGTTGGAATTTATCTACCAGAAAAGTATTCCACGCCGATTTTCTATTTCAGTATGATATACAGTAAAACCTCACTAAATCGACAGACCATGGAACCGACTTTAAGCAGTCCATTTAGCGATGTGGTCGGTTTAGAGAGTTATATTATCCTTACAATGGTATTGTTGGGACCCAAATACAGCGATCGATATAGGGGAGTGGTCGATCTGTGGAGGGTTCGGTATAGAGAGGGTTGACTGTATATTCCTCATCAGGGAAACTATTAGTACCCCTAATTCTACCAGTTGCTAAACCAGTATGGCAACTTTTCTCCAAGATAGAGCTGCATAGTCCGCTGATAGTATTGACTGAGGGAAATGACAGACTCTAGATACTTCCAAGTACTTGCTGTTTTGTTCTACCCGTGTTATATTAGAAGTTACCAGCCATTGCCTATCCTTGTAAGGAGTAGCCCCTCTTGGTGGGTGACTGATAGACGATATATTGAACGGTCCACAATAAGGATCACTCATGGTAGCATGGTCTCACCTTCTGGTCTTTTTATTTGTACCTGCACGGGTCAATGTAGTTTATCCCCCACTGTGGTTCCATTCCATCAGTGCTGCCTGCCAATTGTTTCCTTGTTTCACACACCTCAAAATATCTGTTTGGGCTAGCCTCTAACTTCTAACCCGCTCACCTGTATTCACCTTTTGCCCTTTTGCCGTGCTGTCAGAGAATACATTGTAAACACTTCTCACCATCAATATGGTATTTAGTGCCAATATGCCATAACATCACAATCACTTACCCACTCAATCACCCACTCAATCAGTCACCCACTCACTCACCCACCCACTCAATCACCACTCATCCACTCATTAAATCACTCATCCACTCACCACTCACTCACCCACTCACTCACCCATTCACTCAATCACTCACCCACTCACTCGTCACTCACTCAACACACCCACTCACTCAAAACTACACCCACTCACTCAAAACTCACTCACCAACTTAATTACTCACTCACTCATCACTCACTCACCCATTCACCACTCACACACTTAATCACTCACTCACTCATCACTCACTCACTCAATCACTCACTCAATCACTCACTCACTCAATCAGTTAAACCCTCGTTAACCCACCAAAGTCTCCTCCCTTCCTCCCTTCCTTCCTTTCTCCCTCCGTCCCTCCTTCCCTCCCTTTCCCCCTCCCTCCCGCCTTCTAACCCTCCGTCCAATAGCCACCCACACTCACACTGAAGACACCATGAGATCACAGCTCCATCACCTCTCCCAAACGCCTGACCCCCTTCCGTGCCTCTACTTGCTTGTATACCCCCGTCCTCCACCTCGACCACCTCGTCCACCTCGTCCACCTCGTCCACCTCGTCCACCTCGTCCACCTCGTCCACCTCGTCCACCTCCTCCACCTTCTCCACCCCTCCCACACACATCTGTGCCGATGCTGCATCTTGCCCATCACACCACAAATGTTCCAGCTCTGTTCATCTACCACGACCAAAACTGGGCATGGTGGCCAAATCGGTAGAGCGC
Source organism: Branchipolynoe longqiensis (assembly GCA_030323885.1). Lineage (NCBI taxonomy): Eukaryota > Metazoa > Annelida > Polychaeta > Phyllodocida > Polynoidae > Branchipolynoe > Branchipolynoe longqiensis. The sequence goes on from CM059197.1 coordinate 27,609,556, forward strand.
GGGCCCGGCCTATGGAAGATCGGGAGTTTGGTTCCCGGTCGAGTCAAACCAATGAAATGTATACTTGTGGTTTGCTAGCCTCGCGCTCGGCATTAATAGGATATTCCTCCTTACCTCCTACCGCCCACCTCCATCCTACGACCTACCTCCCACCTCCCTCCTACCTCTTTCCTACCACCTACGTCCCACCTCCCTGCTACCTCCCTCCTACCACCTACCTCCCACCTTCCCTCCTACCGCCCACCTCCATCCTACCACCTACCTCCCACTGCTCACCTCCCCCCTACCTCCATCCTACCACTTACCTCCCACCTCCCTCCTACTGCCTACATCCCACCTTCCCTCCTACCGCCTACCTCCCTCCTACCGCCGACCACCATCTACCACCTACCTCCCACTGCTCACCTCCCCCCTACCTCCATCCTACCACCTACCTCCCACCTTCCTCCTACTGCCTACATCCCCTTTTCTCCTACCGCCTACCTCCCTCCTACCACCTACCTCCCACCTTCCTCCTACCACCTACCTTCTACCTCCATTCTATCACCTACCTCGCATTTCCCTCCTACCTCCGACCTACCTCCTACCTCCCTCCTACCGCCTACCTCCCACTTCCATGCTATCTCCTACCTCCCTCCTACCACCTAACTCCCAGCCCCCACTTCCCTACCACTTCCCTCCTACCAACTACCTCCCACGTTCCCCCTTCCTCCTACCGCCTACCTCCCATTTCCCTCCTACCTCCGACCTCCTACATCCCTCCTACCACCTACATCCCACCTCCCACTTCCCTCCTACCACCTACCTCCTACTTCCCTCCTCCCACCCACCTCCCACCTTCCACCTTCCCCCTAACACCTTCCTCCAACCTCTCTCCTACTGCCTACCTCCCACATACCTCCCACATACCTCATATTGCCTACCTGTCACCTACCACCACCCTCCTACCGCCCACCTCCCTCCCTCTGCAACACTCCCCTCTGCTACCTCTAACTGCCCTCCTCAACCACCTCACCATCTCCGTCCACTACCACTGGTTCGCCCCAACCCCTGTCTAACCAGCACGGCCCTCCCATGGAAGCACCACTGCTCAACTCCCATCCCTCCCCCTATCCACCCCACCCTCCCCTTCATTACTGTTAATGGCATACACGTGCAGGGTTGGAGTGCCCATACGGAGGCACGCCAACAATGGTTAGAGCAGCTTCTCGCAGCTCAGAGCAGCTGTGAGCAGCACTGGGTAGTTCGGCGCAGCTGGTAGCAGGTAGGAATAGCTGAGAGCGGCTCTGACCGGCTCGCCGCAGCTCCGAGAAGCTCTGAGCAGCTCTGAACAGCTCTGAGCAGCTCTGAGCAGCTCTGAACAGCTCTGAACAGCTCTAGTAGATCTGAGCAGCTCTGAGTAGGTCTGGCCAGCTCTGACCGGCTCTGAACAGCTCTGAATATATCTGAGCAGCTCTGAGTAGATCTGAGCAGCTCGGGATAGCTCAGGGCAGCTTGGAGAAGATCGGCGCCCCGCTATCTACACCTGCACCGGTTATGCTTTGGTAAAACGGCGCAAGCCCACTTGTTTCGTGCATTACATAGCCCATAGACGTCTATATACGCTCTGACGCCCCTAAGCATAGACTGTATTTCCTCTTGAGAGCCACGCCCACCCCATCCTACACCCTGATGGTGCCTGGCTAGATGTTCCGTGTTTGCCATTAACTACAAGGGCATTCTATGTATTTATGAATACGGATATAATATATTATATATTATATATATATTAAAAATTGTATGAGTACTTATCTGGAAATCAATTATATATGAACCATGGCCAGTTCATATCAAGCTTTCACTACACCACTTATGGGGCTGTCACACTACGATGCTTCTCACCGGCGACCCGTCGACGTGTGGTAATTTTGGGCGAAACTTAGGGAAACGTCGAGACACGCTGAGCGCGTTATGCGCGCGTCGGTACAAGTTGGTACACTAGCTTTGACGTTGATGGTCGGCGGACAACGTTGGCGCGCGTTATTGGTCACTGAATGTTTTCAACATGTCAACAACAAAAAACGACCGACAGCGCGCGTCAACGCGTGGGTTCCAATATTATGGCGACGTCAGACGAACATCGCCATCGCTGGAATATCGTTATGGGAACGCTAGGCAGTCGCCACGCACGCTGGACGGTCATTCCCACACGTTGCGCCAAACTGGGCCATTGCTGTTTATGCCGTAGCAACATCTAAGGCCATATGAAGACGTCACGCCAAACTTTTTTTCCTCACGCGTCGACACCCGTTGGCCGTGCGCGAATAACGCGCCATGCTGACGCCGAACCTTTTCCCCAAACCGCCGAAAAGTTGGGCGTTTCTCGACGCGTAGAAGTTATTTTGCGCGCTGGCGGCACGCCGGCGAGACATCGTAGTGTGACAGGCCCATTACTGACACTCCGCCAGTCATCTACTGATCAGGCCTTCTGCCTCACCTTCTGGCGCCACCTCCCGCATCCTCCTCGCCTGTCTCTGCCTCACGCCTGTACCATTCGCTCTAATATTATAATTATATAATATGTATATGAATAGCGATAAGCCCCTTTATCGCGGGTAATAAGCGCTATAGTGGGTCCTTCGCCCACCCTCTCATGGGGAGGGGATGGGTGACCAGCATGCACCTCGCCCCCGCCTCCTCTGGGGGGCTGCTTTCGGCACTTCGTCAGAAGCAATTATATATATAGATGAACCTCAATCCAACGGACACCGATGCAACGGATGCCGGATCCAATGGACACAATCCGCTGGAGTGAATATCTGGTCCGAACGTTTAAAACTCCCGGGTGAAGCGAACTGAGACCACTACTTGAGTAAGCATTTACATCCTAGCGACATCTAAGGTCATATTAGGACGGGTACTGACTTGTGCCATGTTGTTTACGTGTCTGGTCCCCTGTTTTCCACATTATCACTATGGCACCTATAGATAAAGCAATTTCATCACTGCAACAGACAAACGGCTTTAATGGACAACTGCTCCCCCCCTATTAGTCCGTTGGATCGAGGTTCATCTGTATATATATATATTTATAATGTTAGACATGGCTACATTGTATTATGTTTAATTCTCACCATTGTCGACCATGAATACAAACATACTTAATTCCTTCATTTACTGACAATGATGATGCAACTGCTTTGTTATATTGGGTATGTGCTAGCTATGGGCTAGTTTTGCATTTCGGTGTGGTCTGTCTTCAGAAAACAGCTCCGCTTGCACACCAGCTCGAGGGGATAAATGTTTGCAATCTATTATCTGACGGCATGCTGATGATAGGGTAGGTGAGTACAGTTGAGACGGGTAGGAGTTAGAGGCTTTCCTGAACAGACATGCTGAGGTGAGGAAACCATGGAAGGATTGGCGAGGCAAACCTGATGGAATGTCGGAGGAGGGATATATATGAAGAACAGTGAGACAGTGAAGGTGTGTGCGGTGGAGTGGGTATTTGTAACTTTGTATGTCCTGATATAGCAGGTTTTCTTTTCATTTGAGATGGCGGAGATAGTCACCTTAAACAAAGATGTTATAAAATTGAAAAAAATGTCAGCATATTGAAAAATTGTTCGAACATGGGAAGGGTTCGCTGATCACAATGGTCGGTGAAGGCAGGTACTACTTCAGTGTTTTGTTGGTATTTTTTTGTTTGTTGTTGTTTTTTTTCTCGCCGAGAATATGGCCTATGCTGCCAACACGGCGCAAAGCAACCACCAATCATTCAATCAACTGTGTTTCTGTGTATATACATGTATGTAGAAAATGCCATTGAATAGACTGTCTGTGGGAATATTGCCACAGTGCTTTTAGCTATGCACCTGATATACCCCAGACAATTATAGACTGTAGTGAATGGTAGCATCTGGCCTGAAGTCATTACAGCCTTACCTCTGATCTACGTCGCTCGCTATTACCACCGAATACCTCAGCACATCGAACGTCCGTCTTGCATGCAAACGAGTATAATCACCTGTTTCTCTAGATCTGAAGATGAAAGAGTCCATTTGTGGCCTGATTTGAAAAGAATGGTGCAAAGTGTGTTCCTTCTTAATGTAATATGTGCTACTAGATAATGTGTGTTTTATTACATTCATTGATTAAGGGGACCAGACGGGATGACCGAATGAGTTAGGGCGTCTGTCTCCCGTGTTGCTAGATCGTGGTGTCGTGGGTTCGAACCCTGGTCGAGTCAAACCAATGACTTAAAAATTGATACTTTTTGCTTCCTAGCCTGGTGCTCGGCATTATTAGGATACGGCAAGGACTGGTTGGCTCAGTGTCAGGATAATGTGACTGAGTGGGATATCAGGTCATGGTGCTGGTGGCCTGATCTTCCATTGGGGCAGCACTATAAGGTTGCCGTGAGTGCGCGCTGTCACAAGTCGGTAACTGTCCTGATATGACCTTAGATGTTGCTAGGACGCAAAACAACAGAAAACAAACAAAAACAAAATGATTAGGGGAGGACAATTTCAATCATGACTAATCCATCTGTATTATTCCACTGCTTCTTGTCCTATCCTTGAAATGCCGAGTGCAGGTTATGCCAAGGGGCATGGAAAGTCTTGAACAGTCTTGACCTTCATTTACCCCATTTCAAGGCATTGAAAAGCCTTGAGGTTAACCTCTTTTGGGTAATTAGTCTTGAAAAACCTTGACTTCCATCCAACTGTCCCCACTGATCTAAATTAGTCCAAAATCGCCATTCACCATGATTGTTTTTTCCTGAAATCAAAATGAATATAGTCTTTAATTCCTATCAAAAACAGACTTGAATAGCATTGAAATATCCTTGAATTCAATATCTTCACATGTCTACGGACCCTGTGAGTGTCAGGCTTGGTAGGGACAAGTATATATGTTTACGTCACAGGTTTGACTCATCCTGTGAGTGTATCCTTACTTACAAGACATGCCGGTACACAGGTACAATGGGTAACACAATATCATGTGCCGCTTCAGCTCATAGGCTATCACAAGTTGTATCACTGGAATGTGATATTCTAATATGGGATAGGTGTATCACATATCGCATATATCTGTTTATAACATGCACCCTCCCCCACCCACACCCACACCCACACCCACACCCACACCCTCATCCTAGGCCCTTCTCAATCCATCACTAATATAATGACCCATGGCCAAATAAAACCGATGACTTAAATAAGTTTTCTCTTCATTATCTAGCCTGGCACTCCCTACTACTAGGATAGACCGATGAGGAATGAGTATGACCAGCTGCCCAGGATTGAAATTCACCCCGATTAATCAATGAATGTAACTTGGTTTTTTAATATTAAGAAAACAACAACAAAACAAAGAGTACCTGGGCCCACTTCCCATGCGGGTGACCACCAACAGTATTGGCTACAGTCTGATCACTGCGGACATAGATTATAACACCGCAACAAACTCAATCTCACCCACTCTTGTTCTGGTAGGCAGGTGCTGCCTGGCCACCTTTACCCCTCTCACACCATGACCCTGACTGCTCCTTTTCATTCCGGCTTTACTGTTACCAGCTATATTTGTACAGCCGACATAACATGGCCATGATCAGTAGACAACTGCTCATACAAGCCCCCTCCTCTACTTATGCTGGTCCACCGTCCTGATACGACCTTAGATGTTTCTAGGACGTAAATCAACGAACAAACATGCTGCTCCATATCTGCACCCTCTTACCAAACTAGATCCTTCTATCATTGGATGAAATGAGCGCATACATGTTCATTCGTGGTCATTGTTGAGGGCATTGGTAACTGACACACAGCATCCGCCCACAGCAGAGGGCGGCCAGAGGGGGGGGGGGGGGCAGGGGGGCAGGGGGGCGGGGGGGCAGGGGGGCAAGGGGGCAGGGAGTGGAGCTACACACAGAACCACATCCACCAGGGGTCCATCCAATCACAGCTAGTCACCAGAAACACACCCACTAACTCATCCCAAGCAAACCAGCCAATCACAGCCCACTCACATCACCAATCCCTATCTCCAGGAATCCAACACCATTATATGGTCACTCTCAGTCGCACAGGATACAAGGTCACACCTCTTCTCTACCCACCCACCCACACCTCTGCCTGATCAGGTGTGATAAACCACCCATCAGATAAATAACAAACAAACAAAAGATACAAAATGATTTATCGATTGACTATGACTGTGCCTTGTTTGCTAAAGGCCCTGTCACACTATGATCTAACGACGTCAGCATAGGGAGAACCTGAAAAACGTAGAACTTCTCAGTGTAGTATGCAAATTTTGGCACAAGTTGAATGTGGATGCAGCGTAGTTGACGAGCGCATAACATTGGTAAAGCGTAGTGATAGGGTCATTCAACGAGAGAGGACAACGTAATGACGTTCAAGGAACGTTATGTATGTTATTCCATCGCCAGAAGTACGTTGCTTTACGGTTTGTGACATTACATACGGCATGACACGGTGGTGAAATGCTGAACATATGTTGAATGTACGTTCGGCATACGTTCTCGTGACGTTCTCGTGACGTTCCCATTACGCCGCGTGGACATTTCCACCGGCTTTAATGTGGGTCAACGTAGTGGAATGTAGTGGAATGTAGTGAGCAGCGTTTGACTAACGTCCGTTTAATGTCATTGACGTTCACCGAACATGTACAGAACATACAGCGAACATAAACCCTTTCGTTTGAGTTACATCAACAGTTTTGAACAGGTTCAAAACCTTGATGCGCCCCGACGTAACACGACGTAATGTGACATAGCTCGACATCAGTCTAACATCATTCTGACGTCATCATAACATAACCCAACGCGTGTCAACATAATGATGAAAAGTGACCACATCAGGGTTACGTTGGCTCGTTACGTCGTAGTCTGAGATGGGTATTACATGCTGCACTCTGATTTTGATGATGATCATATGACAAACTTGAATGATTATCGATTTGATTCATGATTGATATATAATAATAAGATGGACATATGTTTGGTAGCACTGTCTTGTCTGTCGTCATGTTAGCATGTTCGCACATCTTCATATTACTCGCTTGATATGTGAGACACCCTTGTCACAGAACTCAGATACAAACACATTACCGGCGTGCGAGCTGATGACCTTGACCCGCATAGCAATAACAGTAATGTTTATTCCCTATCCGTTCGTCTCGCTATCTGTGCCTGGGTCATCATTGTTACGATATGCTATTTAAGATATTTTTGGCCAACATTGACCTTTCCTGATAAATAGTGTCAGCTTTGTTTGAGCTCTTCTTCTTACTTTTCTGGCCACTGACAATACCAATCGTGCGCGATTCAAATTTCCCTGATTAATCAATGAATGTAACTTTTGTCTAATAAAAAATAAACAACCAAACCAAGGAGTACCCTGGTACACTTCCCGCTCGGTGACTACCAAGAGCTGACTACTGTGGTAATAGATTACAGTACCACAACATCAATCTCACCCACTCTTGTTCTGGTAGGCAGGTGCTGCCTGACCACCTTTACCCCTCTCAGACCCCGACCCCAACTGTTCCTTTTCATTCCGGCTTTACTGCTACCAGCTATATTTGTACAGCCGACATAAGATGACCATGCTTGGTAGACAACCTCTCATACAAGGCCCTGATCCCCACTTATGCGCCTCCAACCCTCCACCCAGCCACCCACCCACACCCAATGTACACTAATACAAACTAGATGTATACAGCACACATAACACGACCACTCATACAGACCCACACCCACCGTCCTCCACACCCACCCTCCCTGCACCCACCCAGCCTAGCTGTATGGATACAGCTCACATAACACTCAGAAATACCGACATCCCTCCTTCCTCAGCCCTACCACTTCATCCTCTGGCATCCGCCGCCATCCAAAATCCCCGACATCCCCCCCCCCTCAGCCCCGTCATCTCCCGACATCCCAAACCATATCTCACCATCCATCGCCATTACACCGCCACCCCCCGCCATCCCTGCCATCCCCAACCCCCCACCGTCACCCCGCTCTTCCTCGCCCATCTCCTCCCCCTCCCTCCCCACCCCTCCCCACTCTCCCATTCTGCCCTTGCCCCCCTGCCCCCTCCACCGCCCACCTCCACCACACCCCCTCTCCACCCTTCCCTCCCTTCCCTTCCCACCCTTTCCCCACCATCCCCCGTCCACCTCACCCCCGCCATCTCCCCCCCCTCTCCCCGATGTCCCTCCCCCATTGTCTCGAGCTCTCCCACCGCCTGTCTCCCCCTGCCCGCCTTACACCCCCCCCCCCCCTTCTCCATCCCATCCCCTCCCCGCCCCCCCCCCCCTCCCCTCCCTCCCGCTCACTCTATATGCTAACCCGGGCTGCTGGCAGAGCTGGTTGTGCAGGCATGGAGCTGATCCATCTCAGCCCGTCACTCCATCCTCCAGCATCCACAAGTGGCTGTGTCTGGGTCCGCTCCCTCACCAACAGTCGTATCTATGTGCCTCCAGTGTGTGTGTGTATGGGGAGGGGGGTTGATGGGCTGGTGGTAGGAAAGCGGCGTTGATGTGAGTTCTAAAATTATAACGCAAACACAGAAGAAAATTCCCGAGAACCCAGTGAACGGCTAAGATCACTATCACCTCTCCCCCCCCCCAACAAAATAAGAAAACCCCAACAAAACCCACATTGCTTATATATACGGGGATGATTTTAATCAATATCCAATTAACAGGTAACCTGTATGTTATTTTGCCAATCTATAACCCGTAAGACATTCTGCCCTCAGTCCTTTTACTATTTTGATTATACGGCCGGGCGCGGTGGCTGAATCGGGTAGAGCGCAGACTTCCTGCGTGGAAGGTCAGAAGTTTGATTCCCAGGCGAGTTAAATCAATGAGGTACAAAGTTGATACTTGTCGCTACCTAGCATGGCAATCTGCATTACTAGGATCGCGCAAGGACTGGTTAGTTCAGTATCAAGATAATGTGACTGAGTGGGAAATAGGGTTATGGTTTCGAGGAGCCTGGTATCCCAGTGTGATAGCATTATGAAGTTGCCATGAGTGTACACTATCACCACAATTCGGTATATGTCTTGGTATTACCTTAGATGTTGCTCAGACATAAAACCCTAACAAACAACAACATTTTGATCATTTTCAGTTTCACAGAGCTGCTGTTGCTAGCAATACTGTGTCCCACTCTCGACCCCAGACATAATACCCCAACAAAAAACAACATTTTGATAATTTCCAGTTTCATGAAGCTTCTGCTCGTAGCAGTACCGTGCCTGAATCTCGGCCCCAGACATAAAATCCCAACAAAAAACAACATTTTGATCATTTCCAGTTTCACGGAGCTGCTGCTCCTAGCAATACCGTGTCTGACTCTCGGCCCCGGACATAAAACCCCAACAAATAACAACATTTTGATCATTTCCAGTTTCACGGAGCTGCTGCTCCTAGCAATACCGTGTCTGACTCTCGGCCCCAGACATAAAACCCCAACAAAAACAACATTTCGTTCATTTCCAGTTTCACGGAGCTGCTGCTGCTAGCAATACCATGTCCGCCTCTTGGTACCCAATCAGCTATTACAGAAAGTTAGCTGCCTCGCTTTTGCGACGTGGAATGTGGGACCGGAAATAGGCATGATTGAGAAGCTGTCGACTCATCGAGCCTGCACAGGAAGCGGGTTCATGGTGGCGGCGCGGGGTGTGCGTCGCTCCAAGAAGTGTCGGCTAGAGGGTGGAGGCGTAAGGCAAAAACAGGGTGGTGTCAGTGATTTGGGAACGTGGGGGAAAGTGGATGCGTGTGTGTGCGTTATGTATGTGTGGGTTGTTTGTTTGTTTGGGTTGTATGTCCTACCAACATCTAAGCTCATTTTAAGATGGGTACCGACTTGTGACAGTGCACACTCATGACAACTTTATAGTGGTGCTCCACTGGGCTGTCCCACCATTCTGCCGGAACGATGACTCCATTTCCCACTCAGTCACAGTATCGTGGAACTGAGCTAACCAGTCTTTGCCGAGCATTAGGTAGCGACAAGTTTCAATTTTGTGAGCCATTGGTTTGACTCGGCCGGAATTCAAACTCCCGACCTTCTACGCTCTAACCATTCGACCACCGGGCCCGGTATGTGTGTTTGTGTGGGGGAGGGCGGCCGGGGGGGCCGGGGGAGGTGGGCGGTAGGGGTAGGGGGAAGGGGGCTGTAAAGGGGTCCTTTGTTGTTGCTATCTCTAACCACCGGCAGAATGATCCCAGATGGGAACATAACTGTTTGTTTGTTGGTGTTTTTCATCGTAGCAGAATCGAATCTCCATATCAGAACGGGTTTCTACAGGATACCGGGCCTTTATAGTGATGCCATAGTAAGAGACTGGGCTACCAGCACTATTGCCTGATGTCATACTCCAATTCAGTAACATTGTCTTGACACTGAGTCGGTTAGGTACTATAACCCGATATTGCAGTCAGTCACATTATCTTGATGCTGAGCGAACCGGTTCTTGCCCTATTATATTAACGCCCGAGGGCCAGGCTAGCTGGTGACAAGTCTTGCGTTGTATGGAGTGACTATTGTCACGGTACCATGTCCCTAGTGCGAGATTCTATAGTCACAATACCGTGATGGCAGTAGATTATTCTACAACCCCGGTTCAACTCCGGGTTAGGGTTAGGGTTAGGGTTAGGGTTAGATATTTGGGTAGGCATTGACTGTAGACTTCAGATCTAAAAGAATGGTACCATGATGCCATTGTCACAGTATTGTTATGCTAGGTTGCTACACTGCTGTGAGCATACCATGATTTTAGAGGATTCCATATTTTTAACGGCATTAATTTGACTCAGTCAAGCTGTCTAATCCGGAATCCCAAAGTAAACTTTTCACTTGTTGCGATTCGGCCGCAATGCAAATAGCAAATTGGTTATGTGCGTGATGTTTTCAAGACAGAGCGGTGTCTACAGTGAAGAGCCACCTCCTGTTTTCTAATAGAAAGGCACTCAACCACACAAGCCTCGCCCCGTCCATCAGTGCTGGGCTGCTGTCAGGCATGCGCACTCGTGATTAGATCCTGCTGGACATCTGAGCTAGCATCAACCACCTACCTATCAAACCAGCCACCCAGCCAACCAGCCAACCAGCCAACCAGCCACCAGCCAAAAAGCCAACCAGCCAACCAGCCAACCGGCCACCCAGCCAACCAGCCAACCAGCCAACCGGCCAACCGGCCAACCGGCCAACCGGCCAACCGGCCAACCGGCCAACCGGCCAACCGGCCAACCGGCCAACCGGCCAACCGGCCAACCGGCCAACCGGCCAACCGGCCAACCGGCCAACCGGCCAACTGGCCAACCAATTTGCTGTATTCTCTCTTCCTATGAATCTTGTTAATCTCGATCGCAGAAGATGGAGTGGCTAGTTGCCTTGTCATGTTAGCTGTTTGTGGCTAGCCTTAATTATGTTAGTTTTTTTTGTGTGTGCCACGTTTGCGACATTTTGCCATGTACCTACCCCCCATGCGCTACTGTTTGTAGGCATACTCAGTTTACGCTGTGACTTTGCGCAGTCATTGTATGAGGTCATTTGAAGAATTGTTAGTAGTTAGGTTCGATGGCTGAAATACCAGTGCTCAGGCGCTGACAAATGTCCTATTCAGATGAATAAAATACCTTACCAAAAGAAAAAAAATGATGGTCGTGAGTGCACAGTCTGATAAAACTATCAAATTATCAAAAGGAAAACACTAATCTAGATTTGAACGTACATATCAAAATTAGATACTATAGAATTTTTTTAAGTATTTGTTGTTATTTAGAAGGGCATACAAATTAAATGTAATAGAATATGTTCCTGTTGAAGCCTAGTGATCAGAATTTTGGCAAGCAGGCCAAAATTAATTTTTGCACATTTGCTCTTCAATTATCTCCAAAGTTAACCATTTTACATCAAAGTTACTTGAAGCTCATGCAAGATATATCCTAATGATCAACATAATATATTGATCTCAGGAAATGATAGAACACTCAAAAGAAACGGACTATGCAACTTTAATCTGGTGAAATAAGAATGTGCAGATTGATGGAGTTGAGTTGGCACTGTCAAATTCGGAAGTTAGCCGCATGACTGGTAGTACACCTTGACAGTCAGTTTCATTGGTTCGATTCATATGGTCTGACATTCGATGCATATGGAGAAACATGCATATAGTTTGGGTCATTGTTTGGTAGTGGATTTCTATTGATGTTGTGTGTAGTCAGTGGCAGGTGTGAAAGTATGACGTCTGAAGACTTTGACTTCTGGATACTGAATGACTTTATTCCCCTCCAGGGCTCAAACCATAGCTGGCCAAACTTTTCCATGATGTCATCTCATTTGCATATATTACAGATGTGTCTAGACATCTAGACGTCTATTATGCATATATCACAGCAGGAATTTTGGATAGATAGTTGGGGAGGAGGAGGGCGAGAGTGCCCCGATGTTTGGTGTGGACAGAAGGGGGATGAGTAGGTGGAGGGGAGGGTGTGGGGGGTTTATTGTTGGAGTTTTAAGTCTTGGCAGCATCTAGGGTCATATCCGGACAGGAACTGACTTGTGACATCTGTAAATTGTATGGGCTCATCCATCAGGTGGGTGCCTCCATGGGACCAACCAGCTGAACCCAGACTTAAATGTGTCCTATGTATACACATTTATGAATATAGATATGTGCATTCCTAGTCACATGAATATATACCTATAGCTGTATATCTGTGACTATATTGAGATGTTTTGGATCTATGTATATATATAAATACTTCAACAATATTTAATATTCCAATTTCTAATAAGATATTAACAGCTAAAGTTCACAATCACTTGTTTGTAAATTGTATACTGCCCAGAGAGACACTATTTATATATTATATCATATTAATTGGTATTAACCCAAACCTTGTGTTTGTGTGTATATCTCATACTGCCTAGGAACATATTATATGTATATACCGTATTGTCACGGGTTAATGCCCTGGGCATTTAAATTAGCAAGTCACTGAAGTGGGGGGTGGGCGCTTACCCACAGATGGGCTTTTAAGGGGTGGGCCTTTATGCAATATTGTCCAAGTAGAGGGTGGACGTTAACCCACACATGGGTGTTAACCTCCAAGAATACGGTAATATATTATTGCACTTCAATATAATAACAACTGATTTTCCGTTCATCTGATACTGTTCTTAGCATTTCTATCAATCAATCAATAGTTTTGTCCTCTAGTCGACGGTTGGATGCGATGGTTCTCCAGTTGTCCCGATGGTGTGCTGTTCTGATAGACTGTGAATAATTCAAGCCTGACCACTGTGAAATATTTGTAAACCATGATGTTTGTGGTCTCCCTCTCCCTCTGCTGCCATTCACCTTCCCTTCCAACAATCTACTGTATATTGAACTCTGACGAATGATGCGGCCAAAATAAATAAATTTCTTTGTCTGTATAGTGGCAAATAAGCGTTTCTTATTTTTAATTTTTCTGAGAACTTCTTTGTTGGTGATCTTCTTTGTACATGACATTTTCATCATCCTTCGATAAGTCCACATCTCAAATGCTGCTAAACGTTTCTACATTTTCTTAGAGATTGTCCATGTCTCAGCCCCATACATTAGAGTAGACCACACATAGCACTGAAGAATACGCTTCCTTGTATGTATTAATATCTTACTTGATGTTAACACTCTATACATGTTGGAGAATGTTGGTTGGGCTATTGTTATCCTTCTCTTAATTTCTTCCTCACATCTCCCATCATTTGTAATCTTTAGTCTGAGATATATGAATTCGGATACTTGTTCTATGTTTGTGCCATCTATGGTTATATTGATATTTGGTTTATCTGTATTTTTACATATAACCATTGTTTTGGTCTTCCTGGCATTCATCTTCATGTTGAATAGTATTCCAGCTTTATTGATTCTATTCACAATATGTTGTAGGTTTTTCTCACTGTCTGCTAGTATTACACTCTCATCGGCATATCTAAGATTGTTGACGTTCATGCCACCAATTGTCACTCCCTTGCAATCTTTAATGTGTCTGAAAATCATCTCTGTGTAAAGGTTAAAAAGACATGGTGACAATACACACCCCTGTCAAACTCCTCGTTTAATCACAACTTCTTCCGATAGGCCCTTCTATATCCATTTCTATATCCAAGTAAAATACAAACATAAAGGTCCGTGAGCTGGGCCTGCATTTAATTCTGGCTGTGGGAAATGAAGTAGCGTTCCCAGACGTGCAATATAATTGTGTAACGTTGGGCTTCTGGGACACATATGTATATGTAGTAGTCGGTACGGAACTGTCAGGCAAGGAACCAAATAGATAGCTACAAGTGGCAGGTAGGATCATTGCATCAGGGAGCCTAGGTGATTTAATGGTTACCACACTAGCCCAAGAATGGCAAGAAGTGTGGCTACGAATCCTGCTCTAGACGCAATATTTCCCATTTTCATCAACCCACCATGACACTGGTGCTGTGACCAGGATCCTCTACCAGCTATGTTTTGTATGGTTCTTGAAGCTACCCTGGATATGTAAGTGCATTGTTTGTGTGTATGTAACTGTAAGCAGTAATTTACAGACATTCGGAAGTTATGCCTAGTACTCTAGGAAAGAAGTGTTACCGTATATACCCTATTGTAGATACACTTCTGGGGAGCCAATATGTATATGTAGGTATCTAGGCATGCAGGTATTGTAATACCTCAGGGAGTTTGATGCCCCTGCCCTGCAGAGTTATAAACCACTGCCTTGTGGTAGAGGGTCTTGACAGAACCGAAGGTTAAGGGAGCAAACCCTAAACAGAAATCCATGTCACTGTGGCAGCATTAAGGGCGGTTGATGTATGGAATTCCCAACATCTCCCGACCAGCCACTGCAGGGACAAATAGTTTTGCGCCTGTCTGGACATGTTCTTGCCGGTGTGAAACCTCTATTTGCTCCACGAGAGAGTGCTGCTGGTAACTTGCAAAAGCCAGCAGCACTTCAAGACTTTTGCAGGCAGCTTACATGAAATGTACAACCACACAAAACACCATACCGGAGAGCGGCAGTCAAGTAATGAAAGCAGTCTTTGTCGCATCGCGACCGACAGCATGATGATGATGATGATGATGATGAACTGTAAGCATTAAAATACTTTTGGATGTACACTATTTAAGAGCCCTACAATTGTAGGGAGACTAGTGTAGTATTCTGCACTCACCTGTCAGGCAAGGAGTCACATGACAGATATATGTGGACAGGGTGATTGTATCAGGGAACCTAGATATCATAGCGGTTAACATTCTAGACCGGAATGGTAAGACAAAAGAAATTATTGCTTTCAGTGAATATGGCATTTGTTGCAGTCACTTTGAAACCACCAATCAATCAAATCAATCAATCAATTGATTACCCGATTTGCTTATATATATCCCATAATGCCTAGCCGAGGTATCCAGGTAACCATCGGGTCTACTTAGCCTCAAGTTTTACCAAAGACCCTATAATACTAAGACGGCTCACTCCCTATCTCTCCCATGGTAATGTAAATTTTGCAGTGCCACCTTGTGGTGGGTTTGATCAGCCCGGCTGCTGGTTGGTGTTTCACATGTAAACACATACAATTATATTATACATGAGATAGGTAAGTATGAATACTCATCAATATGAAATTGCTATGAACAAATACACATCATCACCAGCATCATCATCATCATCACCATCATCACACATCTTTCACATTCATATATACATTTATACATATAATATAGCAACTGTTTAACCAAGAGAACAGCCAGCGCACCAAGTGGTGGGTTTGATCATTTTGATTACACAGTACAGGCTGAGTGAGCCGTCTTATTATTATAGGGTCTTTGGTTTTACACAACCAGGGTCCGTACAGGGCCTGGAACGTCTTGAAAAGACTTGAACTTCATTTGCCTCATTTCAGCGCCTTGAACAGCCTTGGATTTAACCTATTTTGGGTAATTAGTCTTGACAAACCTTGAATTCCATTAAACTGTCCACATTTATCTAAATTAGCCTAAAATCGCTATTCACCATTGTATTTTTTAGTGTATTTTTTCAGAAATCCAAATGAAAATAGTCTTGAATTCCTACCAAAAACATCCTTAAAAAGCCTTGAAATAGCGATGAATTCCAGATCATCACATGTTTGCCGATCCTGCACAACTCCAAGCAGTTCCGGTTTTTTCTATGCAACAGAAAGAAACACCCACAAAACACCCTCCCCCCCCCCCCCCACATATAAGTGAGCCGCACCTTGCACGCGTTCAGGGCGCAGTGTCGGGTTGTGAATTATTTGTGAACGGGTCCCTTGACGTCTATTGAGATTGAAGAACCGCGTCTCCGTGTGTAAGTCTCCTGGCCAGATGGGATTAGGCGTTATTTATGGTTGGTTGCACAGGCTGGCACACACCCATTCTGCACCCTGCCGCAGGCAGCGAGCAGTGGCATGGTCATGTGTTCACGGCACTGGGACACATTCTTTTAGGCGATGACTGAAACGCATCTCAAAGCTGACTCCGCGACATGGTGTAGGCTCCATGCTAGACCAGTTCGCGTAGACCCTATTGTGTGCAACTACTTGGGGAGTCGGCAGTTATTATCTCGACGTTTGTTTGTTGTTTTACGTCCTAGCAACATCTAAGGGCATATCAGGACGGGTACCGACTTGTGACAGTGCGCACTCATGGCGACTTTATAGTGCTTCCCCACTGGGAGACCAGGCCACCAGCACCATGACCTGATATGCCACTCAGACACATTATCCTGACACTGAGCCAACCAGTACTTGCCCTATCCTCATGATGTTGAGTGACTGGCTAGGAAGCAATAAGTATTAATTTTTAATTCATTGGTTTGACTCAACCGGGGTTCGAACCCACGATCTCATAGTCTACCAACACGGGAGACGAACGCTCTAACTCATTCGGCCTTCCTGTCTGGTCTTATCTCGACATAAATGAGGTTTAATTGTGTATCATTTAATGTGTCAGAATATATAATTCTTTGGCTAGAGGAACTGAACCCTCTAGCCAACAAACAAAGAATTGTCAGCAGTACAGTGAGTACAACGACCACTGAGGCGTGAGCGAGTAGGTTGTTGTTGGTGTTGTTTTACGTCATACCAACATCTAAGGTCATATCAGGATGGGTACCGACTTGTGACAGTGCGCACTCATGGCACCTTTATAGTGCTTCCCCACTGGGAGGCCAGGTGACCAGGACCCAGACCTAATATCCCACTCACTCACATTATCCTGACACTGAGCCATCCAGTCCTTGCCCTATCCTAATACTGCCGAACACCTGGTTAGGAAGCAACAAGTATCAATTTGTAATTCAGTGGTTTGACTCGACCAGGGTTCTAGCTCACGATATCATGGTCTACCAACACAGGAGACAAATTCTCTAACTCATTCGGCCACCCCGTCTGGTCTTATCTCGACATAAATGAGGTTTTATTGTCTATCATTTAATGTGTCAGAAGATATATTCTTTGGCTAGAGGAAATGAACCCTCTAGCCTATAAACAACGAATCTTCAGCGGTACAGTGAGTACAACGGCCGCTGAGGCGAGTAGGTTGTTGCTGGTGTTGTTTTACGTCCTAGCAACATATAAGGTCATATCAGGATGGATACCGACTGGTGACAGTGCGAACTCATGACAACTTTATAGTGCTGCCCCACTGGAAAACCAGGCCACCAGCATCCTCACCTGATATCCCACTCAGCCACATTATCCTGACACTGAGCCAACCAGTCCTTGACCTATGCTAATAATGCCGAGCGCCAGGCTAGGAAGCGACGAGTACCAATTTTAAAGTCATTTCTTTGACTCCACCAGGGTTCGAACCCCCAACCCCAGTGCATTTGGTTGGTTGGTGGTGGGTGGGCACAAATTATGTGTGGAAATGAAAATGTGGTATTTGAGAGAGCCAGCTTTGTTTGAGGGATAAAGGTGCTATAGAACTGTGCAGTAGATCCTCCTGGAGATAGCTGCCTGACATGCATGTTTTATGGTCGAAGCGCCCGGTAGGTGGTCGGCGACTAACATATGTGTAGATAACGTTAATAGCTGTATTAGTCACTGGGGGTATTTAGCCCTCAGGGGCCTGGACTGCGCCCAGGTAATTAACCCCTTATCAGGCGGGCTGGCATCTGATAGTGGGAATGTGTAGAAGTCAGGGATGGAAGATCTCCGCGATTTCGCAGATTTCCCGATTCTTTTATATTTACTGATGATCTTTTAAGTTGCATAGTCCGATACTTTTGAGTTTCTGTCATTTTCTGAGATAAATATATTACGTCGATCGTTATAATCTACCTTACTTTAGTTTGAAGTAACTTTTATTTTAAATGTCTAACTTTTGAGATATTTGAAGTGCAAACACACCAAATTAATGTTGGCAAGCACACCAACACTCTGACACCATAGGCTTCTGCAGTAACAGGTTCTGTTAATTTGATTCAGTACCCCCTTTGATGCTTAATAATTGCAACAGTGTCTAAGCTAGAGATGTATAATCAAATCTAGATAAATGTTTTGGTTTTGAAAAGTTGATGTTTTCATCGGACTCTGCAGCTGTATGCACAGGGCTAAGGAATCTGGATGCATATGACAACAGTTTGGTGTGAATCCTGTCCTTATATGACCTTAGATGTTGTTAGTACAGAAAACCCAAGCAAGAATGAGTTATATATGTGCGATAATATAGGCACAACAAGGATAGTTGATTCCTGACTTTCCGCATTTTCCCCTGATTCCCTGATAGTGCTAATCGTGTGGGGCAAAATCTGCGTCGTCGCAGAAATTTGCCATTGGTATACTAATCTTGGCTTGATTTCCACCATTTTTATTGGAGACCACTTTCATCGCTAAAAGCGCATCATTCCAAAAGGATATCGCCAGTGGCTAGTCACAGAGTGAGTAGCCCCTTTGTATGATATTGTTAATTCTGAGATGTATAGTCCAGAGCCTTGTCCTGTACGCAAGCATTGCATCAATTATGAAGCTAATTTCGTTGAATGTAGCGGAGTGATTAGCTGGTGATTGAGTGAATTACTGTTCTTGTAGGCCTCTGACCGGACGCGGTGGCTGAATCGGTAGAGCGTATGATTTCTATGCAGAAGATCCCAGAGTTTGAATCGCAGTCAGGTCAAACCAGTTACTTATACAATCGACCGTTGTCGCTACCCAGCTTGGTGCACAGTATTACGAGTATAGGGCAAGGGCTGGTTAGCTCAGCGTCAGGATAATGTGACTGTGTGGGAAATCAGGTTATGGTGCCGATGCTCTGTTATCCCATTGGGACAGCACTAGTTGTTTTGTTGTTGTTGGTTTACGTCCTAGCAACATATACGGTCATATGAGGACGGGTACCGACTTGTGACAGTGTGCACTCATGGCGACTTTATAGTGCTGCCCCACTGGAATACCTGGCTGCCAGCACCATGACCTGATATCCCACTCAGTCACAGTATTCTGAGACTGAGCCAACCAGTCCTTGTCCTATCCTAATAATGCCGAGTGCCAGGCTAGGAAGCAATAAGTATCAACATGGGTGACGGACGCTCTAACTCATTCGGCCATCCCGTCTGGTCCGAGACAGCACTATATATTCGGCATGAGTGCGGTAGCCATGTTGATATTACCTTATATGTTGCCAGGACGTAAAACTCCAAAAAACAACCAACTGTCCACAAGACTTCCTGGAATGACCTTAAATGTCGCGAGAACAAACAACAACCGACAAGCAATAAACAACGAACCCTGAAGGGCCGTCCTGCCTTTGCTGGTGCCTGGGTGGTGCCTTTGCTGGTGCCTGGGTGGTGCCTGGCTGGTGCCTGGCTGGTGCTGGGGGCTGCCTGTCGTGCTTACACCGAGGTCCGCCCGATACAGGCTGCTCTGTATGCAGTCATCCACGCGTCTGGCGGAGGTTCGATGTGTTTACATCAGTATCCGGCCAGCACAACGCACCCTGCCCCACACAGCGCCGTCACCTCACCTAGCGGCGGATGCATAATACAGCTGCGCTCTTTTCGCTGCCAGAACACTTCCCTCCCCCGCAATAAAAAGAAAGACTGCGTAAAGTTACATAGTCCGATGGAGTTGAGTTTCTGTAATTTCTCTGAGATACATATATTATTGCTTTAAGTTGAAGTAACTTTTATTTTAAATGGCTAACTTTTGAGATATTTGAAGTTCAAAGTGAAACATGTCAAATTAATTTTGGCCCACACACCAAAACTCTGACACCATAGGCGTCTGCACTAACAGGTTATATTACATTGATTCAGTGTTGTTCCTTTCTATGTGACAGCACATGCTTAGTAAATGCATCAGTATCTAAGTTCGACATGCCAAATCAAAAGTAGGTAATTGTTTTGGTTTTGAGAATTTGATGTCTGATCAGACTATGCAGCTTTAACCAGAGATGAGTATCAGTAATTCCCCACTTGACACTCAAAATATAAAATGTACACCCTGCTATCTCTCAGGGCTGTTGAATAACAACCCCTATTCTTTATTTTTCTTTGTTTCAAAGTTTTGATGATTTTAGACTATATTATATATGTGATGGAATGTTCTGTCCCCTACAAAACTCACATCTATCAATATCCACCTATTACTATATGTATATTAAATCAATACACATTTTATGCAGTTGTTTTTAGAAGGATCAAAAGTATGTTTTTCATAATGCTTTGGAAGCATTGGACACCCGCATACAATGATGCCCTGATTAACATTAGAAGGTCAGTTTCCTCCCCATCCACCCAGAGTCGTGGCGACAGGTTTTCACACCCTGGTGCTGCTGTATATAATCCGACTGGCCACTGGCCATCGGCACTTCGTGGCAAGCTAAACCGCCAGTCCACCATGCACCACGGTATTGAATCAATGAAAACTTGTCGGAATAACACTCTCACGATTTTTTCAGCCAGACACGTAACACTAAGCCATGACATTGTTAACGTTCCAGTAGGATCAGTTCTGTAACTATCCTCTTTTTCATCTAGATGAAGCTAGTGTGCAATTTGTGAACAGTAACAGTATAATCACAGGGGCCCTTCAGTCTTACTTGAACATTAAATAATTCACAGAGAACAGACGGGTTAATGGTAGACAAGCCATGAATAGTGAAATCGGACAATGATAATTGTGATTAAGTTAAGTTGGGTTGGTCCTGTTACTGGTGCTTTAATGGTAATTGTGAATAAGTAAGGTTGGGTTTGTTCTGGTACTGGTCCTTTAATAATAATTGTTAATAAGTAAGGTTGGGTTGGTTCTGGTACTGCTCCTTTAATGATAATTGTAAATAAGTAATGTTGAGTTGGTCCTGTTACTGGTCCTTTAATGGTAATTGTTAATAAGTAAAGTTGAGTTGGTCCAGTTACTGCTTGTTGCTGGTCCTTTAATGGTAATTGTGAATAAGGAAAGTTGAGTTAGTCCTGTTACTGGTCCTTTAATGATAATTGTGAATAAGTAATGTTGGGTTGGTCCTGTTACTGGTCCTTTAATAGTAATTGTGAATAAGTAAAATTGAGTTGGTCCTGTTACTGCTTGGTACTGGTCCTTTAGTGGTAATTGTTAATAAGTTAAGCTGTGTTGGTCCTGTTACTGCTCCTTTACTGGTAATTGTTAATAAGTAAAGTTGAGTTGGTCCTATTACTGCTTGTTACTGGTCCTTTAATGATAATTGTGAATATGTAATGTCGGGATGGTCCTGTGACTGGTCCTCTAATGATAATTGTGAATAAGGAAAGTTGAGTTGGTCCTGTTACTGGTCCTCTAATGATACTTGTGAATAAGTTAAGCTGGGTTGGTCATGTTACCAGTAAGGTTGGGTTAGTCCTGTTACTGGTCCTTTAATGATAATTGTGAACAAGTAAAGTTGAGTTGGTCCTATTACTGGTCCTGTAAACCTGCCATGTGTGGCTTACTTAATAACAAGTGCCTGTGTTATTGCTGTGACATTCGATCGATCAATGCTGTCATATTGAATCACGCTGCCAACTAGTAGCAGTATACGAGCGAAGCCCTAGCAGCTCTGGGTGGGTTGTCACAAGATAAAAGATTCACCCCATACTTATAGTAGAGGGGTGAACGACAATGTAGTCTAAATATGGGCAAAACTAGCTTTAGTATGGAATGGGAAGTAGAATGCCTGGCACCAGTGTCAAATGGTTACTTATATCAACACATAGTTGGTGAAATGGAAGATAATGCAAAAGGACAAGATGGCGGCCAGAGAATGCCGTTGATTTCACTTTTATATTGCATTAAAGTATATGTTTTATTATATTTTCCAACTCAAAAGTAGCAGGTAAATATGAAGACATACATAAAGAATATATTGTGCTTCTTAAATTAAGAAATTACCAGCTCAGTTAATTAACGCAGCATGTCAAAATTCTTCACCATCTTTTCTAATGGGTTGGTTTTCACCCCTGTACTGGAAGAATGGGGTGAATCTTTTATCTAGGTTGTCAGCAGCTACCCCAAAATGGGTTCTAAGTAGCAGTTTTCACTTATAAATACAGGTTCTGAGGTCTGAAATAGCCATTGTATTTAAGTCATAGTAATACATTCCATTATGGACTGTAATCGTTATCATAACAGTCCTAATTCACTTCACTATCAGACAGTGCCAGTCTCGACTAAACTGACCCTTGCTGGTAAGAAGGATCAGCAGGTGACCACATGCTATCAGGGGCAGCAGTCTTTATGGCGGACCATTCCACCCATCACTAGCGGCCCATCCCTTTCCCGCTAAAGTTTATGTTTGACCCGAGTGGGCAGTGGAAAGTAACTTCTATTCTGACCTAGGCGGAATATACTGTGAACGACCCCGAGGATTGAAGCATCTACAATGTGTGTGTCGTACCTTATTCCCAGCCCCTAGGTGAATGGAAACCGATCCATCACAGTGTTTTGAGGGACTGTGTCTAGGATAGCTCCTTCGACTCCATAAACAGTTCAGCTGCGAGGTATGTAGGAGAATTAGCCTTGAGGCTAATTCATGATTTGGAGCTGAAGTATTGAGTTCAACTATGATGCATTCTTTATATATATAATATACTATTTATATCCACATATAAATGATATATTGCATATACAGGGATGAAAGATCTCCGCGATTTCGCGGATTTCCGGGATTTTTCAATCCTGCAGCACCATCAGCGTATATTAATATGTGGTGCAGATGCCGCAGCACTATCAGCGTGTACTACTAATACATGCTTCAAACGCTGCAGCACTATCAGCATATATGACTAATACGTGCTTCAAACGGTGCAGCGCTATCAGCATATACCAATATATATATGAACCCCAACTTCCGGAAATCTTCTGCAATTCCCTGACAATGCTAAACCTATGGGAGAATATCCACATTTCTGCTTTTTTCCCCCCACAGAGACCACTTTCATCCCTCATATTTTATGTATATATATATATATATGAAGACCCAAGTTTACCTGGCCTTCAACATTAATTAGCGCAGTTGATCCCGGCAATATTAGCATTGTTTTTATATTAATATCTGAATTATGATTATGTGTGATGCTGATGATGAACCATCAGCATGGTTTTTATATTAATTTTTGAATGATGATGTATTGTAAGAATGATGATGACACTTCAGCATTAAACTCTGATTGATGATTATTGATGATGTGCTAACTATCACATAATCAGTGGTATTTGGTGTTAAATACAATTAATATGTGACGTATAAAGTAACTATGCAAATGTTAATCCTGTATGTAATCCTCCTGCTTGTTATTCTTGTTTTGTTACTCAACTCCTCCTCCTGTAACCTCCCTTTGATATGAATATTTTCCATATTTCACATAATATCTTGTATCTTGTACATGTCACACTGTACTAAGTATCTGCATGTTCTTTTTTTTTCACTCAGGTGAGTCACTGGCAAAGTGAACTGCGACAGGGCGAACGCCTGGACACAATCCCTGATCACGTGACCTGGTAGTAAGCATTATGGATTCTCAAGAAGAACATCTCAGGAAAGGGCTTCAGAAATGCTTAAGGGGCTGTCACATTAGGGTTTTTTGCGGGAGCGTATGGCGGCGTAAGCGCGTTACGTCATATACGTCGGCATACGCCGTATAAGCTACTCATACGCTACGCATACGCTACTCATACGCTACTCATACGCCGCCAGATGCCGCCAGATGCCGGCGTATGTGAAGCGTATGAGGCATACGCCGCCATACGCTTTCATAAATCCGTCCGTCCAATTTTTTTTGTGCATGCTCAAAAAAACGCGACCTATGAGGGCGTATGGCCCATACTGTCAAAAAATGTCACAGCACGCTCCCATACGCTCCCATACGCTCCTCATACGCTCCTCGTACGCTCCTCGTAGGTTCCACATACGCTCAAAACCACCCGAAAGGTCACCAAATGTCATCATAGGCTGGCACGTGCAGGACCTACGTAGGTTTTCAATACGCTCCCGCCATACGCCGTAATGTGACAGGGCCTTTATGTATATAACCGATATGTTTTATAAACACATCTATTAAAAGCTACTTTCTTTAGAGTGACCCTTGAGATGGTGCCAATATAATAGTTGTGCACCTTGCTGACGTACCTGATTTAGCCACCGGTAATGGCTAATGGCTTTCCACGACTGCGCTTAAGGGTTACTGGATTATAAGAATATAATATCATCAATGCCAGCGATAGATACATATGTTTTGTCATAGTGTAGCATATGTCCTATGTCGCATGGTGTGCCGCAGTAGCAACCACACTGTCAATATCTGCACCAACATCGTTAGCAGACTACAGGAGACAAAGTACATGCACATAGCAAACTAATTTGACACAGTTAAATCAGTTATAGTTCAGGCTGGACTGGATCAACTCCTATCCGAGGCACATACAGGACGTAAATAGCTCGTACCTTGTCGGATTCTCGGTGTTACTAGGATAGCATGCCTGTGGGATTCATTATCAGGATAATATCAGTAAGATAAGTGAATATCATGTTGATAGCATGGCATTGCAATGAGGCAGAACTATTAAACCAGACTCAGTGCTTATTTTCACAGGTAGTTAGTTACCCATTGTGAAATGACCTTAGTTGTTGATCGGGAGTGAAACCCCGATGTTGTTATAGTGTTAATGGCTGGGCACGCATGTGTTCAAATGCCCATATGTGTAGGGTTTTGAGTACGTCGGTCTGGAAGCTGTCTAACAGCAACCATCACGTGCTGTGCCTGGTGTGGTTTTAACGGCAGGTATCACATGTGTATTCAGGTGGACGGGGGAGGTGGGGCATAGGGAGTGGGAGGGTGAGGGCGATGGGGGGGTAGTTGGGGATAGCAGGGCATGAGAAGGATGAGGAGAGGAGAGCATTAGAAGGAGGAGCGGGAGGAGGCGTGGGGTGAGGAAAGGGAAGATTGAGGAGTGGAGTGAGGGGGTGAGGGGGTGAGGATGTGGGGCGGGGAGGATGGGTTGAGGACAAGGGGAGGAATGAGATTAGAAGGAGAGAGAGGAGGACAGGGAGAGCTGAGTGATGGTTTGTTTGTTTGTTGTTGTTTTACGTCCTAGCAACATCTAAGGTCATATCCTGAGTAATGGGAAGGGGCAGGGTGGGGGGGGGAGGAGAAGGGAATGAATGACGGTAGGATAGGTGAGGAGGAAGAGTGGGAAGGATGGGGACGGGAAGGAGGATGAACTGAGAAGGGATGAATGGGGGTAGAAGGAGAGTGAAGGAGGGAGGAGTGGGATGAGAGGGAAGGGAGGGGTAGATAGATAGTGAAAGGTATGGGGAACGATGGGAAGGATGACTTGGACGATGGGGATGAGGATGGAGATGGGACAGGAAGTCGGGGAAGGGCGGGGAGGAGAGGAACGGGGGGGGGAGAAGAAGAGGAAAGGTGGAGGAGGAGAGGGAGGTGGAGGAGGAGAGGGAAGCGAGGGAAGCGAGGGAAGCGAGGGAAGCGAGGGAAGCGAGGGAGGCGAGAAATATGGGGATCTGGAAGAGGAGAGGGACTGGGAGGGGCGGAGGGCAGGACTGGGGGGGGGGGAGTGGGAAGCGGGGTTGGGGGGGGGGGGGTGAGTGGGGAAAATGTAGCACAGTGGGATGGAGAGGTTGCTTGTTGCTTGTTGGAGTTTTTCGTCCTGGCAACATCTAAGGTCATATCAGGATGGGCACTGACTTGTGACAGCGCACATTCATGGTGACTTTATGGTGCTGTACCACTGGGAGACAAGGCCGGCAGCACCATGACCTGATATCCCACTCAGTCACATTATCCTGACACTGAGCCAACCAGTCCTTACCCTATCCTAATAATGCCGAGCGCCTGGGCTAGGAAGCGACAAGTATCAATTTTTAAATCATTGGATTGACTGAACCAGGGTTTGATCTGGTGGGGTTCGAATACAACGATCTAGCAAAACGGGAGGCGGACGCTCAACTCATTCGGCCATCCCGTCACGCCACCTACCACAAGCCGGTGCTGGCTCAGGCCGAGTGGGGCGGTGTGGGCCTAAGTGCCAAAGCTTGTGAGGGGCGGGACTCCCTGGCACTAACCCATGAGGCAGCCTCCCACACTGACTGCCTTGAGGTAGTGCTCACGGTGGACCTATCAGCGCCGGTGTCTTATTTGGCATTGCACCCACCACTCACCGCCCTACAGATACGCACAACCACTGCCACAGCGTTCTACCCAATGCCGCGCTTGCTGAGTAAGCAGTTAATGGTGGTGAGATGGGGGTAGGGGTGTGGGTGTGGTATTGGGTGTGGGTGTATGATTCATCTTCACCCACACCACCCCGGGCACCCTATTGAGCCCCCCTCCCCCCCCCCCCCCCCACACACACAATCTACCTTCAATGTGTCGGGCTCGACGCATGCCATCCCATAATCGCAGACCTGCCCTGTACTCCCCCCCCCCCCCCCTTGTCCGTGTCCCCCTCCGCCTCACCGCACCCCGCTCCCCTTCCTCCCCCTGCCCTGCCTTACTACCCCTCGCTCCTCCCCTTCTCCCTCCCTTCCCGCTCCCCCTCCTCCACCCCTCTCCTCCCCTTCCCTCCCCTCCACCTCCCTCCCGCCTGCCCCTAGTGCTGGCCTTTACCTTATGCTGACCAATCATCGTAAAGTACACCTACTTTTGCGACGGTAAGTGCATCTGGTAAGGCCCGCCATGACAACAGCCAGGCAACCCCCTATCCGCACCGCCACCGACATGTTTGTTTGTTTGTTGGGGTTTTTCAGTCTAGCAACATCTAAACTCATATCACAATGGGTACCGAATCGCGACAGTGCACAATCATGCTGACTTTATTGTGTTGCCCAATTGAAACACCAGGCCGCCAGCATCATAACCCAATGTCCCACTCAAGCACATTATCCTGATACTGAGCTAACCAGTCCTTGTCCTACCCTAGTAATGCTGAGCAGCAGGCTAGGGAACGACTAGTATAACTTTTGTAAGTCATTGTCTGAAAAGGAAGGATTTTTTTAACTGAGGAATGCGGTTCTCCTCACAGGAAGTCAGCGCTCTTGCTATTTGTCCACCGCGTCTGGTCCACCACCAAGACACCCACCTAAAATATGAGACAACATCCGGGTATTCTGCTTCAGTTTTTGTTTGTTTGAAAGTGAACGAAAACATTGAACCTAGGGTGAGATTTCAACCTAAAACTTCTGCTATTCGGAAGTCAGCATCATAACTATTACAGTATTTAGGCTCGATGGTTTGTGCAATCAACCTAGCTATGACCTGTGCATGTGGCATTTCCCTACAGGAGTTCAGTGCTCGCCAATAAGCCTATCCCCTGCTGGAATTGTAAGTCTTATACATGCTATATTTACAAATATCCAGGTAGTGCACTTGCAAGACATACGCATGGATGGCTCAATACGATATTGTATACTGCATTACAGAATCCTGGCCATGACCTCATTCTACCTTAGAGCATTACTTAAACTGACACTTCCACCATTTTGAAGCCAGGATTCTAACAATTAGACTGTACAGGCTCAATTTTTTGTTTCTTTAAAAAAAAACTAAAATGTAGTTTATTCAGTGAATAATGCTTTTTGTCAGTGCCAGAGCACTGGTCTTCCGGCCGTTCAGTATAATTTGTTGGTACATAAATTAAACTATCAGTTGCAATAATAACCACATGCAAATTCTGTTCTGTATTAGAAGCATACTATAAATGAACTATTAGTTGTAATAGTTACTGCATACAATTCCAGTTCAATAAAAGTATTTTGCATTTGGTTAATATGCATCGCACAGTATTGCCTGATTCTATAATTGTCTTTAGACATTTCTTTCTTCCTTTGTTTTTCTCTCTTCATTTTTTCAAAAACATATAACATATCTCCAATATACATTTGTTATAGTGTAAATATGCAAATCAGTGGATCCAATCATCAATACCAAATGAGAGAAACTCGGCCATTGTTGGATCCTATCACAAGTGTTTTGTATTGTGTGGCCTAATGAATTAATCGGAAATCTAAGATTGCAGTGGGGACTTACAACAGACGGGTTTTATGTCAATTTAAACTTGCCCACGCCTATCTGTGTAGGTGGCATTTTACCCAGGCCAGTCACTAAGCACTCACTACAATATCATCAATTATAAACTAGATGATGTGTGGTGTAAACCCAATGAACGAATCCATAAATTAATGTTGCATAACCCATTGGTGTTGACCTTTTAATAAACTACATACATAATGTCGTAGTCTGTACTGAGCTCAGGCACGGAGCCACATCGACAGGTAGACATGGATAGGGTGACTGCATCAGGGAGTGTAAATAATCTAATGGTTAGGACGCTAGCTCTGGAATGGCACAACGTGTGGGTTTGAACCCTGCTCTAGATGCAGTATTTCCCAGTTGCATCACCTCAGAACACGGGTTGCCCTGACCTGATTCCTGTACAAGCTACGGGCTCTATGAATGTTAAATCTAGTTGCATGTATATTTATAAGCATTGAACCACTTATTAATGTTTTTGTTGTTTTGTTATTTTAGTGAAGATTTATACTGCCTATCATGTATAAGTCTGATTAGTCTTGTTTTCACCATTAGACAGTTTGTTTGATAGAAAGCCCAAGCCTACACTTTTAAGGACCCAATGCATTTTTAACATCCCACACAACATAGACATGGTATGAGAGCAACCGGCCTTTGATGACGCTGTATCTTATACACAGTGGTGGAAATCCAAATTGGCAGAGGTGGAGGTACAGGGAATCGAACCACCCGCCTTCAGATTAGGAATCTGACCTCGAAAAAAGTAAAGACAGTCTAACCACTCTGCCACAGAGAAAACCAGTGTAAATCATTTATAAGACTTACAAGTTCAGCGGGATGAGTGTTGCTCTCAGTCAAGGATATAGGGTTATTACATCAGGGAGACTAGATAGTTTAGCGGAACTTGAGTCATGACTACACTAGGCCTACATTCACTAAGTTATCATCCAAATTACCTGTCCTAGATAATCCCTCATCCCAGTTCAGGGCATGTAAAAGAAACAGTTAAATATGAGAGATGAAAACAAATAAAGCAAACCATGTAATACACTGCACCACTTTCCCCATTCTCCTCCACTATCCTATTACTAACATTCATAATCATCAGCAACAAAAAGAATGATGTCAATAACAGCCACTAGGTATGGCTTGAAGAGAAATATGTGTTCTCTGTGGCGGAGTGGTTAGAGTGTCTGACTTTTTTCTAGGTCGGACTTCTAATCTGAAGGTTGGTTGTTCAATCCCCTGTACCCCCACCTCTGCCAATTTGGATTTCCACCGCTCTGTATAACTTACAGCATCATCATGGTTGCTCTCATACCATGTCTATGTGGTGTGGGAGGTTAAAAATCCCTTAGGTCTTTAAAAGTGTAGGCTGGGGCTTTCTATTGACAAACTGTCTAATTGTAATTGTATTCAGACTTATCCATGACATCAATTTTCAAGAGAACCAAAAATGCTTCAGCGCTTACAAATGATGTGTTCTGGCAAACACAATATTCACACACACAAAAAAAAACGCACAAAATAAACAGCGATCATTTATCATGGGGGAGATCTGAGTAGCGTCTTCTACTTCGTGTAAATGGAATGGATGGTCACTTGATAGGGCACTCATTTTTCGTATGGAAGGCGATGGAATCAATTACCAATAACACATTTTAAAAACACTTACACAATTGATATTTGTCGCTACCTTGCCCGACGCTTGTCATGATGAGGATAACATAAAGACTAGTTGGTTCGCCGTTAGGTAAATATGACTGAGGGGGATATATATATTTATATATATGTTTTAGTGATTATTTGTTTATTTTTATCATAGTGGTTAAGTGCATGCACTTGTTTTTCTGCTGTGCAGAAGTGGTCATGATCCATATGGATTGATTTCCTTTATCAATCTTTTCTGTAAACTTCTTTGTGGTGTGAAATTGTGGGGTTCCCAATCAGTATTCATTTTTACTTTGTTTTAAATTTGTGTTTATATGCTTGTACATAGTGAACATTTGTAATACCTTGAACACATCCGATTAGTGTTTTAAACTATTTACACTGTGTCAGTTGTTTTTCTTGGTTTTTGTCACATCTTTGATGATTAAGTTTGTGAATAATTTGTACGCATTTCAGATACTCTATACATAGATATCCAATCATGCTGTGGTAGGAGTGATATCCCAGTGGGAGGGTGTTAGCTTTATATAAACATACCTATATGTTTGAAAGTCGCCAATCGGGTGGGTAAAGGACGGGAATGAGGCAGGAATTTGCAAAGTCAAGGCAGTGGCACATCTTGGTTGGTGGTTTCATATTGGTGATGGGTGATTACAGAAATACACATGTTGTTGGTTTTGTTATTTATATTAAAATATGAAGAAGTCATGAGTGTGTTCTGTCACAATGCGGTAGCCATCCTAACACGATCTGATATACTTGTCGCTTCCTAGCCAGGCGCTCGGCATTATTAGGACAGGGCAAGGACTGGTGTGCTCAGTGTCAGGATAATGTGACTGAGTGGGATACCAGGTCATGGTGCCAGCAGCCTGGTTTCCCAGTGGGACAGCACTATAAAGTTGCCATGAGTGCGCACTCTTACAAGTCGGTACCCGTCCTGATATGACCTTAAAGGTTGTTAGGACGTAAAACAACAACAAACAAACTGATATATCAATAGGATGGAAGACAACAATACATCAAGGGAAAAGGAACCGACTCCATGTACTATTTCTGGCTTCCACACTTGACAATTGTAAAGAGTTGCAAACTGCAATGGTATGGCCATAAGGACGCGTTGATAAAGTCTGGCCAAAACCATTTTGCAAGGCACAGTGAAAGCAGGAAGAAGACAAGGTGGACAAAGGAAGAGCTGGGAAGACAACATCAGCGATTGGACAGGCCTGGATTTGGGCATGTCCCAGAGGGTAGTGGAGAACGGGAAAAATGGCGAAAACTGGTTGCAAATTCATATATGGTGCCCCAACGACCCTCATGGTTAAGGAATTGATGATGGTGATGACGATGATGATGATGCTTTCAGGCTTAGCAACCAGTGGTCTCAATTAATCAGTAAAACATCAAATGTTCTCCACGGATGCAATGAGCTACTCTATTTAAAGATAAAAGGGCAGTTGCTGAGTATATCAGTACATATCATCATCATCATGCTGTCAGTCGCGATGCGACAAAGACTGCTTTCATTACTTGACTGCCGCTCTCCATTTAGCTCTCTGCTGTGAGAGTTGCGTCCATGAGTCGGTCTTAATGTACATTTCATGAAAGCTGCCTGCAAAAGTGTTGAAGTGCTGCTGGCTTTTGCAAGTTACCAGCGACACTCTCTCGGGGAGCAAATAGAGGTTTCACACCGGCAAGAACATGTCAAGACAGGCGCAAAACTATTTGTCCCTGCAGTGGCTGGTCAGGAGATGTTGGGAGTTCCATACATCAACCGCCCTTAATGCTGCCACAGTGACATGGTTTTCTGTTTAGGGTTTGATCCCTTAGCCTTCGGTTCTGTCAACAACCTGTACCACAAGGCAGTGTTTTACAACTCTGCAGGGCAGGGGCATCAAACTCCCTGAGGTATTGCTATACCTGCAATACCTGCATACCAGAGCGTTTATCAGTACATATGGTGTATATCTTAAGGCTGTATAATCCGATGGAAGTAACACATTTGTATAACCAAATCTCTTACATTTAATTATATGTCTCCAACTTAGATACTATTGCATTCATTGAAGATCTATTTCTACGTCAAAGGATATTAAGTAAATTTACTAGTAGTACATTTCAATGTTGAACCTTATAATACCATCCATTTCCCCTATCCCTAACCCTAACCTTAATGTTGTATCTTTTGACTTCAAATAACTTCATGATTTACCTTTTTAAATTCAAGTTACTTCAAACTAAAGTGACTGGGATTATAATGATCAACCAAATATATTTGCTTTAAATATATGCCACGAACTCAAAACCATCGGATTATTTAAATAAAGCAACCTGTAAGGAATGGT
Source organism: Branchipolynoe longqiensis (assembly GCA_030323885.1). NCBI lineage: Eukaryota > Metazoa > Annelida > Polychaeta > Phyllodocida > Polynoidae > Branchipolynoe > Branchipolynoe longqiensis. The sequence goes on from CM059197.1 coordinate 27,642,147, forward strand.
CCATAAACGTTCATGTTCTTCACGATCAGAAATACAACATATTCAGAAATGTGGAGAAGAAGGTGTGAAAGCCAGGTTCAGATTGCATCTTAAGCAATAACATAGGTCCCATTTTATCTGTATTATTTTTAACTGTCTTAATGATTTATACTGTCTATGATGGATAAGTCTGAATAGTCTTGTTTTTACCGTTAGACACTTGATGGATAGAAAGCCCAAGCCTACACCTTTACCAACCCAAGGAATTTTGAACCTTCTACACCACATAGACATGGTATAAGAATAACTGGTCTTTGATGATGATGTAAGTTATACATAGCGGTGAAAATTGAAAGAGGTGTTGGCTTGGGGAAACAAACCACCTACCTTCAGATTAGGAGTCCGATGTACAAAAAAGTCAGACACTCTAACCACACCGCCGAAGAGGACACCACTTCATGTTAGGATTAGACGAGAGCGAAGGGTGTTGAAGCTAATCCTAATATTGTTAGCATTGTGAAAAAAAACCATTAACATTTATTCACTGTGACTAGGCCTTAGTAATTTCTCATCCATGCTGACCATTTTGGTCGAGATCAGAAGCAATTTTATACGTTTTTAATGGGAAATATGGTTTAAATCTAGGCAAATAGTGTGGATAATATTTGTGCAATAAGTTTGTGCAAACCGTTTGCCAGCACTCTCGCATGACCTGCCCCATTTGACAGCCAGCGTTTAACACTGTTTTTATTACTCGTTGTATACTAATGATTGTAATAACATTGCAATTGATAGGTTATTTATTATGGAGAAAATAGGTGGCAATGTATTGGTGTGCAAATCACTCATTACTGGTGTAGCAACGTTACCCGTCTATAGCGAATACGGGAGCAACCCCGTATTCCCATTAGCATATCACTTATATAGGGGTACTGATCAAGGGGTTTTCCTGCCTAGCACTGCCATTCATGTAATGCAGATTTATGCGCGAGAACGCTCCTCCTAGCCACTGCTACTTGCCAGCCAGACAGTCGGTTTCTTTGTTGGTGTTTTACATCCTAGCAACATTCAATGTTATAGGAAGAAAAGTACCGACTTGTGACTGTGCATTCATGGTCACTTTATAGTGCTGCCCTACTGGAAGACTAGGCTGCCGGCACTATGAGCCAATATTCCACTCAGTCCTATTATCCCAATACTGAGCAAAACAATCCTTTCCCTAGCGTATTCATGCAGCTTCCCAGGCTAGGTTGAGATAAGTACAAATTGTGTAAGTCATTGCTTTGACTTGGCTGGGGTTTGAACAGACCAACTCTGGCATCGGAACGCAGCCAACGCTCTTATTGATTTGGGCTCCCCATCTGGTACGAAGCAGTCAATCACATTGGTTTGCAAACAGAGGAATACAAGGCAAACATGACGTGATTATGCATTCGGCGCTGGCTGATGGACCCGGGCGCTGGCTGATGCATTCAGGCGGATTTGAGGTAATCGATTATTGAATTAATTATCGATTCGTCTATGCAAAGGTAGCCACTGCCAACGACTGATCGTGCACACCCATAGACATGTCATGGGGATGATGCAGATGGAGATGCAGGGAACGGTGCGCCTTCAGCGAGATCCAAACGCCCACTTCTTGCCATTAGTTTGACTAGCCAAGATTCGAACCTATGACCTCCCACACAGGAATGAGTTTGTTGTTTTGTTTTTGTTGGTACATTAGTTGTTTAAGTAGGGGAAATTTCAGTCGCAGGCGACTGGTCTTCCTCATTCCACTGCTCCTTGCCCTATCCTAATAATGCCAAGTGCCTGGGTAGGAAGCGACAAGTATGCATTTTTAAGTCATTGTTTTGACTCGACCAGGATTAGAATCCAGGATCCAATGATCTACCAACACAGGTGACAGATGTTCTAACTCATTCGGTTGAGCATCCATCTGCTGTTTTGGTAGATTGTGACATTCGGACTCATGGGTTTGAACCTATGTCGAGTCAAACCAATGACATAAAAATGTATACTTGTTGCTTCCTAACCATTCGCTCAGCATTATTAGGTTTTGGCAAGGACTGGGTGGCTCAGTGTCAGGAGAATGTGACTTAGTTGGATATCAGGTCTGGCTTGGTCTCCTGGTGGGACATCACTATAAAGTCGCCATGAGTGTGCACTGTCACAAGTTAATACCCATTGTGATATGACCTTAGATGTTGCCAGGACGTAACACTCTAACAACCAAGCGACCAACACATGAAGCCAGGCAGTGCTCTTACTGATTGCGCTTCTCGTCTCGTGTTGCTGGAGGATGGAGGCAGTTGTAGTAGTGTTCTGGGATTGGAATGTTGCATCAGGCTGGAGTCGGGTTCATTGAGAAATGCACTGGATGGGACGACGAATTGATAAGAGCACTGTCATCATGTTTCCCGTATGGGAGGTCATGGATTCAAACCCCAGCCAACCCAAACCAATGACATGGACAATTAAGAATTGTCGCTGCCTAGCTTGGCATTCGGCATAAGTAGGATAAGGCAAGGACTTCTCTGTGGCAGAGTGGTTAGAGTGTCTGACATTTTCTAGGTCGGACTCCTAATCTGAAGGTCGGCGGTTCGATTCCCCATGCCCCCACTTCTTCCACTTTTGATTTCCACCACTGTGTATAACTTACAGCGTCATCAAAGGCCGGTTGCTCTCATACCATGTCTATGTGGTGTTGGAGGTTAAAAATCCCTTTGGTCGGTAAAATAGTAGGCTTGGGCTTTTTATCGACAAACTGTCTAATGGTGAAAACAAGTCTATTTATTCAGACTTATCCATAATACGCAGTATAAATCTTCAAGGACTGCTTTTGCTCAGCATCATAATAATGTGAATGGGGTGGGATATTGGGTAATGGTGCCGGTGGAACAGTCTCCAAGTGGGGCTTCACTATGGAATCCCCATGAGTAGACACTGCCGCAAGTTGGGAACCTTGCTGGTGCTAAGAATTTAAACCCCACGAAACACAGATTTGGGTAGTGATTGCTTTCTTGATGAGCAGCAGTGCAATAAATGATAATGTTGACATTTCCCTACACCACACATCAATCAACAGGAGTATAGCTGGACTTGAAACTGCTAACTGGTGTGTGTGTGTAATATGTGTGTGTGTAATATGTGTGTGTGTAATATGTGTGTGTATTATATGAACAGTTCCATAGGATCTCCTACTTAGCTGCCTTCGGATCGTGTATTCACTTGCCTTTCCTGAAGTCCCCTCTCTGTCTCTCTCTGTCCCTGTTGCTATCTGGCTCTGTATCTCTCTGTCTCAATCTCTGTATCTTCCTGCCTCAATCTGTGTCTCTATCTCTGTCTGTTGTATTCACTCTATCTGTTTCGATCGGTATCTCTCATTCTCTCTCGGTTTCTCTCTTTGTCTTTCTCTTCCTCTATGTCTCATCCTTCCCCTCTCTCTTTCTTACAGCAGGAGCCCATGGGCTCCGGGTCTAGTTCTGTCTCTCTGTATCTCTGTCTCTCTGTCTCTATGTATCTCTGTCTCTCTGTCTCTCTGTCTCTCTGTCTCTCTCTGGGACCATTAATACAGTTTCACAGACCTAGTGCCGGTGTAGCAGGAAATCGCAAACCCTGTAAATCGCAAACCCCCACTAGTGATTTCCTAGGAAATCGCAAACCCCCATGCCATATATGGGCATGGGGGGTTTGCGATTTCCTACGAAATGGCATATCCCCCTGGAGATCGCAAACCCCCCATTCTGAGTGTTAGCCTTACCATGATCTGGTAAGGCTAACACTGGCACTGACACTCAGAATATCCCAACTTTCACTATTATCTCTGTTTTTAATACTTTCAGATAAAATTGCTCTTAGGTTAAATTAAATACCTCAGATCTTCCTCTTCAATCGCGCATTGAGATATTTTTAATCCATTCGATGAAAGTTTTTTTTATTTATTTTACAAAAATAAATGCTCCCCATAGACATAGCATTGCCGCAGCACACATCACGGCGTATTTTACCCTACTGCTAATATCTCCGCCGTTACGGCGGGTAGCCTTAATGACGCTTCGAATTTAGGGTTAATTTAATGAAATTTCACGATTTGAGTATGTAATTCTGTTAAATATGGTCGCATTGAATAGATTTGGCCCGAATCAGTCCCAAAACACAGGGGGGTTTGCGATTTCCAGGGGGGGTTTGTGATTTCCTAGTAAATCGCAAACCCCGGGGTGTGCAATTTCCAGGGGTTTGCGATTTACTGCCACACCGGCATACACGCTCCAACAACCACCACCCCCAACCCCCACACACATAAAGCCAGCTTCTGTGAGTTAATGACAGTTTAGGGAGGTGAGGAGCAGCTGTGCCGAGCAGTTACTAAGCACGGGGCTCTAAGTCAGGGCAGCAGCTGAGGCTATTCTAGTTCGGGCAACACCCTGTGTGTCTGTTCCCCACTCAGCTGCGTCGCTGTGCTATCAGCGATTCAATGGCGGAACCCCCCTCATTTGCATGGTTGATTTTGGCGCCGCTGCTCCTATGCAGTTGGCTGTTGATGCACACATTTATGGGAATACACGAGAAGAGGAAATGTGGGAGTTGGTTGGGTGGTTGTTGGGGTTTTGCATCCTGGCAACATCTAAGGTCATATAAGGACAGGTACCGATTTGGGATAGTGCACCCTCATGGTAGTTTTGTAGTGCTTCCCAATTGGGAGACCAGGCCACCAGCACCATGACCTAATATCACACTCAGTCACATTATCCTGACATTGAGCCAACCAGTCTTTGCCAAATACTACTACTACACTAATAATGCTGAGCGCCTGGCTATGAAGTGACAAGTGTACATGTTTAAGTCATCGGTTTGACTTGACCAGTGTTCGAACCCATGAGTTCGAATCCAACGATCTTCCAATAAGTTATGTATACACCAGTAAACTTAAATGGCTGGGAAACCAAGAACTGGTGACTGAAAAATTACATATGCTGAAGAATAAAGTAACATCGTTGGGGGGGGGCGATAAATATAGGAAATATGGCGTCTAGACTGGGAATCGAACCCACATCTCTCGCATTCCGGGTCAGTGTCCGTCACCACCCTACCCACGCTTCTATGGAGTTCCTTGCCTGAGAGGTTAGTGCAGACTTTTATAGTATTTTCCACTCCCCAGATTCACACACCCACTATATGCCCACCCCCCAGACCCCAGATATACACCCACCCCTAGACCCACCGTGCACACCACCCTCACTCACTCCCCAGACCCACACACCCACTATATACACCTCCAGACCCACCCTGCACGCCAACAAAACCCACCCCACTCACTCCCCAGACCCACACACCCACTATATACACCCACCCCTCGACCCACCCAAACACAACTATAAAAGAAAGGAGGGGCGCTGGCATTGAGGAAGGTTGCTAGATACAATGTGCACAGCGCACAGGTAGTGCAGGAAATGGGGATTTAGTGCTGCGCTTTGAATTGAGCTGGTGAGATATGCAGCACTGGGCAGGTGCCAAGCGCAGATCATGATCAAACCAAACCTCAATGGGCGCCCGAGGCGTCTCTCAGCATGGGTCCGTCTTACCAGGAGACCGGATGCGACGCGGTGGCCGAATCAGTAGAGCGTGGGGCTCACGTGCGGGATATCAGGAGTTTGGTTCTGAGTTGAGTCAAACCAATGACTTATAAAATTGATACTTGTTGCTTCCTAGCCTGGCACTCACCATTAATAGGATAAGACAAGGACTGGTTAGCTCAGTGTCAGGATAATGTGATTGAGTGGGATATTGGGTCATGGTGCCCACAGCCTGATTTCCCAGTGGGGCAGCACTAACAAGTTGCCATGAGTGTGCACTGTCACAAATTGGTACCTGTTATGATATGTTGCCAGGACGTAAAAGTCCAACAACAACGTCTTACCAAGAACACACCTCGCATCCCAGCAGAGTAGTGCCAATCGGAAGCAAGCCGATGGTGCATTGGATTATGTGCAGGCTATGTGGATGATTGTTAATAGTAGTATGGATAGGCGGTTATTTAGCACCGGACCCCCCTTGCCAAATAGGTAAGAGTGTTGACTTCTCGTGTGGAAGGTTTGGCATTTGAATCTCGGCCGAGTCAAACTCAATGACTTACACAATTGATACTTATCTTTATCTAGCCTGGTGCTCGGCATTAATGGGATAGGGTAAGGACTCGTTAGCTCAGTATCAGGATAATGTCACTCAGTGGGATGTCAGGTCATAATGCCGGTAGCCTTGTATCGCAGTGGAGCAGCACTATACATTTTCCTTGAATGTGCACTGTCACAAGTCGGTACCCTGATATGACTTTAATTGTTGTTCGGAGGTAAAACCCAAACAAACAAAACACAATGCAATTAGCGAGATGTTATTCCCACCGGTGCTCTCTAGCCCAGTGAGTGTTATGTAACAACGTGTACGATTAAATAATGCCTTCTGACGGAGACGAGGGGGTGATCTGTTGGTGAACATCACCCCACCTTCTCATCACAATAGGATCTATGCCAATGGTGCGATAAGCTCTAATCGATCGGCGTTGACATAGCAATTCGCAGTGCCAATAACAGACAACAGACCCATCGGCCGCCACTTCCTAAACGGTTCACACACTTGTTTTCAGCAACGCTAGCGACCTATTTAGGCGCCGAGAGAGTTTTATTCAAAGACCGCAATTAGCCAGTCTCAACCGATTAAATTCACACATAGCAAAAGCGAGAATCCATATAGCGACCGGGGTAACCTTTGATCCGCGAAGCAAAGCTATTATCGCCCCCCCCCCACCCACCTTCCCAATGTCCCCGATTACCGATCACTTCTATTCGTTTATCGCCCACATCAGTAGCCCCCATTTATCACCCCGCCTCCCCCCTCCCCCCTCCCCCCCTCCCCCCTCCCCCCCTCCCCCCTCCCCCCCTCCCCCTCCCCCCTCCCCCCTCCCCCCTCCCCTCCCACCCCCATTACCCTCGTTAGATCGGGGTGCCTTCATTAAGGACGGGTGACATGAAAGGGTGCTGCCCCAGCGAGTTTGTCAGCAAGCAATCCGGAAGCGCACTGTCTCATTGTGTTACTGCGCATGCGCGCTGAGTCGTGCGTATTGATGGTGCATGTGCACACCCTGCGCTGCGCATGCTTGAGCTTGGGCGTGTTGCGTGAGGCGTGGGTGGGTGGTTGGCGGGGGGGGGGGGGCATGCCACACCTGTGAATGGCGGTGATCGAGAGTTCCGGCATATCAATGTTGTCACCCTCACGTGGTGTTTATGTTGTCGGATACCACCACATTGCATTGCGCATTTCTGTGTTGTCATTGTATGCTGAGTCATAGGCAAGGTACAATCTGGTGGAGCCCTTTCCTCTCCATGTCGAACATGTGGCGGTTGCTTTCAGGGAACCCTTCCGCCTATCTGGCCATTCTGTTTACACCGTGAAGATATCCACCCAGAAACGCAGTGTTGACACTCGCTATTTCACCGATAAATGGGAAGGCCCGGTCACATACACATTAGTGGACGTAGTTGAATGAAGTGGAGGCTAACGTAGTTGAACGTAGTTGAACGTAGTTGAACGTAGTTGAACGTAGTTGACCATAGTTGAACATAGTTGAATGTAGCTGAATGTAGTTGAACATAGTTGAACATAGTCAAACGTAGTTGAATGTAGTTGAACATAGTTGAATGTAGTTGAACGTAGTTGAAAGTACCGGAGAAGTATGGATGCCAGTATGTTCAACTACATTTAACTATGTTCAACTACGTTCAACTACGTTCAACTACAATTAACTACGTTCAACTATGTTAGCCTCCACTACGTTCAACTACGTCCAGTAACATGTATGTGACTGGGCATTAAGAATTGTGAAGGGGCGTCTACCTTCTGTTCAAAGGACCTACCACTGCCCTCAGAAAACTGTTTGCTAAGTCATATGTGGTGCCCAACGACCTTGGGATTGATGATGATGTTTGTTTGTTGTTGTTCTTGTACGTCCCTGGCAACATCATATCAGGTAGGGTGCCAACTTGTGACAGTGCGCACGACTTTATAGTGACTAGACCAGGAACTGAACTCCCGACCTTCCGCACGCGAAGCCCGCGCTCTACCGATTAGGCCACCGCGTCCGGTAGGATTGATGATGATGATGATGATGATGATGATAATGATGTGGCTCAGGAGATGGGATTGGGGGTGCCAAACTGATTTTCCGACACTATATTGAGGAAGCATGGTATAGGTGATTTTCTTGTGGAAATGTTAACTGCTAAGAAATGCTCGGTGGATCATCTGGTGTTGTATAATCTTGTAAAGGACATGTACATTGTGCCTATAGCGGGATTCAAACCCACAATTCTCACCATTCCGGGACTAGTAGGGTAACCATCACACGACCTAGACTCTCTGATGTAGTTATCCTATCGAAACCACCTGGCTGTGGCTCCTTCCATGATAGGTGAGTGCGCAATTCTGCAATGGTCGAAGTATAGCCCCATGCAGGACATTACTAAACAACCGGATGTTATAGGTGCACACCAGTAATATGCTTGTAACTGTGGAAACTCGCGGACTGACTAGGTGGTCTTATCTGAGAGTCGTTCTCTGAATCTGGGCACAGCACATTCTCCATATTACAATGGCCAAAATTAATTCCTTCTTTTTTAATAGCAAGACAACTAGTTATTGTTGCGTATGTGTTAAATATGTTAGTAACATGTATTTAATTTATCCCACAAAATGTATCAAAAGTAGGCTTGTATGATTTATGCTACATGGAAATGTGAAAACTGACACAGTTACATAAACCATTTGACCAACTTTTTTCTTTTAAGACATGATTTAGTTTGTTAACTTAACCAGATGGGGTGGCCGAATGAGTTGCGCGTCCGTCTCCTGTTTTGGGAGATCGGGGAATCCGAAGCCATGGGATCGTGGGTTCGAAGCCTGGTCGAGTCAAACCAATGACTTAACAATCGATACTTGTTGCTTCCTAGCCAGGCGCTCTGCATTATTAGGACAGGGCAAGGACTGGTGTGCTCAGTGTCAGTATAATATGACTGAGTGGGATATTAGGTCATGGTGCTGGTGGTCTGGTCTCCCAGTGGGGCAGCAATATAAAGTCGCCATGAGTGTGCACTGTCACAAGTCAGTACCCATCCTGATGACCTTATATGTTGCTAGGACATAAAACAACAACAAATAAACAAACAAACAAGCTTAACCAGTGTTAACTGCAATCAATAAAATCTTGTTTGAATGGGTTGTGTATGTTAACATTATGATCAGGGTGTGTGTTTGATTTGCATGTTAAACAGGACATTTTAACATATTGCTTTATTTGTATCAGATCAAAATAAAATAAACAAGTGAAAAAGCTTGTTTTCAACTCTGACATATGCACCCATTGTAAACCTTAACATGATCGTTGACTCTGCTATTATTTGGATGTTTTTTTGCTATTATTTTTAATCTTTTCACTTTTGGTGTCCATGCCAGAAATGTGGCACCCAGTTTCAAAGAACAGTCCTGTTCAGAATGGTGGTGTGGTGCACACAATGTAGCACATTCCACTTCCCCATCACCATGTACAAAACAAATATGCTCACTTCAACAACTGGAACAGACAGCCTCTTAGCTGACAAAATATGAGTGCAGATGAATACAATTGTTACCCAAATAAAAATAATTAAAAAAGTATGGCATCGCCGAGATGAATCGACAGTTTTTGTGATGACAAAAGTAATGTTTGAACTGATGGCTGCAGAATATGGATAATGTAGGCCGCGCTGTGCCAAGAATAGCACAGACTGCCTCAATGGCTTTTGTTGCGTTGTATACAGCCCTGAGTATGCAGTAATCTACTATGATGTTCGCCAGGTAAGAGCTGGCACTGGTGGGCTGATTGATTTTGTTGTTGTTGTGGTAAATATATTTATTCTGCTGAATAAGTCAGTGGCGAAGCACTGGTCACCAGCCATTTTCCAATTCAGGGTTATTTACAGAAAAAGTATATAGAATAAGGTATACAATAACTGTTGAATACACAATTTGCAGCATGTAATGCAATGAAATTCTGTAACCCAAAAGTTCCATAGCAATATGGTAATAGTAGTAGTGTCATATAACTAGATCGATATTAGTCAGATCAATGTGAGTATTTACATAGTATTTAGAATGTAAGCAGAAGTTATCTTCTGTATTCAGTTGGTAAAGTTTTAATAAGTTTTAATGTTCAATTGCAGTTAGGCAAGCGGTATATAAATGTCAGTTTGTTAGAAATATTCTAGTGTAACTCTAGTGTAGTTAGTTATGTGAGTACATGAATTATGTTGTTGGGATGGGGTTGTTAGTAATACGAGCTATGACCGGCTGTGACCAGCTGTGACCAGTGAAGCAGTGGGACCAATCCCAGTGCATTAAGGTCTTGAGTTTTACATTTTTATTTAGACTGTCTCTGTCATCATATATGATTGACTGGAAATAACAGAGCAACAGCAACAACTAAAAAAGGGGGGGGGGGGAACTGAGGCTGAGGGTTCGGTGGTATGCCACTTCCGGTGATAACTGCTTAAATAACAGAGGAACAGCAAAACATAACACAAAAGGAAGGGGGGAACTGAGGCTGAGGGTTCGGTGGTCTGCCACTTACGGTGATACCTGCTTAAATAACAGAGGAACAGCAACACATAAAAACGGGGAGGGGGGAGAATTGAGGCTGAGGGTTCGGTGGTCTGCCACATACGGTGATAACTGCTTAAATAACAGAGGAACAGCAACACATAACAAAAAAAAGGGGGGGGGGGAGAACTGAGGTTGAGGGTTCGGTGGTCTGCCACTTACGGTGATAACTGCTTAAAGCGGAGAAGGTACCACTCACATGATCAAAGATAGCTTGGCTGAAATTGGGTGAGTGCATTTGATATTGTTATGGTAAATATAAATATAGGTCCTTTCACATGCCTAATGAGGTTGTAGATATTCCTTATGACGAGTTTTACTGAACCCCACATTTCTAGTATAAAAGTAGGGCAGTCTATTAAAGAGAGGTTATTTTTTATTTCTTTGGGTTGTATGTCCTATCACCATTGAAATGAATATAAGAACGGGTGCCAAATTGTGGCAGTGCACAATCATCGTGACTTAATAGTGCTGGCTAAATGGGAGGCCGATCCTATCAATAACGCTAACCAGACGGGATGGCCGAATGAGTTCGTCTGCCATGTTGGTAGATCGTGGGATTCAAACCGACACGTTTGAACCCTGGTCAAGTCAAACTAATGATTTGCAAATTGATACTTGTCGCTTCCTAGTCAGTCGCTCAGCATTATTAGGATAGGGCAAGGAATGGTTGGCTCAGTATCTTGATAGTGTGACTGAGTGGGATATCAGAGCTCCTGCCCCCCCCCCCACCCCCGCATCCTCGCTTGCTCTCCTGTGGGTTTTTCCCCCCCTGCCACCCACCCCAATGGGCCCCCCTCCCCTGCCACCACCCTTAACCATCACGAACAAACCAACAACACACCGAACATCCTACACAACTATCAATCTGGTTAAACACATTGAACATTACATAAGACAGACAAAATGCCTTGACAACTATAAACTTAGCTTGTTTTATAAGAGAAAAATGTAACCCACAACGATTGTTTGAGTTGCCCCGAGTATACACCCTCTACTCGGTGCCGCTCCCCATTTTTGTATGAACCGCAGTGACTGGTGCTGTACATTATACAGCAGGAGCCACTCCCTTAATTCTACACGATCGGTGCTGTGACTAATACAGCACTGATCAAACTTAGATTATTTAAAATGTCAATTCCGATAGTAAGATGGCCGGAAGACCAGTGCTCCGGCGCTGACAAATGTCATATTCAGATGAATAAATACTTTACCAAAAAAAAAAAAAATGTCATGGTGCTGCTGGTTTGGTCTCCCAGTGGGGCAGCACTATAAATTTGCCATGAGTGCATACTGTCACTAGTTCGTACCCGTCTAGGTATGACCTTAGATGTTGCCAGGACGTAACACAACAGCCAACCAATATTAATCCCGCTAGGTAGCGACAGGTATAGATTTTGTAAGTCATTGGTTCGACTTCTTCTGATATGAAAGTTTGTTTTATTTAAAGACGCCTCTAGAGACCATTGATTTTTATCATCGGCTATTGCATCTCAAAATTATGGTCATTCTGACATTTTTCTTTGGAGATAATGCACTGCTGCCACATAGGCTACTCTTTTCGGTAAGCAGTAAGGGGTCTCTTATATGCACTTTCGAACAAACAGGACAGCACATACCACTGCATTTGATGAACCAGTTGTGGACCACTGGTTGGAACGGAAAATAGCCCAAACTGCAAATGTGTCCACTGACCAGGATCGATAGGATGACCCACCTGATCACAGGTGGACACTCTGCCGCCTGAGCTACGTCGCTCCCACCTCTTATATGAGAGAGTGAAACCAGCTGGCGCTTTTGCCAATTCAGCCATCACGTCCTGTATATTATTCGGTCGGTTGATTGTTAGAGCTTTAGCTCATGGCAACATCTACGGTCATATCAGGATGGATGCCGACTTGTGACAGTGGGCACTCATGGTCACTTTATAGTGCTGCCCCACTGGCAAACCTGTCCTGATATCCCACTCAGTCACACTATCCTGACACTGAGTCAACGAATCCTTGCCCTATCCTTATAATGCCAAGCACCTGGCTAGGAAGCGACACATATTACTTGTTAAGTCGTCGCTTTGACTTGATCAGGGATTGATTGGTCTCTGGGGCGGAGTGGTTAGAGTGTCTGACTTTTTTCTAGGTCAGACTCCTAATTTGAGGGTCGGCGGTTCGATTCCCCATGCCCCCAGCTCTGCCAATTTGAATTTCCACCACTGTGTATAACTTACAGCATCATCAAAGGCCGGTTGCTCTCATACCATGTCTATGTGGTGTGGGAGGTTAAAAATCCCTTGGGTTGGTAAAAGTGTAGGCTTGGGCTTTCTATCGACCAGCAGTGGAGAGGGCAAGACCAGTTGTCTGTGACTGGGATTTCCCCTGCTTGGGACAACTAATGTCCCCCCCCCCCCAAAAAATGAAGACAAAAATGAGAGAGAAATAAGTGTTCACACTTCCTGTCTACCATTCGCTATAACGAACGCATAGGTTCGAATCCCACAATCGGCCAATTTATTATTAGTGGTAAGTGGGACTTGAATACATATCACACAGACCCAGGTGTCCTTGGCCTGCCAGAACACTCAACATACCCCTGCAAGCCTTTGGCAAACACACCAAGCCTGCTGGATGCAGGTGCCTCGTCACAGTAATCCCCATCACCAACATGACATATCCAATAAGTACCCGTGCCCTTTGAGAATGGACCCGCGCCCAATCTGCCGCATGAGGTCCGTGGTTCACGTGCTACCCACCAGGTGGCGGGGCGCTGTACAGGGCAGCCATTGTGTGCCGCACGTTGACTATGCGTGACGTGGAATGAGTTTATGTTCAATGTTTACCTAACTCATTGAGAGAAGCACCTCTCTGTGGTGACAGCACGGATATATATATACGTATATATATATATATATATAAACCCACCGTGTATGTATATATATATATATATATATCTAGGCACTGATAAACCCTTTGTCATTATATGTATATATGTATATGTATATATCTAGGCACTGATGAACCCACTGTCTATATAATATATATATATTTATATATGTATATATATATATATTTAACCATTCGTGATTAGTTGATTCCATTATTATTCCAATGTTTCCCTGCGCCTGCCGCTGGCTGCCGCCGCCTCTCCTTCCTGTCGCCGGTGGACTGTTTTTCTTGAATTAATTCCGGACCAAGTGCTGACAGCCTGAGTGCTACATGTCTATGGGCTCTACTCCTCCCGCATTCGATGTGTATTAATTAATATCATTCCGAAATAAGGCAGCCCATGTACTCTGCTGCCACTGTCATTTAGACACAGCCGAGATATTACCAATTATTATTCTGGTTTAAGTTAAGAAGGTGGTTACTAGTCCCACTGAGAGCGATAGGCTACATATGGGGAGATCCTCATTACTCTGCCGGCTGGGCAGAAGGCCCTTGCCACTAGAAATAATAATGAACCATTGTTATAGAGTTGACTATAGCGGTTAATATAATAAGGGACCGCTTCATAAAGAGTACGGAATGCAAGCAATGTTTCGATCACATTTTAAGAGCTCACAACTTTATTTCTGTTCCTATCAACACCATCTAACCTCTGCCAAACATCGCTGGTATGAATAGATACTTCCCCTCCCTTCGTTTAGAGTTAAAATATTCCCAATTACTGTACTTAAAGCCTAAATATCATCTAAAACATCACAGGGTTAATGAAACACGTCGAATGGGTCTGGGCCCGATGGCTCAAACCTTCTATGTTGCTAGGAGAGTAGAGCGAGACATCGCGGCGCATCTCCTAGCAATGAGTTACAGCAGCAAACCCCTCCCCGTATTTGATGGCGGGTTCGTCTTGGTGAGGAGCCCGCATTTCCATACGCGGGTTGCTCGACCCAAGCCCCCACTGGCCACAGCTCGATTATAGTCTCGCCCACATCATAGATATATATGTATGTACATATATCCAGTGGTTTTATCAGCGCAGATAAACTCTATATACATATGTACATATATCCATGTACGTAAATATATGTATGCACATGTATATGTGTCAATATATATATCAATATATATTGGTGTATGCGTAATAGATATATGTGATGTATAATGCATTATGCGAGTATACATGCAAGGGTAACAGGTACATCCTATATTTCCTTGTATGCATTGGTGGAGCACCCCCCCCCCTCCCAGCTATCGGGTATTGCCTGACAGGCGCCCCCTCGCATCACACTCTGGAGTATGCGTAAATATGTGTATACATGCCTATGTTTATAGATCTGTATATAAATTGATGTGTACATACAGATATGCAATAACACATATATGCATATAGCTGCATATATATATTCAGCTATATGCATATATGTGTATATGCATATATGTATGTACACATAAATATACATTGTGACATCCAGTGAAGCCATTTTAATTATTCTTGTTATTTTAACTACTCGAAATTGGGTTATTTTCTGCAGGAAATTGCCAGCCTATTACATTTGTGATTAGTCTTGCATCAGCTTAGATAAACCGCTGGGTTATGCTATAGTCGGGCTGTTTCCTTCAGTAAAATAACCCCAGCAGGTTCAATAGGTTCTTGTTTCGATATGTTTGCCTACAACAAAAGTACTATTATACTACCCATGTATGGGGTGACCTATATCTCTCTTTTAGACTGAGGCAGCATAGGGTTCTCTCCAAGTATTACCGTCCGTTGAGAACATAACTCTCCGACACAGCACCACATGACCCGTTGCTCTCACCAGGGCCCGTATGCATGATGCGGTGTTAGCGAGCCAAAACTGGTTTTGGCGGGGATTTCTAGGTTAGCGGTGAAAACTCAGTATGCAAGGAGCGGTGTTGGCGCAAACACACCGAGTGTAAGCTAACACCACATCATGCATACGGGCCCAGAGCTAGTGCTACATATATCTGAATATAACCCTTTTCTGTTTATTTTGTTGTGCTTTATGGTAAACATGTTTATTCATCTGAATTCCGGATTTTGTTCAGAGCTGAGACACTGATTTTCCACCCATGTTTTAAGTCAGTTATTAACAGCATATTTAAAAGATAAAATATTGCAATTACAATGAGTTAAATAAGTGTTTGCGGTGTGTATTTGGTTGTTGGAGTTTTACATCCTTGTAACACCTATGGTCATATCAGGACGGCTACCGACTTATGACAATGCACGTTCATCCTGGACTTTTAGTGCTTCCCCACTGGGTGTGTTGGCTGGTTGTTGGAGTTTTACTTCCTGGCAACATCTAAGATCATATCAGGATCGGTACCGATTTGTGACAGTGCACACTCATGGCAACTTCATAGTGCTGCCCCACTGGGAGACCAGCCTGTCAGCACCATGACCTGATATCTCACTCAGTCACATTATCCTGACACTGAGCCAACCAGTACTTGGCCTATCCTAATAATGCCAAGCGCCTCCACAGTCTAATTAAACCATAACAGTTTAGGAGAAGTGCAGGTGCACAGGTTTCCTTCAGAAAGTCAGTGAATAGCAGAATCAATAATAAAGTCTTTTACTGTTGATTTTATTTATCATATACCACTTGTGATTTTACCAGAGTTGTACGCTCTTTTGGCATACATTTCTGCGCTCCATGTAAATACCTGTTTGAAATGTAATTTTTGTAATCAGATATGTTTAACCACTGTATGACTCCCAATAGCCAATGTTTACTTTTTGGGCCGGTGAGAGGGGGGGGGGGGGCGATCGTTAAACAAACAAACAACCAAACAATGGGCCAAATAGTAGCTTGGAGGTTGGGTGGAACGAAGGATGTGCATCAACAGCTAGCTGACGAGTAATTAATGGTCAGGCGGCCAGCCGTGGGCGATTCTTTGCAGAGGTGTGATGGGCCTTCTGGCCAATCGTGTGGTTGCAGAAATAGACTCACCCATCCACCTGAAGATGAGTCCATGGCGCAGGGACACAGGGGACGGGTGAGTTCTCATTCCTGATGAATCACCTGCAATTAAACATTGCAGAATATTGCACCACATACAGTAAGCTGAAGTTTGACCAGCATAAATGCACTGAAAGAGAACACATCTGATTCGCGTCATTTCCGCTATTACTCCTTACCCAAAATTCACCTTTCCAAATGTTATTATTGAAATTCTAAATAATCTATTCGAGTTGTATCTTCTTATCTCATTCAGCGCAAAAGTCTCCTAGAAAGTCACCTCCATTCTGGATATGCGTTTGTATCTTTCAGACAAAGGCCCTTTGCTGTTATTATCTTGCTTCAGTTTGACGGTCATATTTCTGAAAGCTAATCCCATCAGGCACTGCGAGGCTGATTAGACCTGAAGGTTCCGGATCAACTTACTGAGGAAGGCTCGACAAGCAGCACGGAGACATCAATTATCCTCCTGCTGAATGCCCTAACGCACTTTGCGGTAATGAGATCTCAAACTGTAAAGAAATGCAGTGCCATTCGCTGACGTTGCCTCCTTGCTAATAGCGTGTGTAATTTACCGGCCTGCACTGCTTATGAAGAATATAAATTTCATTTTGAGCCAGTCACGAGGGCCAAATGAGTTGAGCGTCCGCTTCCTTTGTGGCAGGTTGTGGGATTTCGAGCCTCAGTTGAGCCAAAGCAAAGACTTAAAAATGTATACTCGTAATTACCGACGCTGACACTCAGTATTACTAGAATAGGGCAAGGAGCAGTGGAATGAGGAAGACCATTAATCCATGATTGAAATGTTCCCACTTTTAATATTTCAAAACTAAAAGTGACTTCAATCTAAAGTAAAGTAGATGGGTCGTTCTCAGAAACTGTGTACCGCTCGAGGTAGTCCACTTGAAATGCATATTTCAAAGAAACCCATTATTGGAGTGTCAATATTTAGATTTCATCATTTGTCCTAATAATGTGCAAGATATTTTGGATCACAAGTAAATGTTAATATTGTGTATTATATATCTTATTGGGATGAATGTAGCAAAATAAATAGAAAATTACATCACTAATGTGTGACATTGTCAACAGCATTGAAAATAAAGTGTCACAAACTTAATGAAAACCTCTGAACAACAGCACATTTCATTCCAAATGGTCATATACAATGTTTTCATTAAGTTGAAGACATTTATTTCTAAATAAAATTATAACAATTATGAAATACCTAACCTTTTCTTGAGTCATTATCATCGTAACATTTCGTTTTCACTTGCAAGTACTATCAACTCTGAGAACAAATACAGTAAAGGAACTATTTTCACCATTTGTCACTCTATGCATGGACCCAGTTATGGTATAGTGAAATATAAATCCTGAAATTGCCCCTGAACATTGAAATTTGAGCTGCTCATTTGTGTAAAATGGTTGATTCCACTTGGACTGTTACCTTGCTAATATTTGTCTGCTTTTCTCTTTAATCATCACAAATAACACAAAACCATAGCACTGAGGTTTCAAATTATTATTACTACTATTTATAGAGCAAGTGGCATGGGAAATGTCCTAAAAATGTCAAGCTTTGTGTGGAAAATATTGATTTTGGAGTCAGATTGGTTTACATGCTATACTGCTATTTATTGGGTGTGAGCATCATTTGACCTACTTAAAAATGTCAAAATATGTTTCTTTTAAATTATTCAGATGCAAAACAACATACACATTGAGGAGGCTTGTATAGAGGACTTTGACAGCATTTGATTTTGTGGTACTGATGTCACAGTATTGGTACACAACTTCTGAGAACGACCCAGATACTAATGAACAATCTAGTATATTTGTCTCAGAAAACTGACAGAAACTAAAAACCATAGGACTATGCAACATTAAAGATGTGGCATCGATATAATCATTGCTTAGACAAATGTTGTACTACTGGTAGTTCATACTGAATGCTGACTGTCTGGTCAGAGCGTTTCTCTGAACATTTCTCTGACGCATGTGTAAGTCTATATCAATCAATCAATAGTTCCGTCCTCTAGTCGAGGGTTGGATGCAATGGTTCTCCACTTATCCCGATGGTGTGCTGTTCTGATAGACTGTGAATAATTCAAGCCTGTCCACTGTGAAATATTTGTAAACCATGATGTTCTTGCGCTCCCTCTCCCTCTGCTGCCATTCACCTTCCCTTCCAACAATGTATGGTATATTGAACTCTGACGAATGATGTGGCCAAAATAAATAAGTTTCTTTGTCTGTATAGTGGCAAACAAGCTTTTCTTATTTTTAATTTTTCTGAGAACTTCTCTGTTGGTGATCTTCTTCGTCCATGATATTTTCATCATCCTTCGATACGTCCACATCTCAAATGCTGCTAAACGTTTGTACATTTTCTTAGAGTCCATGTCTCAGCCCCATACATTAGAGTAGACCACACATAACACTGAAGAATACGCTTCCTTGTTTGTATTAATATCTTACTTGATGTTAACACTCTATACATTTTGGAGAATGTTGTTTGGGCTATTGTTATCCTTCTTTTAATTTCTTCCTCACATCTCCCATCCTTTGTAATCTTTTGTCCGAGATATATGAATTCGGATATATCTCGGACAAAAGATTACAAATGATGGGAGATGTGAGGAAGAAATTAAAAGAAGGATAACAATAGCCTATATAGAACTCACAAAGTATTTTGATATAGCACAAATTGGTAGAATATTTAGGAATATAATTTATCAGTATAGATCTGATCCCTTCAGAATGCTCTTGCATGTAGTACTGAAGTACCCCCCCTCCCAACCCACCCACCACCTCCCAATAGCCGATGTCCACTTTTTCTGCTGGGGGGGGGGGAGGGGTCGTTAAACAAACAAACAAAAGTAGTACTGAAGCAATGTGTAATCGGCCCCTGTACCACACAGTGGCGGTTTCGGCTGTATTGACCCTCGCCACTGAGAAGTATTGGCACATGTCAGCACGCTAGCAAAGGCAGTCGTTATGGTGGACTGTTCCACCCATGGCTAGCAGCCATCCCCTAACAGAGGTTATCTATGACCCGGCCAGGCACTGACAGGTGACTTCTCTTCTTACCTGACCAAATGGGGTGGCCGAATGAGTAGAGCGTCCGTCTCCTGTTTTGGGAGATCGGGAGATCCAAACCCATGAGTTTGTGGGGTCGAATCCTGGTCGAGTCAAACCAATGACTTAAAAATTGATATTTGTCGCTTCCTAGCCTGGTGCTTCGCATTATTAGGATAGGGCAAGGACTGGTTGGCTCAGTGTGAGTATAATGTGACAGAGTGGGTATCAGGGCATGCATGCTGCTGGTGGTCTGGTGTCCGAGTGGGGCAGCATTATAAAGTCGCCATGAGTGCGCACTGTCACAAGTCGGTAGCCGTCCTGATATGACCTTAGATGTTGCTAGGACGTAAAATGACAACAGCGAAATCTATTCTGACCTTGGCGGACTAAATCGGAGATGGACCCTCAGGTCTGAAGCAACTATGGAGTTAATGTTTTGTATTCCCTAGGTGGAGCACAAACCAGTCCATCACAATGGTCATGCTCTAGTGTAATAAACCTTTTCCTCATAGCAAGTGGAGTGTATTTCTAGGTACAGTGTTTGGTTTCCCCATCTGTCATCAGATGGCAGCCATTTGGAAGTGGAAAACCTCTATATGGCCTATTCCGCAGAACATACTGTGCAGTTCGCTGAGATCCACGCACTATTAGTTATTGACACTGACATCAGAGGGCGGGTCGAAAATGGAAATCCTCTATGCCATTCCTTTTCCGGAAGGGCTTATTTGTTAAGCACATTTCCAATTAACTCAGACCTATGGACACTCGCATGCAATCAATTCCCATCCTAGTGGTAGGAAGGAGGGTGTATGTGGGGGGTGGGGGGTTGGGGTTGGGGGTGGGGGGGGAGGGGGTGAGTGAAAGCACAAAAAGACAAGGCAGTGTGGCAGTAGCATGCTGCAGTCGATTCAACCTTAACTGATGCACAAGTGTCAGCGAGCTTTCCTCCACAGACTCAAACGCTGACAGAGGGATAGTCTCCAGAGCATTGCTTTTGTCTATAACCATTGCTAGGGGATGGCTGGTATTGTCGCTGCTTCTCCTGCAAAGATTCCTATATGGAAATTAATCGATCGGTGACATGACTATATCACTTAAATATGTGTGTGTTTCCTTGTTTGTTGGATTTTCACATCCTGGCAACATTCAAGGTCATATTAGGGCGGGTACAGAGTTGTGACAGTGCGCACTCATGTCGCACTCATGTCGACTTTATAGTGCTGTCCCACTGGGAAATCAGGTCGCCAGCTCGGAAGCGACAAGTATGAGTTTTGTAAGTCATCGGTTTGACTCGACTGGGAATCGAACTCCCGATCGGCAGCCATGCGCTCTACCAATTCGGCCACCGCGTCCGCTACTTAGATAGAAGTCACATTATATTTGCATATTCCGAGTATCGCTTAAGCAGGAGACACATTATATTTGCATAGTCCGAGTATCACTTAAGCAGCAGTCACATTATATTTGCATAGTCCGAGTATCACTTAAGCAGCAGTCACATTATATTTGCATAGTCCGAGTATCACTTAAGCAGGAGTCACATTATATTTGAATAGTCCGAGTATCACTTAAGCAGCAGTCACATTATATTTGCATAGTCCGAGTATCACTTAAGCAGGAGTCACATTATATTTGCATAGTCCGAGTATCACTTAAGCAGCAGTCACATTATATTTGCATAGTCCGAGTATCACTTAAGCAGGAGTCACATTATATTTGAATAGTCCGAGTATCACTTAAGCAGCAGTCACATTATATTTGCATAGTCCGAGTATCACTTAAGCAGGAGTCACATTTTATTTGAATAGTCCGAGTATCACTTAAGCAGCAGTCACATTATATTTGCATAGCCCGAGTATCACTTAAGTATGAGTGACATTATCTTTGCATAGTCCGATGGCTTTTGAATTTCTACCAAATTACTTAACGCCATATTGCCATGGGAGTGATGAAAATGGGAAATATTCTACCTAGAGCAGGTTTCGAGCCCACACTTCCTGCCATTCTCGGGCTAGCATTGTGAACAATTACACTACCTAAGTTCCATGATGCGATCACCCTATCCGGGCCTCCCTATATATGTGGCTCCTTGCCTGAGTGGTCAGTGCAGTGTTCTACAATATATCAGATAGATCCTTTACTGTATTTTAAAGTTGCTTAACTTGGGGATATTTGAAGTGAAAACATGCTCCAATTAATGTTGGGGTGCACATTGAAATGCTGGACAGTATCGCCTTTAGAATTGGCAGGTTCTGATTTACTTTTGTTGCCTAGCTGTGACAATAAACATTTCAGAAGTGCACCAATATCTAAGCATATTTATTTAATCAAATCTACTTAAAGTGCTTTGGTTTTGCACACTTGATGCTTTCATCGGACTATACAGCTTTAAATCTATTCAGATTGTAACCGACGTGGGTAGCCCTGACAGCATAAGCAACGAGGGTCAACATGGTTTGGAAACTTGATGTTTTCATTGGACTATACAGCTTTAAATCTATTCAGATTTCACCGATGGAGGTACTTATGACAGAGTGTGCAATGCGGGTCAATATGGTTTGGAACCTTGATGCTTTCATCAGACGATACCGCTTTAAATCTATTCAGATTGCTACTGACGCAGGTAGCCATGACAGAGTATGCAACGCGGGTCAACGTGGTTTGGAAACTTGATGATTCCATCAGACTATACAGCTTTAAACCTATTCAGATTTCAACCGACACAGGTAGCCATGACAGAGGATGTATGACACGCGGGTCAACATACGTTAGACACGCATTACATACTTCATGTGAGCAATTATTTATTACTAAAGTTGTCGCCAAAGACAGCAGCAGTTACTGGTCCGCCAACCATCAATATTGCATTCCCTCGAGTTCCTGCAGGGCCGACTGTCGCCAAGTCTTTCGCTAGTCTCCAGGGGCCGTATGCACCAATTGGTGTTAAGGCCGTAACCGCAACTAGGCTAGCTCCACACGGCTAAATGTGAGAAATCGGTATGCACCAATCAGAGCTAGCCGATTCACACACCTCTCCAACCCGCCGCTACCCCGAGGTAGCTAACCAGTGCTAGTGCCTTAGCTCCGGCTAAGCCTATCACTGATTGGTGCATACGGCCCCAGGGTGGTAAGCATCACAAGGAAGGTAGCTGCGCCCTAAATGTTGCCTTCCCATTCGGAGGCCTGGATCTACAGTGCATTTAGGAGCTGGGTATGGGGTTGCTAGACTGGCAGCTTTTAGTGGCAGAGAATAAAACGGCGGTGGGTAGTGTGAGGTGTTATGTACGAGGTGGGAAATGGGAAATGTGATATGAGAAATGATATTTGAGGGAAGATATCCGAGCTGATCGAGGGGGTAAGGGAGGGGGTGGTGGTGGAAGGAGGGGAGTAGTGCAGCTGAAAATGACAGAGAGTGTGACTGAGTCTGTCTATGTGGGTAACTAGGACTGAGTTAGACTGAGTGAGACTGAATCGAGTGTGACTGGGTGAGATGGAGTGTGACTGAATGTGACTGCAGTTGGCTGTGTGAGACTGAGTATGACTGAGTGAGACTGAGTGAGACTGAGTGTGACTGAGTGTGACTGAGTGTGGCTGAAAATGACAGAGCGTGACTGAGTCTGTATGTGTGGGTGACTAGGACTGAGTGTGACTGAGTGAGACTGAACCGAATGTGAATGGGTGAGAAGAAGTGTGACTGAATGTGACTGTAGGTGGCTGTGTGAGACTGAGTATGACTCTGTGCGACTGAGGACAACTGAATGTGACTGGGTGTCATTGAAGATGGCTGACTGTGACTGAGTGTTAATAAAGATAATTGAGTGCTTCTGAAGGTGATTGAATGCCACTGAATATGATTAGGCGAGTATGAATGTGATTGTGTGCGATAGAAAATGACTGAGTTAGACTGAGTGTGAATAATAATGTCTGAGTGCGACTGAAGATGACTGTGTACAATTGAGTGTGACTGCATGTGAGTAGGGTTGACTTGCGTGATACTGAATGTCAATGGCTGTGACTGATAATGTCCGAGTGTGAGTGTAAATGAGTGAGACTAATTATGACTGAATGTGACCTGGGAGTGTGACTGGATGTGCATTTGTTGCCGAATGTGACTGAGTCAGAATGTGTGGGACTGTTCCTGAGTGTGGCTAAGTATGACTGCATACCACTGAGTGTGACTGCCGCTGACTGTTTCATTGACTATGAACGAGTTCAAGTGTGACAGCATGTTACTGCTACCAAGTGCGTGATTTGGTGTGATTGAGTGCAACTGGGTGTGACTATGATTGTATATGACTGAGTGTCACTAAGCGTAACGGAGTCTGACTGTTCGACTGTGTACTACAATGGACTGAGTGTGGTGGACAATGTTTGGATGATACTTAGATAAAGGATTCACCCTGTACTCGCAGTACACGGGTGAATACTAGCCCTATATAAAAACGGTCGAAAATGCGGGGAAATTAAATGAGAGTCTAATTTCACATTCAAAGAAGCAACAATTATTCTTTACATATGTCTTATTATTTCCCCGCTACCTTTGAGTTGCAAAATATAATAAAACATATCATTTAATACAATTTAAAGTTGAAATCGACGGCGTTCTATGGCTGCCATCTTGTCTTTTTGCATTCTCTCCCATTTCATCAACTCTGTGCCAATAGATGTAGCCATTTGATCGTGGAACCACAGTTTCTAGTTCATGTTTCATACTAAAGCTATTTTTGCCCATATTTACACTACGTTTTCCTTCACCCGTGTACTAGTACAGGGTGAATCTTTTATCTAGGTGCGACTGTGAGTGATTTGATAGTCGATGGGTGCTATTGTGTGCCATACCCTGGTAATACCAAGCACACTACTAGGTGTTGACTCACATACATTTTGAAGTCTTCATTGACTCAGCTTAAGTTCATTTCTATAATCTACCACCCAGGAAGTGGGCGCTCAACTCATTTGGCCATCAGCCATCAGCCGGTATGTCCAAATGATGTTTGTTCCGGATGTTAAAGCTGCATAGTCCGATGAAATATCAAATTTTCAAAACCAAACAGATTATCTAGATTTGATTTTACATATCTAACTTAGATACTGATGGACTTATTAAGCATCTGTTTCTCCGTCGAAGGCAATACTGAGTCAATTTAACAGAACCTGTTCCCGCAGAAGTCTATGCTGTTAGAGTTTTGGCAAGTGTGCCAAAACTAATTTTCCATGTTTGCACTAAAAATATCAAAAAGGTTTACCATTTAAAATAAAAGTAACTTTGAACTAATTTAAAGTAGATACTTGTGATCCATCTAATATATTTATCTCAGCAAAAATACAGAAATTCAAAACCATCGGACTATGCAACTTAAAATCTAAGCTACCTGAACAATGTTTATATATTTTTTCTTTTCATAGCCAGTAAACAGGCGCATCTGTTGTTGCCTCGAGCTGCTCACAGAGTGAGTGCTGAATTAAAGGAAACTAGATTGAAGGAGGGTGGCTGGGTGGGTAGGGTAGGGGCAACCTTCCATGTCTGCTATCTCTTTTGTTCCTGTTCAATTCGTGCTTGAGTTAAACCAATGACTTACAACATTGATGCTTCTTGCTTCTTGTCAAGTGCTTGGCATTACTAGGATAGGGCAAGGACTGGTTAGCTCATTGTTAGCATAATGCAATTGAGTGGGATATCAGGTCATTGTGCCAGCACCCTGACCTTCAAGTGGGCCCGCACCATAAAGTTGCCATGAGTGCGCACTGTCACAAGTCAGTACCTCTCCTGATATGACCTTAGATGTTGCCACAATGTAAAACCAAAACAAACAAACAATATATTATCAGTGCGGATGAACTGGTCTTCCAGCTCTGGTGACAAATGCTGATACACACTTAAACAAAGATATGAACAAATAGTTGGACAGTTATAAGAATAGCCGGTGCAAAGATAGGCATGGAGTGGGAAGCAGGATCTGAGTTCTGCCTCGCTGGTTTCTTAGTTGGTCGGGCTGGTTCCCGGCCCACGTCTAGGCTGTCATTGTGAATGCACTGCTGGGTCATGGAGTATGGGAGTGTTATGTGGAGTTTTACATCCTGGCAACATATAAGTTCATATCAGGACGGGCACTAACTTTGACAGTGTACACTCATGGCAACTTTATAGTGCTGTCCCAGTGGTAGACCAGGCCTCCAGCACCATGACCTGATATCCCACTCAGTCACATTATCCTGACACTGAGCCAACCAGTCCTTGCCCTATGCTAATAATACTGAGCATCTGGCTAGGAAG
Organism: Branchipolynoe longqiensis; assembly: GCA_030323885.1. NCBI lineage: Eukaryota > Metazoa > Annelida > Polychaeta > Phyllodocida > Polynoidae > Branchipolynoe > Branchipolynoe longqiensis. The sequence goes on from CM059197.1 coordinate 27,668,090, forward strand.
CGACAAGTATAAATCTTTAAGTGATTGCTTTGACTTGACCATGGTTCGAAACTGTCGCTCCGAATCCCACAATGTACCAAAACCGGAGACGGACGCTCAACTCATACGACCATCCTGTCTGGTCGATATGCACAGAGGTTCCTTGATATAAAGGGCCCCGATCTTCCAGTGAAACATGGAGGGATTTCCAACCCTGCAATCAACAAGCGGGATATGTTTGTGGATCTAATCGGGAATCGTGGTTGAGGTATTGAAGGGAAAGGAAAAAGCTATGTTAACGCCTTTTGTTGTATTCATACTTATTGCATAAATATCATCATCATCATTGTGTCGCAATGCGACAATGACTGCTTTAATTTCTTAACCGCCGCTCTCCATTTAGCTTTCTGCTGTGAGAGTGATGTCCCTGAGTCCGCTGTGGTCTGATCGACCGATTGATTCTCAGTGACATTTAGCTCGGATTGTTTTCAGGTTGTGTTTACAAGTCGATGCCTGACATTGAGCAGCAAATTCATATCGATGTGTGTGTGGAGGGATCTGCGTGGGGAGTCGGGAAAGTCCATACGGGCAGGCTGGAAGACAACATGGGTTGACGTGAGATTTCGGAGCCTATATTTCTATATAGCTCTGACAAAGTGAGGGGGTTGTGTGGGGAGAAGGGGGCGCGCATGTTATTGAGTAGTGGAAATTCTCTTTGGAGGACAAATGATTGAATAAGCAAAGATGAGGCGATTTAACATCATATACAACCTTGTTATTGTCTCATCATGAACAATCAATTGTGGCAGGCACTTGTAAATGGGACACTTGATTGAGTGGCCACCAGTGTATATATGCACAACGTAAGAGGTCAATATAAGGGAAGCTGAATCTGTAAGAGCACTGGCTGGCTTCCTGTTGAGGAGGTCGTGGTTTTAGACCTGACTGAATCACACCAATGGCGTACCGAACTGTATTGCCCGTCGCTACCTACCCTGGTGCTTGGCATTAATATGATAAGGACAAAACTGGTTTGCTCAGTATCAGGATGAAGCGATGGAGTGGAATGCTGGGGTTGGGTGCCACCAGCGCAGTCTCTCAGTGGGGCAGCACTATCAAGATGATATGAGTGCGCACAGCGAAATTCGGGATGCATCCTGATATAATATATAGTATATGCATTCGAATTATATATATTATATATTATATATATATTATATATATAGTATGTATATTATATATATTATATATAATATATATATTATATATATTATATATATTATATATATTATATATATATATATTATATATTATATATATTATATATATTGTATATATTATATATATTATATATAGTATATATAGTATATATATTGTATATATTATATATATATTATATATATTATATATACTATATATTATTTATACATATATATTATATATTATATAGATTTGACTTATTTAGTATATATATTTGATATATTATATATATTTGATATATTATATATTATATATATTATATATATATATATATTATGTATATTATATTCATGTATGTAATATGCCTGTATATATTCTAGATTAATAGTATATATATGTATATATCATATATACTCAATATAATATATATGGTATATACACAGTAATACTGCCCGTCTACCTCCCACACACTTGCTGTTCTGACACGCCTCCAGTAAACAGCATGTACAAAGGTGAGAGAAATCCATCAAACAACCATCGATATGAATTTGCTGCTCAATGTCAGGCATCAACTTGTAAACAAACACTGAAACAATCCAAGCTTAATGTCACTGAGAATCAATCAGTCGATCAGACCACAGCGTCTGGATTGACTGATGGAGATTGTTCCATGACTGATGGAGGTTGCATGATTTAAAACTTACGGAAAACATCTGTTTTTTTTGTTATTGATTACTCGGTGTTGAACAATGTTAGTTTCTTTTGGTGCCCCCTCTCGGCCGACAATCGAATGATGAATAACTGTAATAGACTGCACTGATAATTCTGACAAAACCTTCACCAGGATTTAAAAATACATATCCAATTTAACGCGAAATGGTTGAAAACACAACTATTATCTACATTTATTCCTACATATCTAACTTTTGACACTAATGCACATATTAATCATGTGTCGCTGCATAGAACAGAATATTAATTACATTTAATATAACGCGTTACTGCTGAGATCAGACGGGATGGCCGAAAGAGTTGAGCATCCATCTCCCGTTTTGGCAGTTGGTGGGATTCAAACCCATGACTTCGAACCCTGATCGACTCAAACCAACAACTTACAAATTGAACTTTTGTCTTCCTAGCCAGGCACTCAGTATTTATTATTAGGATAAGGAAAAGACCGGTTGGCTCAGTGTTGGGATAATGTGACTGAGTTTGATATCAAGTCATGGTACTGGCGGCCTGGGATTACAAGTGGGACAGCCCTATAAAGTCACCATGGTGTGCACTGTGACATATCAGTACCCATCCTGATATGACCTTAGATGTTGCTAAGATGTAAAACTCCAACAACCAACTGCTTATGATATTTAACATTTTGACATGTGTCTCACATTTATTTCACCCGCTTTCACCTGAAATCTACAAAGTTAGCCATATATAATAGAAATTACCTGAAAATAAAATTACTTGATTTTTATCGACTATATTTATCTCAAAATATGGTACATGCTCAAAACCAGCAGGCTCTGCAGCTGTTAACTTAGGAGGTTAGCAAACACAGAGAGGTGTTTGCTTAGGAATGCGCCTTGTGGCATGTCATTCATTATGTAGGAAACGCTGCTAACAATAAACAGCAATCACTAAAATGTTGGCATGCATCATTCAGGACTGACAGTTTATAAGTATTACCCACACTAAACTTTGTCTCACATTACTATTACCTTCTGGAGCCGTAGCCAGCAATTTTTGTTTGGGTCTCCATTGTTGGCCGTAGCTAGGAATCTTTGATTGTGGTTTCAAGATAGATTCTTGGAATGAACCAGTGACCAAAGCATGAGCCACTAGGGGCGTCTGAGGTGTTTGGGGCGTCTGGGGGGCCTGGGGCACCTGGGGCGCCTGGGGCGTCTGGGGCGTCTGGGGCGTCTGGGGCGTCTGGGGCATCTGGGGTGTCTGGGGCATCTGGGGCTTCTGGGTCGTCTGGGGCATCTTGGGCGATTTATTTCGTTAATCTAGACTCTCTGAAATGACATTTAATCGAGATTGTATAGTGTGGTGTTTTTCCTTTATTTATTTACTTTGGGAGGGGGGACTATCCCTCTTTCCCCCCACCCTCCTAGCTACAGCCCTGCCTTCAACCACCGAACTTCTGGGCGACTGCCATCACATTGCCCAGAGAGTGACACATGTATGTGCTATAAGGTTCTCGCCAGATACAGCTAGAGACTTAGTAAAGCAAGACTCCTGGCTGGCCGGTGTGGATCTCAGAGGTCATACTATACAGTACCAATTTACAAACCTGATCGGAAATTTTTTCGGATTTTGTTGGAATGATGAACTTTATGAGTTTGTCTGTATGCCAAACGGTCTATCTTGTGCTCTACACATTTTCACAAGGTAACTGAAACCAATATTTTCCCACATGGCTGACCAGATGGGATGGCCGAATGAGTTAGAGCGTCCATCTCCCATGTTGGTAGGTCGTGGGTTTGAACCCTGGTCGAGTAAAACCAATGACTTAAAAATTGATACTTGTTGCTTCCTAGCCTGGCGCTCTGCATTATTAGGATAGGGAAAGGACTGGTTGGATCAGTGTCAGGATGGCTGAGTGGGATATCAGGTCATGGTGCTGGCCACCTGGTCTTCCAGTGGGGCAGCACTATAAAGTCATCATGACTGCGCACTGTCACAAGTCGGTACCCGTCCCGATATGACCTTAGATGTTGCTAGGACGTAAAACAACAACAAAGAAATACACAAACATCCCACATGGCTAGGAAAGGACACGTTATGTTTCCTTACATGGATGACTCATTTATTGTTGCACAAACACAATATGTGACAAACTAAGTGAGACTTTTAAAAGGTCAGGCTTCTACATACATGAAACTAAATCAGTTTTGACACCAACAAAGAAATTAAAGTTTCTGGGATTTTTTATGACACCACAAAAATGTCTATTTCATTAACGAAACAGAAAGTTGATAGATTTACAACAACGGTGAACCAATTAGACAAACCAAAGATAAGTCAAGTCGCAACAGTAATAGCACTCATGATAGCCTATGCTCCTGCTATCCTATATGGCAAAGCCCCTATTACATTGCTAGAAATATATAAGAACTTAGCAGTGGCTCGCACTAAAGGCAATTTTGAATGGCCCATGATGATTCGCCAGAAGGCCTATTGGACATTATGTGGTGGCTTTAACACATTGAAAATTTGCCCAACCCCATTAGAATGGGAGAACCCAATACTACAGTTACAACAGATGCTTCACTAGAAGGATACAGGGCTCATAGAGACCAACAGGCAACAGGTGGTCAGTGGATCGAAGATGACATCTCCAATCACATTAATGTTCTAGAGCTCAGAGCTATTTATCTAGGATTGCGTAGACTAGTGCACCTACTTAAAAATCATGTAAGAGTCTTAACAGATAACGCGACATCCATGGCTCACATACATAATATGGGAGCGACTCATTCTAAACCATGTAACCATTTAGCCAAACTAATTTGCGATTGGGCAGAGGAACGCAACATATGGCTAACCATAGCACATATTCCAGGCAGTCAAAACACTTTGGCTGACAGGAAAAGTAAACATTGTCAAGACCATCTAGAATGGTCATTAAATCAGAATATGTTCTAACACATTTGTGATAAATGGGGTAAACCAGAAATTGACTTATTTGCATCATACAGCAACAAAAAGTTACCCAAATATGTGTCTTGGCATCCAGAGCCAGAAACCTGGAGAGTGGATGCATTTTCTTTAATTTGGAATAATAAATGTTATTACATATTTCCACCATTCAGCATTATCAGCAGAGTGGCCAGGAAGATCAAGATGGATCATGCACACCCAGTACTGTTAGTACCAGCATGGAACACACAACCATGGCTAGCGACAGTAACCTTAGAAGCAAAAGACATGCTCAGGTTTCCACGAGAAAGGAATAACCTACAACTTCAAGGACCACTAACAGTTCACAGAGAAGTTGCCATGAATGTCCAGTCACAAGTCAGTAGGTACCCATCCTGATATGACCTTAGATGTTGCCAGGATGTAAAACTCCAACTACCAACCAGCCATAGAAAGTGTCTGTAAAGAAGTTCATAGCACTGACAGTTGCAGCTGTGCTAAATTCAAATGAAGTATGACATAAATAGAGTTAATGGGGGGTCCATGTGGTGAGTTATACCAAAACCTACAATAAAGCGAATATCTAAATGGTCATCTGCGCATGCGCCCACCTGGACCCCTGAGACGAAGCCACTGTGAAAAAGGAGTACCCCGCCCGCCATCACCACACCACCCCGACCACACTCCCCACTCCTCACACACCCCTCCCCACTCCCCACTCCCCACTCCCCACTCCCCACTCCCCACTCCCCGTCCCCAGTCCCCACTCCCCACCCCCGGACACCAACATTTGATAACCCTATGCTTTTGTTTATGTATTTATTCATGATTTGTGTTCTGTTCAGCTATTTTTCTTTTGTGTGTTAGATTTTGCGATCTGCTGACACAACTCTAACCACTTGAAATTGCATCAGAGATATTATTTGACATATATTTCACTATTTTGGAATTGCATGTGAATTTAAAGGTTGGTATGTGAATACGATTGACAATACTGACAGGATAGATACCAGGAGATTATCGTAACGTGTCCCAACGTGTGACAATGCGCATTCATGGCGACGTTATAGTGCTGCCACATTGGGAAACCATGCCGCTGGCATGGTGACTCCCCCCATATCCTCCTCCTGATACTGAGCAAACCAGTCCCATAAATGCAAACTGCCAGCAGTGGGTCGCGACAAGTATCAATTGTGTAAGTCATTGGTTTGACTCGGTTGGGATTTGTACCCAGGACCTTCCGCACGGGATTCCAGTCGGCGGTCTTACTGACTTGCCAACCCTGTCCGGTGAAACTTTGATGAGGTGGTGGAAAACGTTTCTGGGCATTTCCTAAAAATGGAAACTTGGCAGGCTGCTCTTTGGAGTTTTACATCCTAGCAACATCTAAGGTCATATCAGGACGGGTACCGACTTGTGACAACTAACTATAAAGGTGTGAAAGCCCACTGGCAGATTAGCTGGGGTGGAAAGATAAACTCATCCAAACACCCGAAGACGAGTCTATGGCATGGCACAGCAGACATGGATGGAAGTGGCAATGTCCTGCCCGCCGAATGTAGTGTACTGTGAAGATTGTGAACAATATCAAATTTCCGCTTATCCAATGTGATGGGGAAAAAAAGCTTGTTTTATTTAAAGCTGCATAGTCCGATGAATTATAAAATTTTCAAAACAAAACCAATTATCTAGATTTGATTTTACATATCTACCTTAGATACTGATGCACTTATTAAGCATTCATGTCTGCGTAGAAGGTAACACTGAGTCAAAACTAATTTTCCATGTTTGCACTCAAAATATCTCAAAAGTTTACAATTTAAAATAAAAGTAACTTTGAAGTAATGTAAAGTAGATACTAGTGATCGATCTAATATATTTATCTCAGAAAAAATAAAGAAATTCAAGACCATCGGACTATGCAGCTTTAACGACGTCTCGAGAACACATTGATTTTCATATCATTGGCGATTGGATGTAAAAAATATGATCATTCTGTCATATTTCTTTGGAGAAAACCTGCTGCTGCCAGATAGGCTACTGTTTCTGATAAGCAGCAAGCAATCTTTTATATGCACTTTCCCACAGACAGGATGACACATACCACAGACTTTGATGAACCAGTTGTGGACCACTGGTCCAATCTGATTAATGTGGTTCATTAAAGTTGCATAGCCTGATGCTTTTGAGTGTAAGTCATTTTCTGAGATAAATATATAAATTGATTGTTATAATCTACCTTATTTTAGTTTGAAGTAACTTTTATTTTAAATGGTTAACTTTTGACATATTTGACGTGCAAATATGCTAAATCAATTTCGGCAAGCACGCCTAAACTCTGACATGATAGGCTTTAGCAGTAACAGGTTCTATTAAATTGACTTAGTGTTCCTTTCGATGTGGCAAGAAATGATTAATAAGTGCACCAGTATCTAAGTTACATATGTAGAATCAAATTTAGATAATTGTTTAGTTTAAAAATTGGATGATTTCATCGGACTATGCAGTTTTAATACAGTGCTTCCAAATATGTGAAGGGAATTGGAAATGTGTTCCCTTTATATCCTCCACCGCTGACGGGACACCTACAATGCCAGGGCAACATTGATCTAGATGCAGACTTGTCCGTTGAAGACCGGTAGTACTGTATCCACCAATGCTATTTTGTGATATGGGGTTTGAAGCCAGGCACCATAAACACACCTAGTTGCCTATTCCAAGTTCTCCTTTATGCGTGCTTCTGGTGTTCATCCAAGGAATATGCCTATAACTTAGCTAGTCTAACGTAACTCACTCCCGCATGCTTTTATGTTTCTTTCATCTCAATCCTCGCCGATTAACTATCTTTTTTAGAATAATGTTGTCTAAGGTGCTACTTTAGTGTGCGGGTCTATGAGCACCTCCAGCTTAGCGGTAGTGTGTGGGTCTACCAGGACCTCCAGCTTACCGCTAACTCTAAAAGTTTGTTCAATAGAGATCATAGAATACCTCATCTGACCTGACTTGACCTTTCTATTTTACTATCTGTTTATGGGTATGTTATGGTTAGGGCTAAAGTGCCAGTGGATCGCATGCTAAAGTAGTACCATTGTCTGGTGTATGAGGCTGTCTCAAAAGGTGCTAAGTAATGCGTGACAACACTTTGCCCATTGTAACGATCAACATACTATCTGCTCATCCATTTGCTCAGGATAAACTGATTTATCGTGTTTCATAATCCCAATAGAATACATATTGACTTGAAGCAAATGCCCTTGGGTTTTCAGTGTAACCATTTCTGTGCTATTTTGTGTCAATCATTACGTGGACAAAAAAAAAAAGAGTGCTGGCATTTACCATTTGGGCTGTCACACCAATGATTAAGCAGTGACACGTTAAAATTGCATAGGCCACTAGTTTTGAGTTTCTGCATATGCTCTAGGTTGGTCATTATAATCTGTCTTTATTTGGTTTGAAGTAATTTGTATTAATTTTACTAAATGTATTTTATTCATTGAATAATAGCTCTTGTCAGGACCACAGCACTGGTCTTCCAGTCAGACATTACAAGTCCTTGATAGATACATGAGACTATCAGTTGTAGTAGTCAATCAAATCCTGTTCGATAATAAACGTATTACACATATTATAAATAAACTATAAGTATGAGCTGTAATAGTAACTGCATACAATTCCAGTTTGATAAAAGTATTATTAGTTCCTTCCAGAATAATTTGCAAACAGAACATATCAGAAAGGAGACAAGTTAGATCGTATGGATCGAGCCTATAACTCTGGCTGGCCCTTTAGACCTACCATTAATTGTTATCAAACTAAATCGTTGGCGAAATGGGCCATTAGTAGGTGGGTGAGGCACTGCCCAGAGGAAAGGAGGGGAATTAGGGGAGCTGCTTGGAAGCAGGCCTCCCAGTCTCCAGGCCGCACCCCAGCCTACAGTAACCCATAGTAGAAAGGAGCATAGCAAAAGGAAAGGTTACAGGAGCAGTCGTAATAATAACAATAGAAGGAGAATTACATACATAATAATATTTGCATAATTACTTTATACCTCACATAATGTATACCAGACGGGGTGGCCGAGTGGGTTTGAGCGTCCGTCTCCCGTGCTGGTAGATCGTGGGGTCGTGGGTTCGAGTCCCGGTCGAGTCAAACCAATGACTTTAAAATTGATACTTGTCGCTTCCTAGCCAGGCGCTCGGCATTATTAGGATAGGGCAAGGACTGGTGTGCTCAGTGTCAGGATAATGTGACTGAGTGGGATATCAGGTCATGGTGACGGCGGCCTGGTTTCCCAGTGGGACAGCACTATAAAGTCGCCATGAGTGCGCACTGTCACAAGTCGGTACCCGTCCTGATATGACCTTAGATGTTGCTAGGACGTAAAACAACAACAAACAAACAAACAAACAGACATAATGTATTCGGTGAATATGCTTTATATGATTTTGTATAGTTCTAGAATTTTCTTTAAATATATATAATGGCTAAGATATTTGAAGTGAACACACACAACATCAATTGTAATACGCGCATCGGAATTCTGAAATCCATAGCGTTCACCAATAATAGGCTCTAATAAATTGACTTAGTATTTCCTTCTCTACAGCAATAACTGTTTAATGAGTGCATCAGTATCTAAACTCGAAATGTAGAATCAAATCTGTCTGAGGGTTTGATTTTGAAAAATTGATGCTTGCATCGGCCTATGCAGGTTTAATCACAGGAATAAAACTACTGGAACAACAACAGCAGCAACAACAACAACAACAAACAAAAGAATCAATCTCCATAGTGGCTGATGTCGGAGGAATTCAGCTTAGAAACGCGTTGCCATGGCAATATCAGTGTTCCGCTTACACGGGCTGAGAGAATGCTTATTAGTGAGTGATTGCATAATGCAGTCTGGGTCGTGTGAAATGAGATGGAGTGTCTACTGGAGTATTAGACCATTCCAGCCACCAAACCCTTCCCTCATCTATCATCTTCACGGTGCAGCTTTGCTCTTTTGCATCTCTGCCTAATTTGGCATCTTTGCAGCTGCACCCTATCTATGTAGGCCACCCTTGCATTTAGTTTCATCATGGAGATAAGGCTAATTATGCGTTGCCACGCATGCGCTCTGATCGGCTTTCACCACCAATTTGAGAGTATGAGGGCTTCCTCATTGAGTATGGGTATTATTATAGCTGTATAGTCCCATGAAATGAGACAGGCAATAACTATGTAGATTTGATTCTACATATCTAACCAATGCTTAGGTCACATTTCATGCTGCCGCCGTATGGTTCTGCGGTCTGTAGGTTACGCATGCGATTTTTACAAATCATACAGTATTGCGGTCTGTGGTAGAAATGTTCACAAATCGTAGGGGTCTGTACAGCAATCGGCACCTCTACATTTTCTTCTGCCAGCGCAACAAGGTTTCTTGTGGCCACAGCACGATTGACGTGATCAGACGGCCACCATATGGTCACCGTACAGTCAGTCACCTTGCGATACTGTGCAGCGGGGTTGCGGCCTAAGGTGCTGCGATTTCTGAAAAAAGTTGAATGTCAAGGTTATCAATTCGCAACCCCTTGCAGTGAGCAAAAAACTGTGCTGTCGCCGTATGACCACCGTATCCAACCGTACGGTCGCCATACGGTTTTGCTATTTTGGTCTCTCACGGCTGCCACAAAAATGCCACAGGCAATTTGTGACTTAGGCATTAAATACTGGTGCAATTGGGTTAAATGAGTGGGTGACGCTCATTTCCTGTCATTGCTGGGGCACAGAGAACTGGGAAGCAGCCCCTCCCACCTGCCACTCACAGCAGGCCATCCCATTAGCCAACCCCTCAACCAATCATCTTCGACCTCCCAACAACCCCACACTCCCCCGGTGAGCCCGGCACAGCCAGTCGCACCCGGCCCACCGTAGCAGCAACACCTCTTCTTAAAAATGAACGAAGAACTTGAAAAACCTAAAACCATTGAACTGAAAAAAATTGAACCTAATATGATTGATATGTTTGCCCTGATGTAGATTTGATGATTGTTTAATGATTGTTATAATGTTTTGTGATTGATTAATGACGGATTGATGACTGATGAAAAATGCTGGTCCCCATCCTTGAAATGTCCTGTACTCATGATTAAAATGTCAACTTGATTAAATACCATAACTTCTTCGCCATGTCGGGCCTTGTTACCGGCCACTCATATCTGTAAGAAGTAGAAATCAACTACTCCGCCAGTTACCCTGTCTGTCATGGAAATAAAGTTGTGTTATTCCCAACCTCTGCTTCTGTCTTCTCTGGGCCCCGGGTAGCAATGCTTGAACATTTGTCACCACAGAGAAGGGAATGCTAGGTGAATTTAATAGAAGCGGTTGCTGCAGAAGCCTATTGTATCAGCGTTTTGGTGTGTTTGCCAACATTAATTTGGCATGTTTACACTTCAAATATCTCAAAAGTTAACATTTTAAAATGAAAATCACTTTAAATAAAAGTAATGTAGATTATAACAAACAACCTAATGTATTTATCTCAGAAAATGACAGAAACCAAAACCACCAGAATATGCTACTTTAAGATATTACAAAAAGGTAGACATGATACTATATGAGGTTGTAGACAGCCTCTCGCTCTGGCTGGTCGCAAATTACCTACCTAAAGCATTTACCGGAAAAGAAATTCACCAGCGAATGATCGAAGAGAGTGGCGAGCCGGCTGCATGCTGGAGGGGGAGAGCGGTTTGGTGCTTGACCACACAGACAACAGGTATCCAGGTCGCTGTAACTCCACTGAGATTACTAGTAGTAGCAGTACAGCACTACATACAAGCAGGCACATTGCATATTTAATAATATTGCTATAAGTGCTTATGCCTTACATAACAGGGTTCCCATATTTGATTATTATTGCTATTATTATTATTATTATTACCATCCCATTCACAACCCGACAATAGAACATTTCCCAAACATAAAAGGGCCTTGCTTTTAATACTCTTCCCCCACTCCCCCACCTCACACTACGCACCCACTATCTTTCTTATGATCCTGAAAAGGCCCTTCCCTGTTACCACTATACAAAGGCCCTTCCCAACCACTTTCCTCATAAGGGTCCTCCTTAATCCGCTTCTCATAAAGCATTCCAGTTTATGACCTATCCATTCGCTAGCTTCATAAAGCCCTCCTCAGTTACTATCAAATAAAATGCAGCTACACCGCCCTTCATATGACCTTCACCTTGTCCACCTTATATAATAACCTTCACATTTGAATGACCTCTAGATTCATTAACTACCTTACCAAAATAACTTTGCCAGCTCACTCTGCTCGATGTTTTTTTATTTCGGTAAAATAATTGTATTCATAAGGATGTCATTTTCAGTGCCTGCAACAACACTGGTCTTCTGGCCGTGAGTGATAAAGGTATTTACACAAAGCTATGGCTTCTAAAGAATAATTAAAGTAATATAATGCAAATAGGAAAGGTGTATAACTATAAGGTACACTTATTTACACAAAGATAGATGTATAGCGACTAATTAAAATATACATGATACAATAAGTACACGTATACAAAGTGCCTGTCACACCTTACCGGATTGAGCAACGGACATATCCGGACAAAGAATTGTCTAGTCCAGTGGTCTTCGGTATCAAAATGTACTGAAATGTACCGAAATGTGTCGAAATGTAGCACTTTCAACGGACAAGGAATGTACATTAACGAATAGCCACCGGACGATAACGGACGATAACCGGACGACACCGGATAACAACGGACAAGAAACAGTTAACCGATGGGCAAAAACCGAATGTCAAACGGACGGACCGAACATCAACAGGACAGGTATCAGATTGATCATGGATGCACCAAAAAACGACAGACCAAATTCCCGCAGCACCGTCAACGGACTCTTCAGGAAACAAACCGGAGACATAATGGATGGGTACCAGACAAAACGGACTAAACGGACTTAAAACGGACACCAACCATACACATCAGTTCGGTTGTGTCCGGTACAAGTTTTGTACATGTTCAAAACTTGCCACCGTACAAACCGGACACCACCGGAAAGAGAAGGGAAACACTGGATGCCTACCATATATATACCGGACATTGACGTATTTCACCGGACAGTGTACGTTTTCTATCCAGTAGCCCAATCGGGTAAGGTCTGACTGAGCCATAAGGTACAGTCTTTGGAAGTTCAACTGTTTACCAAGATTGAGAATTAGGTTTTAATGTCTTTGGCATAGTTTAATATAACCAGATTTATGTAAAATAATAAAGGACGTCGCTGATGTTATCTATACACTCATAGTCAGTTTAAATCCCATTATGTTTCACTAATGCATAAAGGCTAATTGCTGAAATGTGTCTTCCCACAACTCTCACAAAAACGTCGAGAGGTCCTTTCAACAGCTGAACGTTCCCACACAAATCTCCTCTGCTAGCCGAATCGATGGCCGAATCGGTAAGAGCACTGGTTTCCTGTATGGAAGTTCCATCCTTCAAATCCAGGCAGAGTTAAACCAATAGCTTGAAAAATGTATACATACAATTACCTCGTCTGGTGCTTGGCATTGCTAGGATAGGACCACCACTGGTTTGGGTAGTATCAGTATAACGTGTCTGAGAGCAATATTGGGTCATCATGTTGGCAGCCCGGTCTCCCAGTGAGACAGCACTATAAAGTCGCCATGAGTGTGCACTGTCACAAGTCGCTACCCATATAACTTTAGATGTTGCTAGGAGATAAAGCCCCAACAAACAAACTAATCTCAAGTATCATTAAATTGTTATGTTTTATATAAATAGCTGCAATATCAATCACTTTGGAAAAAAATGCAAAACTAACTTTGTTCGAGGAATCAAAATTACATTTACTAAAAACAAACGAAAACAACAAAAACTGACAAGCCGTATGGTTAATTAGGAAAGATTATAATACATCCATTCCAACAACGTGCCAAATTTGCATATTGCGCGTAATTCACCCCCATCGATCTTGAACAATTGCAATTTGTCAAAGAGGCCTTGTGCTGCGGGGTGACTTCGTAAACTCGCCTCTCCGCTGGTGGCAGTCAGTGTTCCGAAACCTTCGCCGTCACGCCTCAGTGCCCACGTACGTCTCCAGCGTGCCCACTCACCCCTCCAGACCTCGACAGTGGACCGGCACCGCGTCTGTTTCAAGGGACCGTTTCATCAATAAGTCACCCCGCCGGTTGCTCCAAGATTAGCCTACTATTTTGCAGGACTGACCCGCCCTGAACAGACCCAACCTTCCGCTGTATCTAGGGATAGAACTGTTCAGGTAGACACTGTTTGGTGTTTGCTTGTTGGGGTTTGCCGTCATGGGAACTTCTAATATCATATCAGAATGGGTCCCGACTTGTGATAGCGAGCACTGATGGTGACTTTATAGGGCTGCCCTACTGGGAGACCATGACTTGATTTCTCACTCAGTCACATTATCCTGATACTGGGCAAACTAGTCCTTGCCCGATCCTAGTAGTACCGATTGCCAGGCTAGGCAATGACAAGTATCAATTTTGTAAGTCATTGATTTGAGTCGGCCGGGATTCTAACTCCTGACACGCATGGGAAGCCTGCAATCACTGCGACCGGTCAGCTCGACCCAAGAGAAAGTAAAGCGTAAGGTATTGCTCAATACTGTGATTAATTAGATGACTACACCAATGCTGCAACCTTGGACAGTGTATCAGTAACAATAGGACTACTGGTAAGAATGATACTAAGAATAACTCATAAGGAGTACAATAACGATGCAAATACTGTTAGCGATACAAAGCAGAACAAGAACAGGGAAACAATAATAATGACACTAAAGTAAATGTTAATACCAATAACGATACGACTACAGTTGATAATTCTAAGAATAACAAGAACAATTAAACAATAATAATGATCATAAGAATAATTTATAAGAATAATAACATTGTGGATATGAATATACTACTGAGGATAACAAGAACAATGAAATGATAATAATGGTATTAACAAAAATAGTGATGAAAATAGTAAGAATAACAAGAACAGTATTAACAATACCGCTACTAAAAAGAATAATGGGACTAGTCAGAACTGTATTAAGAATAGCAAGACCAACAAAAATAGTAATGCCAATACCCAGAAGAATAAGAAGCATTTAGCGATACTTCAAATAACTAATAATCATACTCAGAATAACATGTTGTGTTTGTTTGTTGATTTACGTCCTACCACCATCTAAGTTCGTAACAGGACAGGTACTGACTTGTGACAGTACGCACTCATGGCGACTTTATAGTGCTTTCTCCACTGGGAGACCAGCCACCAGCACCATGGCCTGATATCCCACTCAGTCACATTATCCTGACACTGAGCACACCCGTCCTTGCCCTGTCCTAATAATGCTGAGCACCTGGCTAGGAAGCGACATGTATACATATTTAAGTCATTGGTTTGACTCGACCAGGGTTCGAACCCACGATCCGATGGTTTCGGATCCCCCGATCTCCCAAAACAGGAGACGGACGCTCAACTAATTCGGCCATCCCGTCTGGTCTTAGAATAACAAGATTAGTAATAACACAAACATACTATTATAAATAATAGTGAGAATAATAGGATAACAATAAGGACCAGAATAATAACAATACTCCTACTAGTAATAATACTACTACGAATAGCACCAGACCACGATAATGGGAATACCGATAATAATAAGAAAAACAAGAAGTAGAATAACATTACTAGTAAAATTACTAATAGTAATATGAATAAAATCAATGAACGTAAGGATCATAACAAGAATAAGTGCAATCACACCATGAATAACAGAATGCTAACGGTGAGAAAACTGATAATAAACGAACAAACAGAACAGCAATGGCAGCAGTTGCCAGACGGAATGGCCGATTGATTTATAGCGTCCATCTCCTGTGTTGCTAGATCATGGGATCATGGGGACGAATACTCAACCAGACGGGATGGCCAAATGAGGTAGAGCTTCCGTCTCCCGTGTGGTACATCATGGGGTCGTGGGTTCGAATCCTGGTCGAGTCAAAGCAATGACTTAAAAATTGAAACCTGTCGCTTCCTAGCCAGGTGCTCTGCATTATTAGGATAGGGCAAGGAGCAGTGGACTGAGGAAGACCAATCGTCCACGATTGAAATTTACCCTGCTTAAACAACTAATGTAACCCAAAAAATGTTAAGAACCATAGTGGTACCATGAAGAACAGCAATAAGAGTAATACTAACAATATTATTAAGAATAACGTAACAATTATGGTAACATATCGATGACAAGTGGTATTATTTTCACTATTCAACACGATGTGATTCATCTCCTTGTTATTATAGTGGACAGTTTTAATATTTCCCGGTGTAAAAATACATGAACAACTTGATGGACCCGTCCTGATATGACCTTAGATGTTGCTGGGACGTAAAACAACAACAAACAAACAAACAAACTTGATGGATGCAGCTCCTGCAGTCGAAGAATCAGCGGATTAACTTTGCTTTATTACAGTGAAACCTCGCTTTTTTAAACATAATTATACCCTAAATATTGATTGTAAACTGAGTTTCTTTGTAAACCTGAACCAATGTTTCCATAGGAAACAATGGAAAATGGATTAATCCATTCTTGAACATCAACTCAAAGGCTATTGTTACCTTGAATATGCATACAATGTTGGATAAATGGATACATAATAATTATAAATAAAATAGCCAATTTAATTTCATTTGATATGTAAAGAAGACACATGATAGCGTAACTGGAAGGTGGAGAGCAAGGAACAGGGGAATGAAGATACTGTTTGGAAGAGGAGTCCCTCTCCCCCCCCCCTCCCCCCCTCCCCCTCCATCAAAACATCAGGGAACTGAAATTCAGGATTTTCTTCTCTAACATCTTGGTTTATTTCTGTGTACTGTTCCTTGGCAGAATTCCACTCAGTAACAGTTGTTCGCAACCCAAGAATGCATTTGTAAACCGATGCACTCTTTATTAAAAAAATATGTTTGTGAACTGATTTGTTCCACTGTACTAAGAAGAAGCTGAAGAATGATGCCACGGGTATTTAGCAAGACGCAACCTCATGTACACCCTGACCCACACTTCCGTGCTTCGGCGAGCGGAACTAAAGTAGGCCCGGAAGTGGCGGAAGGATGCGAGCTGACTTTTTAACTTGGTGTGACAGGTCTGGCGGAAGGAGACATTGTTCATTGGTCAGGGAGACGCGCTAGGAGCTGTAGAGACACAGACAGGGGGCGCTGTGCTCCAGGAGATGGACGCAAGAGGGCGCTGGTGGTGGGGAGGAGGTTGGGAGGAGGGGGAGGTTTGTGTGTTGTTGTTTTATGTCCTAGCAAGATCTAAGGTCATATCAGGATGTGTACCGACTTGTGGCAGTACAAACTCATGGCGACTTTATAGGACTGCTCCACTGGGAGACTAGGCTGCTGGCACAATTACCTGATATCCCACTCAGTCACATTATCCGGATTCTATTGCGGTTTCATGTTGAAGTAACGCCAAAGGTTTCATATCAGGTTGCTTGGTGTTCTGTTCAGGATTTACGTTGGTTGGCTGTTGGAATTTTACAACCTGGCAACATCTAAGGTCATATCAGGATGGGTACCGACTTGTGACAGTGTGCACTCATGACAACTTTATGGTGCTGCCCCACTGGGAGACCAGGCCGCCGGCACCATGACACAATATCCAATACAGTAAAATTATCCTGATAGTGTGCGAGCTAGTCCTTGTCCTATCATATTAATTCAGAGCGCCAGGCTAGGTAGCGACAAGTACCAATTTTGTAAGTCATTGCTTTGACTCAGTTGGGATTCAAACTGCCGACGTTACGCATGGGAGGCCTGTGCTCTACCGATTCGGTCACCGCTTCCGGTATGGGGGGGGGGGGGGGGGGGGTCAGCCTCTCACATATTTATTGTACACGCGTTATATTGGGGAAGTAATGCTCTCATCTGATTGTTTGTGTTTGTGCTTATTGCGGTTTTACGTCGAAGTAACACCGAATGTTTCATCTCAGGGTGTTGGGTGTTTTGTTGGGGATTTACGTCCTAGCCACATCTAAGGTTATGTAAGAATGGGTCCGGAATTGGGACAGTGCGCGCTCATGGTTGACTTTATAGTGTTGCAACCATTGAGATACTGGGCTGCCGGCACCGTAAGCTCCACTATGATGTACTTTAGACACCTGAGCAAACAGTGGAACCTGGGTTTTCGAACATCTCACATTTCGAACAAATCAGTTAAATAAAGAGTGCATTGATTTCTCGGTTTGGAAACAACCTGTACTCAGTGAAGTCATGCGAAGAAACGCAAAACACTAAGAAACCAAGATGTCAGAGAATAAATCCTGAATATCACAAACCTGATGTTCTTATGGAGGGGGGACTCCCCTTCCAAGCAGTAACTTCCTGATATTATCCTGATACTGAGCAAACCATGTCCTTGCCTCTGTGTATATATATATATATATATATATATATCATATATATATATATATATATATATATAATAACAGCCATCTGTTTTGGCATACTGTACACAGGTTGCCACCTGGCCTCATATGTCTCAGTTGAAAGCTTCCTCTAGACCACCCAGTTGTTCCATGCTCTTTGACGCTGAGTCCCGCCGTTCCGACACTCCAGGGTTCAACAAACACCAGCCAAGTGCGGCTTTTATTGCCATGGTTACTGGTAGCTTTGCTTTGCCTCCTGATTTCTCCTCACTCTCCAGTTGTTCCTTGCCTGCTCAGCCATGCACTAGGTTCGAGCTCACTCGGGGCAATTATTGAGAGTGATGTACTAGTAGTAAATACAAGGTATTTCCTATTTAATACCCACATAAAAATAAGCCTATGCATGTATAGAGTCAAAGCTTTTGATAAGTGGTGTAATATAGAAACAGGTGTATTTACATATATATATATATATACATACATATATACATATATACATATACACATATATACATATATGCATATATACATATATACATATATACATATATACATATATACATATATACATATATACATATATACATATATACACATACATACATGCATATGTGCACATATATGCATATATGTATATATATACATATATGTATATATATATATATATGCATTTACAATGCATATATGCATACATACATATACACATATTCTATATACAAATATGTGCATATACTTCGATTATATATATAACACAGTATATCATTTATATATGTAATGCAAATTCTGGGGACCAGACGGGATGGCCGAATGAGTTGAGCGTCTGTCTCCCATTTGATCCCTGTTTGAGTCAAACCAATCACTTAACAATTGGTACTTGTCGTTTCCTAGCCAGGCACTGGGCATTATTAGAATAGGGCAAAGGACTGGTTGGCTCAGTGTCAGGATAATGTGACTGAGTGGGATATCAGGTCAAGGTGCTAGCAGCCTGGTCTAACAGTGGGCCAGCAGTATAAAGTCGCCATGAGTATACACTGTCACACCGTCCTGATATGACCTTAGATGTTGCTAGGACGTAAAACAACAACAAACAAACAATGCACTGTCACAAATCGGTACCCGTGCTGATATGACCTTAGATGTTGGCATGACATCGCTCCCACGACATATATACATATATTCAAATGTTTTAAAATGGGCGATATCATGTCCTTTGTTTATACTCACATACTTCATTATATCGCACATAAATATATATATATATATATATGGAGAATATGTATGTATCCAATATATATATATATATATATATATATATATATGATCTAGACAATAGTCCGGACATATATGCACATTTATGTACTGATGTAGCAAATATTAATTGCAAATATTAATTTCAGTAAAATTGTGTTTCCCATTTCGTTTATACCGGCGCCTGGTCGGTAGAATTGAGGCGGGCACCTCCATTTCCGGTTAGCGTATCCAATCAGCGCGTGCTAGGCGGGCCCTGGTAACTCTGTCAGCTTGATGCAGTGGTAACCTGACACCATGGCTGGTTTCGGAGAGCAGGCCGTGGGGAGTAGTGGGGGAGGGAGATCTCCCGTGCTGGTACGCTATGACATCAGGGGGTGACATTATATTGCTCGGGTACCCTCAATAGTACCATTAGGTGAAATAGCATCACGGTGTATATACATTAATATACAATGCCTGATATACATGATATGTATGATATATGTGATACATATGATATATGTGATATACACGATATATGTGATATACATGATATGTGTGACATGTGTGATACGTGGTACATGTGTGACAGGTGCAATATTTGTGGTATGTGTGACATGTGTGGCATATATGGCATGTGTGACATGTGTGACATATGTGACATGATGGACATGTGTGACATGTGTGATACATGTTACACATTCCACATAAATGACACATGATACATATATGATATATACATGTGTGTATGATATATGTGACATGTATAACATGTTACACAGGTCACATACATGATATATTATACATATATGATATATATATGTATATATGTATATGATATATGTGATACATATCCTATCTATGATAGTGTCGTAGGGGTGTTGACAATGGGAAATATTGCACCTAGAGCGGGACGCGAACCCACATCTCTTTGCATTCTGGGCCAATGTGCTAACCATTACACCACCATACTACCCACACCTACTTGTCTATGCGGCTCGTTGCCTGAGAGGTCAGTGCAGACCACTACACTTGGCCCCCTGGAATTGTAAGACTTTTAATTGTTACAATTACATACATACAGGCAAAGCACTTAAATATGCATAGACAGGATAGCTTCAACAACAATAGAGCGCATAGCTTGTACAGGATCCTGCTCATGGAAACCAATGTTGTGTGGGTGATTAAAATGGGAAATATTGCACCTAGAGCGGGACTAGAACCCACATCTCCTTGCATTCCGGGCCAGTGTGCTAACCATCACACCACCTAGGCTCCTTGATGTCACCATACTACCAACGCTTACCTACCTGTCTATGCGGCTCCTTGCTTGAGAGGTCAGTGAAGACCACTACAATATATATGATATCTATGACATCTACGATATGTATTATATTTATAATATCTATGATATATATTATATCTTTGATGTATATCATATGTATAATATATATGACATATATTATATATAATATATTATATACATATAAACGCTCGGAGAATTATTTATTATTTATTATTCGAGTTAATATTATCCAATCGCCGTCGTCCGGCTCCTTTGCTGTGGGCCAGACTGCTTTCGACTGTTCTCGAGTGGTTTGAATCGTCAGTTGCCTCCAGTTTTTTGCTTCGGGATGTCGTGTTATTATTCAGCGACTGCCTAACCGTTTATGCAAGGGCCAACGGACGACGGCTTGGGTCGGGTTGTTATCAGGATTGCCTGATTGCCTCAATGACTTTACGATTCGGGTAATCAGAGCAGGTTCTAAGGCAGGTGGACCTACGCGACACTTCATGATCAATTCTACTCCTCCAGGCGAACGGGAGACGTTAGGGCCAGTGGACGACTGAGAGGTAAGGCCGCTACAGTAGTGTTTAAAGACAAAGTGATTCAGGCAAGGGCTATATATATATATATATATATACTTTGGATTTAATCCCAAGATGACGACAGGGTTGTGACGATCAATTGTAAACTCAGCGACTGCCTAACCGTACGCATGGGCCAACGGACGACGTCGCCGGATTGTTAATTCCGCAAGAGTTAAGACAGGCGGATCGACGCGACATCACAACTTCAGGACGATTCTTCAACGCTAAGTGAACGGGAGACGGGAGGGCCAGCGGTTATGCCGCTACCATTCTGTGGCGATTGCGGATTTAACCATAATAAGGACGACACAGAGACTTGTGACGACCATCATGAATGGATTACGGTTCGTACAAGGAGTACGAGCAAGATGGCGTCGTTTAAGTCAAAGGACGATTCTGGGCAAGTGACGACGGGAATGACGGAATGTTCGATGTTCAGTGGCAGGTTGATGTGACTGAGTAGGAGTTCAGGTATTGGTGCTAGCGGCCTGGTCCCTTAATGGGACAGCACTATAATTTATAAAGTCACCATGAATGCACAATGTCACTAGTCGGTACCTGTGTTTATATGACCATAGATGTTGCCTCGACGTAAAACCCCAACACACATTACATAGATGAAGGTCAATATCGGCTAGACTAGCTTGGCCAATCACCCCCCTCCCCACACGCACACTGCCTCCCCACACACCCCTTCCTCACACTGCTCTCGTGTCCCCTCTCTTCTCTCCCCTCTCTACTCTCCCCTCTCTTCTCTCCCCTCTTCTCTCCCTTCTTGTATCCCTTCTCTTATCTCCCCTCTCTTCTCTCCCTCTCTACCAGACGGGATGGCCGAATGAGTTAGAGCATCCGTCTCCCGTGCTGGTAGATCGTAGGGTCGTGGGTTCGAGTCCCGATCGAGTAAAACCAATGACTTTAAAATTGATACTTGTTGCTTCCTAGTCAGGCGCTCGGCATTATTAGGATAGGGCAAGGACTGGTGTGCTCAGTGTCAGGATAATGTGACTGAGTGTGGATACCAGGTCATGGTGCTGGCGGCCTGGTTTCCCAGTGGGACAGCACTATAAAGTCGCCAGGAGTGCGCACTGTTACAAGTCGGTACCCGTCCTGATATGACCTTAGATGTTGCTAGGACGTAAAACAACAACAAACAACAAACAAATCTCTCCCTCTCTTCCTTCTCTTCTCTCCCTTCTCTTCTCTCCCCCTCTTTTCTCCCCTCTGTTCTCTCCCCTCTCTTCTCTCCCCTCTTCTCTCCCTTCTTATCTCCCTTCTATTATCTCCCCTCTGTTCTCCCCCTATGTTCTCTCCCCTGTTCTCTCCCTTCGTATCTCCCTTCTCTTATCTCCCCTCTATTCTCTCCCTCTCTTCTCTCCCTCTCTTCTCTTCCTTCTCTTCTCTCCCTTCTCTTCTCTCCCCCTCTTTTCTCCCCCTCTCTTCTCGCCCCTCTCTTCTCCCCCGTCTCTTATCTCCCCTCTCTTCTCGCCCCTCTCTTCTCTCCCATCTGTTATCTCCCCTCTCTTCTCTCCCCTCTCTTCTCTCCCTTCTCTTCTCTCCCTTCTCTTCTCTCCTCTCTTTTCTCTCCCCTCTCTTATCTCCCCTCTCTCCTCTCCCCTCTCCCCTCTCTTCTCTCTTTCTTTATGTGACATTGGCTACACCCCTTGGTGGTCGATCTTGGTTCAGACAAAATCGATCATAGATCGAACGAAGGTGACCAGGTCACTGTCACCGATCACCCCCCACCTCCCCTCCCCCGCGCCCCCCTCCCACCCGACCTCAGTGGGTGGCCTGGACAGGGCAGTGCAGTATCACCCAGGATCTCCATCAGCGGTGAGTATCTTGCACCCCTGCCTATGGTACCAGTCAGGGATGGCCGAATGAATTGACCGTCCATCTCCCGTTTAGGTAGACGGGGGGATTCGAACCTACGTGTTCGAAACCTGATGGAGTCAAACTGATGACTTAAAAATTGATACTTGTCGCTTCCTAGCATGACACTCTGCATTTTTAGGATAGTGCAAGGACTGGTTGGCTCAATGCCATTGGTTTTACTAGAACCGAACCCCCGACCTTCCACACGCGAGGCCTGCGCTCTAGCGATTCTGGCGCCGTGCCCGGGTCATCGGAGTGGAATGGGGGAGCGATAAGGTGTGGGGGTGGGGGGGGGGATCTGTTCTGTATGCTTAATTAATTGCCATCTGGTGTCTCCATGTCCGGGGTGGAGTAGCGCTTGTAGTTAGTTAGCTAGATCCAGTGGCCATGTTCAGTATCTGAGCATTGAGTAAATAAGCCAATAGAGTTTGACTTAATTAGCTGAGTCATATTCTCACAACATCTTGTCTATTTGCTGTGTCTGTGTGTGAGCTGGCTGCTGCTACGTGAATTAGTCTATGGTATGTTGAAATTATGCCAGATTGATATATATATATATGTGATATATAACGTATTGTACAAGTATAAATATGCGGAGGGGAGTAAATGTTCTCTATCTGTGGGCGTAATGGATTAATCAATTCGGCTCAACAGAGCCACTTTTTGGCACATGCACACGTCCTACAGACTCGGGTTAAATAAATGAATATGCTTGGGGTGGACAAAATCGTCGCTTAATATAAAACTTTATATTTTTGTTCAATAACCGATATATCTACACCAAAATAGGATTTAAAGTATTTTATGATTGCAGAAGCTGACAATCTTGTACTGGTAGCTGTTATCCTATAGGTACCAGCACAGATGTGATGTCATCGCTCCTACCAAACCCCAGCCAAGAGGTGGGTTACTGGGGTTGGGTAATTTTGCACATGGCATGTGTATTTCTCTACTCCACTCGCAGTGTTCGATTTGAAATTCTGATGACTCGGGTGACCCGAGTCGCCCGGGTCGTGTTAATTGATTACGGCCCAAATGTATTATGACCTCTATGTCCCAATGTGCATGGCCGGTGGCGCCCCCTCTCTGATGGTCTCGCAGCTAAGGTCTGGTGACTGTCGTCTGTTGCACTGGAGGTTATATAGCCAGATATTTTATATGTTACACAACCACTGACTTTCGCTACTGTTGTCTCTTTTAATGCCTAGCATTTTATGTGATGTATAACATGTTATATGAGTATAAATTGTAAGGGAACAATGTGTTACTATCATTCCTCCTCATGCGCTTTCCTACAGTGCCCCCCCCCCCAACCCCCAACCCCCAACCCCCAACCCCCATTGGTTGGGTTGGAAGACTATATACAACAAGACGTGCCACTCAGCGCTTTCCTGTGAAATACAGCAAACAAGGTAATTGGACAGGTCCCCTAGCCCAGCCTGACTGCTGTACCATTAAAACAAGGTGACAGCTTCCCCAGCCCACCCTGACTGCAGTACCATCAATGACAATGTACAACAATTATAATATATTATCTCCTATTAATAATGAAAACAATATTATAGTAAAGCAAAATTCAAACATACTTTAATCTGTGCCATACATAAATAAAATGTGTGATTATGTCTGAGTAAGAAAACTATTACTACACCTGATCAAAGACAATGCACCTTGTTTGCCATAGGATGGCGCCACTGCATGATTATTTAAGAAATTCCTATATGAAAGTGCTCAGTGGTATGTATTTTTGTACATTGTCTTTGCTGATACCCAAAAAAACACGACAATTGCACATGTGGTCTGTACGCATGCATGCAAGTGTTTATCGACAGAGGTCAAGGTCACTGTACATAGATGTCAAGGTCACGCATGCCTTGACAGGGTTTGGGCCTTACTTTGACCCTTAGACTTTTCATGTCATCTCGCGAAGATTCTGAAAGGGCAAAAAGACAATTACTACGATTGAGATGAAGCAGCTATCTTCTCAAATTTGGACAAACTTGTTTCGAACCCCATGGTCTGTTTTGGCCCTTTGCACTATTCATTGTCCCAAGATGTGATTATTCGATGACACTTCCCTATATCTGTAATTAAAGAAACATGCAAGACATGGAAACCAATAAAGGAACACACAAAAAAGCACTCCGTTGTTAAGTGGTTAATTAAAATAGCTTGTGCCGAGAGGAAAATGATTGAGTGCATTCATCTTGTCTAAATCAAAAAGAATTGTAGTTGATTTACCGGGCACAGAGATACACGCTTAAATATATGAAGGGGTTTCATATATATACGTCAACGGCGTGGATAGGCGCGATTGGGGCGCCACCTTTGAGCATTCTAGACATTACATTCACTTGTGTTTCCCGCACTGCTACTGTATTTTTCCTTTTGTATAGGTAAAAGCCTGTAAGTTCCATTTACCTTGAGAACTAATAAATAGGACTCAGCCCAACCTGTGTGCCCCCTCCATAGTGTTAGCCGTAGTGGCCTTTATATGTGCATATGTATGTGGAGTGGTCTGACTTACCTGCAGTGATTGACAATATGGGTTCAGTCACTATGACCCTGGTGGCCAAGTTTTAAAATTTGAGCGGGAATGAGAGAGGTCGCCTCGGTGGTGCGGTGTGGCCCTGGACTGATGGACTCTGTCCTAGTCATCTACTTGTAAGGTCGTCGGCTGGCAGCTGTAGTTGTGTAGGCAGGCTAAATAGGAAATCACTACAGGCAAGTAGGAGAAAGGCAGAGATTAAAGTGCACAGAAAGAGAGAGAGCTTGCACCCTCAGGTTTATTATTATATAGTGATTGCAAGATGGCCTGTCACCTGACCAGATCCTCCAATCAACAGTAAGCATTCTCATGTGCACCAATCAAATATAAGCGTTCTTGTAACCATGCTTTGGTTGTTTGGCTTACCTGCCCTGTTGTGTCTGGGTGTGGAGTGATCCATATCAAACAGTGGGGGGGGGGGAGCGGGTTGTGCGCAGAGCTGCTAAGGCCCTATCACACTAACAGTAGTGCCCCTCTCACACTATCTATAGTATACATAATGTCCATCTAATAGAATCAAAGGATCACCAACACTACACAATACTGCATGCATTTGGTCACATTACATCATTTACCTTTATAGACCATTTGTAATCCCTTATAGACCAGTTCACATTACCCACTAATGTATATTTATCGGAATATTTTACATACTGCTCCAGCCTCCCCAATGGCAGCTCCGATGATGGAGCCACCACCCGTATTCCCGGTAACCGACACACCCAATATATATATATGTATATATATATATATGAGACTGTCTCAAAAGGTGCTAAGCAATATGGGACAAAACTGTGTCTATTGTAATGATCAACATACTCTCTACTTATGCATTTGCTCAGGATAAACTGATTTGTTTTTTACATGATGTTTCATAATCCCAATAGAATACATATTGATTTGTGGTAAATGTCCTTGTGCTTTCAGTGTAACCGTTTCTGTGCTGTTTTGTGTCAATCGATACAATGGACACACAAAAAAAGAGTTATCAGCTTTGGAGACAGGCTCATATATATATATATATTTATATATATGGCTGTCACAGGTGGTAAGTCTGACTGCTCTGTATAGCGTTGACAACATCTAACAATGCTGTCAGAAACAGAACATAAAGGTCGTCAATGGACGCCCCGGCACCCAGCAAGCCGCCACTCCCAAATTATTTATGCACACGTCTGCATGTGAATGGACACCCAGTCCACAGTGCAAGCTCTGCGCGTTATCAGGTGCAGTGGTTGCTTTTGTCATTTGCCTTTTATGATGGATACTTTTCCCCTGTTATTGTCCTGCCGGTGCTGTTTTGTTACCCACACACTCCAATCCACCACAGTCACTCTCCACCCACCACAGCCACACTCCACCCACCACACCCACACTCCACACACCACACCCACACTCCACCCCACCCACCTCACCCACACTCCACCCACCCCACCCACACTCCACACACCTCCCCCACACTCCACCCACCACACAAACACTGCACACACCACACCCACACTCTACCCACCAGCCCCACACTCCACCCACCACACCCACACTCGACACACCTCACCCACACTGCACCCACCACACTCACACTCCACCCACCACACCCACACCAGCCACCACGCCCACACTCCACCCACCACACTCACACTCCACCCACCACACCCACACCAGCCACCACACCCACACTCCACCCACCACACCCACACTCCACACACCACGCCCACACTCCACCCACCACACCCACACTCCACCCACCACACCAACACTCCACACACCACACCCACACTCCTCCCACCACACCCACACTCCTCCCACCACACCCACACTCCTCCCACCACACCCACACTCCACACCCACACTCCACCTACCACACCCACATATACACCCACATATACACCCACCACACTCACACTCCAACCACCACACTCACACTCCAACCACCACACCCATATCTACACCCACCACACCCACACTCCACCCACCACACCCACATCTACACCCATTCAAATAGCAACACAAACACTACCCCTATCAGCAACACTATCACATCACACCTCACAACCCCACACCCAACCCCCCAAAGCCGCACACCACCGACCACCCCCACACCCTATCGACCATACCCCACCCACCCCACCCCGCCCACATCTACACCCGTACAAACAGCAACACCAACACTAATACCAGCACCGACACTAACACCCACAGTCCACAACCTCACACCCACCCCAGCACACCCATACTCCACCCATAACACCCACATCTACACCCATACGAACACCAGCACGAATACGAACACTAATCACCACACAACCCCACACCCCACCACACCCACAGTCCACCCACCACATCCACATCTATACCGATATAAACAGCAACACCAACACTAACACAATCACCAACATTAACACCCACACCCCACAAACATACACCCCACCCCAGCACACCCACACTCCACCCATCACACCCACATCTACGCTCATGCAAACAGCAACACCAACACTCACATCAGCACCAACACTAACACCCACACCCCACATCCCACCATACCCATACTGTACCCACGAAATCCACATCTACACCATACAAACACCAACACCAACACCAACACTAAGCACCCCACAACCCCACAACCCTACACCCCACCACGCCCACAGTCCACCCACCACATCCACATATATACCCATATAAACTGCAACACCAACACTAACACAAGCACCAACACTGACGCCCACACCCCACACCCCACACCCCACATTCCAATCCCCACAACCCCACACCACACCCATACTCCACCCACCACACCCACCCCGACACATATACAAACACCAACACTGACACCTGCACAATACTAAAACCCACACTCACATCCCACAATCTCACATCCCACCCCACAACTTCACACCCACACAAACACCAGCACTAACACCAACACTTACAATAATACAAAAACAAACACCCACAACCACACCCATCTTATCCGTCACTCCCCACATCCCTCACACATACACCCACCACCATATCCCACACCCACCGACCCTCAATCTGACACCGCACACCCCCACACCACACCTTCACACACCTTCACACACTAACATCAATGCCCACATCCACCTTACCCCTACTCCCCACCCCACTTCTACACCCACCACACCAACACTAACACCAACACCCACAACCACCCCCCTCCCCCACACCTACAACCACACACCACACACCACCAGCCCCAACCTACGCCTCTCAGCCCACATCCACACCCACCACCTGCACACCGTTTGACCCCCACCCCCCCACCTGACAATCCACCCCATGCCCCACAGAGCTGCCATTTCTCACCAGGAGAGATTCAGCCAGGTCCATGTTGAAGAGGTAGGGAAGGGAGGACGGGGAAAGGGGTAAGGGGGGATGCCCCGGGATTTGGGGCAGGCACGGCCGGTGTGGTATATCTCACACCGGTCTGTCTTTGTTTGTTGGAAGTTGTACGTCCTAGCAACAGCTAAGCTAATATCAATATGAGTACCGACTTGAGAGAGTGCACACTCATGGCAACTTTGTAGTGCTGCCCCACCGGGAGGCCAGGCTGCCGCCATTTAAAATACAAATTACTTCAAACTAAAGGAAGGTAGATTATAACAATTTACTTAATTTCCTTATCTAACATAAATCACAGAAACTCAAAGTAATCTGGTTATGCAATGTTTATTCATCAGAATACATTACTTGTCAGAAGCGAATCACTGATCTTTTACCCATCCATTGGTACAGTTAATTAGAGAATCCTTGATGATGATAAATGTGTCTAATGTACGATGAGGTGGGAGAATAGAGGTGGTATTATGTTTTGCTTTATTTCTTTTCATCTATTCGTATTAGATTTAATTGTTCGCTTTGCATAATCTAGACTAATGGTAAGGCAGTGGAGATATTAATTTGAACGGTTAATTAATTGATGGATTCATTTGAGTCATTATGGTTTAACCTGGGGAAAGGGGTACACATACTTGGCAGATTTTAGATTTCTTATATAAAATTGCAGTTATAAGTTATGTTATAATTTGATTGGGCAGAGGAGGGATAGACAGGAGTGGAGAGTGTTCGGATATTGTTGGGGGTGGTGTTAGTTGGTTGGTTGTTAGAGTTTCACGTCCTGGTAACATCTAAGGTAATATCAGGATGGGTACCTACTTGTGACAGTGCACACTCATGGAGACCAGACCACCAACACAATGACCTGATATCCCACTCAATCACATTATCCTGACACGGAGACAGCCTGTCCTTGCCCTTCCCTAATAATGCCGAGTGCCTGGCTAGGAAGCAACAAGTATCAATTTTTAGGCCATTGGTCTGACTCAACCAGGGTCCGAATCCCATGAATTTGAATCCCACGATCTAAGCAAACAGGAGACAGAAGCTCAACTCATTTGGCCATCCCATCTAGTCTTGTTGGGTTTATGGATAAATAAGACTAAGATCCGACGACACTCTCAGGACATGCGAGGACCAGTTAGAACCAGCACAAGGTAGAGCAGTCCTATGTACACCTGGGCCCGTATGCAGGAGTCAGTGTTAGCGGGGTTTGGTGTTACAGCCTGTTACCGTTTAGCTATCACCGACATCGGGAACTGTGTCAAGTCGTATGCAGGATCGCGTAACACTTTCATGATAGCTAAACATGAATTTATTTATAGATTTGGGAAATCCCTCTGCGTCTGTAGCCATGTATTAGGCTTAAATATATTAAATGCTATCATATTTAACAGAATTACATATGCAATAAGTGAAATTTCATGAAATTAACCCTAAATTCAAAGCAATATTAATGCTGCCACCGCAACGACGGTGATATTAATATTTTCGAACCGACGAATGCAAGCAACCGCCGCCGGCAGTATGGAAAGCGACGTCGATGCGGCAGCGGCGGCGGCGATTTGTTTACTTTACATTCATCGATTCGAAAATATTAATATTAATATCGCCGCCGTTGCGGCCACAGCGTTAATCTCGCTTCGAATTTAGGGTTAATTTAATAACATTTCACTATTTGACTATGTAACTTTGTTAAATATGACACGATTGAATAGATTTGATACCTTACACCGGGAATTCCCGCCAAACACCGTTTTGCCACCCTAACACTGACTCCTGCATACGGCCCCAGGTTGTGAACTTTAAGATTGCTGCTAACCCTGGTAGCAATAATCTGATAATATCTTCAACCATCAACCTTTCTGGTAATCAGATTGTACATGGACCATATCTAGATACAATAATTCTTCTCAACTATGAATAGGGGTGAATGACAACTATCTCTAAAACCGAGCACAAACTGCTTTGGTGAGAACCAACTGTAAATAAAGAGTTTGAGGACCTGGTTCCAGCATTCCCTGTTTATCCATATTGGCACAGAATTGATGAAATGGGAGAGAATTTAAATACACCAAGATGGTGGTGGCCATTAACTGCCCTAAATTTGATTACCTGATTTAATCTATTCTTCACTGCAAGCACAGCGGGCAATGGTATATAACCATTTAAAGTACATAATGTATTTAGCACCTTAGCTATGTCCATAACCTAGTTTCCTGTGTCGACCTGTGGAGATGTGGGTCATCCGATCGATCTTGCTCAGTTGCAGTTTGGGCTATTTTCCGTTCCAACCAGTGGTCCACAACTGGTTCAACAAAGGCTGTGGTATGTGCTGTCCTGTCTGTGGAAAAGTGCATATAAAGACTCTTGCTGCTTATGGTATAGAGTAGCCAATGTGGTGGCAGCAGGTTTCTTGCAAAGAAATATGTCAGAATGACCAAATGTTTAATGTCCAATAGCCGATGATAAAAATTGCTGTGCTCTAGAGGCATCATTAAATAAAACAAACTTTACTTTTTTCAGTTTCCTGACACTTTTTCTATGGAGTTGTTCAGCAGCCCTGCTCTGGAGACAGCGCTGCGTGAGTAACTATCCGCCACAATGCTTTCACTATATCGCGCCTTATAATATCGCCTCCTCGTCTGACCACTCTCTGTCATCGGCATTACTGACATTCCCAATGTTTACCAAGTTGACTTCTATGTTTCCTACAGGGAGAGGTGGAGATACGGGACGGAGACCCTGGAAGTGAGAAGGTTCGGATAGAAATGGATAAGACTGCGGAGACAGAGGACTTACTCAGCAACTTTGTCAGCAACAGTTCCATCTACGACATCGGCTATGGCACCGTCTTCGTCTTCCAAGTGGTGAGTGACCACATTTGTCACAGCTTTTTAGGGAATTTGGGGATTTCTGGGTACTTCGGTTACTGAATGGTGATCAGTTGTGTGGTTGAAGGTAAAGAGGATGGGGTAAGGATTATCGGGCAATGATAGTCTAGGAGTCTGTACATGAGCTCCACCTCCATGCGGTGGCTGCAGGGACTATGCTGTCTACTGTCGTTGTTCTTCTGCATCAGGTGATGGCATGCTAGCCAGTGGCCAGGTCTCTGTGTGGACTGCCTGTACTGTGTCTGGCTAGCGGATTCCCCTACTGTGAGAGGTTAGCGGCGACCTGGCTCCAAACTGTCACTTGGTCTTGTGACGGGCAGTGGGCGGAATGTAGAAATAAACATGTAGCAGTAATACCTCAAAATATTAAAATAAAGACGGCAGGATCTCGAACCCGCTTTAATCAAAAGTTCCTATTAAATTAATCAGTGGGTGCAGACAGTCAAATACAAGCAGTCACATAGAAATACAACAGCCTATGGTAATCGCATAGCATTTTGTTAGCCATATTCACACAACCATAGTAGTGTAGTCGTCTGAACATAGACATATAGGCGTAGATAGCATGATTGCATTAGGGATTCTAGGTAGTGAAATGGTTAGCATGCTAGCCCTGGAAGGTCAGAAGTATGGGTCCGAAATCCTGCTCTAGGTGCAGTATTTCCCATTTCAATCATCCGCAAGGCAGCACCAACGTTGAATGATTACAGGCATTTCCAGGACCATGAAAGCAAACAGAATTACGCTGAGATTTGTTGGTTGTTGGAGTTTTACATCCTGGCAATATCTAAGGTCATATGTGGACCAGGACTGACTTTTGACAGTGCACAATCATGGCAACTTTATAGGGTTGCCCCACTGGGAGACCATACTGCCAGCACCAGATAGCCCACTCAATCGCATTATCCTGACACTTAGCCAAACAGTCCTTGCCCTATCCGAATAATGCTGAGTACCTAGCAAGGAAGCGACAAGTATACATTTTTAAGTCATTGATTTGAATCGACTGGGAAGGAGATGGACGCTCAACTCATTCGGCCATCCCTTCTTGTATTATGCTAAGGAGAACCGTATTGGAGCCTTGCATTCCAGTACTATTTGTGCAGGTGTTTTACTGTGAACTAATTATTTGCATGCATAGGTGTTAATTCCCACACTGCCTAACTTACGACAAAATGGCCCACCAGTGCACACAAAACCCTGGATTTCACTGCCCTGTTTGGGTTCTCACTCACTGGGAATTAATAGTTGGGTTGGACTGAGAGTAAGAGCTTACCGAGTTATCCTCTGCAGGGAAATGAGGGGATTCTTTATTGGAATGTTTATACTGATTGAAGGAGGCTGGTTAGTTTTATCTTAGAGAGAGTGTTGACTTACCTGTGTGTCGCCTGACTAATGAATGTTTGAGTTTGATGGGTTTGTTGTTTTTTGGGGTGTTTTTTTTTGTAAACATATTTATACATCGGAATACCATCTTTTTTCACCGCCGATGCACTGGGCCATGCTTAACTTCAGTCATTTAAGCTGTTATTAAGAACAATGTTAAGATAATAAAATATTATTACATTCAGCTATTTAAGACTTTGTCATGTATCTGGTAAGTGTATGCATGTATTAGAGATGGCCGAATGAGTTGAGCGTCCGTCTCCCGTATTGGTAGATCGTTGGGATTCGAACCCATGGGTTCGAATCCTGATCGAGTCAAACCAATGACCTAAGAAAGGCATTTCCGAGCCTGGCACTTGGCATTATTAGTATAGGCCAAGGGCTGGTTTGGCTCAGTGAAAGGATAATGTGACTGAGTGGGATATCAGGTCATTGTGCTGGCAGCCTAGTCTCCAGGTAGGGCAGCACTATAAAGTTGCCATGAGTGCATACTGTCGCAAGTCAGTACTCGTCCTGATATGACCTTAGATGTTGCCATGACATAAAACTCCAGCAATCAACCAATCAGCTGAGGCAATTAGTGCTGTTCAGTCATTAAGTCTGAATGCCACTAATACCCTCAGCTTGGTTACTGTGGCCCTCAACCTTAATTAGATCCTAACCAGGTTGTTTCAATATACACAAACTGTGACTAGTGACATTCGATCCTGATGATAATGAATAAGTAAAGTTGTGTTAAGTCATGTGACTGCCCCTTTAAAGTCTTGCCTCGCAGGCTCATCCCACAGGAATTGTCATATATTGTTGAAGATTCATACTGCATATCATGGATAAGCCTGAATAGACAGTTTGTCGATAGAAAGCCCGAGCCTACACTTTTACCGACCCAAGGGATTTTTAACCTCCAACACCACATAGACATGGTATGAGAGCAACTGGCCTTTGATGACGCGGTAAGTTATACACAGTGGTGGAAATTCAAATTGGCAGAGGTGGGGGCACAGGGAATCAAACCACTGACCTTCAGATTATGAGTCCGACCTAGAAAAAAGTCAGACACTCTAACCAGTCCGCCACAGAGAACACCATATGTGGTTGGTAAAGCTGGCAGGCTGAGACACTAACATGAGAAAGTGTAGTGTAATAATAATTAAGTCACTCTAGAGGTGGCGCAGTATATTGCAATGGTTACTAACATGGCAGGATGCAGAGTTCTAACTAAGGTTCTCGGGAAATGCAGGCTAGATGCCACATTAGTCAGTAGCATGGGAGAGGGTAGTGTAATAGCTGTGATACTTGGAAAGTGGGACTAGATATTGCTACGGTTAGTAATAACTAAGAGATTCTGCAAGTGTTTTATTTTTTATTTTTTTTTTTTTATTGAGGCTGTATTTATACTGTCCATAGCATATAAGCCTGGGTGTTCAGGCTTGTTTTCATTGCTGGCCAGCTGTAGTGTTGGTGTTAGGGCCTGGATATTGCAATACTTAGTAAGATGTGAGAGTGTAGTGTAATATGTCAATCATTCTGCAAGATAGGACCTGAATATTGCAATACATAGTAAGATGGGAGAGTGTACTGTAATAGGTCAATCATTCTGCAAATAGGAACTGAATATTGCAGTACACAGTAAGGTCAGAGAGTGTTGTGTAATAGGTCAAGCATTCTGCAGATAGGAGCTGAATATTGCAATACACAGTAAGATGGGAGAGTGTAGTGTAATAGGTCAATCGTTCTGCAAATATGAGCGGAATATTGCAATACATAGTAAGATGGGAGAGTGTAGTGTAATAGGTCAATCATTCTGCAAATATGAGCGGAATATTGCAATACATAGTAAGATGGGAGAGTGTAGTGTAATAGGTCAATCATTCTGCAGATAGGAGTTGAATATTGCAATACATAGTAAGATGGGAGAGTGTTGTGTAATAGGTCAATCATTCTACAGATAGGAGCTAAATGGTGCAATAGATAGTAAGATGGGAGAGTGAAGTGTAATAGGTGAATCATTCTGCAGATAGGAGCTGAATATTGCAATACATAGTAACATGCGAGAGTGTAATGTAATAGGTACATCATTCTGCACACAGGAGCTGAATATTGCAAGACATAGGTCAATGATTGTGGACGAGTGGATATAGTGTAATAGGTCAATCATTCTGCAGACAGGACCTGAATATTGCAATACACAAGGAGATGGGACAGAATAGTGTAATAGGTCAATCATTCTGCAGAAAAGAGCTGACTATTGCAATACTTAGTAAGATCGGAGAGTATAGGGTAAGAGATCAATCATTCTGCAGAAAAGAGCTGAATATTGCAATACTTAGTAAGATGGGAGAGTGCAGTATATTAGGTCAATAATTCTGCAGATCGGAGCTGAATATTGCAATACACAGGAAGATGGGATAGTGTTGTGTAATAGGTCAATCATTCTGATGATATGAGCGGAATATTGCAATACATAGTAAGATGGGAGAGTGTAGTGTAATAGGTCAATCATTCTGCAAATATGAGCGGAATATTGCAATACCTAGTAAGATGGGAGAGTGTAGTGTAATAGGTCAATCATTCTGCAGATAGGAGCTGAATATTGCAATACATAGTAAGATGGGAGAGTGGTGTGTAATAGGTCAATCATTCTACAGATAGGAGCTAAATGGTGCAATACATAGTAAGATGGGAGAGTGAATTGTAATAGGTAAATCATTCTGCACACAGGAGCTGAATATTGCAATACATAGGTCAATGATTCGCCAGACAGGACCTGAATGTTGCAATACATAGTAAGTTGGGATAGTGTAGTGTAATAGGTCAATCATTCTGCAGACAGGACCTGAATATTGCAATACACAGTGAGATGGGACAGAATAGTGTAATAGGTCAATCATTCTGCAGAAAAGAGCTGAGTATTGTAATACTTAGTAAGATCGGAGATTATAGGTTAAGAGATCAATCATTCTGCAGAAAAGAGCTGAATATTGCAATAATTAGTAAGATGGGAGAGTGCAGTATATTAGGTCAGTAATTCTGCAGATCGGAGCTGAATATTGCAATACACAGGAAGATGGGATAGTGTTGTGTAATAGGTCAATCATTCTGATGATATGAGCTGATTATTGCATTACACAGTAAGGTGGGAGAGTGTAGTGTAATAGGTCAATCATTCTGCAGATAGGAGCTGAATATTGCAATACAGAGTAAGATGGGAGAGTGTAGTGTAATAGGTCAATCATTCTGCAGATAGGAGCTGAATATTGCAATACATAGTAAGATGGGAGAGTGTAGTGTAATAGGTCAATCATTCTGCAGATATGGGCTGAATATTGCAATACATAGTAAGATGGGAGAGTGTAGTGTAATAGGTCAATCATTCTGCAGATATGGGCTGAATATTGCAATACATAGTAAGATGGGAGAGTGTAGCGTAATAGGTCAATCATTCTGCAGATAGGAGCTGAATATTGCAATACATAGTAAGACGGGAGAGTGTAGGGTAATAGGTCAATCATTCTGCAGATAGGGGCTGAATATTGCAATACTTAGTAAGATGGGAGAGTGTAGTGTAATAGGTCAATCATTCTGCATATAGGAGCTGAATATTGCAATACATAGTAAGATGGGAGAGTGTAGTGTAATAGGTCAATCATTCTGCAGATAGGAGCTGAATATTGCAATACATAGTAAGATGGGAGAGTGTAGTGTAATAGGTCAATCATTCTGCAGATAGGAGCTGAATATTGCAATACATAGTAAGATGGCAGAGTGTGGTGTAATAGATCAATCATTCTGCAGATAGGAGCTGAATATTGCAATGCATAGTAAGATGGGAGAGTGTAGTGTAATAGGGCAATCATTCTGCAGATAGGAGCTAAATGTGGAAATAAATAGTAAGATGGGAGAGTGTGGTGTAATAGGTCAATCATTCAGCAGATAGGAGCTGAATATTGCAATATATAGTAAGATGCGAGAGTTTAATGTAATAGGTCAATCATTCTGCAAATAGGAACTGAATATTGCAATACACAGTAAGGTCAGATAGTGTTGTGTAATAAGTCAAGCATTCTGCAGATAGGAGCTGAATATTGCAATACACAGTAGGATGGGAGAGTGTAGTGTAATAGGTCAATCATTCTGCAAATAGGAGCGGAATATTGCAATACATAGTAAGATGGGAGAGTGTAGTGTAATAGGTCAATCATTCTGCAGATAGGAGCTGAATATTGCAATTCTTAGTAAGATGGGAGAGTGTAGTGTAATAGGTCAATCATTCTAGAGATAGGAGCTGAATATTGCAATACAAAGTAAGATAGGAGAGTGCAGTGTAATAGGTCAATCATTCTGCAGATAGGAGCTGAAGATTGCAATACATAGTAAGTTGGGAGAGTGTAGTGTAATAGGTCAATTATTTTGCAGATAGGAGCTGAATATTGCAATCCAGAGTAAGATGGGAGAGTGTAGTGTAATAGGTCAATCGTTCTGCAGATAGGAGCTGAAGATTGCAATACATAGTAAGATGGGAGAGTGTAGTGTAATAGGTCAATTATTTTGCAAATAGGAACTGAATATTGCAATCCAGAGTAAGATGGGAGAGTGTAGTGTAATAGGTCAATCATTCTGCAGATAGGAGCTGAATATTGCAATACACAGTAAGATGGGAGAGTGTAGTGTAATAGGTCAATCGTTCTGCAGATAGGAGCTGAAGATTGCAATACATAGTAAGTTGGGAGAGTGTAGTGTAATAGGTCAATTATTTTGCAGATAGGAGCTGAATATTGCAATCCAGAGTACGATGGGAGAGTGTAGTGTAATAGGTCAATCATTCTGCAGATAGGAGCTGAATATTGCAATACACAGTAAGATGGGAGAGTGTAGTGTAATAGGCCAATCGTTCTGCAGATAGGAGCTGAAGATTGCAATACATAGTAAGTTGGGAGAGTGTAGTGTAATAGGTCAATTATTTTGCAGATAGGAGCTGAATATTGCAATCCAGAGTAAGATGGGAGAGTGTAGTGTAATAGGTCAATCATTCTGCAGATAGGAGCTGAATATTGCAATACACAGTAAGATGGGAGAGTGAAGTGTAATAGGTCAATCATTCTACAGATGGGAGCTGAATATTGTAATACATAGTACGATGTGAGAGGGTAGTGTAATAGGTGAATCATTCTGCAGATAGGAGCTGAATATTGCAATACACAGTAAGATGGGAGAGCGTAGTGTAATCGTAATAGGTAAATAATTCTGCAGATAGGAACTGAATATTGCAATAATTAGTAAGCTTTGAGAGCGTAGTCTAATAACTATGACATACGGAGACTGGATGGTGCAATGTTTACTAACTTGGCAGAGTAATACATTTATCTTTAGGAACAAATCTGGGAAACTCAAAAGCAT
The DNA here is from genome assembly GCA_030323885.1 of Branchipolynoe longqiensis. NCBI lineage: Eukaryota > Metazoa > Annelida > Polychaeta > Phyllodocida > Polynoidae > Branchipolynoe > Branchipolynoe longqiensis. Next base: position 27,706,964 of record CM059197.1, read on the forward strand.
TGGAATATACAACTCTAAGTCGCCATATATGAGTGTACACTGTGCTAAGTTGGAACCAATCCTGATTTTAAAAAAAGTAAGAACTGAATGGTTGTGCAGGGTGGACGCATCACCGACTCGCTGACAAGTGCCAATGGCTAGTGGCTGGCTGGTTTACAAACAGCAGCACCACGGTGTGAAAGCCCACCGCCATGACTCAGGTCATGGGGTGGAAGCCACCTGTCCATTTGTGAGTCAATCAGGACAGCGGGGGATGGTGGGTGGGGAGTAATTCCCTTTGAACCAAACGCAGTGCTAGCATGGCGACCAATATAATGATGCCTATCGCTGGAAGGTTAAACCCGAATATGCCAACCCAAACCATAGCAGTATTGGCGCAACTGCAGGGCCTAATCTTTTTTATCTGGCGCCATCTCGCCATTGGCTCGGACCTACGCCTCCGGACATAATTCTTATTGACTTGCCCTGCTTTTTGTGTCGAAAACTCAGCCATTATGGCCTTTTACATGATTGGCCCATGCCGAGTGTTTTTCACCCCACACACCACTTCGTCTCCTTGAGCTTTTAAATTTGAGATAGTCGATGGACAGATTACGACAGACGGTTTGAATTCAACTGACATTTATTGTGCCAATTTAACCGGTGAAATAGAAGAACATAAGAAATTGTACCAATTTCACCTGAAAAAAAAGAGGAGTTCTTTAAGAAGTGCAACACAGGGAATTCTAAGTGAAAATATGGGCATTGAATGAAGGCAAGTTTGGGTATAAATGATGGAGCATGTTTCTGTAATTTGATGTGATGTCCTTTAGGCAAGTATTATCGGATGCTTAAATAGGAGTAGGCTTTCCCAGTACGGACCCTCGCCCTCCGTGGGAACCAATCAGCGCCTCCTATCGCAACCACGTGACCCCCTCTGACCTCGGCAGTTCTTTCGTCTATGAGACTGTCCAGTCAACACTTCTCCACAAATGCTCTGACCAGACCACATGTATATTATCTGCAGTAGAACTTGTTATGCAAATATTATTTAGGATGGAGACTCACTTTGATTGTCGTCTGACCTTGATTGATATACACTGCTTGCCATTCCCTGGCTAGCGTGCTAATCATTACACTACACAGGCTCCATGATGCCATCACCTTATCCATGCCTACATGTCTATGAGGCACCTTGCCTGAGAGATCGGTGCAGTGTACTCCTCTATCAACTATTTCTGATGTATGGCTCGGAAAGCAAAACCATATGTATTCCCAATTATTCATTGCAAGTCTATTCATTTGGGGGACCAGATGGGATGGTGGAATGAGTTAGAGCGTCCGTCTCCCGTGCTGGTAGATCGTGGGGTCGTGGGTTTGAACCCAGGTCGAGTCAAACCAATGACTTAAAAATGTATACTTGTCGCTTCCTCGCCAAGCGCTTGGCATTATTAGGACAGGACAAGGACTGGTGTGCTCAGTGTTAGCATAATGTGACTGAGTGGGATACCAAGTCATGGTGCCAGCGGCCTAGTTTCCCAGTGGGACAGCACTATAATGTCACCATGAATGTGCACCGTCACAAGTCGGGACCCATCCTGATATGACCTTAGATGTTGCTAGGACGTAAACTGACAACAAACACCAACAAACAACATTTATTTGGGATTACCTAAGGTACCTAACTAGAACACCCCGGTGCTTATATGTTCGATTTTTGCGTTTAACTTTTTTTCTTTAAGTTGCATAGTCCAATGGTTTTGAGTTTCTGTAATCATCTGAGATAAATATATGAGGCGGATCGTTATAATGTACCTCACATAAACTTGAAATAACCTGAAATTAAAACTTGCTAACTTAGGAGATATTTGAAGTATAAACATGCAAAATTAATGTTGGCATGCTTGCCCAAACTCTGAGTTCACAGACTTCAGCAGTAACAGATTCAATTAAATTGACTTAGCAAACCACTGCCTTGTGGTACAGGTTCTTGACAGAACCGAATGCTAAGGGAGCAAACCCTAAACAGAAAACCATGTCACTGTGGCAGCATTAAGGGCGGTTGATGTATGGAACTCCCAACATCTCCCGACCAGCCACTGCAGGGACAAATAGTTTTGCGCCTGTCTTGACATGTTCTTGCCGGGGTGAAACCTCTATTTGCTCCATGAGAGAGTGCCGCTGGTAACTTGCAAAAGCCAGCAGCACTTTAACACTTTTGTAGGCAGCTTTCTTGAAATGTAAATGGACAGCGGCAGTCAAGTAATGAAAGCAGTCTTTGTCGCATCGCGACCGACAGCATGATGATGATGATGATGATGCAAATACAAATAATTAACAAGTTCACCCTTATCTAAGTTTGATATCTTGGTTCAAATCTAGATCAGTGCTTTGCTTTGCTTTCGAAAATTTGATGGTTTATCGGACTATGCAACTTTAAATTTAATCAATGGCCCGTCCTGATATACCTTTAAATGTTGCCAGGACAGTAAATCTCCTATACCTAACTTTAAATGAGGGCAAGTTAAATCACTGACATTCTGTGCAATGATGTTCGTCAAGATACAGCGTTCGTCAAGATACAGCGTCGCACATAAGGGGGTTGGCAAAGTTTTGTGCACGTATGACAATATTCGACAATGTGTGGATTTTATGTCCGCTGTATGTTATGTATGTGTTAGGCATATGTCGATGTATGTTACACGTATGTTAGTCAAACATTGTTCACTACATTGCACTATGTTAAAGGCAGTGTAAAAGTACAGTCCATGTCCTAACAACATATGGATAATGTACGCCTACCATACGTCTAACTACTCATTGCACTACATTTATTTCCTTATGATCAAACATGATATTTATGAATTATGTTCCCCCCTCAGGCATGAAACTACTGTTAATAATAATAATAATGATACAAGTATTTACTGACATTGCCTCACTACTACTAGTACTATTACTCCCTTGTTATCAAACATAATGGTTATCAATTATATTCCCTTATTATCAAACAGCATGTTTTTGTTTCTTTGTTGTTGTTGTTTTACGTCCTAGGTAAATCAGGATCGGCACCGACTTGTGACAGTGCATGGCGAATTTATAGTGCTGCCCCATAGGAAGACCAGGCCACCAGCACCATGACCTGATATCCCACTCAGTCACATTATCCTGACACTGAGCCAACCAGTCCTTGCCCTATCCTATTAATGCCGTGCGCCAGGCTAGGAAGCAACAAGTATTCATTTTTAAGTCATTGGTTTGACTCGACCAGGGTTCGAGCCCATGAACAACACACAGAAGACGGAAGCTCTAACTCATTTGGCCATCCCGCATGTTTTTAAAAAGATTCTATCCCCCTGATTACCACCAAACGACATGATTATGAATACTGTTCCCTTCTCAGCTTATCACTGAATTTCATCCAGAATTGCGAACCTTTTGAAATTGCAAAAGGATCAACATTCTGTCACCATTCCAATAACTGACAACCATTACAATTTGGCACCACCAGTAACAAGCAACACAGAAGAAAACAAACAAGAAAAATAATCCAGTCGCCATCGTGTAAAGCTCATTGAATATTTACGACTGTTCGCAGACGGGATTCGCACCGTAACCTGGTTACGGATGACGGCTCAGGCACCTACGGGTGTGCGCTATCAGAAGAAATGCAAACTGATTCCTCCAGGGGAAAGAAAAAGCAGCAGCGTTGCCATAGCAATGGAACGATTTTGATAAAGCCCGACGCGTGTTTCTTGCCGCGGATTTCTCTGTCATTACACATGTCATTTCCGGTGTAGACGCGCCGTCTGTCACCTTCAGCACGGCGGCCTTGACCTTGAAAAAAATCCGGCACCTTATGGCCCTGTCACATTATGATGCATCTGGCTGCATAAAATCCGTTTTTTATGTCAAGAAGCATCAAACTTGTTGGCATGGGGGGCAAAGGTGGACGTATACATACAGTGTACACAGCTTATGGCCAACATATGACCAACATATGGCTCATGTACCTCCTGGCGAAAAATGCTTGAATTACGCTCACGGTATATTCACAGAACGCTGGTGAACATTATATACGTCATTCAATCGCCAGAACTACGCGTCATACGTTACATATGTCAAGACACACTGGAGAAATGCTAAACATATGTTAGACGTATGTTAGGTGGACTGTACTTTCACACTGCCTTTAAAGTAGGTCAACATAGTGCAACGTAGTGAACAATGTTTGACTAACATACATCTAACCTACATCGACGTATGCCTAACGCATACATAACATACGGCATAGTGTAAAATCCACACGTTGTCAAATATTGTTGTACATCGAAAGTTTTGTGCATGCACAAGACTTTGCTGACCCCATGACATGCGACGCTGTATCTTGACGATCGTCAACGGACATTGATCTATACCAATGAGCACCTAACGCATGCATAACACATAATGACATATCCTGACGTAGCGGCAAAAAATCACATACATCGATGTACGTTTGCGCCTTGCGTCGTAATGTGATAGCACCATAAGCTGATCTTCGGCCGGCAGTGGCTTGAATGACAGCATTGTCTGTGTGATTTAGTTAGTACACAAAATAAGCCTGACGTCATTATGATATATTATTTTGCTCTTCAAATGTGAGTTGTGGGAGTGTAAAATATGCCGGTAACTCCCGAGTTGCTGTATAGTTTAGTATAGTGTGACAAATAAAAGAAAAAAAATTATGTCCATTGATTAAGCAGGGGAAATTTCAATCACGTTAACCTGGTATTCTTCCTCATCCCATCACTCCTTGCCATATCCTAGTAATGCTGATAGTGCCAGATGAGATAATGTTGAGACTGATATAGAGTTGCTTTGGTTCCCCCACTATTCGAATTGGTTGCTTGTTGGTGTTTTACGTCCTGGCAATATCTAAAGTCATATGAGGATGGCTAGCGACTTATAGCACTGCACACCCATGGCAACTTGATAGTGTTGCCCTACTGGGAGAAAGGGCTGTTAGCACCGTGCCCTCATATCCCAGTAAATCACATTCTCCTGACACTGAGCCAACCAGTCCTTGCCCTCTCCTAATAATGCCGAGCACTTGGCTAGGAAGCTACAAGTATGCATTTGTATGTCATTGATTTGACTCGACCAGGGTTCGAACCCATGGGTTTGACTCCCATGACCGGCCACATGGGAAGTGAGCGCTCAATTCATTTGGCCATCCCAGTCCAAGTTTGCTGATTTTCTCCTGAATGTATACTTATTGTGTATGAGTGCATACAGTCAGTTTGTGTTCCACTCTTCATATTGTGATGGCCCACAGTCTTCCACACTGCCACACACTCATGGAAGAACGCCAAGATTTAGTATCAGTATGCTTCAAACTGGTTTATTACAAAACCTCTCTGCTCTCCGTGGCTTCCACAGTCAACTGACCTGCCCCCTAACTCGCCAGGTTCCATGTTGCCTCTTTAGGTGGGTGGGGGGGGGGGGGTGCTAGCCACACGCAGTAGAGGGGAGCCCAGTCGGGGCTCTGCCCGGTGGCTAGCGTGCTGCCACTTAGTGCAGTTCAGTGTACCTGCATAGGTGTGCGGCGTAGTGTCTGCCACCACTGCCTGGTAGTGGGGCTCATGTAGACTACTACAATATCTATTCAGTTGCTGCTGGTTACTGGTCTGTACGGGTGGTTTGTCCTTGTACATTCTACTGTGACCTTAATTTTACTAACTGCCAAAATAGTATAGTAGTCTGCGCTGACCTCTCACCCAAGGAGTCACACAGACAGATAGGCATGGATAGGGTGATTGCACCAGGAACCCTCGGTAGTTTAATGGTTATCGCCCTATCCACAGCATGGCAAGAAATGTAGGTTCGAATCCTGCTGTAGACAAAACATTTCCCATTTTCATCACCCACATGACAATCGGGTTAATGGCGCATTCTTCTTGGTCATATCAATATCACTATGTACTTTCCTGCCCATTAAGAATAAAATATATTATTTATATTAATAATTTATCTTACTACGTATGCCAACATTAACTGGATTACCGTGGTGTAACCTGCTGGCTCCTGGCTTGCATGGTTCGTACTACTCCTAGTGTGGAGGTTGACTAGTGGGTGGTATTGATGTTCGGCAGCCACTTGGTGTCTGACCTCGGGTCATACCCCGGTAGGGAGAGAAACGCCCCGAACTGTTCCTTTGCTTTCAGAAATATTGAAACTTCCGGAGAATCGCGAAAGGTTGAGCAAGGGATTGATGTACACACAAATAAATTGTCTTCAGTTCCCTTATATTTTGCTCGACATAGAGCTGTTCTCCAGAGCATGCGCAGTGAACCTCTACCCTCAACGTTAGTTCTTGCCATTGCCAGTAGAGGGCAGGTTTTTCTTTTGGTACATTAGTTGTTTAAGCAGGGCAAATTTCAGTCGCAGGCGATTGGTCTTCCTCATTCCACTGCTCCTTGCCTTATCCTAATAATGCCAAGCGCCTGGCTAGGAAGCGACAAGTATCAATTTTTAAGTCATTGGTTTGAGTCGACCAGGATTCGAACCCACGGCCCCACGATCTACCACATGGGAGACGGACGCTCTAACTCATTTGGCCATCCCGTCCGTGGAATTTCTCTGTAAGACCTTTCCCACAGAGTATGCTGCATACTGACCTTCTATCCAGAGTAGTAGTTCTAGCCACAGTCATTAGATGTGGTGGTGGAAATCCTCTATAATACATTTTCCAATGAGTATGCTGCACAGAGAGCTTCTACAAATGAAATGAATTCTTGCCACTGCCACCAGCGGGGATGATTGTTTTGTTTGTTGTTGTTCGTCTTAGAAAACCTCTAGGGTCATATCAGGATGGGTACCAACTTGTGACAATGTTATACTGTTCATGGTAACTTAATAGTGCTGCCCCACTGGGGGACCAGACCGCCGGCACCATGACCCGATATCCCACACAGTGACCTTATCCTGATACTGTGCTCTCGACTATTTTCCCTATCCTAGTAATGCTGAGCGCCATGCTAGGTAGCGACAAGTATCAATGTTATAAGTCATTAGTTTGACTGAGCCGGGATTTTAACTCCCAAGCTTCCACACTGGAAAGCTGCGCTTTACCAATGCGACCAGCGCTTCCGGTACAGAGGGGAGTTTGGTGGTGGACATCGCACTCATCCTCACTTCCGCCCACACACACATACCCGACTCCCATCCGTGCATCATATAAACCTGGCTCTAAGAAGATTACCTAGCGACTAATGGCAGTGTAGAGAGTAAAGGAAAATAAGACTTCCCGCCCTAAACATAGTCGCCCCGCCAGGATCTCGCAGCGCGAGATATCGCGATAGCTTTTGAACTGGGTCGGTGATTGGTGATTGGTGATTGGTGATTGGTGATTGCCGATTGGAGCTGGCGAATGTTGGGACGCCGTCTTGTGATTCGGACACTCCATTAGATTTTATGCGCAGAGCAGACGACATGTGTGAAATATGGCGCTGCTTGTCTCTTTGGGATGTTATAGCACGCTCTGATCAGTTCCCAGTGCACACAATGACACAATGAAGAACAAAAAACAAGATGGCAGACGCACAATTTAAAGAACATTTTGCACATATTCAACGTATGGCTCATTGATTGATCGCTGGTGGCTTAACGTTGTTTCATCCATATTCACTGTGAAACGCTAGTGGTAGCTATTCTGTCAGTGTTGTCAATTACACGCCTACTTTGAAATTTACACCAAATTCTGAAATGGTCAGATCTAAGTACAATTTTGTTAAATAACTGCAAATCTTAAGGTAGTTAGAATTGCATCAACTGACAGCAAAATCTAACTCACAAAATATAGCCACAATTTCAACAGGTGATATAGCTGAGTTGTTTTTCGGTACTTAAAGATTTGTTTGTGTTTTTCATTTGTAAAGAGGTCACGCATGCTATTTACATTAAAACAGTGTTGGCACAAGGTCACAAAGGCTACACATTCGAACAGAACCTGTCTGGGTGTTAGTGAGTGGAGAGTAGTACGTAGGAGATCCACATTACCTGATCTGTATTGCAGTGGAAGCAATATGGAGGGGGTGACCGAGCGGGGCTTTCCAACGAGAAGGGCCTGAATTCAATGCCAAGCCAACTCAAAATAAAGCCTTGAAAATTAATGGTTTAATAATAGGGTAGGGAGAGGACAGGTTGGTTCAATGTAGGCATGCTATTTTGTTAGTGGAATATTGGGTCATGGCAGTGAGGGCAGGGCCTCTCAATGGTGCAGCACTATGAAGTCACCATCAGTGCACTCAACTTCATCCAGTTGTGCAGCACTATAAAACCAACATCAGTGTGCACTGACTGTCTCCCAGTGATGCAGCACTATAACACCGACATGAGTGCAGTCGCGGTCTCCCAGTGGTGCTGCACTATGTGTCTTCATGCTCTCCCAGTGTGGTGCGGCATTAAGAGACCACAATGAGTCCCTACACGGGTCTCCCAGGGATGCAACACTATAATGCCAATAGTTCCAAGTCGAGTACCCGTCCTGGTGTGCCTCTTGCTTGTTACTAAGACGTAATGCTCTACCAAAGCAAATAAAACCAATCCAATATGAGGCGAAGTGTGATCACGTGACTAACACTAGCAAGGGCTCATGACTTTGAAATTAACTTGGAATCGAACTGCCAGCATTGCTTTATTCACGGCCGAGACGCTGGGCTAGGAAAGAGTCACGTGGTTTAGGCCACAACGGATGCCATATCTTGGTCTATGTGATTTGTTGCAAAGCCTCTTTAACCGACCACCTCCACAGATCGACCACTCCTCTATAGCAATCGCATCATTAGGGTCCCATCCGATCGCCCATACAATACCATTGTACTGATAACAAAAACCTCCCTAAACCTCCCACCTCCCTAAATGGACGATTTAAAGTCGGTGCCATGGTCGGTCGATTTAGAGAGGTGTTACTGTATATAGAAGAATCTGGTGCCTTAGTGCCAATTGAGGTTAAAGCAACATAATTATGATTTTCTGCTATTTCTTTATGATAAATATATTAGCTTGATTGTTATAGTCCATCTCGTTATATTTGAAGTAATAATTAGACAAAGACACAGCATATTAGTTTAAAGTTGCGTTTAATTGTCAAGCACCAGCTGTGTAAGTTTTTGATTAGTACAAAGTTCAATTTCAACAACAAGTTCAATTACAGTGAGCTCAAGAAACTTTAGCCCTCACACTCGACAATGTCAAGTAGCGGTGGGCGGGTGGCAATTTTTCAGCCTGTATCGATGTGAGCTCACTGCTGCAGGACCTGGCCTTATATAGGCTCGTAAGGTTAATTAGTTCAGAAATATGACTGCAGATGGGAGATCGATAGCATTAGTTAGGTAATCAGGTTTCATATCTTGAAAGTGAATATAGGCGGCGCTAGCATGCAAGGCATATAGTAGTACAACCGTTCCTCGATAGGTAGCAGCATAAGGCCTTCTTAGTTACAATGAGGCTATGGCTGTGTACGGATGTCAAATTATCCTTGTTGCCGAGTATCACAACAATTATCGTAAATAGCTAACTTTCAGGATATTTGAATGGCAAATATGCTAAATTAATGTTGGCATACACACCAATACTCTGTCATCAGACGCTTCAGAAGTAATAGCTTATATTTAATTGACTTAGTATATACCCTCCTATGCAATACAAACCCTGACTAAATGGACTAGTTTCTGAAATGGATGTGTGCATTGAAATCCAGATACATTTCTTTGTTTTGGACTATGCAAGCAAAGTCTCAACAAAGCCCACGCTCTCATAACTAGGACATGTCGCATACAGCATCAGGTCATCACCAAGGTCATTCAGGCATTATATTTATTAATGGTTTTTTTACAAAACCGGTCGCGGTGACCGAATCGGTAGTGCGCGGATCGGGAGTTCGGCTCCCGGTCGAGTCAAACGGATAGCTTATAAAATTGATACTTATCGCTTCATAGACTGGTGCTCAGCATTACTAGGATAGGGAAAGGAGTCGGTAGCTCAGTGTGAGGATAATGTGATTGACTGGGATATCGGGTCATGGTGTTGTGGCCTGATTTCACAGTGGGGCAGCACTATAAAATCGACATGAGTGTGCACTGTCACAAGTTAGTACCCATCAACAACTTCAAGAATCAGCCATCTTTGGACAAAACGATATCATCAAATCACAATTAATTCTCTTCGGTTCGGTCACTTTGTTGTTAATTCAAAGTGCTTTGGTCGCGGTCCTTGATTTTAGCTTAATATTGCTTAGTAATACGTGGCCGTTGAAAACAATTTAAAACAAAAATTGATTTGATGACTTGACGTTAAAGTTGCATGGTCTGATGGTTTTGGGTTTCTGTCATTTTCTGAGATAAATATAACAGGTTGATCATTACAATGTACCATACTTTAGTTTGAAGTAACTTTGATTTTAAATGGCAACATTTTCAGATATTTGAAGTGCAATCATGCAAGATCAATTTTGGCAAGCTTGTCAAAACTCTGACACCATAGGCTTCTGTAATAACAGGTTCTATTAAATTGCCTCGGCATTCCCTTCTGTGTGGTGACAAATGTTTAATAAGTGCACCAGTATCTAAGATAAATATGTTGAATCAAATCTAAGTAATTGTTCCAGTTTTTAAAACTTGATGTTTTCATCGGACTATGCAGCTTTAAATTCGACGTAACAACGAAGAGGGTTGAGTGGAGGTCAGGTTGTGTGTGTGGAGGTGCGGAGGTGTGGCGTATGGGGGGTGTTGAGGTGTGGGGGTGGGGGTGGGGGTGGGGTGGGAGTGTGGTGATGTGGGGTTTGGAGTGTTGGTGGGTGTACTGTGTGCGATGGAGGGTAGGGCTTGTGGGTCTAGATTGGTTGTTTGTTGAAGTTTTTCGTCCTGGCAACAACTAGGGTCGTATCAGGACGGGTACTGACTTGGAACAGTGCGCACTCATGGTGAATTTATAGTGCTGCTCCACTTGGAAATCATCATCTTCACGAGAAAATTTGGCACGGGGATATATGAGTAATAATAGAAAGACTCAACAGGGAATTGCAGGTAACACAAGAAAGTTTAATTAAACTGGGAGGACGGATGTGTCTAGGCCTACCTTCAGAATAATGCAGGTCAAATCTTATAGAAAAGGTAGAAGGGTGGTAACATTTACGTTCATATCAGGACGGCTACCCACTTTTGACAGTGCGCACTCATCCATAACCACATCCTTACATGCACGCATACCCGCATCCATAACAACATCCACATCCACATCCACATCCATATCCACACCCAGACCCGCACCCACACCCATATCCCCACCCGCACCCATAACCACATCCACACCCACACCCACGACCACACCCGCACCCACAACCACACCGCACCCACAACCACATACACACCTGCACCCACACCGTCACCCATACCCACAACAACACCCACATCCATAACCACATCCACACCAAACACCCATACCCACACCTGTACCCATAAGCACATCCACCTCCACACCCACGTCCACACCCATATCCACACCCAGACCCACACCTGCACCCACACCCGCACCCATAACCACAACCACAGCTACAGCCACACCCACACCCACACCCACAGTCAGTGGCATCCCCACCTTCCCCTCACTGCCGCATCCACAACCACATCCATACCTGCCCCCACACCCGCACCCACACTCACACCCACACTCACAACCACATTCATATGCACATCCACACCAACACCCGTACCCACCCCTGCACCCATAACCACATCCATACCCACATCCACACAAATATCCCCAACCGAGAACCACACCTGCACCCACCCCCAGCTCACCCTCACCCCCGCACCCACACCCACACCTACACCAACATCCCCACCCTCACGCCCACACCCACCTCACCGTCGCACCCACACCCACACCTACACCCACACCCCGATCCTCAACCCACCGACAACACACCCTCACACACAAACACCCACGCCCACACCGACATGTACATCCAGACCACCCTACCCAATGCCATCCCATCACCAACAACCACCTCACTAGAACATCCACACACTCACCCACCTCACCCCAACACCCCCTTCCACCCACAACTATATACAACAACATGGACTTCACACCCACACCCATGCCAACATAACACGATGTAACATGATGTAGCTCGACGTCATTCTAACGTCATTCTGACGTCATCATAACGTAACCCAACCTACGTCAATGTAATGTCGAAAAGTGTCCACGTCAGGCTTACGTTGGCTCGTTACGTTGTAGTGTGACAGGGGTATTAGATATGAACATTTTATATTTCATCAGGCTATACAGCTTTAAGTAAACCACTCAGAACCCGCTCCTTTCCTCCCAGCAGGAAAAAGAAGTGACGAGAAGGGAGGCAGGCAGGGACACGGTGTCAAAGGTTATTTGTGTCGGCGTCGCTCATTGGGCGATTCAGCTGGGCGTTGGCAATTCGCTGGTGCTGAGCGGTATGTGTAAGCCGTAGGACATCCTTCCTTATTACTGGATGCGGTGGCCAAATCAGTAGACCGTAGGTCGGGAATTTGATTCTCAGCCGAGTCAAACCACTAATATAATTGAAACATGTCGCTACCTAGCCTGGCGGTCAGTTTTAATAGGGTACGACAAGGACTGGTTAGCACAGTATCTGGATAATGTAATTGTGTGGGTTTGCTAGGTATAGACAAGTTCGTTATATGAGGTGATAAGTACCAGTTGCTTCACTTCGGTGGCCGAATCGGTAGAGCGCTAGCCTCGCATGAGGGAATGCACAAGGACTGGTTAGCGCAGTGTCAGGATAATGCGACTGAATGAGATATCATGTCATAGTGCTGGTGGCCTGATTTCCCAGTGGGGCAGCACTATAAAGTTGTGTTCTGGCATGAGACGGTACCCATACTGATATGACATTATATGTTGCCTGGAGGTAAACATCATGGTTCTGGTGTCTTGGTCAACCAATGGTGCCGCATTGTAAATTTGCCATAAATGTGCACTGATACAAAGTCAGTACCCATCCTGATAGGACCTAATGGGTTGCTAGGACGCAAAACAGAGAGCGAACAATCCTTCAATATTTAAACCCTCACAAAATTGTATGCCTGAGAGGTCAGTGCAGTACAAGAGTTTTGGATTCTCAGATAGTTCGGAGGGAATGACACCTTTTCTTCCCCATCTGCTGAACTTTGGACTCTAATTAGGGTGGATTGATGCCTTCGTCTTGCATCCATCTAATTGGCCAACAGGCTGTCACACCTCTGCGCAGTTGGCAGTAGTAATCTCTCTCTTCCCTTCTTGGCAATGGAAGGATGATGTGAGAGACGTGACTACCTCACATCTGACACCATGTCAGAAACTGAGTGGACTCCTTGACTTCGTGATCATAAGTGGCTTTATTATGCACGCATTTTTCCATTACAACTCTCTTTGGTCATGTGACTCCCCCGTCACCAGCGGGTGCGTTCGGGTACTCACTTCTCTCACAGGTGATGCGCACATTTTCCCCACCCACACGCCCTGCTGATTTGTGTTACTGTTTTTTCTTTCTTTCTATAGGACTAGGTATGGCTGCTAGTCTTATCTGAATTAATATTGTGTACCTGCATTTCATAATCGTTATATAATGTTAGACAAGTTGATGCTTCCATCGAACAACACAGCTTTAATTGATTTTGTAAGGTTTTTTTTTGTTCATTAGTTGTTTAAGCAGGGGAAATTTGAATCTCGGACGATTGGTCTTCCTCATTCCACTGCACCTTGCCCTATCCTAATAATGCAGAGTGCCTGGCTAGGAAGCGACAAGTATTAATTTTTAAGTCATTGGTTTGACTCGACCTCGGTTTGAACCCACGATCTACCAACAGGGGAAACGGATGCTCTAACTGGGATATTTGATCTGTGGGACTCTCACTCGTCCCATCTGTCAGTAAGTGGCAGGTAGTCAGTGGTTTGTGCAGGGAGGTGCGTGATGGTGTCAGTGTGTTCTCACAATGTGCTCTGCGTCATTTTGTATTGCAGCAGTCCACGCGGACCTCTGAGGCAAGCCGGACGCTACATAGGCATTGGTATGGTGATTGCATCAGGGAGCATAGATAATCTAACAGTTAGCATGCTAGTTCCGGAATGGCAAGGAGTGTAGTTTTGAATCTTGCTCTGGGTGCAATGTTTCCCATTGACATCACGTCTATGACACTGGTTGCCATGATCGATCTGAACCCTGTGTAAGTTATAACCTGTCTGGGTGATGGGCCTACCTGTGTATGATGAGTGCATAGCCTGTATGTATGTAATTGTAAGCATTACATAACCTATGCATGGAAACCAATTAAAAGACTTACAATTCCAGGGTTGTGAGTTTAGGAGTATGCACTGATCTCTCAGGTTAGCAGCCACATAGAGAGGTAGTGGTAGATGGGGTGATTGCATCAAGGAGTCTAGGTAGTGTGATGGTTAGCATGCCAGTCCCACAATGCCAAGAAATTTATGATCGAAGTCTACTCTACGCGCAATATTTCCTATTTTTCATCGCCCGACGACAATAATATGACGTGTCATCATTGAGGAATATGACATTTCGGTATGACATGTGATGTGACAGCGCCTTATGTCGCGTCACGTGGTATCGTCATCACTGCCATTCGCCATCTCTCGCTGCCAGGTAGCCCCAGGTGACTGATGCCTGGTGGCGCCACTGTGGTTTTGCATGTCATCACGGGGAGCGAGTCAGTGGAGACTCCCTTAGCGCAGCATTGGTGGCTTCGGTTGGTTTCTTTCATTTTCTGAGATGAATATATTAGGTTGATCGCTATAATCTACCTCACTTTAGTTTGAAGTGACTTTTAAGTTTTATTTTAAATGACTAGCCTGTGAGATATTTGAAGTGCAAATGTTCTAAATTAATTTTGGCAAGCACACCAAAACTCTGACACCATTGGCTTCTGCAGTAACAAGTTTTATTAAATTGGCTCCGCGTTCCATTCTATGTGGTTACAAATGTTTGATAAGTGCACCAGTACCTAAGTTAGATATCTAGAATCAAATCTAGATCAGTGTATTTTTTGTTGAAAATTTGATGTTTTCATCGGACTATGCAGCTTTAACTGAATACCCTGAAAGTGACATCTCTGTAGATTGTATGCCCAGCAGGTGGCTGCGACCTGATGCGGCGTCCATTGACAACATGTCTGCCCCTCGCCGTCTGGTGGCGGCTTTCTTTAATGCAGAGCTGGATGGATCTCCCGCTGGGCATGTAACCGCCTGCACTATTAGTTAGCACATTGCACATAACCCGTGTTGGTAGATTGTGGGGTCATGGGTTCGAACCCGGGTCGAGTCAAACCAATGACTTAAAAATTGATACTTGTCGCTTCCTAGCCTGGTGCTCGGCATTATTAGGATAGGGCAAGGACTGGTTGGCTCAGTGTCAGAATAATGTCACTGAGTGGGATATCAGGGCATGGTGCTGGTGGCCTGGTATTCCAGTGGGGCAGCACTATAAATTCGTCATGAGTGTGCACTGTCACAAGTCGCTACCCGTCCTGATATGACCATAGATGTTGCTAGGACGTAAAATAACAACATACAAACAACCATTGCACATACCTTCGGCTTCTCAACATACACAGTTTGTATGTTGGGGTTTTACATACTTGTGACATCTAAGGTCATGTCAGGATTGGGTACCGACAAAGATCCTATAATACTAAGATGGCTCAATCAGCCTGTACTGTGTAATCAAAATGATCAAACCCACCACTTGGTGCGCTGGCTGTTCTCTTGGTTAAACAGGTGCTATATTATATGTATAAATGTATATATGAATGTGAAAGATGTGTGATGATGGCGATGATGATGATGATGCTGATGATGATGTGTATTTGTTCATAGCAATTCCATATTGATGTGCATTCATACTTACCTATCTCATGTATATTATAATTGTATGTGTTTACATGTGAAACACCAACCAGCAGCCGGGCTGATCAAACCTACCACAAGGTGGCACTGCAAAATTTACATTTCCATGGGAGAGATAGGGAGTGAGCCGTCTTAGTATTATAGGGTCTTTGGTACCGACTTGTGACAGAGCACACTCAAGGTGGTTCTATAGTGCTGCCCCAATGGGATGCCAACCAACCAGCACCATGACCCAGTTTCCCACCCAGTCACATACCTTTTCTTGCGCTACCCTAGTGATGCCGAACACCAGGCTAGGTAGCAACAAGTATCCACCGGGTTTCCAGCTCCCGACCTTTCACATGGGAATCCTGCGCTCTATCGATTCGGCCACGACGTCCAACCGCCGGGGAATCAATCAGACATGTACTTTCGAGAGTATACTCTGAAGTTGTGGGGATTTCTTTTAGGATTCAATTAAAGTGCATTTCAATTGCAATCTTCACAGTGATCAGGCAATGTCATAGTTTTGTCTTGTGTTGTTGGAATCGACCAAATCTGTAGAAGCTTTGGCTGGCTTCCTGTGCAGGAGATCCTGGGTTCAAACCGTGGCTTAGTCAAAGTACTAATTTAGCAAATTATCGCTAGTTAGTCTGACGCTTGGTATTACTAGGATAGGGCAAGGCCCAGTTTGGTCAGTATTATATCATGATAATGTTACTGGAATATGAGGTCACCGTATCCATGGCATGGTCTTCCAATGGTGCAGCACTGTTAAATTGACATGAATGTGAACTGTCACAAATCGATATGCATCCTGATTTGAGCTTAGATGGTACCAGAGTGTAAAACCCCAACAACAACAAAACATATATTTGCAGTGAAGATATCAACTTTTTATCTAGCTATTAAAAAAATGTGTCCATGGGATAGGAATAGACAAGTTTGTTATTTGAGGTGATAAGTACCAGTTGCTTTTCTTCGGTGGCCGAATCGGTAGAGTGCGGGCCTCGCATGAGGGAATGGGCTTAGCTCAGTGTCAGGATAATGTGTCATAGTGCTGGTGGCCTCATTTCCCAGTGGGGCAAGACTATAAAGTTGTGTACTGGCATGAGTCGGTACCCATCCTGATATGACATTCTATGTTGCCAGGAGGTAAAACTCCAACAACCAACCAACCCTGCATTGATTAATAACAGGTTATAATCTCTCATGTATAAAGCTAGATAAAAGATTCACCCGGTACTTGTAGTACACGGGTGAATGACAACGTAGTGTAAATACGGGCGAAAATAACTTTAGTATAGAACTGGAAGTAGAATGCCTGCCTCCAGTATCAAATAGATACTTATATAGGCACAGAGTTGGTGAAATGGGAGAGAATGCAAAAAGACAAGATGGCAGCCATAGAATGCCATCGATTTCACTTTTAAATCTGATTAAACTAGAGATTTTATTATATTTTTCAACTCAGAGGTAGCAGGCAAATATGAAGACATATACAAAGAATAAATGTTGCTTCTGAGATTGTGAAATTAGGCTCTCAAATCATTTCCCTGCTTTTTCAACCATTTTTATATAGTACTGGTATTCAACAGTGTACTGCGAGTACTGGGTGAATCCTTTACCTCGTAGAAAGATAATTTATTTTTAATCTAAGAAAGGTCGGACGGACAGGCTGGCCGGGTGAGTTGGGCACCCGCTTCGCGTGTAGATTGTTTGTTGGGGTATTACATCCTGGCAACATGTAGGGTCATATCAGGAAGGTACAGACTCGTGACAGTACAGACTCGTGACAGTGCAGACTCACCATCATCATGACCCAATTTCCCACTCAGTCACATTATCCTAATACTGTCCTACTGCTAGAAGCCTTGTCCTAGTAATGCCGAAGCACCAGGCTAGGTTTGTATGTTTTTGTTGTTTTGCGTCCTAGCAACATCCCGGGTCATCTCAGGACAGGTACCGACTTGTGACAGTGCGCACTCATGGTGACTCTATAGTGCTGCCCGACTGGGAGACCAGGCCACTGGGACCATGGCCAGATATCCAACACAGTCACATTATCCCGATACTCTGCTAGCCAGTCCTTTTCCTATCCTATTAATGCTGACTGCCAGGCTAGGTAGCGGCAAGTACAACTGTTGCGGTCATTGGTTTGACTCAGCCAGAATTTTAGCTCCCGACCTTCCCACTCAGTAAGCCTGTGCACTAACCGATTCAGCCACTGGGTACACTCTCATGTGTAGCAGCTCACACGATTATTTCTTGAAGATTCATACAGCCTGTCAAGGATAAGTCTGAATAGATTTGTTTTCACCATTAGACAGTTTGTCAACAGAAAGCCTGAGCCTACACTTTTACTGACCGAAGGGATTTTTAACCTCCCACACCACATAGACATGGTATGAGAGCAACTGGCCTTTGATGACGCTGCAAGTTATACACAGCGGTGGAAATCCAAATTGGCAGATGTGGGGGAGGCACTGGGAATCGAGCCCCTGACCTTCAGATCAGGAGTCTAACCTAGAAAAAAGGCAGACACTCTAACCACTCCGCCAGGGAGAACACCACAAAACTGTGGAGTTCAAATCGGCCTAGTCAAAGCAATGACGTACAAATTGATACTTGTCCCTACCTAGCCTGACATCCCACATTGCTAGGATAGGGCAAGGGGCAGTCGAATATGGAATACCATTTGTTCACGAATACAACTTCCCTTGCTTAATCAACGAATGTAAGTAAATAACTAAATTAAGAAAAATAGGTACTGGCGCGTGAGGGGGTAAGATTTTGTGAGAGTCGCTGACAAACAAATAGCACACCTGGATGCCCGGATGTCAGCCGTGAGGGTGCGTGCGCAGATGCCCCTGGGATTAGATGGGTGGGGCCACTTTGAGTCCCAGCGTCTCCCAAGTCAACTTAAGAAGCCCCTGAGGCGGGTGTAGGACGTTCAAAACACTACCCGGTTGCAAACACTACGGTAGTGTTTTGAGTCTGAATTAAAAACACTATGGTAGTATACGCTGATGGTGCTGCGGCGTTTGAAGCGCATATGTAGTAGTATACTCTGCTCACTGCGGCACCCTACTACATTCTTCCCCACTCTACTGCATACTGCCCCACGCTACTGCATACTGCCCCACCCTAGTGGATACTGCCTTACCCTACTACAAATGAAAATGACTATGCAGCAATTATTATTTTTTAAATGAGAGTAGTGCTTTGAACTTAAAGGTAGTGTTTTGAAGTTAAGGATAGTCGTTTGTGCGTGGCCGCAGTAGTGTTTTGAACCTACCTTCAACTAAGTTGAAAACACTGTTTTGAACGTAGGTTGAAAACACTACAGTAGTGTTTTGTCGGGTAGTGTATTGAACTTACTACACCGGGAACGGTGTGGGTGGAGAGGGTGGGGGTGGAGAAGTAACACTGTAGAGAGGGTGGGGGTGGAGAAGTAAAACTGTAGAGAGGGTGGAGGTGGAGAGGGAGGGGTTGTAGAGGAAGGGGTGGATGAAAGGAGTGGAGAGGGTGGGTGGACAGGGGGGTGGAGGGTAGAGGGAGTTGAGAGGGTGGGGGTGGAGCGGGTGGGGAGGGTTGAGAGGGTGAAGGTGGGGAAGGTGGACAACGTGGGGGTGGAGAGGGTGGGGAGGGTGGGGAGGGTGGAGGGAGTGGAGAGACTGCACAGGATTTGGAGGGTGGAGAGTGGGAGAGGGTTGATGGAGTGGAGAGGATTGACAGGATGGGGAGAGTGGAGGTGGAGAGGGAGGAGGTGGAGAGCGTGGACGGGTGGAGAGGGTTGAGAGAGTGGGTTGGGTGCGGAGGGTTGAGAGGCTGAGGGTGGGGAAGGTGGAGAAGATGGAGGTGGGTGTGGTTAGTGGAGGGAGTGGAGGAGAGGGTGCAGAGGGTGGGGAGGGTAGAGATAATGGAGATGGTTAGAGGGAGTGGAGAGGGTAGAGAGGGTGGGGAGGGTGGCAACAACTTCCCGCCCCGTCTGCGGGCCTATGTAGAGTGTCCAACACACTCTCCACCCGCACCCTCTGATTCCTCACCAAAACACCCTCGCTGAGCATTTGGATAGCTGTCAGGGACTCTACTAGTGTGTGCCTTTGAATCGCAGTTATGTTCCGCGCGCCCTGGGTTGATTACTTCCTAAATGGCCACTTCCGCTAAGGATCTGCCCGATGGCAGTGTCCTTTAGGCACTTGAGCCAGGGCAATCAACTGAGAGTAGGCTTACCTGATTGAAGACAGTAACTGCCAATCACCCCGCTGTTACCTGTGCGGCGCATCCTCACCTGCCACACCTGAACACACAGGTGAGTTGTTATAGGTCAGGTCAGGTCACCAATTAGGTAGCTGTCATTCAGTTGCGAGGAATTACCTGCAAATTGGATCCCCGTGAAAGAGCAAAACGCGCGGTGGATACACGCGCTGTGACAGGTTAAAAAGAGTTTTAGAAATTGCATGAAGTTGTCCGCTGAATCTCGCAGAAATAGCTAAAATATTATTGCGTCCTTATTCATAGATATGTAGTAGTCTTCACTGACTCATCAGACAAGTATTGACATGGAAAGGGAGGCGTGCATAGGGTGATGACATCAGCGAGCCTAGGTGTAGATACAAGATTCACCCCGTACTGCTGCAGTAGGGGTGCAAACCAACCCTATGTAAAAGCTGTCGAAAAAACGGGTCAATGAATTGAGAGCCTAATTTCACAATCTAAGAAGCAACATTTATTCTTGACATATGTATTATCGATAGCCCACTACCATTTCACCAACTCTGTGCCTATATGGGTAGCCATTTGATACTGGAGCCACAGTTTCTAGGTCATGTTCCATACTAAAGCTATTTTCGCCCGTATTTATATAAGGCTGGTCTTCACCCGTGTACTACTAGTACCGGGTGAATCTTTTATCTAGCCTAGGTGGTGCAATGACCTTTAGCCTGCAATGTAAGAGGTTTGGGTTGATTCTAGATAAAAGATCCACCCCATACTTGTACTACAGGGGTGAATACCAGCCCTATATAAAAAAGGTCGACAAAGCGGGGAAATGAAATCAGAGCCTAATTTCACAATTTAAGAAGCAAGATTCATTCTTTGTATATGTCTTCATATTTCCCCACTACCTTTGAGTTGAATAATATAATAATACATTTAGTTTAATAAGATTTAAAAGTGAAATCGATGGCGTTCTACGGCCGCCATCCTGTCTTTTTGCATTCTCTCCCATTTCACCAGCCCTGTGCTGATATAAGTAACCATTTGACACTGGTGCCAGGCATTCTACTTCCTGTTCCATACGAAAGCTATTTTCACCCATTTTTAGACTACATTGTTGTTCACCCCTGTACAGTAAGTACGGGGTGAATCTTTTATCTAGTTTGAATCCTGCTCTAGATGTAATATTTCCCATTATCATCACCCCCCCCCCATGACACTGGTTCCTTTGACCTGGATCGTGTACAAGCTACATGCTCTACGGTTGGTGAACCTACTCTATACATCCATTGTATGTATGTAATTGTAAGCATTAAAATGATTTATGGATGTAAACCATTTCAAAGACTTAGAATTCCAGGGGGACAAGTATAGTACAGTATAACCCCGTTAAACCAAACTTGAAGGGACCCTACAAATTTGTTTGGATTAAACGATCATTGGTTTAACCGAGCTTTGACTTTGACTTGGCTTTGGCAATAACTCGGGTGCATTATGAATTTACAATGTCTGTGGACACTATGATTATTGTTTGTTATGTATATACAGTTTAACGCTTGTTAAACCAACCTTGGTTAAATCAAACGATCGGTTAATCCACACCTTTTTAGGCGTCCTGGCAAAATACTACCATTGATCATATAAATAGGTCTCAGATGCCCTTAAAAACACATGAAAGTTTGATTCAACAATTTTGTTTGGATTTAACCAACTTTTTTATATGATAAATGGTAGTATTTTGCCGGGCCGGCGAAAAAAGTTTGGGTTAACCGATTGTTTGGTTTGACCGAGCTTGGTTTAACGGGGTTATACTGTAGTCTGCACTGGCTTCTCAAGCAAGGGGTGGCATCGGTAGGTGTGGGTAGAGTGATTACATCAGGGAGCCTAGGTTAATTAGCACCGACAGAATAAACGTTGACCACTTCTTATTGTGAAACCAAGTCGGCATGGCCGAATGATTTGAGCGTCCGTCTTCTGCTTTTGTAGATCATGGGATTCAAACCCAAGGGTTCGAACCCTGGTCCAGCGAAGCCAATAACTTCAAAATTGATAATTGATGCTTCTCAGCCAGGTGCTCAGCATTATTAAGATATGGCAAGGACTGGTTGGCGTAGTGTTAGTATAATGTGACTGAGTGGGATATCAGGTCATGATGCTGGTCTCAGAGTGGAGCAGCACTATAAAGTCACCATGAATGCACACTATCACACTCTAGCACGTCGGTACCCATCCTGATATAACCTTAGATGTGGCCAGGACATAACACTCCAAAAACCAACCAACAATCTCACGTTGGCATTTATGGCTGACGCAGCATATATCAGCCAGCAATCAATTAATGCCATACTGAGCATACATTGGAATGAATGGTAAAGATCCGTTTGCTTTACAATGAGTGGTAAACCACTCATTACATATGTGTGGTCGGGAGCGGCCAGCCAGCACCATTTGCCACACAGAGTTTTACGCACTCACTCTCATCAAGTTCCCGCCCAATGCCAGCGATGGCCGTGGGCATGGTAACCAGAGTGTGGAACCTAAGCCAATGTCCGCTCACGCAGACACCCGAGGGGCACTTGGGGAACGCTCCGTGGATGGCAGAGTGGAGCGCGGCCACTGTAGACAGGGGGAGTAGATGGGTGATATAGGGGTGGGTTTAATAATGTAGCAGTCTGCACAGACCTCTCAGGCAAGGAGCGACAGAGACAGGTAGGCGTGGGTAGGGTGATTACATCAGGGAGGCTAGGTGGTGAAATGATTAGCACACTAGTTGGGAATGGATGAGGGGTGATTTCGAATTCTGCTCTAGGTACAATATTTTACATTTTCATCAACCGCATCGCGATAACATAAATGTATGTATTCCCATTATCACTGTAGCAGATTAGTGAAATCCATATATAAATATATATATATATAAAATAAATACATATATGTGATGGATAAGCATTATGGGATTATATGTTTATTTCCTACCCTATTACTGATGGGGTGGCTTACTTGATGATTGGCCGCCCCCCTCCAAGCATGTGACCAGTGGCTCCACCGCCAGCACTCTTATATACTGGACGCTACACTGTCACTTGCGCCTGAGCATTTTTTTTCTCAAGGTAGAGGCATCATATTACCTATGGCAGAGAATATATTATCTCAACTACTATTTTCTGTTGTCTTCTTCATTTCTACTGTAGTCAGCAATTATATATATATATATATATATATATATATATAGTGGAATATCATTATTAACCCAATCGTTGGGGGTCCTTGAAATATCATCGCGGAAAAAAAACTTAGATCGCCCTAAATCGGGGTGCAGTTTTCTGAATTACGTTACAATCAAAGAAAAGTGAAGCAATTCTGAATACAAATGGATTATGAGTAGGTAAATCGGCCTGAATAGTCGATTGTGTTATAGTTAGATGGCCCCTGCGTCAAAGCAGCGGAATGAACCCAGGTTTGATTCCCAAACATTGCTCTTGTTGGTTCGCCCATATATGAAGGGTGGAGAGAGGTGGTTGCAGTCTGCCTATCCTGTGGAAGTGAATACAAGGGGCCTATGCGGAAGGGGCACTAAGCAGGGTAACGTCAAGCGGGCTATACGCACATGCATAATTATATATATATACTTCCCGAGGGAGTGGTGTGCGAAAGATCCGAACCTGGGGCGGGGGGGGGGGCGGAGTGATGCAGGCCGGTACCCCCCACCCCCACCCAGGAGGAGGGGGGGTTGGAGCAGGACACTACATACATTATTACATGCGATAACAGTCTCATCACTAGCCATACATATAAATATATATACATATATATATATATATATATGTATATAAATAAATGTTTGTTGTAGTTGTAATTAGGTCACGTATGATCACATCAGCACGCATACCGACTTGTGACAACAAGTACTCATGGCAACTTCATAGTGCCACCGCATTGGGAGACCAGGCTGGTGGCACCATGACCTGATATCCCACACAGTTGCATTATCCTGAAGCTGTGCTAACCAGTCCTTGTCCTATCCTATTAAAGCCAGGATAGGTTGCGACAAGTATCAATTTGATAAGTCATTGGTTTGACTGGGCCATAATTTGGAACTCCCGACCTTCCTTCCGCATGAGAAGTCTATGCTCTACCGATTCGGCCACCGCGTCCACTGTATATAAACGTAGTATGTTACCATGATTGGATAGACACTGCTAAATATTGGCCCTGTCTATTGGCCCTGTCACATTACGACGCTTCTCACCGGCATGCCGCTAATGCTCAAAATAAGTTGTACGCATCGAGACACGTCCAACTTTTCGGCGGTATTGGGAAAAAGTTTGGCGTCAGTGCAGCGTGTTAGTAGCGCACGGCCAGCATTTGTCGACGCATGTGGAAAAAAAATTAAAAAGTTTGGCCTGACATCCTCATATGACCTTAGATGTTGGTAGGACATAAAACAACAACGAACCAGTTTGGCGCAACGTATGGGAATGACCCTCACGTGCGCGTGGCGTGTGCCTGGCATTCACATAACGTTATTCCAGCACTGTTGACATGCTTCTGGCGTCACCAAAATATTGGCACCCGTGCATTGACGCGCGTTATCGGTCGTCAAATGTTTTGTGCAAGCAGAAAACTTTTGATGCGCGCCAACGATCCTTGCCGACCGTCAATGTCCATCAACGTATACAAATGTGTACCGATGCGGCACCTAACGCGCGCCTAAAGCGCACCTAACGTGCACATAACGCTCCCTGACGTGTGCCGACATTCCACCTGAAATTCACACACGTCGTCGCGCGTTGGAGAGAAGCATCGTAATGTGACAGGTCTATAAGCAGAAGGAATCAAGTTGAGAGCATGCAAATTGCAAGGCAATTGATCCGCCTCCACCGACTACCACATCAACCCGCTTCTCGGTGTACTGGCCAATAAGGCCAAATACTTCTTTTCTAATTGTTGATCGTCCTTGTGATCACACAAATCACGGTCGGACGGGCGGTTTTTATTTTTAGTTATTATTTTTCTGGCATGGGACATATACGTCACACGTAATCAGACACGAAGGCCAAATGAGTTGAGCGTCCGCCTCCCATTCTGGTAGATCGCGGGATTGGAATTCCTAGGTTCAAATTCTGGCCGAGTCAAACTAATTACATAAAAATTGATACGGAAGTTCAATTGCTGCGAGACCGACACATTTTTGACAGGTAAAAGAAATATGGGGTGGGTGATTTCTCAGGCACGGGTTCGACGATCACCAAGTTTCTGTTTATTCGGCATGTAAGTTGAAATAACAATTGTTATTCCTCCCATTCCACCCAAACAGAGCACGCTGCGTTCGCGTAAATTGATTTCTGGTTTCTTTACGACCGTGACCTTTTGCACCCGCCCGCATAGTTTATGCGTATTTAATAAGCTTGCCCCTGAGGGTGTCTGGGTAACGGCGCCAGCGTGTTGAGGGTTCTCCATGAGGTGGAGGGTGAGGGGAGAGAGGGGGAGGAGGGAGTGGGGGTGAAGGACAGAGAGGGGATAGCTGAGGGACAGGAAAAGGAGGTAGTCGTGGAGGAGGTGGAGCTGGAGGAAGAGAAGGAGGGGGTAGAGGGGGTGGGAGGAGGGGAGGGAGAGGATCGGGTGCAGGGGGAGGAGGGGAGGAGGGCTAAGGGAGGCGCTGGAGGTGAAGGAGGGGAGGAGAGGGGTGGAGGGGGGGGGGGGAGAGGCTGGAGGTGCATGAGGTGGAGGAGAGGGTGGAGGTGGAGGAGGTGGAGGAGATGGGGGTGCTGGAGTAGGTGAAGGTGGTGGAGGAAGAGGAGGTGCAGGAACAAGGGGAGCAGGAGGGCTAGAGGAAGATGAGGAGGCGCGAGGAAGTGGAGGATGTGGAGGAGGAGGTAGACGAGGAGGATGGGGAGGAGCCGGAGGCGGAGAAGATGGAGGAGGAGGGGGGGGGGCAATAATGATGAATAACAAATGCATCACAGGGACAACACTTTTAATTATGCAACGCCAACAAAGATAAGTAATTGTTGTGCTCGTCTTCAAAGAGACCATGTGAAATGTAACCAAAACGACAGAGGAAGGATCGGTAGACCGACTCTCGTGTACTCTCGGAGGCTGTTGCTGCTACTCTGCCCCTTTACCGGTCGTGTTCATCAACTGTTGCTGGTGCAGAATTACAGGTCTGGTCCGTGCACTGATTTGTTTGTTTGTTGGGGTTTTGCAACCTGGGAACATCTAATGTCATTAAGATGGGTAGCGACTTGTGACAGTATGCAGCACATTAATTACAGCTTAATAGTGCTGCCCTACTGAGAGACCAGGCCATCAACAGCATGACCCCGATATCCAACTCAATCACGTTATCCTGTTACTGAGCTATCCAGTCCTTGCCATATCCTATTAATGCCAAGCACCAGCTAAGGCCATGACAAGTATACATTTTGTAAGCCATTGATTTGACTCGGCTGGGATTCCAACTCGCAAACTTCCGCACTGGAAGCCTACGCTCTGCTAAATGGGCCCCATCAGACTTTGAATGTATACGCAGAGGGCATATTCGGAAATTAAATCAGACCCTTTTGCACACGGCACCTGAGTAAATAAGGACTGACACTCAGCGTTATCCTCGGTGTTTTCAGTGTGAACAGGAGGCTCTTAGAGCAACTGTGCATTCTGCCAGCTGCAATAAATTCTAACGCAGCTGCATTTCTTCACACACAGTTGCGAGCGTTAATTTGCCGAGGCGTTTGTGGGCAATCACACATTTGGTGAGATTAAAACGCCTGTGACTGGAAGGGGGTTCGCCGTTACTGCCAGCCTCCATGCCAATCAGTGTTGGGCTGTTTTTATTTTTATTTTATTTTATTTTATTTATATTTTTTTATCCCAGGCTCATTACGTGAATTTATCCCCCTTTTCTTGCGCGTAGATTTAACTGGCGTCCCGTAATTACCTGGAATTGTCGCTAAAGTAATGGCGTTACACAGGAGGTTTTTGTGTGTGCGTCTACACAAACAGGGCCCTCGATGTCAGCAAAAATCTATTTTTGGTTGTAAATATTGTTGGCGCTGTATATAGCTCGTTATGTACCGGACGCGGTGACTGAATCAGTAGGGCGCATTGTTCCAACGCGGCCGATCGGGAGTTCGATTCCCGGTCGAGTCAAATAAATGACTTACAAAATTGATACATGTCACTTCCTAGCCCTGTGCTCGACATTAATAGGGTAGGGCAAGAAGAGGTTAGCTCAGTGTCAGGATAATATGACTGAGTGGCATATTGGGTCATGCGGCTGGTGGCCTGATTTCTCAGTGGGGCAGCAATGAAAGGTCACCATGAGTAATGATGATTGTAATAATAACGACGATACTGGTGAGGGTTGTTTGTTGTTAATTTACGTCCTCGCAACATCTAAGGTCATATCAGGAAGGGCTAAGCTGGCCAAATCCTAACCGTGGACGCCCTACTCTGTCATTGGCGCCAGAGGAATATACATAAAATATGAAGTGAGTGAGTTAGAGATTTGCCTGCATAACCCCAGTTGGCTTGCATTTCCCATGTTAGCAGACATGCAAATATGTTGCATGCTGGGAAAGCACTAATACTCCCTTCCCATGCTAGTTGTATTAATCTAGGCAGTGGATAATACAAGTGCTGCGTCATCACTAATATTCGCATAATAAATTATATACACAATAGTTACCGTGTACGGATAAATATATATATATATCTATGTGACGTATAACAAATTATGCAAGTATAAAGATATGTAATGGTTAATTTTTATTATTATTATTTGTTATATTCCGTAAGACCAATACTGTACCGGTGGCTCCACCTTCCCTCCTCGCCTCCACCGGATGTAGACCAGTGTCAGTCGCACCGGAGGATTTTGTTGTTGTTATACACACATATGTTTAACCATTCGGCTATGCCGCCCCCGCTTAAGGCGAGCCTACATGTTAATTCATGTAATTATTTCCATGTGAATTTCCCGGGCCTGCCACGGGCCGCCGCCGCCTCTCCTCTCGTCTGCAGGTAGACCTTCTCCGTCATTGTCATTCCCGGGCTAAGGGCGGACAGCCAGAGTATCATAGAAATATGGTTCTTTGTCCCTCCCCGCATTTATTATAACAAAGCAGTTATTTATTATTTCAACTAACTGGCTATCCTCCCCACCATTCGGTGTGTTTTATCATGCTCGAATTAATCCAGACCTAAGCAGACCTAAGTTACTGATAATCAGCCTAAGTTAATGTCTTACTTTCAGCCAAATAGCACTACGTTAATTCTGTTATTATGTCTGTCATTCTCTTCCTGCAGATGGGCTAATCAGCTGCATAAGGCCTACCAGGCATAAGGTCCTTAATTACATATAAAGCAATCAAATAGCAAGTTGACCATAGCGGTTAATCTACAAGAAGACTGGAGAATAGTAAAGAATGCAAGGAACATTCCAATTTACCTTTCCAAGAGCTCACGGCTTTATTCTTACCCTAGCTAATACAATAAGAGTTCTTCCGTGGTTCAATTTCAATGAATAACAAATAAGTACAATATGTGTATCCCCTCCCGTATTTGTTAAGTTAAATCAATTTGGAATTTCGACAATAAAAGCCTAAATCTCCTCTAAAACATCAGAGCGTGCAGAAACACGTCCGATGGGTCGGAGCCCGAGCGTTCGTCCTTCCACCATTGCTAGGAAAGTCACAATTGACTTCTCCTAGCAACATGTTACAGCAGGGAACCCGGCGCCCCACAAATGGTGGCCAATGCAGGTCTGTCTCGGCGAGTAGCCCGCATATCAGAATGCGAGCTAATCGGCCCAAGCCCGCAATGGTCACAGGACAAGTAGTCTCACCCACTTCATATGTATATATCATATATATGTGTGTTATATTATCGATTTCTTTTTCCCTGCAGTATTATTGGTTTATATTTCCATGTAGTACCATGGATTCCCACTAGGTGTCACTTCGGTAGGCTGCCGTCTGGTGAGCCGCAGAAGCGCAGAGTTCATGTAATCACTAAAGCATCTGGTGACACAGCAAGCCTAATTAAATGGCGTTCGGTTGAGATACACGCAACAAGGAGAAAATACTAAACAAAATACTAATTAAATAAACAAAATAAAGAAGAAATATGACAGTTTATGAACAGAAAGACACATGACGATGTTTCTTTTGCCAAATTAGGGACATTAATAACCCACGTTTTGTGGCTAGGTTTTTAATGAGTTGTTGGAGAAGTTACCGTGAATAAGTAAAGAACATGCATAGCCTTTGAAACTTGATAGTATAATTTATTAGTGTTTGTTTTATACATTGGAATATGAGGACAAACGTGGCATGTTATCCCTTACGACATGTCCACCTGAATTGAATGCTCGCTTCTCATCTGGGTTGGTTGGTTGTTGGTTCTTTTACACCCTACAAACATCGAAGGTCATATAAGGATGGGTACCAATTTGTGACAGTGCGCATTGATGGCAGCTTTATAGTGCTGGCCCACTAGGAAATCAGGTCGCTGGAGCCATGACCCAATGTCCCACTCCGTCACATTATCCTGATACTGAGCTAACCAGTCCATGCCCTATCCTATTAATGATGAGCGCCAGGCTAGGAAGCAACAAGTATCAATGTTATAAGCCATTGGTTTGACTCGACCGTGAACCAAACTCCCGATCTCCTGCATGCAAGGGCCCCGCTCTACAAATTCGGCCAGCGGAACCAGTTCTCACCTGGAAGTTCATCAGTTCGAGAGGCACAACAATGACTTAACACAATTTATACTTGCCAATACCGTCCCTGACATTCGGCAGTAAAAGGATCCGGCAATGGTTGGATGATAATGGGTAGAGAATCCAGGTTGCCAGCGTCCCAGTGGGGCAGCGCAATAAAGACACCATGAGTTTGCACTGCCACCCCAACACAAAAGAAAATTGCAAAGAAAATAAACATGTCAATTAAAAATTGAAAAATTGAATCATGAATTAAAAATTAATACTTGTCGCTTCCTAGCCAGGTGCTTGGCATCATTAGGATAGCGGAAGGGCTGCTCGGCTCAGTGTCAGGATAATGTGATTGAGTGGGATATCAGGTCATGGTCAGTGGGGCAGCACTATACAGATAGAATGAGTGTGCGCTGTCACAAGTCGGGACCCGGCCTGATATAATCTGAGATGTTGCTAGGATGTAAAATTCCCACAACTAACCAACAAACCAACCACCAAAAAACAACCACAGTAGCAGATGAAGCACGTTACTGGGTAAGGCAGCAGACTAATTATATTATAACAGTAATCAGACGTAAGGTAAATCGACACTTTTTTAAAGGTGGAAAATCTGTTGGTTATTTTGTTATGCTCCCTGCTCCCCAGCTCCCCCTTATTTGGCGTCAATGGTGCGCATTGACCTCTGACCTCACTCCTGACCTTAGCCTGAGAGTTCAGTCGGATGTCATTCTAGGTACGCCACAATTATGGTTTGCCTGTATCGACAATTTACCGATATATATATGTATATATACAGTATATATGTGTGTATAATATGCACATATATATATATATATATATATATATATATATATATAATCATTATCCATAGTAGACTCTAAATAAGAATAACTTACACTTAGCTAAATAGAATACATTATTATCTGGTTCGGCCTGAAGTGCTTTGCCGGAAAATGAAAACCAAAATATTAAATCAGAGATGCATACACAAGAGTTACTTGGCCTGGGGCTTTCTGATGTCCTGCTGTGCTCTACAATACAACACATACTCCAATGATGGCGCCCTCCAGTGTGATATCTCACACCAAACATAAGCCTCTGAAATTCCTGAAAAGTCAGTAGCTGTTTCCACTAAAGTAAAGTTTGTTTCATTTCCTGACACCTCTAGAGCACATTGCTTTTCGTAGCATCTGCTATTGGACGTCAATCATATTGATATTCTGACAGATTTCTTTGGAGGAAGCCCACTGCCGCCACCACATTGGCTACTCTTTCCGATAAGCAGTAAGGGGTCTTGTATACGCACTTTCCCACAGACAGGACAGCACATACCACAGCCTTTGATGAATCACTTGTGGACCACTAGTTGGTTGTTCCACAATACACCTCCATATATATACACATATATATATATATATATGTGTATATATATATATATAGGTATGTGTATGTGTATGTATATATGTATATGTATATATATATATATACACACACATAAACACAATGAAAGTGCTCATTTTGAAAAGAGCGGGGTTTGCGCTAAATTGGGGATCAGTTGCTAAATTGTGGTTCAATTTACTGAATTACCTATGAATAAAAAATGTGCAGGCCCAATGAACCATCGTGTTATATCGGAATTTGTGTTAAATCGAAGCGTGTAAAATCGAACTTTCACCGTACATATATGCTATATTTGTTTGTAATGCTGTCTACAACTCTTATGTGTTTAGCCTTAGAGATGCAAGAATTACATTTAAAGCTGCTTCATCCGATGAATTGATCAGTTAACAAAATAAAACCTAGATTTGATCCTATATATATTCAACTTCGGTACTGTTCACTCATCAAGTATGTATTGCTTCATATTAGGCATACTACGTCCGTTTAATGGAACCTGTCATTGCTTAATCCTTTGATGTCCGCACCATATTTAATGTTGCATGCTTTGACTTCAATTATCTTCAAAGTTATGATAACAAATAGATTCGATCCTAAATATCCTACATTAGATTTAATCCCTACCTCTTAGACACTCGTTCAATTATAAAACATGTATTACTGCATAATAAGGATGCTAAGTTAATTTAATATATCCTATCACTGCTGAAGCCAATGATGTACTCATCGATATTCAGTTTTCATGTCTTCACTTCACATATCTCCATTGTTATCATTTTAAAATCAAAGTTAGTAAAGTAGATTATAATGATCAACCCACAGGTGATAGAGACTTAAGAATATGGGAATCAAAAATCATCTGGATACTATTCATCTTTCTGGAATGGACCTATCTTTCAATATTTTTAACATGTTGTAGATGTCCTATTCACACTGTTCATGTGTGACCTAATTCGGCATCAGAACGAGGCTTAGTACGCGTCGGGTAATGGAAATTGCCATAAGACACTGTTGTGTGCCGATGTGTATGAACTACTACAGAAAGTAAAGGAGTAAAACTTGAAGATATTAACTTTTGAAACTATTATATTCATTTTTGCATACCTCTTTTCTATTTATTGGTCAATTTTCATCAAGATTGAGTGAGGATCAAATGCATTTCAGTAGGCAATGTCAACAAAATCGCTCACCTTGGCTGCCAATCTTTTCTTAAATTCAAAATTGCATACCTTTCTTAATATAGATATATTTAAAAATATATTTTAACCCTTTTAAAGTTTTTATTAATTTGTAATTACTAAGACTAGTTGTTTAACTGTGTTAATGCCCTGTCACACTACAACGTTTCCCACCAACGCGCATCGACGTGTTGCATTTTTGGTCGAAATGTCGGTACACATCGGGACACGTTACCGGCGCGTTACCGGTGCGTTACCGATGCGTTGGTACACGTTGAGTGATAGCAACGTGTGAATCGACACGTCGGTGGCCGTCGGCGGCCGTCGGCGGCCGTCGGCGGCCGTCGGCGGCCATCGCGTCGCGCCAATCGTTTTGTGCTTGCACAAAACTTTTGACGTGCCCTGATGCGCCCCGACGGCTTGGAAGGGGCATTAGGGACGCATTACCAACACATCGATACCCATTGGCGGCACGCCGGCAGAACACTGGCATAACGTTGATCAACATCGGTTAATGTTGGCATTTTTATTGCCAAAATGCGACCGTTCCGTCGGCGCTTCGGTATCGTCCCATCGACGGGTAGTGTGCGCACTATTGGCGTTGCTCCAGCGTTTCTCGACGCATTGGATGTGTTGCTGGCACGTCTTGACGTGTTGCTGGCATGTCTGCCATGCGCCTAATATTACCTGGCGTTCTGCAAACCTTTCATGAGTGTTTTGGGTTTGAGTATATAATGGCACCCATTAATGATGCGCTACCCCCACGTCGTCGGCGTGCCGATAACACGCTGATGGCATGCTGGGAACCCGCTGGCGGGACAGTGACACTTCGTTCTGCCGCACGTCGAACCCCATTGGCCACGCGCTCATAGCACACTACTAACACGCTGCGCTCCGTCAAACTTTCTCACAAAACGCCGAAGAGTTGGACGTGTGTTGGCGGGTTGCAAATATTTTGCCTATTGCCGGCATGCCGGTGAGAAACGTCGTAGTGTGACAGGGCCTTTACACAGATAGCTACGCTGACATTGCTGCATGGTACATGATACCACCATAACTATGAAGACTTGAAGTTGACAGTCACATTGTAGTTAAAGAATGGGAAAATCACCATGCAAGGGTAAACGAATCTTCGTAAAAAATGCCCAATAAATAGAAAACAGGTATGCAAAGATGAAAATGGTAGTTTAACAAATGAAAACATTCAAATTTGAGTGATTTCAAGAGATTTTAATTGACAAAAATGCATTCGCATGACTTTTCATACAGCGCCGCCTCGCAGACGTGTACTTGGCCACGGTCTGGTTTCAACATGGCCACGGTGGTTCTATTCTACGTTGCCTTAAAGTAGTACCTGTTAATAAAAACTCTCTTACCTTATTAGAAACAATATTAAATGTGAATCCAATTTTCCCCATGGTTAGCCTGTTCAGGAATACACCCGAGAATTGGTATTTTGTTAACTCCCTGAGGCATTTTGGTTAATTTATCATTGGCTACTTAGTACATGGTGTCCAGTATCAGTGTCCCTAACACCTTCCAACCCATCCACCCACGCACCCACTGCACCCACCACACCAACAGACTCACTTGTCACGGCTTTACTGGTTGAAGTGGTGTCACAAGGAAACCCAACCTACTTAGTCACACCTGAAGTTGCACCAGGCGTCTATGATAGGTGACAACGTGATTCAGTTTTTTTATATTTTTTGTTGTGTCTGTGTGGTTTTTTTTGTATGTTTTTTGTTGTTAGGGGGTGGGGGTGGGGGGAGGTGTCGGAGGATGGAAGAGGGTCGGGGACAGTAGGGTCAGAACAGAGTGAAGGCAAACCTGATACTGTCACACTTGATGCTTCTATAGACCGGCAGTTAAAAACTCGAAATCATGAGACAGCCATCTTGTAGTGACCTAGTTATTTAGGAATATTACAGGTGGTATGAGCTCTATTTGTTGTATTATTAAAATTAAATCCACTATTAAGAAATACACCTACAATAATGCACATAGTTACAGTAATATATATAATTTCGATACTAATATAACTACAATAGTACCCCTCATATGTTGCTAGGATGTCAAACCCCTAAAGACATATAAACATGACGGACAACTGCCAAGCAAGTACAATTGTTCAATGTACTAACATATCCGCTTATGATAGGACAGCTGCTAGGGCAGGACAACATTGGTCCAGATGCAGAGTTACCCTTCATTGTGGTGTTTATGCTGCTGTAGCGAGAGATAGGATTACTCCCGACCTTCAGCATGTGAAATCGGCGCTGTGTCGGTTAGAGTACCGCTTCCGGTCGACGTGGATAACCGATACAAGTTATACATGCACATTCAACAATGGTTGGTGGATAATGTGAACAAAGGGAAATAAATTCCTCGGGCATTGCAGTCATTATGTTGCATTGTAATGAATATGAGGGAATATGACACATAGTTTGGAGTATCATAAATAAGGAGGCATGCATGGCTGAAGAAGTTCCCCACTCCGGACTCCCCACGCCCTCCCAACTGTCTCCATGACCCTCTCCCATTCCCCTTCCCCTCCACCTCCCTGCCCCCACCCTCCACCCCTTACCACCACACCCCTCCTCCATCTCCCCTGCCGCCCCCTCCCCCTCTCTCCCACACCCATTCAACCCTATACTTCCACACCCCTCCTCCATCTCTCCTGCCGCCCCCTCCCCCTCTCTCCCACACCCATCCAACCCTCTACTTCAACACCCCTCCTCCACCCCCTGCCACCCGCTGCCACTCCCTCCCTCCCCCACCCATCCAACCAACCCTCTACTTCCACACCCCTTCTCATCCCCCGCCCCCTCCTCCTTCCCTGCCCCAACCCCTCCACCTTTTACATCCATACTACTCCTTCGTCCCCCCCCCCCCCTGCTCTCCCTCTTCGTCAGCCCGTCCCCTTACCCATTCACTCCGATACCTCTCCTCTATCCCCCTTCCTCCCCTTACCTCCCCCCTGCCTCCCCCCTGACCCCCCCCCCCCCCCGCTCCCTACAACAACCGCTTCAAAGCCCTACCTCCATACACCCCCCCGCCCCCTTCACCCCTACCTTCCCCCCCTCTCCGTCTTTGCACCCGTCCCCCCTTCAACCCACCGATCCCTGCCCCCACCCTCCACCACACCCCTACCCCACTCCCTCCCACCAACATCCGGGCTGTGGGGTCAGGGCTAGTCGATATTGGGCGCTGTGACCAAGCCGCCATTGCTCAACGTGCCTCTGTCCACTTGACGACGTCGGCGTGGCCCCGGGCGCTGAGACAGAGAGTATTACATTTCTGCAGGCGGCGCTCTGACCACCACCCCACGACTAACGCCTGTGAAAGTGACACTGACCCCCCGTGCCACGCGCCTACTCAGTAACACCGATACACCAAGACACCTCCACCCTCACACAGCTGACACACACACACACACTCACCTCCACACACACTGATACCTCCCAACACACTGACACCTCCCAGCACACTCACACCTTCCACACGCCCACTCAGTAACACACTCAGTAACCACACTCACCTCCACACACACACTGACACCTCCCAACACACTGACACCTCCACACACACTCATACCTCCCAACACACACTCACACGTCCCAGCACACTCACGCGTCCCACAGGCCCACTCAGTAACACCGATACATGCCAGACACCTCCGCCCTCACATGGCTGACACACTCACACTCACCTCCACACACACTGACATCTTCACACACACTCATACCTCCCAACACACACTCGCACTTCCAAGGACACTTGACACCTCCACACGCACTCATACCTCCCAACACACACTCGCACCTCCCAACACACACTCGCGCTTCCCACACGCCCACTCACTAACACCGATACACACCAGACACCTCCACCCTCACACAGCTGACACACTCCTACTCACCTCCACACACACTGACATCTTCACACACACTCATACCTTCCAACACACACTCGCACCTCCCAGCACACTCACACCTCCCAACACACACTCAGTATAACCGATACACGCCAGACACCTCCACCGTCACACAGCTGACACAGTCACACTCACATCCAAACACACTCACACCTCCCAACACACTCACACCTCCTCAACCGTCACACACCAAATATACCCACACTTACCTCCACACACACACCTCCCAAAACACTCCCCCCTCCCAACACACACATCGCAACATACCCCACCTCCCAACAGACATCTCCCAATGCACTCACACCTCCCAACACACACCGCCCAACACAATCCCAACACAGACCTCCCAACACACATCTCCCAACACACATCTCCCAACACCCACCTCCCAGCACACACCTCCCAACACATATCCCAACACAACCTCCCACCACACACCTCCCAACACACTCACACCTCCCAACACATGCCTCCAAATACACCTCACAAGACACACCTCCCAACACAAACCCCTCCGACCATACTCACTCCCAACACATACACCTCAACACACACCTCCCAACACACACCTCCCAACACACCCACATCTAGCAACACCCACATCTCCACACATCACCTGCCAACACATTCACACCGCCACACACACTCACACCTCACATCATTTCATTTCCAAGCCTTAGATGAGAGCCATAACTCACCCACAATATAAAATAGACCACGATTGGGTATTTGCCACGCACCAGTGACCACCCTCATGATGACTGTCAATGCAAGCCTTATTTGTATCGTATGTATACATATATCATGCCCTGCTATATCACAGTGAATATATATATGTGGGTCCTTCTCTGAAAATGGGTACTAAAGTGTGACATGGAAACCAAAAGTAAAAACCATTCAAATAATAACAAAAAGCATCGTGAATAATACAACACTCCATGTTTGTAAGAAGGTTTTCATGTTATGCAGTCAGAGTTGAAAAAAAAACTATTTCACTTGTTGATTTAGATCTTATATAAATTAAAGAACATGTTAATATCACTTGTGTAACATGGACATCAAAGACACACCAAGAACATCATTTTAACATACACAACCAAGTCAAACAAGATTTGGTTGATTACAGTAAAGTCAAAAGGATTATGTCTTACAAGAATAAAGTTGAAAAATAATTGGCAAATATGTTTGGGGACATGGATCGCACCATGTATACATTTTCACATTTTCCCTTTAGCACAAAATTATACAAGTATAATTATTATATCTTTTTTTGGATAGATTACATATAAGTAGCATTGATAACATACTTACAACACAGACGACAACATAATTATTCAACTTGCTATTAATAAAAAAGAGTTAATTATCAGCATCGTAACGCGGAAACCCACTACAACTGACATCTATGAGACTGGATTTATACCATTGAATATGAATGAATCCATATTTGTACGACTCCCAAAGAAGCTAAAACCAACATTGTGTACTGAGTACAGAACACTAAGCCTGATGAGTCATATGTTGAAGATGATCCTGAAAATAATTTTACTGAGAAACAGACAGAAAATTGAAGAACAAATCAGTAACGTACAAAGTGGGTTTATATCTGGAAGAGGTACACGTGAAGGGATTTT
The DNA here is from genome assembly GCA_030323885.1 of Branchipolynoe longqiensis. Lineage (NCBI taxonomy): Eukaryota > Metazoa > Annelida > Polychaeta > Phyllodocida > Polynoidae > Branchipolynoe > Branchipolynoe longqiensis. Next base: position 27,744,950 of record CM059197.1, read on the forward strand.
CAATATGAGAATGATTTGTGAACGTTATTGTGAAGTGAACCAGGATGTTTATGCCTGCTTTATTGACTATGAGAAGGCCTTCGACCGAGTCAATCATGAACTGTTAATCAAATGTTTACAAGATATTGGTGTCAATGGCAAAGACATTAAACTAATTGTGAACTTATACTGGACACAACGTGCATTTATAAAAATGGAGCAGGGCCTATCGGATGAAGTTATGATTAAACGAGGAGTTCGACAGGGGTGTGTATTGTCACCATGTCTATTTAACCTGTACACAGAGATGATTTTCAGACACATTGAAGATTGCAAGGGAGTGACAATAGGTGGCATGAACATCAACAATCTTAGATATGCCGATGACAGTGTAATACTAGCAGACAGTGAGAAAAACCTACAAGATATAGTGAATAGAATCAATAAAGCTGGAATACTATTCAACATGAAGATGAATGCCAGGAAGACCAAAACAATGGTTATAAGTAAAAAGACAGATAAACCAAATGTCAATATAACCATAGATGGCACAAACATAGAACAAGTATCCGAATTCATATATCTCAGACAAAAGATTACAAATGATGGGAGATGTGAGGAAGAAATTAAAAGAAGGATAACAATAGCCCGAACAACATTCTCCAAAATGCATAGAGTGTTAACATCAAGTAAGATATTAATACAAACAAGGAAGCGTATTCTTCAGTGTTATGTGTGGTCTACTCTAATGTATGGGGCAGAGACATGGACAATCTCTAAGAAAATGTACAAACGTTTAGCAGCATTTGAGATGTGGACTTATCGAAGGATGATGAAAATATCATGGACAAAGAAGATCACCAACAAAGAAGTTCTCAGAAAAATTATAAATAAGAAAAGCTTGTTTGCCACTATACAGACAAAGAAACTTATTTATTTTGGCCACATCATTCGTCAGAGTTCAATATACCGTACATTGTTGGAAGGGAAGGTGAATGGCAGCAGAGGGAGAGGGAGACCAAGAACATCATGGTTTACAAATATTTCACAGTGGACAGGCTTGAATTATTCACAGTCTATCAGAACAGCACAACATCGGGACAAGTGGAGAACCATTGCATCCAACCCTCGACTAGAGGATGGAACTATTGATTGATTGAACGCGGAAACCAGATATGTGGTGCCCATATATATATGTAGTATATAATTTACTATGTGAATATAAACAACGACACCTACCAACATCTTCTGGTGTCTCTTCATGACACCACACATATACCAAACTGACACGCAAGTTAATATATATTTACTATATGTATATGCATCATGTACATTTGTATCTCAATGCATATATATATATTGATATATTTACATATACAGATGAACCTCGATCCAACGAACACCGATGCAACGGATTCCGCATCCAATGGACACAATCCGCTAGCCACCCACCCCCCACCACCCACCAACATCCACACCCGTATACTCCCTCACCTCACACATCCACACCGGTATACTGGCATCTAAGGTCATATTAGGACGGGTACTGACTTGTGACGTGTTGTTTACGTGTTTGGTCCCCTGTTTCCACCAGTGGCCGGGTCTCCTTGTGGGTAAACACTACTAAGTCACCAGGAGTGAGCACTTTAACAAGTTGGAACCCATCCTTATATGACCTTAGATGTTGCTAGGACATAAAACAACAAGAAGCAAACAAAGCGGATCAATACAGAACCACCATGCCTGTGAGTGGACGGGTTGCCTGCACCTATAGATAAAGCAATTTTGTCACTGCAACAGACAAACGGCTTTAACGGACAACTGCTCCCCCCTATTAGTCCGTTGGATCGATGTTCATATATATATATATTTATTTGTATATATTCATTGCGAAAGCACAGGACATGTTTTACGGTTATTAATTGTGAGTGTTCTGCCATAGATGTCACCTTAGCCTTCAGTGAGCCAGGAGCCCTATCGTTTCTTAGTGTCACACGACTGTCACATGACTGTCACGTGACTGTCATACATTGACAGTTGACGTTGACAGGGCGGCCATTAATGGAACCAACGTGGGGGGATTCCTTAAGCCACAAATGTGCTGCCATATTTTAAGTGCTCGTGAATCTAGGGTTTGCTATTAAGGCAAATACAATATCTGGTGGCCACGAGTAGTAGTATATTTGAAGTGAGTTCAGTGTGGGCAAGAGCGATATGCTCTACGGTGCATTTTTGAAACAATTGGTGTTTTCATCCCAGAAATGGAAATCATAGGTTCAGAGGTTCTACTTATAGAAATGGCGGGTGTACAGCATTTCAGTAACTCTTTTCTGTAGAGGATGCGCGGTGAGCTGGTAGTTTTATGTTAGTTATTTCCAATGCCACTAGAGGGCAGGGTGGGGGTGGAAAATCCTCCATAATATCCTTTCCACAGAGCATGCTGCATGAGCTACCCATGAGGTCATATCTTTCCAATGTTATGAGAAATTAGATTTGCGGTGGAAATCCTCTACATTAACCTTTCCACTGGGGATGGTGAATATTAAAGCAGATACCTGGCAAAGGCAAGATCTACTGTGCAATCGTGCTATCCACCCTACTATTCGGAGCCGAGGCCTGGACAGTGAACAGACAACAGGTGAAAAAGCTGCATGCCTTCATGATGTGACATCTGCGTTCAATCATATGAGGCTAACCTGGAAGGACAAAGTGACAAATAAGGAAATACTCGAACGGACGGGGCTGCCCTCTATGGAAGATCTTCTGATCAAAAAGAATCTCCGGTGGACTGGACACCTCATGAGGATGTCATCAGACAGGCTACCAAAGCAGATCCTCTATTCTCTATTTTCTTCTGGTTACAGAAAGAGAGGGTGCCTTAAAGAGGATACCATCAAGAGAAACCTGAAGCTGAGAGACATTAAGACCGACTCCTGGACGCAACTCTTACAGCAGAGAGCTAAATGGAGAGCGGCAGTCAAGTAATGAAGCAGTCTTTGTCGCATCGTGACTGACAGCATGATGATGATGATGACCTGGAACATTAATGGTTCCCTGACATCAGAAGGCGGGTGGGTGGCGGACATTGTCTGTGGACTTACATTTATTACAGATATAGTGGAACAGCCCACCCTGTTGTGGAGACATCCGGACGAGGTGGCTGAATTGAGAGAGTGGAGGCTTCCTATGCGTAAGTTCGGGAGCTTGGATCCCATTCAAGTCAAACCAATTAATTACAACAATGATAAATATTACCTAGCCTGCCACTCGGCATTATCATGATGGTGCAAGGACAGGTTAGCTCAGCATTAGGATAGTTAATATGTCTGAGTGTGAAATTGGGTCATGGTGCCAGTGGCCTGGTCTCCCAGTGGGCAACACTATAAAATTGTCATGAGGGTACACTCTCACTAGTACATACTTGTGCGTATATGACCTTAGATATTGCCAGGACATAAAGTGTGAACAAACAAACAAACAAACAAATATTGTAGAGACTGCAAGCATTTACTTTATAAATATACCATCAGTGACAAGGACGCATTTATACCCCAGTCAGACGAGGCCTGCGTTCGCTAATGATCGATTCGCGAGGTCAAAACGTCCTCCTTGCACCCTCCTTACACCCTGATTGAGTGCTGTCATCGTGAGGACGCCAACCTCCCGGCGTCCATTTTGGGAATTTTGGACGTAAGGAGGTTGCTGCTGCTGCTGCACGTGCAACCTCCTTACGTCCTGTTCCGGCGGCGCCATTCAAAATGGTTGGCGCCCTGGCGCTGCCCTGGTGCAGCCCTGGCGCTGGCCTGGTGTCGCCCTGGCACCGCCCTGGAGCCGCCCTGGGTTGGCGCCAACACATGAGATGCTGCAGTCACCATGTGGTCGGCGCCATCCTGGCGCCGACATGGCGCCGATCTGGCGCCGACCTCTTGCCGACCTGGTGCCTACAACATATTTGAATCATATGTATCGAATGGAACGCTGGGTGGTTGGCGTCCTTTTGGGCGTAAGGAGGTTTGCGGCGAACGCTGCCTCTCGTGTGACTGGGGTATTAGTTGCACATGATAATATATATAATATATATAATATATATAATGTATATATTATTATCTCTACCAGATCTAGCTAACTTTCCTTGTGCTTATATTAAATTACTATCAGGAAGCCAGGCCATAAAGTTGGACAACCCCAGAAGAGGGTCGATCTGTTCACGTGGTTTTGGTTCTCTGGAGACAGCGACAACACCCTTCAGTGTGGTATTTATTCTCTGTAGCGAAGGGTGGGGTTACTAGTGCGGGTGGCGCAAGCGTCACGTGGTGCGTGGGGCACGAGATGCGCATGTCACGTGGTCCACGTGTCATCTGGTACGTGTTTCAGGTGGTACGTGTGTCACGTGGTGCGTGTCCCACCTAGACGGGAGCTCATACTTGCGTGTTTTTCTTTTTTTCGCATTTTAAACAAATTCGCCCGCTCTATAATTATGCAAATGAACTGTAACCGATAAGATCACATACTAAACGACTACTGGCTGTTTTGTTTAAGGGGCTGTCACATTATGACACAACGTGCCAATGTACGCTGACATATGTGATTTTTGGCCACTACGTCAGGATATGTCGTTATGTGTTACGTGTGCATTAGGTGCTTGTTGGTATAGATCAATGTACGTCAACATTCATTGAGATACGCCGTCACACGTCAGCGGGTCAGCAAAGTTTTGTGCATCCACAAAACTTTTGACATACGACAAAGTTTGGCAACGTGTGGATTTTATGTCGGCCATACATTATGTATATGTTAGGCTACATCAATGTACATTAGAAGTACATTAGAAATTTTTTTTCACTACGTTGCACTACCGTGACCTACGGTAAAGGCAGTGGGAACGTCCAGTCCGTGTACTGACAATGTATGGATAACATACGTCTAAACGTATGTCTAACATAGGTTTATCGTTTCTCCAGTGTGTCTTGACATATGTAACATATGAGGCATAGTTCTGCCGATCGAATAACGTATATAACATTTACCGACATTCTGTGAACGTACCGTGATCGTAATTCAAGCGATTTTCGCCCGGAAGCACATTAGCCATATGTTGGTCATACATTGGCCATACGCTATGTATACGGTATGTATACGTCCAACTTTGCCCCCCATGTCAAAAACTTTGATGCTTCTCAATGTAAAAACGTGATTTTGCGCACTTGCCAGATGCATCATTATGTAACAGGGCCTTTAGCTATTTAATTGTTCAACTTCTCATTGTTTTGACCATAGTTCTCCTGTTTGCCATTGGCAACATCTAAGGTCATTCCCGGAGTTGTGATAGTGCACACTTATTGTGAGTTTATAGTGCTGCCCCACTGGCAAACCGGGCTGCAGGTATCATACTAGAGGATATATAATGTGGTATTTATAATAGTATATCACCTGCAAATAACATATTGTGAATCATAACTCCATTAATTGATATTAATATGTACCTAAATAAGATTACTTATATCAAGCAATACCATACGGTATTGTTCAGTCCTCTTTTTGTTAAACAGTGAGGGTTATTCAGACTTATACAAACAGTAGGGTATTTATTTAGCTTATATACTATTATGAATATGAAGAGGTCTACATGAAACTAAAAAGGAAGTCTTATTTACAAGTGTCCCCTCTTCAACAACAAATGTGACAAGTGGATATTTTATTTTATTTTGTTTAATCTTTTTTATTGAGGCTGTATTTATACTGTCCATAGCATATAAGGCCGGGTACCCAGGCTTGTTTTCAATGCTGGCCAGTTGTAGTGTTGGTGTTATCTTACCACACAGTGGCTGCTGATAAGGTATTTGATTGCCTGCATTTCAGTAGCAGATGTATAATTGGTTGGTATGGTTAATAGCCTATGTTATTTTTTTTTGGATTTTCTTGGCATATATATATTTTGTTTTTCTACTCTTATTACTAGACTAGCCTACTCCTAATTACATATCATAGGCTTGTACGTAGCTGTGTGGTGTGTTATTTAGCTACTTTTGGCATGGTTACCTTCCATTGGGTGTCCCGCTGGTGGGCCATGACATATCACATGCCCCTTTGCAGTGCAGCTTAGTGGGGGTTTCCTAGCCTTATTTTGCACAGATAATTTGCCATATGTTCTGCCATTTGTGAACAGGTATTGAATGCACCCATTGTTTTAATTTAAATGTACTGTTCCTCAGAAGCGAACCTCAGCCACTAGCTAACAAAGTGTCAATGTACAAATATTTGTTCAGTCTTTTGAAGGGGGGGAGGGGACTCACCATACTGGCGCTATGGTGAAATGTAACCATGTGTGTATGTATGTATGTATGTATGTATGCATGCATGCATGTATGTATGTATGTATGTATGTATGTATGTATGTATGTATGTCTGTATGCTTGTATGTATGTGACCAGACAGGATGTCCGAATGAGTTAGAGCATCCGTCTCCCGTTTTGGTAGACTGTGCCGAACCCTGGTCGAGTCAAACCAATGACTTAAAAATTGATTCTTGTTGCTTCCGAGACAGGCACTCAACATTATTAGGATAGGGCAAGGACTGGTTGGCTCAGGGTCAGGATAATTATGGGATATCAAGTCATGGTGGCCTGGTCTCCCAGTGGGGCAGCAGCATAAAGTCGCCATGAGTGTGCACTGTCACAAGTTGGTACCCATCCTGATATGACACTAGATGTTGCTAGGACGATAAACAACAACAAACAAAATGTATGTATGCATTTATATATATGTGTATGTATGTATATGTGCATGTATGCATGTATGTATGTGTGTTTGGGTATGTATGTATTTATGTATGTATGTATGTGTGTATGTATGTATGTATGTTTGTATGTATGTATGTATTTATATGTGCATGTATGCATGTATGTATGTGTGTTTGTGTGTGTATGTATGTATGTATGTATGTATGTATGTATGCATGTACGTACGACTGTATCCGCGCGGGTAGGCGTGCCCGACCCGCGGCTGGTCCCGCCGAGCCCGGCAGGTCAGGTGGTCCACTCAGTCTACATTAGCGCGGCTTCCACCAACAGGCCGGGTACCCGCCTTCCGCTGATAGAACGCCAGCATCAATTCCACCGTGAGTCGCCAGGCGGCGCTCACAGACAGATCGATTATATAAAAGCCTACACTGCGACAAAGGGGGGCTCCATATGTGCAGATGTGTGTAGAAAGTGGGTGGTGGAGGTTGGAGGGGGCGCATGCCATTTACAATCACCAAACAAAATACTTAATTTAATTACTAATTCTATATTTACAACAACCTGTGCATACTCTCACATGTTATATATATATATATATATATACACAATGAATCTTATATATATATATATATATATATATGTCATAGCAGTGGTACAGTGAGTGGCGGTTACAGTGTGTTGGGGTGTTGCCGCCACCATCAGACCTAGGGTTGGGGAGGCTGGAGCAGTAGATGACTAGGACAGACTCCATCAGTCCATGGAACTGAGTGAGGGATGAGGGAAAGGAGGGAGATTCCGGGTTATTATGCTTGTATAATGTTTATACAGCATATATGTCCGAATATGTATATATGTCATATATATGTATATCATCATCATCATGCTGTCGGTCGCGATGCAACAAAGACTGTTTTCATTACTTGACAGCCGCTCTCTATTTAGCTCTCTGCTGTGAGAGTTGCATCCATGAGTTGGTCTTAATGTCTCTCACCTTCAGGTTTCTCTTGATGGTATCCTTGAACCGGAGATGAGGGCGCCCTCTCTTTCTCTAACCAGAAGACAGTTGAGAATAGAGGATCTGCTTTGGTAGCCTGTCTGATGACATCCTCATGAGGTGTCCAGTCCACCGCAGATTCTTTTTGATCAGAAGATCTTCCATAGAGGGCAGCCCTGTCCTTTCGAGTATTTCCTTATTTGTCACTTTGTCCTTCCAGGTTAGCCTCATGATTGAACGTAGATGTTGCATCATGAAGGCATGCAGCTTTTTCACCTTTTGTCTGTACACTGTCCAGGCCTCGGCTCCGTATCGTAGGGTGGATAGTATGATTGGACTGTAGATCTTGCCTTTGACCCAAATGGACACATGTTGGTTGTTCCAGAGTCTCTGGCATAGTCGGCCGAAAGATGCGCTAGCCTTGGCCACCCTCCTCTGCATTTCAGCATCAATGTGTCCATCACTTGATACAGTGCTTCCCAGGTAGGTGAATTCCGGAAGAGAGTTCAGCTTGTTTCTGTCAACCATGATCTCCTCCTCATGGGTTCTTGTAGAGTTGGGTTGTTACAGCACCTCCATCTTCTTGATGGTAATCTTCAGACCAAACTTCTTTGATGCATCGGAGAAAGTGTCCACTATTTTCTGGATCTGTTCAGCAGAGTGGGCCACCAGGGCACTGTCATCTGCGAATAGCAGCTCTCTCAACAGTATCCGAGTAGTCTTGGTCTTCGCTCGGAAGTGTGCGACATTGAATAGGTCATCGCTCTGTCTGGACTGTACATTTCATGAAAGCTGCCTGCAAAAGTGTTGAAGTGCTGCTGGCTTTTGCATGTTACCAGCGGCACTCTCTCGGGGAGCAAATAGATGTTTCACACCGGCAAGAACATCTCATGACAGGCGTAAACTATTTGTCCCTGCAGTGGCTGGTCGGGAGATGTTGGGAGTTCCATATATCAACCACCCTTAACGCTGCCACACTGACATGGTTTTCTGTTTAGGGTTTGCTCCCTTAGCCTTCGGTTCTGTCAAGAACCTGTACCACAAGGCAGTGGTTTACAACTCTGCAGGGCAGGGGCGTTAAACTCCCTGAGGTATTGCTATACCTGCAATCCCTGCATATATGTCATATATATATCATATATATGTCATATGTATGTCATGTATATGTCATGTATGTCATATATGTCATTATATGTCATATATATATCATGTATGAGTCATCTATATGAATATACGTCATATATATATGTCATATATATGGGATATATGTGTGATATATATGTCATATATGTGTCATATATATGGCACATATATGTCAAATATATGTCAAATATATGTCATATATGTTAGGTATGTCAGATATGGACTCTCCGGTGAATCGGTTATTCAGTATGGAATCTTTGGTGTATCTGTTATTCAGTAAATGTTTCGATAAAGATAAACAAAGGTTATTTATATATATATGGATGATAGTACTGAAATCAACTTGTATGCTCATGACATCATCTCTGCCAAGTCGGATTTTGACGGCTGTGTATAACTTAGAGTGTCATCAAAGGCTAGTTGCTCTCATACCATGTCTATGTGGTGTGGGAGGTTAAAAATCCCTTGGGTCGGTAAAAATGTAGGCTTGGGCTTTCAATTGACCAACTGTTTAATGGTGAAAACAGGTCTATTCAGACTTATCCATGATAGGCAGAAAAGAAAGAAAACAACAACAGAACTTGCCAATTTTAGATTCAGTTACACGGATATAGCAATATTGCTGTACATAGAGATAGAACAGAAAACATACATTCTGTGGGGGTTTTGGCGGAGTGGTGGGGGTGTTCAGATCTATCCACAAATCTAATAAATCTGAATCAAAATTTATAATAAAATAGTTCAAATTGAATACGATACACAAATAGCAAATATACTTCATTGTTGATTTAATTTATTGTGGGTGTAATCCAAATGTAGCACACTTTTAAATTATTACACTAACAAAATTACTATCAACGTCAAAAAGTCTTATCCTTTAATATTTGGCAACAGGGAAGACCAACAGAGTACAGCAGTAGCAACCCTAGTTAGCCAACCACTAGAAAGGGTACAATACTACATATACCGTGGAGTTAAACTAGATAACAAACTCAATTAGAACCAGAATCAATGTAATACAGAAAGTAAATAATAAAATATGGCTTTTTCGAAGATTTATGAATGTATGATTCTGCCATACTTTGATTATTGAGACGTAATCTATATTGGTGGAAGCAAAACACCACTAGTCAAGCTATAAAGGCTACATAATAAGGCACTGATGCTTTGTCTAAATATAGAGAAGACACATTCAACATGTGACATCCATAAACAAAAACAGCAACACTACCCACCAGAAGAGACTCAACACTTAAAAGTTATGGCAGTCACCTACAGTAGAGACACAAAATATATTCAAAAGGCAGCAAGAAGCACCTGAAGAAATGATGTGCCTATAATAACCCATAGAAGACCTACTGCGGCTAAGTATGACGGAAGTGTCATATCTATGGCAGCACACATCTGAAATCAACAACAGAGCACAACCAGAAACATAAAATCCATTAAAGCATACAAAAAACACATACATCAAACAAAACAACCTACCCCATGAACAAATGGAGAACAAAGCCATTAGAGGGTTCCGGAAGCATGTAGGTAGATCTGAGGTAAATACACTTGCTAATTATTAACAAACCGTACAAGATAATGAACCACAAATTAATTAACTACAGCTGTTCAGCATTGCAAACGAGTTATATCAGGGTAAATAAACCATCAAGAATTAAATATTTTTTGTAAATTGGCTGGCCGTACCATAGAGATATTGACATGGCTCTGCATTGAGATAGAAGAGAAATGCATTCTCTTCTCGGATATTCACATCCTTCCAAAAACAAAAGAAAGTAATAACAGAGAAGCCACCATATCTGACCTGAGAAGTGATTTATCTGCGCGAGGTGGCATAATTTCCGGCGTACCACTCATTATGTATTGTGTTCATCCGCCGCCTGTCGCTGTGCCTTCAGCTCCGTATACACGCCGGATCTATATTTCGTGACCACGATGGAATATTCATGCGCGCCGCGGAGGTATCGTTGGCAGGGTTGAGCGACACGCCACGGCAGTGGGAGCGAACCAGGCCCACAAGGTCACGTGCTCATCACTGCTCATAGGACGGGATGGCCGAACCGGTATGAACGCCGGGTGGCTTCCCGCTTGAAAAGTCATGTGGTCGAGCCCCGGTCGAGTTAAACCGATGATGTATGTAAATAATATTCGTTTTTTTCCTGTTTCTTTTAAATTATGATTTAGTTCATTAAGCAGGGGCATTTTCAATCCTGGAAAATGGCTTTCCTCATTCCCCTGTTCCGTGTCCTATCCTAGTAATGCTGAGCGCCATGCTAGTTAGTAACAACAAAACAACAATTTATTTTATTTAACCATGCCTCTAGAGCACATTGATTTTTATCATCGGCTATTGGACTTCACCATATAGTAAGTCTGACATATTTCTTTGTAGGAAACCCACTGCCACCACATAGGCTACTCTTTCCGATAAGCAGCAAGGGATGTTATAAATGCACTTTCCCACAGACAGGACAGGACAGCACAGCACAGCACAGCACAGCACAGCACATAACATACCAGAACCATTGATGAACCAGTTGTGGACCACTGATTGGAGTGGAAAATAGCCCAAACTACAATTGCGTCCACTGATCAGGATCGATCGGATGACCCACAACTTCCCAGGTGGACATTCTACCGCCTGAGCCACATCCCGCTTGCTAGTTACTGACAAGTATTAATGTTGAAATCATTGATTTGACTCGGCCAGGGTTTGAATACCACGATCTACCAAAACGGAAGATGGATGCTCAACTCATTCAGCCATCCCGTCTGGTTCGCTATGGTTCACTATGGTTCACTATGGTTCGCTAGACGTGTGTGTGTCATTAATAGCATCGGACATAAATTGGTTAGCTAAGTAGGCCAGTAAGGAGAGATTGGGTCTTAAGCCGTGTTTACACGGGCGAGTTAAGTCGCTTCATATAAATCGCCTTGCCTAGTTCACCTCACATTCCCCGTGTAAACGCGACTCTGGGGAGGATTAGGGCTGATTCGCTTCATATGATTCACTTTATGTAAACCACCTCGCGAGGTAGCTTATATGAAGCGATCTAACTTGAGTCGGCCTATCTTGCCTGTGTAAATGCAAGCGAAGTAGTTGAGGCTGATTAAGGACGTCACAGTCAAGACCTGAGTTTGTTGACTTTTCGGTAAATTTGGTCTATGAACCCGCTAGAGGTGCACAGATATTTTTTACATGATATATTTTAAGGTTTTCACTGCCCAGCAGAAGTTTTGACCGTTCCAAACCAATACGATTCAGTCCATACATATCTAAGTCAAACCCACACACTTGTGGCGACATCGACGAACCCAAACTGGTGCTGGTTAGTCTGGACTTGCTCATGCGCAGATATCGATTTCCGCCTTCAAACTTGGTGCGTGTAAACGTGCCACAAATTCGCTTCATATAATTTGCTTTGTCTAATTTGCTTTACAATTCCCCAGGTCAACACGGCTTAAGTTGTAGCAGGTCCAGCAGCCAAAGGTCCACCAGTGTGGACTGTCAGAAGTCAGTACAACAAAGCAGCAACACACATTCATGTCTTCATTATGTGAGATTTTCTGTCAGATGACACCGACCCCATTCACATTCTCGCGTGCTGGCTTTGGTCAGTGCGTTTGTGTTACCTACAGGTAAGCCTGGGTTGTACAAGGACAAACTTAAACTATAAACAGTAGCACCTTAAGTGCAAGTTTGAGGGAATGTGGTTGAGAGGAATAAGGGTGTCTGCCTCAGGATTATATTCAACCAGGACTTTCTGGGTAAAGATATGCAGCAAGGTTTTGCGAATTACATATATATATATGTCTATATAATTATATACATGTAATACGTAATACATGTACACAATCATATAAATATATAAAAATATATAAAAATATATAAAGATATATATAAATATATATCAATATATATACATATATATAAGTATATATAAGTATATATACGTATATATAAGTACATATACATATATATATACATATCAATATATATATACATATATAAATATATAAATATATAACGATATATAACAATATATAGCAATATATAACAATATATAAAATATATATATATATATGAACTATATAAAAATATATATAAATATATAAAAATATATATACATATATAAAAAATATATACATATATATATATAAATATATATATAAACATATATAAACATATATAAATATATATAAATATATATAAATATATATAAACATATATAAATATATATAAATATATATAAATATATATAAATATATATACAAATATATAGTATAGTTATACGAGTCTTACCTTGGTACAGATGATGGATAACTGTTGTTTTACCGAGGTATAAGCCTCGGATAGATGTGGGCTAGGGAGAGGTAAGCACATCCGGTCCAGCAATCTTTACCTACTTAATCAGGATAAATGAAACAAATAATCTAAAAGTACATCAATGGTGACAATGGTACTAAACTGCGAAGTTCCTTGGTATAAGCAAACGAATAGACGTGGAAGGGTGTGGCGGGGAGGGCCCTAGCCCACGTCTATCCGAGGCTTATACCTCGGTAAAACAACAGTTATCCATCATCTATACCCAGGTAAGATTCGTCTAACTAATCTATTTTACCTCGGTATACAGCCTCAGGCTAGCCTCAGGCTAGGGAGAGGTTTACGTAATCTCATTTATCCTGTATTCTTATGTCACAAGTCAATAATAATTGTTAAACATACATTATCATCAATCAGCAAAATAACATTTTTGGTGAAATCGAAGTGTATTCTCACCTAATGCCGATCTAGTCTTGTAGCAGCTGTCGGGCTAGTGTGCTCGACTTTTCCAATCGTTTGTTGTAGTGGGTAGCAAACGATCGTGCTGTTTTCCATCCTGCATGGGCCAGGATCCGCTTGACAGAGATGCCAAGCAGTCGCGCCTTAGACGCCATAGCACCTCTTGTTGAGTGTGAAGCATATTTGTCCGTGTCAACGCCTGCCAATTTCAACATACTAATTGTCCATCTCGCTAGAGTATCTCGCGAAATGCCCTTGTGTGGCTTAATAAAGCTCACTAACAACTGTCTTGAAGTTCTCAAGTCCTTGGTCTTGGATATATAGGCCCTAATGGCTGATACAACACAAAGTTTTGGGTCTTCTTTGAAACTACTTACACTAATAGTAGACAAAGGGTCACCTAATCTGTTAGATTTTAACAGCTTTGACAAATCAAATGTGGCCTCATTTCTATCTATCTCTAGGCCATCTAGTGATAGGGCAACAATAGTTTGTCCCCTATGTCCTGTTACTAATAATAAGAGCAACGCTACCTTAAACCCTAATTGTTTGAGATCTAAATGCCTATTATGAGGCCACTGTCTTAGCAAATCAAACACTACCGAAACATCCCAGAAGCGACTGTACTTCGGTTTGGGTGGGTTTCGTTGATAAATCGATCTTACAATCCAATGAATAACATGGTGTTTACCAAATGTCTCATTATTTATCCGTGGAAGGATGACGGATAAAGCACAGCGAGCAGCATTAATAGATCCAAACCCTAAGCCTTCGTCCTCTAACCCTCGGAGAAAATTACCAACTTGGGAAATAGTAGGATTCATGGGTTTGACTTTCTTAATTAAACAATAAACACCCCACTTTTTCAAATATGTGGTATACATTTTAACTGTACCTTTACGCCAAGCATCTGCGACAAGTCTTTGTTGTGTAATTTTATCTAAACCGAATTGTTCTAAATATTTATTTAAAAAAGGAATGCCAACAACGGTGTTGTGGACACGTCCCCTCTTTGTTTTAGAGGGCCTTGGTGTGTCAGATTGCCTGGTGATCTTCGGAATCGGAGGCAATCTTTGGCGGCTGCCTGTATGCCCGGTAGCCAAGGTTGCGTGTCCCAGTTGGGAACGATTAATATTGCGTGTGCTTTGTCCATCTTTATCTTTCGGCTTACCCGGCTGATCAGGCTGAATGGGGGGAAGATATAATAAAATTTATTCTCCCATGTGATAGAAAAAGCATCTATATGCCAGGCATCAGGTTCTGGATGCCATGACACATATTTGTCAATTTTACAATTGTTTCGTGAAGCAAACAAGTCAACTTCAGGTTGGCCCCACTTTTGGCACACTGTGGTGAAAATGTCTGGATTAAGGGACCATTCCAAATGGTCATGAAAATGTCGACTTTTATGATCTGCTAAGGTATTTTGCGTTCCGGGAATATATGCTACTGTTAGCCAAACTTTATTCATTTGGGCCCATTCCCAAATTTTTCTAGCCATCGCATTACATGGCCTGGACTTTGTCCCACCCATGTTTCGTACATATGCCATTGCCGTTGTATTATCCGTTAAAATACGGATGTGTTTTACGTGGTACCTTAACTAAACTAGCAAGGCCTAAATAAATAGCTCGTAGCTCTAAAACATTAATGTGATCTGCATTTTCTTCTTTCAACCAACGTCCCCCTGTTGCTATGGAATCGCAATGTGCCCCCCAACCTTCTAATGAAGCATCAGTAGTCACTACTGTATTGGGTTCATTCATCCGTATAGGATTGGGGGAATTTTGAATATTATTAAACCACCAGTTAATGTCTTTCATTCCATCTTCTGAAATAAACATTTTTCTTTCAAAATTGCCTTTAGTACGAGCCAACCCTAAGTTCTTATCTATTTCTAAAGATTTTATGTGGGCTTTCCCATATAGAATAGCCGGGGCGTAAGCAATAAGTATGCCAACTAGCACCGCGACCTGTCTTATCTTTGGCCTACTTAAGGCGACCAAGTGAGACGCCGTATCGTGAAACTTAGTCAGCTTGTTATCGGGGAGTGAAACAGTCATACACCGTGTGTTAATAATAAAGCCTAAACATTTAAGTTCAGTTGTGGGGACAAAAACTGACTTGTTATGATTCAAATAAAAACCTAACGTTGTCAGAAGGGAACATAAATCGTCAACAGCGTGTTGACACTCATCAAATGATTGTGAAACAATGAAAGAATCATCAATGTAAGGGAACATAGTATGACCCTTATTTGCCATGACCGAAAAAAACCGGTTTCAATAATTTAGTAAACAAGCGTGGAGCGCATGCTAAGCCATTTGGCATACATGTAAATTGAAATAGTCTATCTTCCCAAATAAATCTTAAGAATTTGCGGTGTCCTTCAAATATCGGGACAGTATAATATGCATCTTGTAAATCAACACTAGCCATCCAAGCATTCTCTGTAACCAAGTCTCTGGCAGTGTCCAGGGAAAACATTTTGAAATGTTGATATTCTACAAGTACGTTCAACTTAGTTAAATCTAAAATCATGCGAATATCGCCATTTGGCTTTGGCCTTGAAAATATATTAGAGATAAATTCTCCTGGGGTGTGAGGCACCTCTTCAATGATACCTTTAGATTCAAAAAGTGCAACTTGTTCTGATAATGCTTGTTTCTCCAAATCATTAAATCTATATGGGAAAGGTACCCGTTGTTGTAACGGGATTTCAGTAAATGGAATCTTAACACCGGTAACAATATCTAAAATGTTAACGTCAGTAGTGATTTCGTACCAAGAAGAAATACAATTAAATATGTTCCCCGCACAAAATTCGCTTACATCTGTTTGTGTAGATTCTGCCACCAACTTAGGAAGTTGGGTTTGTGTAGCAATGTCTATTTGTTGCCTGGGCGTGGGAAGGATTGTTTCGGGGCAAACTCCTTCCTGAACGGGCGGTTCCCGTCGTTCCAACCTTGCCTGTCTCCCCGACCTCTGCCTCTGGGCTGAAAGCCGTAGGACGGGCCGGACCTGCCAGCTCTGCCTCCTCGGCGAGGACGAAAATCCCCTCGGGGGCGACGAAATCTTGACGAGTCGGCTTTCTTGGCCGGCTCAAGGTTACGACCACTCTTGGCTTCCGTCTCGACCTCCTTGAAGAGGTATGGAAGTTGGCCACCAAACATTTTCCCTTTATCCAAAGGTTTGCCCTTGATGGGTTTGGGCGGCAAAAAGAGAGTATACTCCTTGCCATCGTTGTCCATGACCTTCTTAGATCTGGCTACTTCCTTCCCAGCTTGTGTGGTGACCGCTTTTGAACACGTTTTCGTATCTACGGTAGCTCAAGAAGTTACTGGCAGCTGTGAGGAGGGCCACGCCCTTATCCATGCCTCTGGCCAGTGAGGAGAACTTGTTCTCAGTTTGCATCCGGTTAGCTACCGGAACGACTGAGGCGAGGACCCCTAAGACCGCTTTGTGAACGGTAAACAGAGCAGTCTCGAAGCGCTTCTTCTCCTCATTCAGATGGATCCCAGCGTCCATCTCTTTCACTACACTATCCGGGATACCCTTTATCCCGGAAATTTGCTCAGTGATTTTGTTGATCACCTCAGCTGGCTTAAAGGTGTTAAAATGTCCCTTTATAGTCTCGCGCATCATAGTCGTTGTTCTGACTTTCTTTCCCTTTTGGATCGGGCAGCGCTTCCGAATCTTGCCTCCCAGGTTGGCATAAAGGCCAGCCCTTTCCGTGTCTGAGTCCGACTCAGTAGTTGACGAGTCGGACGATGAATCGGAAGAAGAATCTTTCTTCTTCTTCTTCTTACTTTTCTTCTTTGGCTTCTTCACTTTCTTGCCCTTGGTGGCTTTGGTGTAATCATCACCAGAGGAGCTAGCCGGTCGTTTCCGCTTTTTGGCCTTAGGGCGCCGGGGGCTCAGGTGCCGAATCCGTCTCTTCGAAATCAGAGACATCCTGCCAGTCTGAGTCAGCTGGCGGGAATTGTTGGTCCTTGCTGTGGAGCTCCTTCATCTTTTGCTCCACTAGCCTATTGACCTGTAAGGTCAAATCGCCTGGGAACACCTCGTCATCCTCACTCTCTCTCTATCTGAGGAGCACATGTGCCCCCTGTAGTGGGGACGGCGGAGCTGTCCGATCCGGTGACGTATCGTAGCCGGTAGGCACGCGTCCCTCCGCAGCGGCGGGCGGCGGTTTGTTTCGCTTCGTAGCCATCGGTAGTCTGTAACCAAAAAAGGAAACTTAGTAACCGGAATCAACTCAACTGAACACCAAAGTGACGCCAGGGAACCTGGGTTGAGGATCTTATTGGTAAAGAGTAACGTATTTACACCGTTCTCAATACAGGCGTGGTAAGCTAAGTTTTCCGTAGGTTTTGGGTATCGAAACCAACCATACGTGGGGTAGGCTTCTAGAACCTCCCATCTCTCTGTCGCGTACACTTCTCTCACCCGCGGCTACTGCGCCAGCAAGTGAGAGAAAATGCTACGAAACTCGGAGGAAAACGCCTCATCAAAAGGGGAGTCTATAAAAGAAACCCAGGATCATCCCCAACAACACCCTCTATTAGGGTCCGAAGGAATCTCCACAGGAGATGTGACGGTGTCAACATCTCTACCCGTACAAAGCGGGTTTAATCGAACCACAGAACCAAGACAAAGGAATCCTTTGTTCTATCCGATTCAATTTTTAAAATGCTAATCTTGTCCAAACTGGACGTACGAAAGTTCTGAACTTTCCAATCTAGATGCGATAGTGCATCATAAACAAGCTTAACCAAAATAATCACGATTACTTACAGTTATTAGCTTTTTGTAGATAAATCCAACTGGAGCAACTCACGAGCGTCCTCCGGTCGTGAGTTTTTTATGCTAATTGCTGGTACCGGACGTGCTTACCTCTGCCTAGCCTGAGGCTAGCCTGAGGCTGTTTACCGAGGTAAAATATATATATATAAATATATATATATAAATATATATAAAGATATATAAAGATATATATATATATATTATTCAACATTCTTCCATGCTACCATTTGGTACACTCATTGTCCCCAAGCAATGCGTTGAGTTGAATACGAGGTCCATGCTACTAAAGTTGAACAGTCCAATAACAACATCAATTTTTCAAAAGCAACTTGAATCTACACATCCAACTTAAGATACTGATCAGCCCCTAGTATTTGGTTCTGCTTAGAAGGACATACTAGATCAATTAAATAGAACCTGTTACCACCTGGATACTGCAGAAGCCTATGTAGTCAGAGTTTTGACAAGCATGCCAACATTAATTTAGCATAATTGCACGTCAAATATCTCCTAAGTTAATCCTTGTAAAACATAGTTACTTTACACTAAAGTAAGGTCGATGATGATGACGACCAACCTAATGCCTCAGAAAATGACATAAATTCAAAATCATCGAACTATGCAACATTGCACCATAATGTCGCGTTGCATGCCTCTTCCTAGCGTTCTTTTTTGGGAGTTCAGCTATTGCGTGTTCGACGATGAGGCGATTTGTTAGTTCTACCCTCCCCCGCCCCCTTCTTCCCCCCCCCCCCCCCCCCCCCCCCCGCCGCCCCTGCCTCCGATGGGATAATGAACGCGTGTGAGCCGGGGTCCTGCTGCCGTGATATGGGCCCGGTCTGTCCGGCGGAGAAGGCCTAATAAAGGCGGCCCAATGTGCTCAGGAAAGGCCCTGAATACTGGGGGGGGAGGGGGAGGTGGGGGGGGGGGGGAGGGAGGAAGAGATGGGAGGCGAGCGGAGGAGAGGGAGGGTATGGGAGGGAGAGGGGGAGAGGGTGAGGAGACCTGTGCGTGTAGTGACCGGAATATAGGGGGCAATGGCGGTTTGGAGGGGTGGAGTGGGGGGAGGGGGAGGCTTCCTTACTGCATGTATAAATGCACTGGCAGCCAACAATAGGCGGTGTCTGCACCACGTGACCACAATGCTGGAAACTAATCACCATGCTGCGCAAGCAGTGACAGTACATTAGGCGGCCATAGTGCTGTGTCATATAGCATTATGTTGCTTGTTGTGCACCACACTGTAGTATTGCACTAATGCTTCGTTATATTCTGTCTTGCCTTGTCTGTTTGTTCGTTGGGGTTTTACATCCTAGCAATATCCAAAATCATATCAGAACGGATACCGACTGGTGTCAGTGCACACTCGTGGTGCTCGGTGCAAAGATATGGCCTCTGCTGCCACCATCGACCAATCAATCATTCGTGGTGACGTTATAGTGCTGCCCCCACAGGGCACCATGATCCCATATCCTTCTCAGTCGCATCATATTCACACTCAGCTAACCAGTCTGGTGCCATATCCTGGTAATGCCAAGCACCAGCGTAGGAAGCGAAAAGTATCAATTTTGTAAGTAATTCGTTTGACTAGGCTGGGATTCGAACTCCTGACCTTCCACACGGGAAGCCTGCACTCTATCGATTCAGCCACTGCATTCAGTTTGATGAAACAGGTGGTAGATTATATTGCATTATGGGACTAGTGTGCATACCACATTGTTTACTAATACTAATTTATAATAGTATATAACATTATGGAACTAGTGGTGTTCCATGTTGCATCGTTGTAACTGGTAGCGCACGGCAGCCAATATTACTGAGTTCACGGGATACAGGTGGCGCCACAAGTAGTTATTATTTGAACAGAGTAGCATGTGTAAATAATAATCCAATTTGCATCCCTTATTTATTTATCCACGATTGGATGGAGGAGCTCTGGCTTTCCATGCGGGAGGTCATGGGTTCGAACAATGACATACACAATTGATACTTGACACTACCCAGCCAGGTCCTCGGCACGATTAATAGGAGAGGCCAAGCACTGGTTTGCACAGTATCAGGTTAATGTGATTAAGTGAGATATCGATATCATGGTGCTGGCAGCCCAGTCTTCTAACGGGGCAAAACTACACAATTGACATGAGTGTGCAGTCAGAAATTGGTGCCCGTTTCGATATCAACTTACATGTTTCCAGGACGTAAAACCCCGATAAATACACACGAATTGTATGCATGTTTAACCGTCGGGCTATTCCACACCCGCTTAAGGCGAGCCTAGGTGTTAATAAATAATTGTTTCCATGTGAATGTATTGTGCCTCCTGCCGCCGGTTGTCTGTCTTTCTGCTAGCTAGACCCTTGGCTAGCAATGTGGTTAATATCAGAGGTAGGGAGTTCGACTCCATACAGATCGTGGGGCAGAAGGCCCTTAATTAAATACATTTATAGAGCAATCAAATAGCAATATGAAGTTGACCATAGCGGTTAATAATATAACACTGGAGAATAGTAAAGAATGCAAGGAACGTTCCAATCACTTCTTAGGAGCTCATATCGTATATGAACTATTAAATCCACTCCCATACCATTAAGTTTAAACAAGTTTTGAATTTCGACAATAAAAACCTAAATCTCGGCTAAAGCATCGGAGCATGCCAAAACACGTCCGATGGGTCTGGGTCTGAACACCCAACCTCTCACCATTGCTAGGATAGTCACAATTGATGTATCCCGGCAATGCTTTACCGCAGGGAACCCGGCCCCTCAAATGGTGGCAAATGCGAGCCTGGTGAGTAGCCCGCATCTCAGAATGTGGGCTAGTCAGTCCTGCCTGCATTTCCATCGGTCGAGTAGTCTCGCCCACTTCACTTGCAATACATATACATATATAAATGTATATTTGCATATACATATATATATAAATACAAATCTATCTTTATTCATATATATATATATATATATATATACATGTGATGTATAATACATAATCTGAGTACAAAGGCGTGGAAGGGAAATGTTTCTTATCATTGTTCTTTCGATTATATGTAGGGCTATTGCCTCCTATGAACCAATCCACGAGACCGGTGGCGCCACGACCTAATGGGTGTGAGCTGGCGTCAGTCGCACCGGAGGTTTTTTTTCTCTTTTCTTTTTGTTATTTGCCAATGCCATATTATTCCCTAGCCAGACAGTATTCTTACTCCATATATATAAGTATATATATATATCATTTATACTGGCAAATAAGTTTATGTATGTGCTCTATAATCTATAATGGGAATATAAACAAGGACATTATCTATCTTCAGTTCCCTTTATAATAGTATATTCACTGTATCCTATCTAACTGACACTATGTAGTACAATATTGTCCATATATATACAAATAGACAAATTTGTATATGTATATGAAAATAGACACGCTTGCCGGTATAACCTCATCTGCTGGTAGCGCTTCCTTGTATATCGGAACAGGCAATCTCCATCAATCTATTATTAGTAGGCGGAGCTATTCTTAACAGGAACACCCCCCCCCCCCCCACACACACACATCCGTGCACATTAAGTCGCTGGGGTAAACTATTCACAGACCGTGGACTGGAGAAAGAAAATAGCTGACTCAGCAATTTTCACTCAGCTAATACCAACGCCTAAGCACACTTCGCCGTTCACTGCCATATGCATTATGCAATACACAATGCGAATATAAAATCAGAGGATGACCGGACGCAGTGGTTCAATTGGCATGGCGCGGTCTTCCCTTGCGGAAGATCGGGTGTTCGAATCCCAGCTGAGTCAAATCGATGGCTTACAAAATTGATACCTGTCACTTCCTAGACATGTACTTAGCATTATTAGGATATATCAAGGAGTGGTTGACTCAGTGCCAGGATAATGTGACAGAGTGGGATATGGGATCATGGTTCCTGTGTCCTGATATCCCAGTGGGGCTGCACTATAAAGTCATGAGTGTGCACAGTCACAAGTCTGTACCCATCCTGATATGACCTTAGATGTTGCCAGGACGTAAAACTCAAATAATCAAACAACCAACCAACCAAGTCCATACCCAGGCTGATATTACAATAGATTCTGCAAGTACATAAAACCCCAACAACCACACATCAGAGGATGGTGGGGGTTTGCCTATAACTACTGTCTAATTGTGTATTGCTTTAAACTAAATTGTTCGTACTTTGTTCCCGCCGTTCCCCATCCTGGGCGCTCTTTCATTTACCTGTTCCTGACACGTAGAGTGGTGGGGTGTGCACGCCCTCTGGGATTCCTGCAACATATTTATTAGTCTCAGCGGCCCTGTGGGCGTGTAGGGCCACGCGCCCTCTGGTGGCCGACACACAAGCGCTGGTTCCCGTGTTGCGATCACTCGGGGTGCGGCCGCTGCGGAAGGTAAACAACACGGGTAGCTAGTGCATGAGGAGAAGGAGGGGGAGGGGGTGGAGTAGGAGGGGGTGGCGTAGGTGGGTGGAGGGAGGGGTGGATTAGTAGGAGGAGGAGGGGTGGGTGGAGGGGGAGGAGGGGGAGGTGGAGAGGACGAGAAGGAAGGAGATGGGGGGTGGAGGAACATGGGGTTTGTGAAGGATCAGGAGGATGGTAGAGTGAGATTTGAGATGCATGAGGAGGAGGGGGAGGGGGTGGAGGGGAAGGGGTGGGTGGAGGAGGAGGGAGAGGAGGAGGTTTGTTTGTTTGTTTGTTGTTGTTTTACGTCCTAGCAACATCTAAGGTCATATCAGGACGGGTACCGACTTGTGACAGTGCGCACTCATGGCAACTTTATAGTGCTGTCCCACTGGGAAACCAGGCCGCCGCCACCATGACCTGATATCCCACTCAGTCACATTATCCTGACACTGAGCACACCAGTCCTTGCCCTATCCTAATAATGCCAAGCGCCTGGCTAGGAAGTGACAAGTATCAATTTTAAAGTCATTGGTTTGACTCGACCGAGACTCAAACCCATGACCCCACGATCTACCAGCACGGGAGACGGACGCTCTAACTCATTCGGCCATCCCGTCTGGTCAAGAGGAGGAGGTGAAGAGGACATGGAGGAAGGAGATGTGTGGGGGGGGGGGGTGTCTGTGTGGAGGAACAGCGGGTTTGTGAAGGATCAGGAGGATGGTAGAGTGAGATTTGAGTTGGGGTAGGGGACGAAGTACAAGAGTAGTGAATGGAGAGTGGAGGAGGGAGGAGATGGAGGAAGAGGGGTAGGGGTGTGGCAGAGGAGCAGGGTGGAGGAGGAAGTGAATATGAGAGTGGAAGACGAAGGGGAGGAAGGAGGGAAAGGTGGGCAGAGTAAGGGGGGGAGACGGCGAGGCTGGAGGAGGAGGTGGGAGAGAGGCGTGGGATGTTGAGCACCCGGAAAGATGGCGTCAAGTATCAGTTTTGTGGGAAAAAATGTTTTAATCGGCCGGGATTAGAATCCATGTGGGAAAAGAAATCTGCTCCTTCAGAATGTAATCCGAACCGGCCACTCTGTCCGGATGAGGAGTCCGGTAGGTTGGTTGTTGGAGTTTCACGTCCTGGCCACATCAAAGGTCATATCAGGATGGGTATTGACTTGCAACAGTCCACACTTTATAGTGCTCCCCCAATGGGAAATCAGGCTACCAGCACCATGACCAGTCACATTATCCTGACAGTGAGATAACCAGTCATTGCTCTATCCTACTTATGCGGAGCACCAAACTAGGTAGCCACAACGATACATTTGGTAAGTCATTGGTATGACTCGACTTGGAATTGAGCTCCCGATCACCCTCCCTGGAGGCATACGCTGCACCGATTCGGGCACCACGCCCGGTTGAGGGCGGTTGTAGGAGGGCCGGTAGGGGTGGCGAGGAGCGAGGTGAGGGTTGGGAAGGAGGGGGGGGGGGGCGTGTCCACGTTGCATTCGCTTCGGTTGATTCAGGAAGGCAGTGCTGCAAGTTTGTGCCACAATCACCGGAACGAATGGGAATGTCCGTGACCATTGTACAGTAGCTTTGTGTTGTATTATCTAGTGGTGGACTATGGTTTGTGGCCAGGCGGGTGTGTGTGGGGGGGGAGGGGTGAGGGTGAGTCTGGGCACAGCGATGGGAATTGGAGTGAAATGAATGCAGCACAAACGGAACAGACTAGTAATATGACGTCACTATGAATATGCGAAGGCTTCAGCCGCAAAAATCGACAAACGCCAAACGGGCTCAAATGAAACCATGACTAACATGTTTGACCTGAAGCTGAAATCATTCCGGTAGTCAATTTTAATTGTTTGTTTGCAGAAGCTGCGACATGCCATATATAATGTATTATGCGAAATGAAATTGATAGCACAACAAGTTTCATTTGACAGGAAACATAGCTCAAATCAATCTGTTTGTTTTTGCACCCGAACCTTTCATGTAAATGGAAATATATCGTAATTTATAATATATTTGATATATTATATATAGCTCTAGTCCAGTATATATATACGTATGTAGTTTCATATATATATGTCTTTTAAAGTGAGCAGAGTGACAGTTGGCTCACAGTATAGGAGGCGGGGGGAGTAGAGAGTGACCCGCTCCTCACAAATAACATGGAAGAAGATGGTAATGGGGGGAAACATTTAGGGGCTGCCATTATTTATATCCACATAATGAATTATATAGTACATATATATTGCACTCAATCAATCAATCAATAGTTCCATCCTCTAGTCGAGGGTTGGATGCAATGGTTCTCCACTTGTCCCGATGGTGTGCTGTTCTGATAGACTGTGAATAATTCAAGCCTGTCCACTGTGAAATATTTGTAAACCATGATGTTCTTGGTCTCCCTCTCCCTCTGCTGCCATTCACCTTCCCTTCCAACAATGTACGGTATATTGAACTCTGACGAATGATGTGGCCAAAATAAATAGGTTTCTTTGTCTGTATAGTGGCAAACAAGCTTTTCTTATTTTTAATTTTTCTGAGAACTTCTTTGTTGGTGATCTTCTTTGTCCTTGATATTTTCATCATCCTTCGATAAGTCCACATCTCAAATGCTGCTAAACGTTTGTACATTTTCTTAGAGATTGTCCATGTCTCTGCCCCATACATTAGAGTAGACCACACATAACACTGAAGAATACGCTTCCTTGTTTGTATTAATATCTTACTTGATGTTAACACTCTACACATTTTGGAGAATGTTGTTTGGGCTATTGTTATCCTTCTTTTAATTTCTTCCTCACATCTCCCATCATTTGTAATCTTTTGTCCGAGATATATGAATTCGGATACTTGTTCTATGTTTGTGCCATCTATGGTTATATTGACATTTGGTTTATCTGTCTTTTTCCTTATAACCATTGTTTTGGTCTTCCTGGCATTCATCTTCATGCACTAGAGTTGTATATATATATATATATATATATATTCTGAATTCAGCAGACAGGTGGGCTAGGAGTGCAATCGGATTAACTGTTCAAGGTTTGTTTGTTTGTTGTTGTTTTACGTCCTAGCAACATATAAGGTCATATCGGGATGGGTACCGACTTATGACATTGCGCACCCATGGCAACTTTATAATGGTGCCCCATTGGGATCCCATGACCTGATATCTCACTCAGTCACATGATCTTGACACTGAGCCAACCATTCCTTGCGCTATCCTAATAATGCGAATCGCCTGGCTTGGAAGCTACAGTGTGTTTGAGTGTTGTTGTTTTGCGTCCTCACAATATCTAAGGTCATATCAGGACGGAGAAAGCTACAAGTATACATTTTTTAAGTCATTTGTTTGACGCGACCAGGGTTCGAACGCACAAACCCATGGGTTCGGATCCCCCGATCTCCCACAACAGGAGATGGATGCTCAACCCAGTTGGGCATCCGGTCTGGTCTACTTTTCAAGGTGGTCTGACTATTCAGCACTAGGCATTAAATGGTTTGGACTATTCCATTAGAAACAAAACATGGATAAACAATGGTTTTCCATACCTTGACCTGTGACGTGTAAATGCTCTTACACGTTTGGAAAATGCTTATTAAACTCCATACACGCACACACACTCATACTCACACACACTTGAACACACACAAACTCTGATTTCTTTCACTGCATTAAGCAGATTAAAACAACGGATGTTTCTTTTCCACAATAACAAACACCACAATGATTGATTGGCATGCATAGAGCATCGCCCTAAGTTTCGGTGACGTCATCTGGTTGTAAAAATATACGGTCTTTCGGTCGTGATGGACGAGCTTGGAATCATATCAATATCTCGGGCGACGGAGTTGGGGACCATTGTTATGTAATAGTGATGCAATGTGTGCCCACTCGCTGTGTGACATGGAAATAACCATGTTTAAATGTTATGATGCATGGTGACCGGGATTGCAGTATGATGTCCGGATATTAAGATATGGTTACTAATTACAGGAAAGTTCTCTCCATCGCCAGGAAGAGTTCAAATGGAGCGGGACATGTATTATTGTTTAATGTAACTGTATGATAACTACTTGTTACCACGGGACCACTGGGTCAGCACACCCAGCCATTCTGCATAGATTATGGACACCACCTGCCCTGGAGTTGAGTGACAGGTCTTGGGTGCCACCCCTCCCAGGCTGCAGAAGTGTCCGATTGGCTGGCTGTGAGAGCTCAGTTAGCCTTGAACTCCTTGCACTTGCTGGACAGACAGACACTCACTCTAGAGATACCAAAGGAAGCTGTGTGTAACACCCATAGAACTTAGGTTAAATGGGCTATAGGCACTGATTTTGAGTGAACAAGCAGAAGCTATGAAGGTATGTGCAACAGGTTGTAAGTGAGTCAGGAGGGCAGGTCACTAGTAGGTGAAAAAGAGTTGTAGCAATGAAGCTCAACCTTATCACTGTCAATCTTGAGTGACTTGTCTCCCTTCTTTTTATGAGTTGTGCTTTGATATTTAGTGGGGGGAGACTGGCAGACAGTTGCCAGGATCCTCCTGATAGTAGTGAGTATAAGTAGAATAACTGGAAGGCGGCCATAGAAGTACCAGTAAATTCTTCACGGTGTCCTTCATTCGTCACATACGCACCTTCGGCCGGTAGAACAACCTCGAGCTCAGCCACCTGTCCAATGAGCTGCAGCATTAATCGGCATTTTGTTGAGAGCAGATGGCGGGAACTGACCGATACGCATAATAATGGCGCGATATCGCTCGTTCCGCAACCTTCCATTGTGAGCAGACGACATCCCCTTCGCGCTTGCCGCCTTTTCTTGCGCGCGCTACCTGCAGGCCGGGCCTGGAGGTAGAATGAACCTCTGGCGGTGGCTGTTTTGCGCTGAATTATTCAAGGCTTTGTCGGCGCACCGAAGGTAAATCAGAAATAATCACTGCCCAACCGAGGCCCGACAGCAGGTATTTGGGCGCGGCATGGTAGCAATTCACCGATTCGACGTCACAAACAAAGCAATATTTCTTTGAGCAACGCTCGGCGGAGTTATGTTTGTTAATCTGTTTGTTAATCTGTTACGTCATTGTTGTGTTCAAGTTGTGTACACGCCGTTATTTCAGGTGTATTACTTCCCATTTCTGCCTTCAAACGGCGCCAATGTAATTACGAGTGCGACACCGGTAGTTCATCTTTAATTACTTACATTTATTTAACGTGATGAAATCAACGAAGCACAATATTTACACAGGAGAAATGTCAAGATAAACATCAACAAAAATAGAAAGCCCCAAGATCCACACGCGCATGCGCATTACACAAATCAATCGCACTGCATGTGGTGTATTCAGATTGTATTTGTCTTTGACCTAACCATACACAAGCAAGTATAGTTGATTGGTTGTTGGAGAGCTTTACGGCCTGGCAACATATAAGGTCATACCAGGACGGGAAACCAAGTATATTTCGTAAAGCTTGTTTTATTTAACGACGCCTCTAGAGCACATTAGTTGTTTTCATCGGCTAATGGACTTCAAAACAAGTATATTTCATACACACACATACATATATATATACCGATTAATTATACTGGTATAATGATTATACAACACATATGTTATACCTATTATATATTTATACATATCTACATGTATATACCATATTCGAAGTTTAGAATATACCACCGACAAGGTCTTTTATATTTAATACTTGGGCCCCATTTCTGTGGAAGTGCTTAGTATTTGCGCGCCTCCTGCAGGTGGGTGCGTGCCTGGTGGGTGACGGAGACCGCCAGGAGTAATGCTTAATTTGTGTTGGCTAGACTCAGGAGCAGCGGCCATTAGTGTATGATAGGCACTAATGTGCGTAATCGGCTGCCTAACGAGTGCTGCCTGTTATTAGTGGGGGCAGCCGTCAGCTAGGCGCAGCACGGGATTAATATTGGAAGACACGGCCAGATGAGATAGGAGCCGACACCGCTGCGCCGCCAAAGAATCAGTGACACTGCACCTAAAGAAGCGACACGCCCAGCACAGGCGCGCGCTATCGATGCATGAGAGAAGATGGTGTGGTATCTATCTGTACACTGTCAAAGCGTCAGTGACTCCTAAGAAGCGATACTCCCAGCAGGGATCCTTTACTGATGCATCGGTGATGAGTTACTAGCGCACTTTCATTGTTAAAGACTCAATGACACGCTCATAAGAAGCGACACGTCCAGCACCCGTGCATGTTTCAAGAGTGTGTGCTGCCAGCGCATATAAGGTCATACCTGGACGAGAAACCAAGTATATTTCGTAAAGCTTGTTTTATTTACCGATGCCTCTAGAGCACATTATTCACCTCTCAATTCCCGATTGGGTCAAACTAAAGACATACATAAAGTTATATGACCTGGTGGCATCGCATTTGAAGTGGGCGAGACTATTCGCCTTGTGACATTTGCGAGCGTGCGCCGATTAACCCACATTTGGAAATGCGGGCTACTCGCCATGGCAGACTCGCGAATGCCAACATTTCGGACCCAGACCGATCAGGCGTATTTAATGACGCTCTGATGTTTTAGCCGAGTTTGAGGCCTTTATTGTCAAAATTCTAAACTTGTTTTAACTTAATGATAATGGGAAGGGATTGCATAATACATCAACGACATGTGCTACAAACGAATGTTAGTTTGGTTAAGAATAAAAAGCTGTGAGCTCTTGGAAAGGTAAATTGGAACGTTCCTTGCATTCTTTACTATTCTCCAGACTTCTATAGATTAACCGCTATGGCCAACTTAATATTGGATTGCTTTATATATAATTAAGGGCCTTAAGCCTAATAGGCCTTATGCAGCTACTTAACCCATCTGCGGGAAGAGTATAACAGACATATGCACAGAATTAACGTAGAGATCTTTTGGCTAAAATATGACAGTAACTTAGGCTGATTATCAGTGACAGTGGCAGTGACACTAGCACATCTGCTTAGTTCTGGATCAATTTAAACATATTAAATACACCGTAAGGTGGGTAGACCAGCCAGTTAGTTGAAATAACTAAGTAAATGCTTTAGGCCGATAAATGCGAGAGGGGGCAAAATCCGTATTTAGACAATACTCTGGCTGGTCGACTTTAGCTCGGGAACGACACCGACAGACACGGACTACCTGCAGATGGGACAGGAGGCAGCGGCGGTGCGCGGCTGGCCCAGGAAATTCACATGGAAATAATTATATAAATTAACACGAAGGCTCGCCTTAAGCGGGGGTGGATTAGCCCGACGGTTAAACATTGTTAGGATATGACAAGGAATACTTAGCCATCTGTCACGATAAGCAATTGTCAAAAGTTGAAAGTTTTATTGCTTAAAAGTGCATAGACCGAGGCAAATTCCCATCTTTTTAAACGGAAAACCTGATCTAAAATTGACATTACATAGCCAATGCTAGTTCAGTCATTAAATATGTATTGCTGCATAGAAGGAATGTTATGTAGATGTAATAGAAATTGCCACTGTTGAAGGATATAGACCCATTTCAATGTTGATAACCATTGTGTATGCGCGCGCACGCTGGCTGCAAGACCAATGCGCACGGCCATTGGGTTTGCCAATACGCACAGTGCAAAGCTTTAATTCTATTGAAAATTACTAAAAATACAGAAAATAAACATGTACATTTAATATAATCTGTTTGGTAAACATATTATCTGTTTGTGTGCCATGAGATCTGTTTTTATGTGGTGCGATTTTAGAGGTATTTCACTTTTGCTGTATTAAGATTGCGCACGGCCATTGAGTTTGCCGATATGTGCAGTGCAAAACGTCAAATTTATTCAAAATTAATAGAAGTACAGAACAATAAGCATATACATTTAATATAATCTGTTTGTTCAACATTTGATCCGTTGGTGTGACAAGCGGTTTGTTTCTAAGTTGTGCGGTTTTAGAGATATTTCACATTTCCTGTATGAAGATTCCTCATGGCCATTGAGCTTGCGAGTGCAATCGGGTGTTGTTATGCAGCCAAGTTGTGCGCGCACACACCTAATGCTGACGTCACATGAAATACACCTATAACGTCCAGCATTTTAATATGCACACCAACATTAATGTTGCATATTTTCATTCAAAATATCTCCAATAGTTAATGATATGCAATAAAAGTTAATTAAAGGTAAATTAGATAAGTTTTATTGATCAACCTAATATATTTATCTAAAAAGTATGTCAGAAACTTAAAAGCATTGGATTAAGGAATTTTAATCAACGAAGCTAACAAAAATACATATCCTTGCTACCCGGGGCCCAGAGAAGACAGAAGCAGGGGGTGGGAATAACACAACTTTATTTCCTTGACAGACAAGGTGACTGGCGGAGTACTTTAATTCTACTCCCTGCAGGTATGAGTGGCCGTTAACAAGGCCCGACATGCAAGTGAAGTTATGGTATTTAATCAAGTTGACATTTTAATCAGGCATACAGGATATTTCAAGGATCAAGACCAGCATTTTATCATCAGTCGTCAATCAATCAACAATGTAACAATCATCAAATCTAAATCAATGCAAACATTTCAATCATATTAGCTTCAATTTTGTATCAGGTCAATCGTTTTAGTTTTTTCATTCATTTTCGTTTTTTGCTGAGGTTTATTTTTACAGATCGAGTTATGGTTGAAGTTGATTGGTTGAGGGGTTTGTGGGGTTGGCCAATGGGATGGCTTGGTGTAAGTGGCAGGTGGAAGGGGCTGCTTCCCTGTTCTCTGCATCCCCAGCAATGACAGCAAATGAGCGCCACCTGCTCATTTAACCCAATGTGACCGAGTGTGATATTATTTAATTTGTCACAAATACCATTATATCATCTGAGATGTTTCTATCACTTAAATCCGGAAATAAATCAATCAATCACTCAGTTGATCCGTCTCCCCGCATCCCCCAGTCACCTCCTAAAGAAAACACATTAACAAATCAACAAAAACAACCATTGAGTTATTATTTCCTTTTATGTTCCGCTTAAAAAGCTTCCCTCTGCTAAAACTGAAACAAAAATCAGATGAAACAATCATCTTTTCGATACCAAATTATTCACGTGGATTTGATCCTACATATCCAACTTAAATACTAATGCACTTAGTAAGCATTTGTTGCTCCATAGAAGGGAATAATGAGTCAAGTTAATATAACTAAAGCTGGTCAGCATTGAAAACAAGCCCGAGTACTCGAGCGTATATGCTATGGACAGTATAAACACAGCCTCAATAAAAAAAATCTTTTTTAAAACAAACAAACAACTCGCTACTGCTGAAGCCTATGCTTTCCTCATATTTTACATGCATGTCACAATTAAGTTAGCATTTTCACTTCAAATATCTAATAAATTGTCCATTAAAAAGTTAGTTAGAAATAAGGTAATGTTTGTTTGTTGTTTTACGCTGTAGCAAAATCCAATGTCATAACAGGACGGGTACCAACTTGTGACAATGTACACTCATAACGACTTTATAGTGCTGGCTCACTGGGAGACGAGGCCGCCGGCACCATGACCCAATATCCCACACATACACATCATCCTGATACTGAGCTAACAAGTCCTTTTCATATCTCATTAATGTCGAGCGCTACGCTAGGTAGCGAAGAGTTTCAATTAAGTCATTGGTTTGACTCGACTGCGATTCGAACTCACTACCTTCCGCAGGGGAAGACTGCACTCTACGGACTCGGCCACCGGGTTTGGTAATACAATAATGTAGATCAACTTACTATATTTATCTTTTAAGAAAGTATAGACATTCAAAACTATGCTACTGTAAGTCAAACTAATTTGGATTCTTTCACAACGGCTTAATATAAGTTGTGACTTGAAATTTGATTCTACATATCTAATTTAGATACTTATTAAACATTTGTCACCACATAAAAGGGAATACTGAGGCAATTGATTAAAACCTGTTACTGCAGAAGCCTATGGGATTAGAGTTTTGACAAACTTGCCAAAATTAATTGTGCATGGTTCCACTTCAAATATCTCAAAAGTTAGCCACTTCAAATAAAAGTTACTTCAAACTAAAGTAAGGTACATTATAACAATCAACCTAATGTATATATCTCAGACAATTTCAGAAACTCAAAGCCATCGGACTATGCAACTTTAATGTCTGGGCGAGGCAGTCATTGACTTATAGTAATTTTGGTTGATGCGTCTGATGCCAGTAACTAACACAGAGGTCTCGTCCTCTGGGTGCAATTAGTCGATTCATGGCATCGCCTTACTTCACTTTTAAAATAATTATGCTTCCATGGGATTTTGCAATCTTGATCACGATTTTCAGTGAACTGCATCTAGTCTGGAATGTGCTTTTAATAACCTGACACCAGTATGTAACAGACCGGTGATGTACAACAGTAATAACAATAATACAAAATGTGAGAACCATTGTTCTTTATATTTCCATATCTTAAATCATAGATGTTTGCCAGAATGTAGAACCTCAAGAGGAAGATACCCATACTATATTATATAGCACAATGAAAGAGTTAGGACTGCCTTAGTGGGGATACCCTTCCTCCCCAATATCGCCCAAACCAGTTTAATTCTAAGAGAATAGTAGGAATAGTAATATAGAAGAATATATTTAACAATATGTGTATGGAATATTATGCGATAGATATTAGAAGGACAGTGACATGACCCAACAACTTCAACTATTCACAAGTATTATGAAGCATGTTGGCGAGGCTAACATGTGTAATTTGCGAACGAGGCTATAGATCTCGCTGCTTCCTTCACTTTACGTTTCACACTGCCACTCTACCTGGGTGCCTCTGCCTGTCCACTTTGCTTCCCCACCCTCTCACCCTCGTCCTGGGGGGTGGGGGGGGTGGGGGGGTGAGCGCTGATCTCTCCTGTCTTCCAGCTTCCTGAAACTTTGCCCATGTCGGCACTTGATGATCTTGCTTGCCCTTGTCGGCACCTGAACTGACGGGTCCTAGCCACCCACTTGACAGCCTGCCTCAGGCTCCGCTATGATTTCATTCTGATTAAACCTTTCAAAGTTACCTTCTGTCATCTGTTTTCTGTGTCGAGTGAAGCAAATTATCAAATATGACTAGTCATATTTTGTCAGTTATAAAGAACCTATCCTACCCGATCTAGGGGGTAGGCCATTTCACAGACCTATAATGCAAACCTTATTATCAATTAAATTAAATTAAATTAGAGGGTATTTGTGTGTATTCATTATAATCTAAGTACATTCATGTTCTTCCCAGTTTGACGTCACAAAACGATTGCAACTAGCCATGGGGTGCTTCGTGATTACTGGTGTTTGGGAGATTAATTATAAGCTCCTGGGTTCGATCTGAAATAAACCATTCTAAGTTGGATCTTTCATTAAGACACGTGGAATATTCCCGTATTGAATACATGATTAAATCACGTGACCAGATCTTTAAGTGGCAGTGAATACTTTCTATTTATAATTAAAATGAATGACGATTAATGATGAACGTAGATGGCAGATAAAGTAGTCTTCCTTTTAATTTGTCAACTAGATAACAGGCTTTTAGTCTGGCTGACAATGCTATGTGGGATAGGTTTTTTTTCTAGCTGTCGCATTCAATGTCAGGAGTATTGTGGTTGTACAGTGTGTTTTAAGCTGATTGCTGGGATCGGATGAATAGTGTTGAGAGTAGTTGTGGGGGTGGGTGGGTGGGGGTGGAAGTGGATGGGTGGTAGATGGCTCACTGGGGTTGTGGAGGGTTGTGTGGGTGGGGGTCTGTAGGAGTTTAAGTGGAGTGCTGTTGGATTGGTTGTAATGGAGGGGGTGGAGATATGATGGGTGGATGGGGGTGGGAGGGTAGGGGCCACGGGCATAGGGGTGACTATATGTTCAGCACCTACACTCCCACCACACACACACCACACCTACACCACCGCCACACATTGACACCCTCACCACACAAACCTCAACACCTCAACCACACACACCTACACCTCAATCACACACATTTACACACCCAGCATACCCCCAGCACACACACCCATTACAGACCTACACCACCACCACACACATACCTACACCCCCACCACACCCGTAAACCGCCAGCACACACACCTCACCTAGATAACCGAAACACATCTACACCCTCAGCTCACACAACTACACCTCAACCACACACATCTACACCCCCATGACTCACGTACACCCCCAGCAAACACACCCATCACACACCCATCACAAACCTACACCCGCCGTGAATATGGCCTATGCTGCCGACACGGTGTAAATAAACCACCAATCAATCAATCAGACCTACACCACCAACACACGCATACCTACACCTCCACCTAAACCCCCACCACATCCCTAAACCCCCACCACACCCCCACCACATACCTAAACCCCCACCACACACCTACCAAGGGACAGCAGGGTTTCTTCTGACACTCCAATGCTATCAACATGATCAAACCCACCGCCTGGTGCATTGGCTGTTCTCTTGATAACACAGTACAGGCTGAGTGAGCCGTCTTAGTGTTACAGGGGCTTTACTGTCTGCTACGCAAACAGAACAATTCTGCACACAGAACAAACCTGTTCTGACATCGCATATCTGATGTTAGACGTTGCTAAGACGTAACACGCCAATAAAAAGACATATATATGTGTTCACTTGGAACGGTGTTTTGTCATTGCACCTTTATAGGGAGGGTCACTGACGCTTTCACAGTGTGCATATATGTGCTAGATAATTTATTATGTAGATATAAATAACGACATCACCAAAATGTTGCAATATTTAGTAATATCCATTCCCGATGCAAAACTAACACCTATCACGCACTGTTGACTCTACACAGTCCTCAGTTCCACATGGCTGACTTCGCCCTTGTGTCCGTCACTCTCACTCAGTTCAAAACTGGGTGTGTTGGCGAAGGGCGATCCACTGGGTTGGTGAAAGATTCTGGGTCTAGTGGCGCAGACTCAGCTTGGGGTAGAGAGGTAAGATTGGAGCAGCGGTTGGTTGTTGGTGTTTTACGTCCTGGCAACATGTAAGGTCATATCTAGACGGGTAACAAGTTGTAACAGTGTGCTCTCATGGTGACTCCATAGTGCTGTCTCAATAGGAAATCAGGCCGCTGCCACCATGACACGATATCCCACCCAGTCACATTATTCTAACCAGCCCTATCCTATTAATGCTGAGCGCCAAGCTAGAAAACGACAATTATCAATTGTGTAAGTCATTGATTTGACTCGACTGGGAACTGAACTCCCGACCTTCTGTATGCGGGGCCCGCACTCTACCGATTCGGCCACCGCGCCCGGTGGAGCGGCGGTAATTGTATTGGTATAGTGTTCTAAGCTGTTGAGACGGCAGTCCGGCAATGCTTTCGGCTGATGACTTTTCTCCCAGGTTTATTTACCTATTTCTTTTCGGACAATCCAATTCTTTGGACCTGCTGTTGATATAGGCGCACTTGGTGAAAATTTGGATTTCGCGAAAACGTGGGTGCATTATGAATGTAATATACAATGTGTGTGGACACTAGATTATTGTTTTTTATGTATATACAGTTTAACTCGGTTAAACCAAGCTTGATTGACCCAAACGATCGGTTAATCCAAACATATTTCGGTTTAACCGTCTCAGAAGTGGCCTGGGGTCCGACAATCTTGTTTGGATTAACCGATAGATTGGATTAACCTACTTTGGTTTAACCAAATTTTTTATATGATAAATGGTAGTATTTTTCTGGGCAGCCGAACAAAAGTTTGGATTAACCGATCGTTTCGTTTAACCGGGCTTGGTTTAAAGGGGTTGTACTGTGTACAGTATATGTTCCCCTTCCATTTATACTCGTATAATGCGTTCTACCTCATATAAATACACATATATATATAGGCATTAGTTGCAAATAGTGCCGTGCAACTTTGCTATTTTGGGAAAAATTCAGTACATATAAAGCATCCAATAAATGCCATGCTGCAATACTAAATTAGCTTAGTTTTTAAAAAAAGCAATGAGATCACAACGATGGGAGCTATATACCCAACGTACAACACACAACCTGCAACCATAATAATGTTGTAGCTGCCAGCGTATGGCTCTGCCGCAGTTTCGAGCAGGTCCAAGCAGCTCGCAGCACCTCAATCATCGCTGAACAGCTCGAAGCAGCCTGGAACATCTCGGACCAATTCCATAGGACCCCAAGCAGCTCCGGGAGGTTCGAATCAGACTGGACCATGTCGGAACATCTCAGATCATCTTGGGATAGCTGGGAACAACTCCGGACAGCTCGAGGAGCAGATACGAGCACTTCTGAACAGTTCCAACGCAGCTCCGAGCTGCTCACATTATCGTGACATGCTTGCACTGTTTAGTTTGTTTGTTGGTGTGTTACGTCCTAGCAACATCGAAGGGCATAGCAGGACGGGGCACTGGCTAGTACCTGTCTCAGAGAGAACATGGACTTAAAGCAGGCAGCCTTTCGCGGGGCGTTACGAGCCCCCCCCACCCCCACCCCTGTTCATTCCCCGATTCGACGTGGGGTGCGGCTGACCAGGTTTGAGTAGATCTGAAAAGCGATGAGTAGATCTGAGCAGCTCTGAGCAGCTCTAAGCAGCTCTGAGTAGCTCTGAACAGATTAGATCTGAGAAGCTCTGGCCGGCTCGCCGCACCTCTGAGCAGCTCACTACGGGTGACCTCCCGGGCGCAGAGGCTTCAGCGCGGGGCGGCTATCAGGGGGAGGCCACGATGCGCCTCGGAGAGGAAGTTGTATGATGACAGATGGCCAGTTAGCCATTTCTGACAAGGCCCTTAGTTTGGGTACCTCAGTGCCAAAGTAACTCAGTGGACGTTTTTGTTGTTGTATTTCTTGTGTTACAGCATTCATACAACAATGCCTAATTGCCCTGTTCATCTTGGACGCAATCGGAGTTGCGTGTGTGTATGGTAAGCGGATGTTTTTTCCTTGAAGCCATTTGGAATAATGCAATTTGATAAACTTAGGCATTCACAATGCGTTTTTGTGATTTCATCACAGTATGAGTGTCCGTATTATCTTCCTCTGCAGCCTTCTGAGGAGATCATGATGGCAATATGCAGTCATTGCATAGTTATGCTTGCTGCATTTAGATTAGTTTTGTTAAATTCTTTAATTAAATATGGGATATTTCAACTACAGACAATTTATCTTCCTGCCCCACCGCTACTCTAACCTTGTGTTTGGGGGGGGGGGGGGGGGGGGGGGGGGTCAGGCAAGATAGCAACACATGTTCATTCCTGAGTCAATGGTTTGAGTCAACTAGGATTCAAACCTACCTCCTGCCGTATGAGAAGGAAATGCCCAACTCGATCGGCCATGCCAATCTATATACATTTATTTAGTGTGAGGTACTTGAGATCTGTGGTTATTTTCAAGCTAATACAAAAAATGCACGTTGGTAGACATAGGTGTGGGTGGATATTTTTATTATTAGTATACATTGGACATTCTTATTGCTGGTGGACATTAGACATCGGTAAACAGTGGCCATATGTAGTGTGGGTAGACATTCTTATTATTAGTATATATTATGTATTGTTATTGCAGGTGGACATTACAAATTGTTAGTGGTGTTATACAGTGGACATTGTGTGTAGACATTCTTATTATTAGTATACATTGGACATTCTTATTGCTATTGGTCATTTTACTTTGTTATTGTTATTATACCGTGGATATAGTGTGGGTGGACTTTTTATATTAAACATATACATTGGATATTGTTATTGCTCTTGCACATTTTACATTGTTATTATTGTTATACAGTGGACATAGTGAGGGTGGACATTGTTATTATTGGTATATATTTGACATTGTTATTGCTAATATTGTAGGAATTCACGCCCTGCTGTGTTTATTCACCAGATTTGTCGGCCAGTTACTGTCAGGTCAGGGGTCACCCCGCATGAGCTGCTCACCCTGCCTCATTTGCATTAACACTGACATATTATTGAGAGGAATATAAACAGGTTAACAACAACAAACTTAGTAGGGGTATACCCACTTCTAGAGTTGACCTTCATTGCGAGTTTCCGTTGATTGTGCTTTCTCGAAGGCATCTATTGAAATGTATTATTCAGAAGACCCTGCAGACCCATATTTCATTTGTCCAGTTGACTGATGTTGAAGCTTCAGAGTCCGATGAAACCATAATCTTTTAAAAGCCAAAGCAATTATCTAGATTTGATTCTAGATATCTAACTTAGATACTGGTGCACTTGACTTATTAAGCATTTTGTTTAACAAGAAAAGGGAATACTGATTCGATTGAATAGAACATATTGCTGAAGAATTATGTGATGCCAGAGTTTTGATGTACCTGCTAACATTAATGTTGCATGCTTGCCCTTCAAATATATGATGTTAGCCATTTAAGACAACATTCACTTCAAACTAAAGTAGGATAGATTATAGCAACCGCTGTAATAACATATATTACAATGACAGACACTCAAAGCTATTGGACTATGCAACTTTAATATTACTTGAAACAGTGTTATTGCTAATATTAGTTTTGTTATATTAGCTGAAGAACTCTGGCATCACATAATTTATTATATAGGGGTATACCCACTTCTGAGATTGCACGAATCAACACATTTTGGAACCGGCGAAAATATGTTTCTTGAAACGGGTATGGACGGATCACACAATCTGGACGATATTACATGTCCCTACACCCGCGGCATCCCACCCCGCACTCTCCAAGGAGAGCCATACTCACATACATAACCCCTGGAAATCCAATCTCCGCAAACAATGCACATCCACTCCATGGTTGTCCACGCATGCCCTAACGATTTCACGATCACAGTTTTGCTGTCGTAAATATTTATTCTTCTGAATAACGTATGTAACTTAGATAATAATTGTGTGTGTGCGCTATTTCTATTAAACAGTTCTATTTAATTAATATTAAAATCATAATGGATATTACTTTAACAAAATTGTGATTGCGACTTGCGAAGGTCTAATGCCAAGGACATACCTACCATATACGATTCGCGTACAAAAACTCGTGACTCGACCCAACCCGCTTAAAACTGAAAACGGGCTGACTCATTTTTCGAATTGCGAATCGCAATCGTAATTGGCCCGTTTTAGCCCTAAAACTGAGTTTTTAGTCGTGAATCGCAATCGCTAGGTGGGCGCGGGGAGCGCCCACCTAGCGATTTTTGTGCGTGAAATGGGCAGTTTTATATCGTAAACGGTAGGTGGGTGCGGATAAACGGTAGGTGTGTACCTGGCATTAGTGTCAAAGCTTTGGTTGTCCTAACATCATTAATCGCAGATAATTCCAATGAACAATCATAGCACAATAATTGACTATTGACATCATTGTTGCATTTTATTGGTCATATCATAGTTGTCTATGCTGGAACACCACCCCCTCCCTCCCCTTCCAACCCGTCACGTGATGTACACATTGAGATTGTCGCTTCCTAGCCAGGCCCTCGGCATTATTAGGATACGGCAAATACTGGTTGGCTCAGTGTCAGGATAATTTGACTGAGTGTGGTATCAGGTCATGGTGATGGTGGCCTGGTATTCCACCTGAGAAGCACTATGAAGTCGCCATGAATGCGCACTGACACAAGTCGGTACCCGTCCTGATATGACCTTAGCTTTTGCCAGGACGTACAACTCCAACACCCCCCCCCTTACCTACACACATATTGGCAAAGGTTTAGTGGGAAATCTACTCCTCATACCCACCTGTTTGCGACATGCTACTTGACGTTCACTTCGTGACGCGCGTCCGTCCTCGGCAGCTCACAAGTCCACAATGCAACGCGAAACACATCCGGGGCACCAGCTAGAGTAGATCCACTTAGTGCGGGGCTATATATAGCCCCGAGGGAGAGGCCCCGCGGTTATTTATAGATATCGATCACGGCGTGCGTATATTGGCGCCCTCTGGCGCCGCGGGTGGCTGTCAATAAAGGAGGGAGAGGGGGTGGGGGGGGGGGGGGTTCTGACCGAGACCGAGCTAGAGATATTAGCAATGGCAGGAGGCGACGCCTCTGGGGGGGGTTGCAGCGTGGCTATAGTGGCAATGTGTTGGTTGCTCACTGTACTGCAAAGACCTTCACCATGCCTTGGTATATTAAACTATTACAAGGTGCAGAATGCTAGGCACCCATCATGCCCTCCTCATCAAACACTACAGCGCCCCCTCCTCTACTGTGTTGAGACGGGATGGCCGAATGAGTTGAGCGTCCGTTTTGGAAGATCGTGGGATTTGAACCCATCGGTTCGAACCCTTGTTGAGTCAAATCAATTACTTAACAATTGATACTTGTTGCTTCCTAGCCGGATGCTCGGTATTATTAGGATAGAGCAAGGACTGGTTGGTTCAGTGTCAGGATAATGTGACTGAGTGGGATATCAGGTCATGGTGCTGGCATCCTGGTCTCCCAGTGGGGAATCACTATTAAGTCACCATGAGTGTTCACTGTCACAAGTCAGTACCCATTCTGATATGAACTGAGATGTTGCCAGGGCGTTAAACTCCAACAACCAACCAATGTACGCCATTGCATTTCCGGATAAGCCAACGCTGAAAGGGTCCTGCTGCAGGTTTGGGTAGGAAATCTGCCGAGCAGATTCGTTGGTAGTCAAGCGCTGCAGTGGCCATTCATTGGAAGATTACAGATGCAGGACCTGCAATACCGAACCAGCCGGGATGCCCGAATGAGTTAGAGTGTCCGGCTCTCGTGTTGGTAGATCGTGGGGTCGTGGGTTCGAATCCTGGTCGAGTCAAACCAAATACTTAAAAATTGATATTTGTCACTTCCTAGGGATGGCACTTGGCATTATTAGGATAAGACAATGACTGGTTGGCTCAGTATCAGGATAATATGACTGAGTGGGACATCAGGTCATGGTTCTGGCTAGATAAAAGATTCACCCGGTAATTGTAGTACACGGACAATGTAGTGTAAATACAGGCGAAAATAGGTTTAGTATGGAACATGAACTAGAAACTGTGGCTCCAGTATCAAATGGCTACTCATATAGGCACAGAGTTGGTGAAATGGGAGAGACTGCAAAAAGACAAGATGGCGGCCAGAGAATGCTGTCGATTTCACTTTTAAATTGCATTAAAGTATATGTTTTATTATATTTTCCAACTCAAAACTAGCGGGTAAACATGAAGACATATACAAAGAATAAATGTTGCTTCTTAGATTGTGAAATTAGGCTCTCATCAAGACTCAGTTCATTAGCCCGATTTTTCGACCGTTTTTATATAAGGCTGATCTTCACCTGTGTCCTACAAGTACCGGGTGAATCTTTTATCTAGGTGCTGGCGGCCTGGTCTCCCAGTGGGGAATCACTATAAAATCGCCATGAGTGTGCACACTCACAAGTCGGTACCCGTACTGATATTACCTTAGATGTTGCTAGGACGTAAAACAACAAACAAACTATCTACAATACCTATCTACCCATATTTGATTAGTTTAGTGCACTAAATCCCCCGACTTACTTTGGGTTATCACTTGTAATCGTTCTGACAAACATCTTCCTCAACATGTTTCTTTTGTTCTTGTCAATTTCAGGTGAGCTTAAACTACTTCGATTATTAATATTCTATGCGTGTCAACTGGCTGCGCGTAAGTATAATGCTAGGGCAGTGCGCGTTCACCCATATCAGCTTAATCCGAGTACACATATTATTTGTGTTTCTGTTTATTAATTTCCAGAGTTAAGAACCTTGTCACTGCTACAAGCGTGTGGACTTTACAACCGTTAAATACTTCATCGCTTAAAGTTGTACAGTCCAATGAAAACCTCAAATTTTCAAAACCGAAACAATTATCTAGATTTAATTTGACATATCTAACTTAGATACTGGTGTACTTATTAAACATGTGTCACCACGTAGAAGGAAATACTGATGCAATGAAATAGAACCTGTTACTGCAGAAGCATATGGTGTCAGAGTTTTGGCAGGTTTGTCAAAATTAATTTGGCATCATTGCACTTCAAATATCTCAAAAGTTAGTAATTTAAAATAAAAGTTATTTCACTTTAAAGTAAGGTAGATTATAAGGATCAACTTAATATAGTTATCTAAAACAATTACAGAAACTTAGAAACCATCGGACTATGCAACTTTTATTTTGCACGTCCACTGGTTTTTATTATTATAATAAAGTATATTATATTTTACATGACTTAATTTTGAAGGGATTTCTATTTTACCCTTGGAAATATTTTAAGTAAAAATATGCGTTATCTATATTTTATACATTTCAAGGAAATTTGATTTTAACATTGGAGATATTTGAAATACAAGCATGCAGTAGATCTTTACAATCTATATCGCTTACATTTCAAGTGAATTTTATTTTAACTTTAACAGACATTTGAAGTAAAAACATGCAATAGATTATAAATCTATATTCTTTAAATTTAAAGTAAATGTTATTATAACTTTAGGTATTGAACTAAAAGCATGCATTATATCATCATCCATATTGCTTGAAATTCAAATAAATTTAATTTTAACTTTGGATATATTTGAATTAAAATATGCGTTATATCATTATTATCTATATCACTTAAATTTCAAGTAAATGTTAATGTTAAGTTATTGCAAATACAAAT
The DNA here is from genome assembly GCA_030323885.1 of Branchipolynoe longqiensis. Taxonomy (NCBI): domain Eukaryota; kingdom Metazoa; phylum Annelida; class Polychaeta; order Phyllodocida; family Polynoidae; genus Branchipolynoe; species Branchipolynoe longqiensis. The sequence continues at coordinate 27,788,467 of CM059197.1, forward strand.
AAACATGACAAATTATATTTTCACTTGGATCTCACAATGCTGGATATCATTCACGTCAACCGTGAAGAGTTCGATTAAAATTGACATAGTGTTCTGTCTATTAGGCTAGAAATGATTAATAAGTGCACTTATATTTAAGGTGGATATGGAGGACCAAATTTAGGCAGTGGTTATGCTTAGAAAATGTGATGGTTTAATTGGACTGTGCCTCTTTAAACTGAGTCTTAATGCGATATGGCTTAGTTACATAATGTGTAACGGGACAGTTTGCTCATACCATTAAAGAGATTACGTCGAGTAGGGCTTAGCATCGGTCCACAATTGTTGCCACTTAGTACATCGATTTTATGAAGAATAACGCTCAATAATTCCCCTTCAGCTAATCGCACCAGATCGGAAACACAGCTGGGCATAAAGTTGAAATTAAGACAGCGCTCATAAAATTAAATCAGTTGGCGGAATATTTCAATTAATTAATTATTATGTAGTGAGAACTGATTCATTGTTGATCAATGGATTACTTATTTTGTGTTGGATATGATTCGTTGAAAACCAGGTGTTTTTCTGGGATTAAATATATATATTTTTAGCATAGTTTCTGTCCGTGCATTAACAATTAATTATTGATACGTATATTTGTATAATCAGGCCTGTATATAATTAGTTAAAATATTGTAAGGCCGTAAGCCAGGGATATGGTTCTGATGCTAGGTTTTATTCACTGAATAAATTCACTGACAAATGGTTTGTTTAAATGACATCATCGAAACAGATATGTGCAGAAATAAGTAGGTTACACTGCGTAATGACATTTACATATTGGAAATCGTTGGTTAATATATAATCAAATAAAAACCACAGATATAACATTTACGTAGTAGTCGAGCTATTTATGTGGCTATATTTAGGAGGGATATCAATAAAATGGATATCTACCTAAACCTTCATAAGCCATGGTCAGGTCAAATCAATGGCTCACAACATTGATACTTGTTGCAACCTGGCTTGGCTTTCGGCTTTAATAGGAATGATTAAGTACTGGTTAACCAGACGGGATGGCCGAATGAGTTAGAACATCAGTCTCCCGTGTTGGTAGATCATGGGATCATGGGTTCGAATCCTGGTCGAGTCAAAGAAATGACTTAAAAATTGATACTTGTCGCTTCCTAGCCAGACGCTTGGCATTATTAGGATAGGGCAAGGAGCAGTGGGATGAGCAAGACCAGTCGTCTGCAACTGAAATTCCCCCTGCGTAAACAACTAATGTACAAAAAAAACAAAAAAAACATAGCCTGTTCTCCCAGTGGGTCAGCACTATAAAGGTACCATGAGTGCTGACAACCACAAGTCGATGGCCATCCTGATGTGACCTTAGATGTTACTTGGATATGAACCCCAACAACCAGACATAAGCCAAAATAGAAATAGCAAAAAGAAGACAAAGACAATTAATATTACCTTAATATAACTGGTTACCCACTTCTTAAAACAGTTTGATCTTTGTTTAAAAAACTAAATTTAAAACCCGCCTGCACTAAGATCACGTGATCTGCAGGCGACTCATGCAGCAGGGCAGGCCTGGGCATGCGCACGCCGGCATCGCTGGTTGATGCTGTACACATTGTTTACTGTGAAATCAATTAGGCAGTTCTCTCTTTAGTTTACCCGCTAATCACTGAGAAGTGCACGCAGATCTCTCTGGGTTACAGAGTTGGCACCGCATTTGATGAATGGCTGTTGCGCATAATGAATAATAACTGCAATGAAATACTGGCGCGGGGAGGAGCATGCGCTAAGGAGTATCCACTAGGGACTCCTCAAAATGGGTTTAATTTGCGTAGATGGATCGGTTGTTGGATTTGATGTCCTGGCAACATCTAAGGTCATATCAGGACATGCACCGACTTGCGACAGTGATTTTATAGTGCTGCCCCACTGGGAGACCACACTGTCAGAACCATGACATGATATCCCACTCAGTCACATTATCCTGGCACTGAGCCAACTAGTCCTTGTCCTATCCTAATAGTAATGATGCCGAGTGCCTGGCTAGGAAGCGACAAGTGTCAATTTTTAATTTATTGGTTTGAGTCGACCAGGGTTTGAACCTGTTGGTTCGAATCCCGCGATCTACCAAAACGGGAGATGGACGCTCAACTTATTCGGTCATCCCGTCTAGATAGATGGATTGGAAAACCAGAGATAGATCGTTTATGATGTTTGTTGGTGTTTTACGTCCTAGTAACATCTAAGGTAATATCATGAAGGTATTTTATGATGCCACAGCCTTAGACATACTAATTCTCTGTAGACGCATATATTATATATTTTTTTGTCCATTAGTTGTTTAAGCAGGGGAAATTTCAGTCATAGATGACTGGTCTTCCTCATTCCACTGCTGGTCGATAGAAAGTCTGAGCCTACACCTTTAACCTCCCACACCACATAGACATGGTATGAGAGCAACCGGCCTTTGATGACGCTGTAAGTTATACACAGCGGTGCAAATCCAAATTGACAGAGCTGGGGGCACGGGGAATCAAACCGCCAACCCTCAGATTAGGAGTCTGACCTAGAAACAAATCAGACACTCTACCCACTCCACCACAGAGAACACCACATTCTTAGATCACCATATTCTTATGTATATATTATATGTATGTATACATACAGACATCAATTGTTTCATTGATATGCTTGGTGTTGGAGTAGTGCAACATATTTTTTTAAGGCGATGGTTCAAACAGAATAATTATGTAGTCTGGCATGTAGGCCTGGATTATATATATGGGTCACTCTCCTGAAAACTGGCCAGAAGTGCCACATGGAGAGTTACAATTTAATATTAGAATTTTTAACATTCTTTATTGCAAATGAAAGCTGGAAATCTCCCCTTTACATTTATGTAAAATATAAATTTGATGAGATAACAAATAAAGGTATCATCCATGATTAAGCCATGTCTTATAGCAGAATAACATGTGTTGCTCAGATGTAACACATATTTAGGACACCACACAGTCCGCTTAGTAAAGATCTAAGCAGAATTCAATAATGTCATACTTAGAAGCATATTGATCATGGCATATTAATCATGGCATAATATATTGATAAACAAAGGTTATTCCCAGTCATACTTTATTCACTGAATAATTAGTGTACAATATTTGTGTGGCATCCAGACACCACTGGTTACATCTGTGATGGAAATTTGTAATGTTATTTCTGAATACATCAACTAATTTTTTTTAAATTTAAGCATGCATACATGTTAATAAATACATCCTTTTTGATTTGGGAACTATCAAACAAAACAGTTCCCAAATCAAAGAGGAAGTATTTATTAACATGTATGCATGCTTAAATTTAAAAAAAAAAAAATGTAATGTCTTCAGAAATAACATTACAAATTTCCGTCACACGTGTAACCGTGGTGTCTGGATGCCACACAAATATTGTACACTAATTATTCAGTGAATAAAGCATGGCTGGGAATTACATTTTTTTTATCAATATAAGCACTAGATATTTCTGTATATTATGCCATGATTAATATGCTTCTAAGTATGATATTATTTAATTCTGATTAGATATTTATTAAGCAGACTGTGTGGTGTCCTAAACATGTGTTACACGTGTGACACACATGTTATACTGCCATAAGAGATATCTTATTCATGGACTACACCTTTATTTTTTATCTCATCAATTGATATTTTACATAGATGTAAAGGGGAGATTTCTAGCTTTCATTTGCAACCAAAAAATGTAAAAAAATCAAATATTAAATTTTAACTCTCCATGTGACACTTCTGGCCAGTTTTCAGGAGAGTGACCCACATCTATTAAGCAAATATCAATTATTAGCAGGCAATGGTGGTTGAAGCCTTAGAGGGAGGGGGCGGGGGGAGGGGCACTCCAGAGCTTATTACACGCGATAACACATTAACAGGTGTATCACTATCCATATATATATATATTCAAATATAAATTATTAGCACGTAACGGTGAGGGCAACGGTAGGTGAAGCTTTATTTGACTGTTTATCTACATTTACAAATATAAATTATTTCCGGGCGATGGTGGGTGAACCTTTAGTTCAATCCGCCCTTCCTGTATACCTTATATATTTCAAAATCAATTATTGGCGGGAAACTGTGAGTGAACCCTCAGTTCAACCCGCCCTTCACGTAGTCGGGAAGGCGCGTGGAATGAGACTGCGCGATGTAGCCGTAACATGAGAGCTAGCCTCTCTTTGAACATTGGCTTCCTCTTCTTTGAAAAAAACCCAAAAACATTGGTGATTTGTCAAATAATTGATCGGGATTAGATCAAACAAAGCATAACTCGTGTGTCAAAAGGTTGCTGCCAGGTCTTGACGGATTGCTATTGTAGTCGGTCGGGTTGCGTGATGCATCATACTATTATTACTAGTGTTCGCTGTCGGCATTAGTGAGGGGTGAATATCTGCCCTGGGCTGTTGGGGGAATTGAGAAGCACCGTGACAGACGCACGCTATTGCACTGGCGGCCGCGTAGTATTTGACTGGGTGTGGAGGGTGGGGTGGGGGGGGGGGTGGTTGAACCACACTGCAACGCCTCACACTGCTGCACGTGCATTCAGCGAGCTGTATTATTTTTATTTTAATGTAGAAAACCTAGTCACACAATTAACCTGCATTCTAATGCCTGGTACACACCTCCCGTATACGATTCACATGCTAAAACTGACTGCATTTCACAACCCGACCTGTCCCGTTTCGTGATATAAAACTGGCCGATTCATTTTTCGAATGTCTTGCGATTCGAGTTTTAAGCCCTAAAACTGAGTTTTAAGTCGCGAATCGCAAGGCTCTGGTGTGCTAGGCAGTCGAACACCTAACGACTAAAACTCAAACTTAGTCATGAAACGGGCAGTTTTAGGTCGTATACGGGAGGTGTGTACCGGGCATAAGTCAGTCACAAATGTTGTATTACAGCTTAGTAAAATTACTCATTAGGACCTTCCTGTTTATATGTTCCATGAGATTTCAAAGTTTTTAAAGTTTCATAATCCAATAAGTTTCTAATTCAGGACACGACAGGGAACTACATAGTATGGGATGTTATTTAATCTAAGTTCACAAGATCATAAGTCAAGTTCAATCAAGGTAGTAAGTTTGATTCTCTGCGGGACTGTGCACTCAACCCTATTGAGGCAATTTTCTTATAGTAGGGTCGGGTGGGGTGGTGAGAACAGGCGGGTGGTGAAGTGAGAAAAGGCGGGTGGTGAAGTGCCGTCGTCATGGGCGGCGGGCTGGAAGTGACGTCAGAGATGGGTCACGGGTACAAGTGGCGGCTACCAGCACACGGGTGCGGTGTCATCACCTGGAGTTAAGCCAGGCCGCCTATATTTAATAGGGGGAACTAGGTGGTTTAACTGAAAAGTAGGCTGGGATCCCTATGCTTCCCCTCTCAGTCCCGAATTACCCATGTTTCCTAAGCAACATGACCAATGTCTTTTTTCTTTTTCTTTTGAGGAAATTATCTTTGTTTGACATGTGTAATCTACTTTGTTTTAGTTTGAAGTAACTTTTATTTTAAAGGGTACACTTTGGAGTTATTCACTATTACTATGCACAATGAAGTGCTGCCGCATGCGTTGTTTACTAATTTTCGAGAATGCCAAACTGCAACTAATGTTTAACAAATGCACCGTAATCTGAATTGCATATTTACAATCAAATCTAGCCGCTTATTCAAAATTGATGTTTTCATCGGGTTATGCAGCTTCGACTAAGTGTGTGTGTGTGTGGGGGGGGGGGGGGGGGTGATCTGCGACAGATAGAGCTGAGAGTTGTTGTTTTTTTAAATCGACGCTTCCATCGGATTATGCAGCTTTAAGAATATGGCTTTTTTTTGTGAAGGATAAGAAGTAGACAGGGACAACCATCGCACACTCGGTAGGTATTGGTTGGTTGGTGGAGTTTTATATTCTGACAACATCTAAGGTCATATCAGGACGGGTACTGACTTATGATTGTGCACACTCATGGTGATTTTATAGTGCTGTCTCACTGGTCAATCCGGCTGCTGGCACACGATATCCCACTCAGTCACATTATCCTGACACTCAGCTACCAGTCCTTGCCCTATCCTATTAATGACGAGTCCCTAGTTAGGAAACCACAAGTATTAATTTGATATGTCATTCGTTTGACTCGACCGGGAAACAAACTCCCCACCTTCTGCATGTGAGGCCCCCTATGAAATCCTGTGTTTGCGGGTCCCCGCATTCTATATATGCAGGCGTTTAAATGCTATTGATGGCCGTCCCGTTAGGCGGTACACATAGGTTATGGGTACTTTTATTATGTTCACTCATGTTATTAGCTGTACTGCTCATCCCGTTAGGCGGTACACATAAGTTATGGGTACTTTCATTATGTTCACTCATGTTATTAGATGTACTGCTCAACAAGGCTAGACTGCCCTAATATCCTGTATAAGGCTTAATATCCTGCATAATGCATACAATTTAAAGTTCACCCTTTTCATATCTGTATTAGAGAAATTACATGCTAGAGCTTACCCCATATTAGATAGGACTCACAACACAAAACGTGATCCGAGTTCAGCACCAGCAGAAGTGTAGATCAATAAGAGCTGATTGCTTAGTTTTATTCACTTATGTATTGTTTTCAGATACATACAACAGTGGATGTAAGAGACCTTCTCATTGGCTATTACACTCATGCACACCTGTCACTCCTCTCCCACATGATCTCTCCCTAACATAATTCACCATTGTCTGCTTTAAGGACTCATCCTTCTCCCACCCAGCTCTGGCCACCACCTGGTCATCATGGGATTACCTAACATGACAGATACAGTGTGGCTGGGCGAGATAAGGGGGGAGGGATTCTGCTTAAAGGGGCACTGCTTCCCTCCCCCGGAGTGAGCATTATAAAGGGAGTACTGTGTCTTATTTAGCCATCTCGATACTCAATATATACTTAATCGGAGAAGTTTACACCCTGCTCTACTGATTTGGCCACCGCACCCTGTATGAAGGATAGGAAGTAGCTAGTGGCAACCAACCCACAATCGGTAGTGGAAGCATGCGAGGGCGCAGCTTCAGTGATTCCTTAGGGGTTAGCCCGCTGCGAGGAGAAGCAACTACTAAAAATGTGAGCACCATAATAAGTGAGATTAGTGAATAGTTAATGTTGCATTGTCCAATCGTTTTTGACTTTGTCTTTTTTTTAAGACAAGGTAAACACATTAAATTGTTTGTTATATTCTACCTTACCAGACGGGATGGCTGAATGCGTTAGAGCGTCCGTCTCCTGTGTTGGTAGATCGTGGGGTCGTGGGTTCGAAACCCTGATCAAGTCAAACCAATAACTTACAAATTTATACTTGTTGCTTCCTAGCCTGGTGCTCGGCATTTTTAGGATAGGGCAAGGACTGGTTGGCTCAGTGTCAGGATAATGTGACAGAGTGGGATATCAGGTCATGCTGCTGGCAGCCTGGTCTTCCAGTGGGGTAGCACTATAAAATCGCCATGAGTACGCACTGTCACAAGTCGGTACCCATCCTGATATGACCATAGATGCTGCTAGGACGTAAAAACAACAACAAACAAACAAACAAAAAACAAATCGCTACTTCAAGTTTGAAGTACCTTTTATTTAGAATAGAATAGAATATTTATAGTGAAAACATCTAGATTGAATTTTAGCCAGGCATGTAGAAAAGCTGACATCATAGGATCCAGCAGTGACTGGTTATGTTAGATAGATTTGTATTTACTTCATTGCAGCCACAACTGTTTAAAGCTGCATAGTCCAATGAAAACATCACATTTTCAAAACCAAAGCAATTGTCTAGATTTGAATCGACATATCTATCTTAGATACTGGTACACTTATTAAAACATTTGTCACCACACAGAAGGGAATGCTGAGGCAATTAAATACAACCTGTTACTGCAGGAGTCTATGGTGTCGGGATGTAGACGTGCTTGCCAACATTAATTTTGCATGGTTGCATCCAAGGAAATAAGTTCTGTATTGCCTTTGCTCCATTCTTCCTACATATTATGTTCGGTGTGCATACCTCACGCATACCTTACGCATACCTCACGCATACCTCACACATACCTCACGCCTACCTCACGCATACCTCGCGCATACCTCACGCATACCGCACGCATACCTCACGCCTACCTCACGCCTACCTCACGCTTACCTCACGCCTACCTCACGCATACCTCACGCCTACCTCACGCATAGCTCACGCCTACCTCACGCCTACCTCACGCATACCTCACGCCTACATCACGCATACCTCACGCATACCGCACGCATACATCACGCCTACCTCACGCATACCTCACGCCTACATCACGCATACCTCACGCATACCGCACGCATACATCACGCATACCTCACGCATACCGCACGCATACATCACGCATACATCACGCATACATCACGCATGCATCACGCATACCTCACGCATACATCACGCATACCTCACGCACACCGCACGCATACATCACCCATACATCACGCATACCGCACGCATACATCACGCATACATCACGCATACATCACGCATACATCACACATACATCACGCATACATCACACATACATCACGCATACATCACGCATACCTCACTACCACCAGGTTAACAGCAAATGAGTTGAGCGTCCGTCTCCTGTTTGTGTAGATCGTGGGATTCGAATCCATGGGTTTGAATCCTGGTCGAGTCAAACTACTGACTTAAAAATTGATACTTGTCGCTTCCTAGCCAGGCACTCGGCATTATTAGGATAGGGAAAGGACTGGTTGGCTCAGTGTCAGGATATTGTGACTGAGTGTGGTATCAGGTCATGGTGCTGGTGACCTGGTCTCGCAGGGGGGCAGCACTATAAAGTCGACATGAGTGCACACTGTTAAAAGTCGGTACCCGTACTGATATGACATTAGATATTGACAGGAGGTAAAACTCCAACAAGCAACCAACGACCAGGTCCATGTTGAGGCTCGCTGTACAGTCATCATCTAATCAGACTCAGGCCATTAATAACTCACACACTTAATCAGAATAGCCACGTTTGTTTCGTGACCATTTGATTGCACAACATGAATGAATTGTGTTGTGGTTCCAGTGCTTTGTAAGCTAGTTTTTGTCCAACTGGCATTTATTTGTGGGCAAAATAGGGTCATTTGTGCGCGTAAAATGGTGAATAACGTGGCAGAAAATGGCAGGAAGTTGGTAGGAATAACCGACTCCTAAAGGGACACGGAGGTTAATGGAGGTGGCAACATTTAAGGTCATCAGGACGGGTCCCGACTTGTGACAATGGGCATTAATCGAGACGTTATACTTATAGCGCTGCCACACTGGGGGACCGGGATGCATGAATCGGACCGGATAACAGTGTATTTGGTAACATCAGTGGTCAAGTTTGCAGACCGGTTTCTTACTCCACAGGAAGTGATGGTATAGTGGACACCTGGATGAGTGAACTGAGGTTTAACAGCCTAGCAACATGTATAGTAATAACCGGATGAATACCGACCCATGGCAGTGTGCACTCATGGTGAGTTTATACTGCTGTCCCATGGGGAGACCATGCCACAGGAACCAAACAAAGTTTGTTTTATTTAACAACACCTATGCAGCACATTGATTTTATTCATCGGCTATTGGACGTCAAACGTATGGTCATTCTGACATATTTCATTGGAGGAAACCCGCTATTGCCACATAGGCTACTCTTTCCGATAAGCAGCAACGGATATGTTATATGCACTTTCCCACAGCACATACCACAGCCTTTGATGAACCAGTTAGGTCACAGAAACCATGCCCTGGTGTCAGTATTGTTTGGTGGGATAACGTGGTGTTGGGTGATGTCAGACGGAGATGGGTGCAATTGGGTGCCCTGACCTACTTTGGGATAAAAGGGAGGGGAGGGGGGGGGGGTGAGACGGCAGGGATCGGGGGAGAGGGGATCTGGGAGGGGAGTAGAGTTGTGTATCATAGTGAGTAGTTTCTTGTGATGTACTTTGCTTGAGGTGGTGTGGTGTGGCTTAATATGACATGACCTGCAGCGTGGTGTGATCTCGTGTTGTGCGGCGACAAAGGAACTGGTGTGGCCGTATATAGCCCTGTCACACTACGACGTAACTAGCAAACGTAAGCCTGATGTGATCACGTTTCATCGTTACGTTGACGTACGTTGGGTTACGTTATGATGACATCAGAATGATGTTAGACTGACGTCGAGCTACATCATGTTCCGTCATGTTATGTCGACGCGAGTCAAAGTTTTGAACCTGTTCAAAACTGTTGACGTAACTCGAACGTAAGGATTTACGTTCACCATACATCCTGTACACGTTCGGCGAACGTCAATGACGTTAAACGGACGTTAGTCAAATGCTGCTCACTACGTTCAACTACGTTCCACTACTTTGACCCACATTAAACGCGGTGGAAACATCCACATGGCATAATGGGAATGTCAGGAGAACGTCAGAAGAATGTCAGAAGAATGTATGTTCAATGTACGTTCAACATTTCACCACCATGGCATGATGTATGTAACATTGTGTAATGTAGTTCTGGCAATGGAATAACGTTCATAACGTTCCGTGAGCGTAATGATGTTGTCCTCTCTCGTTGAATGACGGTATCACTATGCTTTACCGACGTTACGCTCTCTTCAACTATGCTGCATCCACATTCAACTTGTGCTGAAATTTGCATACTACGCCGAGAAGTTCAACGTTCTTCACGTTCTCACTACGCTGATGTCGTTACGTCATAGTGTTACAGGGCCTTTACGTTGTTGCGTATGATGCGGTGAAGCGTGACATGTTGTCCTATTGCCTGCTGTGGTGTGGCTTAACATGGCCCACAGATGGTGTACTGGGATGTGGTGTGACTTGGTGTCACAGATCTTGGTGTGTTGTTGCCCTCTGTGGTGCACCCTAACATGGCCAACAGATGGCATAGCATGGTGTTGCATGACATGGTGTAGCATGTCATCGTGTCCTGTTGCCTGCTGTGGTGTGCCCTAACATGGCCCAAAGATGGCATAGAATGGTGTCGCCCTAACACTGTGTAGTATGTCATTGTGTCCTGTTGCCTGCTTTGGTGCACCCTAATATGGCCGACAGATGGCATAGAGTGGTGCCGCATGATGCGGTGTAGCATGTCATCATGTCCTATTACCTGCTTTGGTGCACGCTAACATGGCTCACACATGGCATAGTGTGGTGTCACATAACGCAGTATAGCATGTCTTGGTGTGATATTGCCTGCTCTGGTGTGCCCTACCATGCCCCACAGATGTGATAGCATGGTGTCGCATGACACAGTGGTATGCTGTTGTCTGCTGTGATGTGCCCTAACATGGCCCACATATGTCATAGAATGGTGTCGCATGACTTGGTGTGCTGTTTGCTGCTGTGTTGTGTCCTACGTCGCTCGTCATGCTCCAATAGATCTATAAATCACAGAACAGCTTTCTCCGAAATTACTTAATTAATGTTGCAATTAACAGATTAAAACGACACGGAGTGGTCTAATGACAGCTTGGGAAATCCAAGCAACCATCTGTGTGATAAATAGTAACTAATTGCCTTCTCAGGCTGTTTTGATGACTTTGAACTAGAGGAGGTGCACGTGAAATATGATTAATAATCCTACCATTATATTTCACCATGATGAGCGTTTCTGTCTCCCGTGCCTGGGTATGGCTCAGAAATTGTGTACCAGATATTTATTGTCCATGTTAGATTGAGCATGTTGGCAAGGCTAACATGGATAATTTGCGTACGAGGTCAGTTTTCCTCCTTTCCTGTTTCTTCTTCTCTACATTACCGCTCACTTGCTTCCTTGCCACCGACCTGTGCACCTCACCTTCTCCCACCCACCCACCCTCTAACATGGGGGGGGAGGTGAGCGCTGATGGGTCTACATGTCACCTGCTCTGATCTGCTCTCCACCTTCTCATCTACCTGCTCGCCTACCTGGTCCCTGTCAACCGCTTGATCATGCCATCTCAAACGAGAACTGGGTCACTGTCATCCGCTTGCATGGCCTACCTGTCGGTCTGATTCATTTTGAATAAATCTTTAAATATCTCTCCTTGTTCCTGTTACTCTCTCACCGAGTGAAGTGAATTGTTAGTGACATTGCCTCTTTGTTGGGGGTAGTAAATGAAAGAAGTATTGTTGACTATGTGTATTAAGTATGTTAGCAATACTACATTTATTTCATCTATCCCACAACATGTATCTAAATATGCTTATATGAATTTGTGCTAAAGTGAACATTTGCAGATCAAGATCATGCATCTACCCAAATGGGTTCTTCAACTTTTCTTTTGTAAGAGACCCAAATTGTTGCTTATCTGTAATTAATCAAATCTTGTTTGAATTTATTGTGCGTTATAAAATAACATTATTTGTGTATGTTAAAATGATATTATGGATGGATGTTACATCGTTACTTTTAACGGCTTTCTCAATTTATAAAAAAATCTAAATGTGAAAGAAGATTCAACTCTGACATATGTACAACATATACTACCTTGATATGAATATGGAGTCTGCTATTAACTGATATCACACTTAGAATGATCCTAATAATTGAACAATCCCAATTCAGAATAATGTTTTTTTAAACACCCCTTCGAAAAATATCAGACAAAAAAAACACATCGGTTGTTCCTTTAATATTAATAATATCACACTAAATTATGTTATTTCCTACAATAAATGCTGCAACACCACCACCGAATTAATCTGTTATTGCAGGTTTGAGTTATTCCCCTCGGCTAGGTGTGGTTGACACACCACCAGATTCACTATACTCGGGTTGACAGCTGCTGGAGTTGACAGCGCCCATGCTCAGGATGGAGCTGTCACAATCACCCGGTGCTCTGTTACCGCCGCCTGACACTTGGCACATACTGCTGTCAGACCACGTGTCAACCTGATCCCGACTGTTTCGCTGGGCACACATTACGCATGGGGCCAAATAGCAAAGGTCATCCGTATGAGTCCGGGTGGGAGGGGGGGGGGGCGAGCCGTCTTAGTATTATAGGGTCTTTGACTACACAATCCTTTCAATAATCACCTCGCCACGTGGCATATTATGTACAGTATAACTAGTTATGCACATATTATTTAGGCTGCAGGGCCTCACCTATGGCCACCGGCGGGGGGTGGGTGCTGTGTCGCCTGCGCTACCTCGGCTGCTGCTCTGTGAGCCGTTGCCATCTGCCCAGGGGGGTGTGGGCGCTGTCCCACCTTACTCCCACAGCTGCTGCTCCGGTGAGCCGCAGGCTATCCTTCAATCAGGAGGAAGAATTGCGGGGGAAGGTGTTTTCGGGCGGCGTAGCTCCCACTCGGTCTCCAGTCGGCTGGAATTTTGACTTTTGAGTTAATTCGATGTTATATCTTTTGATTTTGATTTTGAACTATTGATTTTGTATTGACTTTGAACTATTGATTAAACGGAGGGGCCTTTGGAGGTACCAGCCAGAGTATTGTCTCGTCCAACTATATAGATGTTTCCTTGTTCCTCCCCGGAAGAATATAAATAATATGGCATAATGCAGTCAGACTAAGCCATGTAGACTTACCATGATATAAAAGCATGCTTGGATTAGAGCATTGAATGTATTTCAATAGTGTGAATGATTGTTGCATCCTCAGCGCTGGCTGGTTCCCGGCTTCCGTTCCGCCTCATTCCGCTAAATCATTTCAGTAGTCCAATCCTCTATTGGGGTGTATTATTGGGGTAACCAGAAGACAGTTGAGAGTAGAGGATCTGCTTTGGTAGCCTGTCCAGTCCACCGGTGAGATATTATTGTGGGGTTGACATGCTAACTCATACTCTCAGCATTTATAATGTTCATATGTTATCCTTTTAACCTGACTCTGGTCTCTCCAACCAGACGACTTTCAACCTAAAGCCAGATTTTATCCATAGATCGCGTTTTGCGGTGACAATGGTAAAGGCAATAGAAAGTCATCAAGCGATTTCCAACCCATCCTATTATGACAGTGCAAGAAGTAATCTTCGGAGTAGCATCTGGCGATGCCACATGCGATGCTGAAAAATGGATTACAGAGCATTCCCACCAACAAAATGAATTGTGAACAAGTCAAATCAAATCAAATCAGTGAAATCATTTATGCTTATCAGTACCTAGCCTAACACTTAGTACTATGAGGATATAACAAGGAACATTGGATTGATGAACAGCAATTGTTTCTCTGACGTAAGTGGCAAGAACTAAAATTGTGGGTGACAGACAATCCACTGTGCAACTACTCTGCAGAACTAAGTGTTATGTAACATTTCCTTCAACGACCAGAACCCTAGTCAAGTCAAACCAATGACATTATAATTGAGGCTGGCACTCAGCATTGTGAGGACAGGGAAAGCTGTATTGCGAAAGACTATGTTTCCACGGTTGAAATTTCCACTGCATTTGGGTGTAATTGAAAACAGAACGAGACAGTAGTATAAAGTGGCAATTTAATTCTTTCTAATTAGCTTGTTACATTACTCTTGATGATGAAAATGACCTTAGATATTTCAAGGATTACAGGCACTTAACCCTATCGGTACATCATACTAGTTGGAGGCAAATCTTGTCGGAAGAAGTACGTCCTCTCGGTTTGAAAAGTCTGGTCGAAGTGAAGATATCCAGTGCCACGTCATCGGCTTTGACTGGAAATCCCTACAGGTGGCGGGTCAATCGGCGACCATTTCTAGTTCTAAACTCGAATATAGGTGTCGCCACAATCTGATATTAAAACTAACTGCATAATTAAGTTAACTGCGCAATAAGGAGTTCAAGAAGTATCATGTAGATGGCGCGTCGATCAGCGGCCAAGGTTACTAGTTCCAAGAATAGAATATAGTCGGCGCCACAGTACCTAATCTACTGAGATTCACAGTCTCGTTCATTCAATTACCCATGTTGCGAACATCATGGGCAATTTCTTTTTAACACATACACACACACAACCCTCTGCTCTTCTGC
The DNA here is from genome assembly GCA_030323885.1 of Branchipolynoe longqiensis. Lineage (NCBI taxonomy): Eukaryota > Metazoa > Annelida > Polychaeta > Phyllodocida > Polynoidae > Branchipolynoe > Branchipolynoe longqiensis. The sequence continues at coordinate 27,803,533 of CM059197.1, forward strand.
CAGCGGCAAGATGAGTGACAACCCATTGCGCATGCTCGGTTGCAAAAGTGTATTCTAATAAAGCTCCAGGTTCTCATTATAAAGAAATGAGCGCTCGGGTTTCTGTCTATGCGTATAAAGGGGATGTCACATTATGACGCATCGTGCCAATGTATGCTGACGTATGTGATTTTTGCCAGCTAGGTCGGGATATGTCATTATGCATTACGCATGCATTAGGCGCTTGTTGGTATATGTCAATGTACGTCAACGTTCGTCGAGATACTGTGTCACGCGTCAGGGGGTCGGCAAAGTTTTGTGCATGCACAAAACTTTCGACATACGACAACGTTCAACAACATCTGGATTTTATGTCAGGCATATGTCATTATACTTTCGGCATATGTCGATGTATGTTAGACGTATGTTAGACAAACAGTATTCACTATGTTGTACTATGTTGACCTACATTATAGGCAGTGGGAACATACAGGCCGCGTACTGACAATGTATGGATAAGGTACATCTAATGTACAGCTAAAGTATGTTTAGTGTTTCTCCAGCGTGTTTTGACATATGTAACATATGAGGCTGGCGATCAAATAATGTATATAACGTTCACCGGCGTCCTACGCAAGTGCCATGAGCGTAATTCGAGCATTTATCGCCGGAAGCACATTAGCCATACATTGGTCATATATTGGGCCATACACTATGTAGGCGGTATGTATACATTTGCCCCCTGCGCCAACAAGTTTGACGCTTCTCGACGTAAAAAAAGTGATTTTACTCATTGGCAGCACACTTGCGCGATGTGTCGTAATGTGACAGGGCCTTAACACCAGAACGCAGTTTGGCTTCATTGCCCTGAGAGGAAGCTACTCGGTCAACCCCTTCCCCCCCATTCAGTCACCCCCATACCCCCGAAATAGACATGGTCTAAGAGGAGGGGGGGGGGCATAATTCACTTTCGTCTTCTAATATCGAATCTCCATGCCCGGAAGATGTTATTTTCAGGCTAGGTGCTGTGGGGTCCTATTGTACCCAGTCCTCCAGGTGTTGCATCCTCAGCGCTGGCTGGTTCCCGGCTTCTGTTCCGCCTCATTCCGCTAAATGAATTTAACTATCTCCCAAACTGCCCCACTTCGAGTAATATGAACTATTAGTCATATATGTATTGTTGTTGTAAATATAGTTTATTCATTGAATAAAGTCTTTTTTAAGCGCAGTGGCACTGGTCTTCCAGGTATGTGACAATACAGTTATTTACAATATATGAACAATATAATTATATAGTCTGATATTGTCATCAGCAGCTATCTCAAGTAAGCGGATATAACAATATTAAAGACTTACATAAGGTATAGTTTGACAATTTACATGCGAGATAATAATCATATGTTTCATGCATATTACATACATATACATGTGTATTGATTAGATCATTACATTATGGACTGGTTAGGTGCATGATTACACTTTGCAGGTTTGTATACCTGTTGTGTGAATGGCCTAATTCAGTAATTGTCATGTTATTGGAGATGCAATGTTAGGCGAATATTTGTTTATTCTGTTAGATGGAGTGTGGTTAGGTGCAGGGTTGTGTTTAAAAGGTTAATACCTCAGTAAATATCCAGAATATGAATGTATTTCAATAGGGTGAAGTATACAGGGGAGGTCAATAACGGTGGAGTGGGTGGAGTGGATGGAGGTGCTGGAGTAGGTGGAGTGGGTGGAGTGGGTGGAGTGGGTGGAGTGGGTGGAGTGGGTGGAGTGGGTGGAGTGGGTGGAGTGGGTGGAGTGGGTGGAGTGGGGGGAGTGGGTGGAGTGGGTGGAGTGGGTGATGTGGGTGGAGTGGGTGGAGTGGGTGGAGTGGGTGGTGTGGGTGGAGTGGGTGGAGTGGGTGGAGTGGGTGGAGTGTGTGGAGTGGGTGGAGTGGGTGGAGTGGGTGGAGTGGGTGGAGTGGATGGAGGTGCTGGAATAGGTGGAGTGGGTGGAGTGGGTGGAGTGGGTGGAGTGGGTGGAGTGGGTGGAGTGGGTGGAGTGGGTGGAGTGGGTGGAGTGGCTGGAGTGGCTGGAGTGGCTGGAGTGGCTGGAGTGGTTGGAGGTGCTGGAATAGGTGGAGTGGGTGGAGTGGGTGGAGTGGGTGGAGTAGGGGAATGGGTGGAGGTGGTGGAGTGGGTGATGTGGGTGGAGTGGGTGGAGTGGGTGGAGTGGGTGGAGTGGGTGGAGTGGGCGGAGTGGGTGGAGTTGCGGGTGGCGCCCTCATGCGTACCGGATCGGTAGCAAAGCCGATAGGGGCGCCAGTTCCGGCTAGTGGCAACTCCCTGAATTAAGCAGATAGCATAGCTTCATTTGCATATTAAAATATACAACACAATATTAGTCGGGTCCAGTCTGATATCAGGTTTCATTAGAAGGGACAGACCCCTGGTCACTACGTTAATAGGATGCATTACGTACACTATTTGTGCATGTAGTACAACATTTTAGCGTCCAACGTGAATAACTCTGGCGAAGTAAGATACTCATTTAATAAACGATGATCTAATTAACAATAGACAATGTTGCCAATTTTCCCTTGCAAACAAAAAAAGTTTGCATATTTTGCCAGGCTGACTATGAAGTCTTGGGTATATCCTGGTAATTCTGAGCGTTCTTTATATGGCGGGGGAGGTGGGACTAAGCATTTTTTGTTAAGAAGTATTTTATCGAGCGTAACAAAAAAGAAAAGTATTTGATCACGCCTGCTCTATGTCTTTATTGCGCATGCGCACAATGAACACGGCGATATGCACGCATACGAATGGGGCGAGGACTTCTTCAAGAAAGCGGAGACATTCAGTAATACAGGTGGGCCGTGAAGGCGGGAGGGTGGATCTGGGAGGGGGGGGGGCTGTGTCAAAAAGCGATGATCAGAGGATTGACATTTGGAAATGTCACGAGGATTGTTGAGATAATGGCTGGCCTGTGTAGAGAGGCAGTGAGGGGGGTGTGCTTCCTATTTGGGAAGGAACCGCCAGGCATTGGGGTGTTACAGCTATTGCCAGTTATCTACAAGGCGTTCACAGTATATCGAGTCGACTAAAGCCCGTGTCACACTATGCCATATTGAGTCAGCATATGTCGACGTATATGATTTTGTGCCAACACGTTGGTGTATGCTGCGACAAGATATGGGTACGTTTGGCATTAGTAGTATTCGTTAACAGCACACTGGTGTATTCTGAGATAAGTTATGGGTAAATTTGGCATAAGTAATGTTTTTGAGCATGTTCAAAATTCTGCCGTATGGCAGTGTTTGGTACAAACGTTGGCATATGCTGACGCAATACGGCATAGTGTGAGAGGGCCTTAACATCCGCATCTGACCGACCATCTGATAGGTGTGCTGGGGTAGGATCTTTAACATAAAGCTACTTTTAAAAGTTAGGTGTGGCCTTAGCGGGGTAGTACTTTAGCAGGATTGTACTATACTGAGGTAAGGGATTAAGGAGGAGCTACATTAATGGGATTACACAATACTGGGATTGCTATTTAGTGTGATAGAAATTTAGTGTGGTGGCACATGAGCAAGGTGGCACATTAGCATGGTCCCGCTTTACCAGCTTGGTGACTTAGTGGAGTAGTCCATTAGCAAAGTAGCGCATTAACTGGGTACTACTTTAAATGGCTTGCACTTTAGTGGGGTGACTGTTTGGTGGAGAGGTACTTCAGTAGGGTAACACAGTAGCGCTTTAGTGGGGTGGCATCTTACTGAGATATCCCTTCAGGTGGATGTCGCGTTAGCGAGGTGGTGTATTACTGGGGTGGTACTTTACTGCGGTGGCACTTTATTGAGGTGGGACTTTAAGTGGCTTGCACTTTATTGCCATGATCCTTTAGTGGGTAATGCTGTAGTGCGGTGGTTCTTCAGTGGGTGGTGTTTTAATAGCGTTGAACTTTATTTCTGTGTCCCTTCACTATGTGGTGCTTTACTGGGGAGGTGCTTCAGTGGAGTGGTGTTTTAATAGCATTGCACTTTATTGATGGGGCACTTTCGTGAGTGGTGCTTTACTGGGATGGTGCTTCCATGGGGTGGTGTTTTAATAGAGGTGCACTTTATTTATGTGGCACTTTAATTTGTCATGCTTTAGTGAGGTGGTGCTTCTGTGGGGTGGTGTTTAATAACGTTGCACTTCATCGATGTGGCACTTTAGTGGGGTGATGGTTTAGTGGGGTGGGACATGAGCAACCGGTTTATTTACTGGGGTGGTTCTTTACAGGGACAGTGGACTAGCAGGGTGGCACTTTAGCGGGGTGGTGCTATAGTGATATGGCACTTCTGTGAGATGGCAGTTTAGTGGGTTGACGCTTTAATGTAGTAGTATGTGAACAATGGATTAATTTACTGGTTTGATTCTTTACAGAGATAGTGGACCAGCACGGTGCTACCTAGATAAAAGATTCACCCTGTACTTGTAGTACACGGGTGAAGGACAACATGGTGTAAATATGGGCGAAAATAGGTTTAGTATGGAACATGAAGTAGAAATTGTGGCTCCAGTATCAAATAGCTATCCATATAGGCACAGAGTTGGTGAAATGGGAGAGAATGCAAAAAGACAAGATGGCGGCCGCAGAACGCCATCGATTTCACTTTTAAATCTTATTAAACTAGATATTATGTTATATTTTTCAACTCAAAGGTAGCGGGCTATCAATAAGACATATGTAAAGAATAAATGTTGCTTCTTTGATTGTGAAATTAGGCTCTCATTTCCTTAACCCTCATTTCCTTAACCCGCTTTTTCGACAGCTTTTACATAGGGTTGGTTTGCACCCCTACTGCAGCAGTACGAGGTGAATCTTGTATCTACGTGCTACCTTAACAGGGTGGTATTCTAGCCGTGTGTTATTTTAATGGGATAACACTTTATCCCGATCTAACTACACTGGGCTATTCGGCTAGCTGGAAGCCCATCCACACAGCTATCATTAGAGATGTCGCTTTTTGAACTCAGAGCAGGAGAGCCGGTTATCTTTATGGATGATCTCCGTTGAGGGACGCTGAATGCAGTACATACAGCATCCGGTGAAATGACATTAGCGCACATACCCGCTTCAAAAGAATTAACACATCAAACAATTTCGCCTTCTATAAAGAACGTGTACTTGCAAAGGTCACGTGTAATACAGTTCGGTTTACCCTCAGACACTGACAGATGTGGCTGCGGAAACTGTAGAAAATGTAGTCTCAATTTACTGAATACTACAATATAAATAGGATCATTCCGAATATGATATGATATGAGCAAATGAACTATATAACCGGCCGGGCAACTGAACAAAGTACATCAGTAAGGTAATCAATATATTTCAAGGTGTATTTCAGAAGTCATTTATGATATACTCACAAAATGATTGGCCACATAACAACAATTCTTTCATTAACCACTTAGAATTGGAGGTATTATTGTATTTGATAATCTCGAGAAATTGGTTCGTTCGATAGTGAATCTCGCGCTCCCCTGTGTCCAGGTCTAACTAGGGTTTGCCATCTTAGGTGCAAAACTTGTAGTCCTGGCCGCTCACGCCCCAGCACTGAGCAGACTGACAGTGCCTGCTGATAAATAATATACACATAATCTCTTTCATATTATATTTCACAATATTAGTAGTTAAATACTATAGGTAGCTAAATTATATTGATAATATTAATAATAATACAAACGATAATAGGATTAATGTTAATAATAATATTAATGATAATAGTAATAATTAACGAGACGGAGACAGAGGTATTATATAACGGTTATTTACTTCTGATCGGAAAGGGCTCACATACAATACAAGGTCAATCTGATACATAATAACAGGTAGGTTCAATAAGTCAGATAGACACGTATAGTCAAGTATGATATCAGATATGCAGAACATTGGTCAGTTATAATGGTACAAGATTGGTAACCGGCAGTCCAGAGCATCGAAGCTTCCCCAGTCTGTGTGAGTCAAGTGGTTAAGGACCGGGACTCGAACTCTTGACCCTATCGTTACTCTCCATTTAACGGTGTGGGTGGGTGGGGGAAGAAACGAGAGGGGTGCTTTGATGACAGCGGCTGCGGCGGTTCTGATCGAATCTGGAATGATCTGGTGGTCGCGTGACGCAGTAACTGCCCGTGGCGCCATCTGGAGGAACCCCAGGAACCACGTTATGCTTGTAGCCTATCAGGTTTTTCTGCCAGATGGCGCCACCGCACCGGTGTAAGTCAGTTCGTGGTGTTCCTGTCTCCGCCGTAAATTACCAATGTTACGCGTAACATCCACAATTAACGAGACGGAGACAGAGGTATTATATAACGGTTATTTACTTCTGATCGGAAAGGGCTCACATACAATACAAGGTCAATCTGATACATAATAACAGGTAGGTTCAATAAGTCAGATAGACACGTATAGTCAAGTATGATATCAGATATGCAGAACATTGGTCAGTTATAATGGTACAAGATTGGTAACCGGCAGTCCAGAGCATACGAAGCTTCCCCAGTCTGTGTGAGTCAAGTGGTTAAGGACCGGGACTCGAACTCTTGACCAATTTAAGGAAGAGTTTGAGGCCTAGGGCATATCTGGTCCCTAGGGACATATGTGTGGACTGCCGTAGAGGACCATGCCCCGAGCTCCATTATCTCCTTAAGCGAGGCTCCAGATGCAGCACATGCCTGGGCACCACCCCTTCTGAGACTGTGTAGAGAGTAGTCGTCAGGTGCAGTGTGTCCAGTGGCTAAGAGCGCCATTCGTAGTGCTGCCAGGAGGATCGGCGCTGTAAGGGGGCCCCCTCTTGGCAGTGTGAAGGCAGGGCCTGCCTGTGGGGGAGCGTGTAGTCGGATGTAACGGCACCAGGCTGTCACTGGGCAGCACACGGAGTGGGGGCGTGGTGCAATGGATATGGTGTAGTCTTGTCCTGGTCTCCACCTGGTCTTTGTGGATCGTACCGTTACGGTGAGCCCTTCGCTTGTGAGTGTCAGGTCGTGTCGTCGTAGTGAGTGGCCAGGGTCTTGGGGGGCGTGGCTGGCTAGCAGGTTCCCTTGTCTTAATAGTGTGGTGTAGCCAATCAATATGGCCGCTATCAGGACAGCAGCATCTGGTCCGGCAGTAATCAGGTGCCGGACCACTGCCTGTATTGATGATGGTGATAGGGGTGGGGCTTGTCGTGTTCTGTGGTTTGATAGTCTGAGTACTCCGCGCTTCATTAGAGTTAAGGGGTACGAGTCAAATGCTGAAGTGGTGCCCCCGAAAAGGAGGACCCATGTTCTGGCCCCGCTAATATAATTCATTACAGTACCTGGTGCTATCAGGGATTCGTTGAGTGATAGTATGTAGGCGAGGAGGTCATACTGGGCGGGGTCCAGAGGGTCAAAATGGTGGGTTGCTGCAAATCGTAGGTATCTCTTTGCTTGCAGGGACTTGTTCTTCCACGTTCCGACCGCCAGCCCGGCGAAGTAGAGCTCCATCACCCTGGTGTGTGTGTCGTCTGGGTAACCTGGGGATAGAGGGGCAATTATAGTCGAGATCCACAGGTTATCCTAGAGACCTGTAGTGAAAATGTCATCGAATGTTATATTAATTTCAGTCAAATTCATTTCATGAGTGAGTTTGTTGGCTTTCTTAACAGCAGTATCATCAATGCTTTTTCTACTGAGAGCATCGGCAAGGATCAGATCCTTTCCATGCTTGTGAAGAATTTCCACGCGACAATGTTTGGTGGCAGCATACAACCAGATCTCTCTGGCGCAGGCCGTGAGGATAGGGTCTCTGCCCGCACCAGATGAGAGGACCTGTTGGCTTGCCATGTTGTCAGTGTTGATTACAATAGTGTAATCTTCCGGATTGTGAGGGGCGAGGTTCTTCATTGCGGCTACGAGGTTAATCGCCTCGAGGTGGGCAATGTTGGTATGTTTCCTCGTGATGTCGTCCGGGTAGGTTTGAGAGTAGTAGTGCTCACTGGAGAAAGCGCCTCCCGCTTTCAGGCATGAGTCACATTCTATTACCCATATATGTTTTTTAGTGGGGTCTAACAGAACTATGCCATTCGAGTTTGCGGCATATTGAAGAAACCACCTGATGTCAGATCTTAGCTCATCAGGCACATCGTGTTTACCAGTGCATGGAGCGCTGCGTAGGGCGTCGAAGATTCGTGACATGAAGCGTCTGGCTGGCTCCACGCATTTGGCAATGTGGTGGAGTCTGCCAACTAGTCTCTGTATGTCTTTTTTGGTTGCCCTATGCTTCGTCATCCACGCGCGGCAGTCATTCATGGTGTCATCAAGTTTGTCTCTGGGGATGGTAACCGTCATATCATCTGCGGATATGACAAAACCAAGCCACTCAAGTGTCTTAGTCGGGGGTATGCACTTATTGGGGGAGAGATCCAGACCCAGTGTGTCTGCTAGTCGCTTGAAGTCGTCATATGCGGCGGTCGCTGTCTGGAGTGTGGGTGCCACGCCCACAAGAAAACGAAAACGAGAGGGGTGCTTTGATGACAGCGGCTGCGGCGGTTCTGATCGAATCTGGAATGATCTGGTGGTCGCGTGACGCAGTAACTGCCCGTGGCGCCATCTGGAGGAACCCCAGGAACCACGTTATGCTTGTAGCCTATCAGGTTTTTCTGCCAGATGGCGCCACCGCACCGGTGTAAGTCAGTTCGTGGTGTTCCTGTCTCCGCCGTAAATTACCAATGTTACGCGTAACATCCACAATGTCAATAATACTATTAATAATACTATTGATAGTAATATTCATCATAGTAATAGTAGTAATAACACTATTCATAATAATACCAATAATATTACTAATACTACTACGAATACTATTACTAATCATATTAATACTATTATTAACACTATTATTAATAATGCTATTAATACCACTATTAATAATACTATTAATGACATTAATAAAATGCTTGGAATAATAGTATTAATAATAGTGTTAATAAGACTGATCATAATAGTATTAATACTAATAGTAATAATAATATTAATAATGTCAATAGCTACAATAATATAAATAATACTAGTAATGCTAATATTATTATTAATAATAGGCGAATATTATTAATAATAATAATACAAATATGCGACGAGAAACAAGTGCAACGCGCGAGTTTTTGGCCGCCCACCTCTCTAGTTGGTCAAGGCTGTCACTCTGAGGCATTATCACGTTAAGGTCGCAGAGGCTGTCATCGGCTGTACCCGTCTATTACCCACCCCCCGACACGCCTCCCCGGGCCCCGCCGTGTAAACACCGTGCTGCCTCCTGCCTCAGGCGGCTCCGCTTCCTGTGCTCGGCAGGCCCCGGGCCGCCCATCTCCCGTTCAACTAGGGTCCCCACCCTGTGTCATTATCTCCGTCACTTCCCTTTGACATTTCTCTCATTTTCTACCCCGTCGCAAAGGCAGGAGGGACACATAGGCTTCACCAAACTGGCGTCACCATAGCGACGGATAGTCCAGGTTCCCGCATAGTCATGTGTCTCTACATACAAGCGCATGCATATATATACAGAAGTATATATATATATAATTATATATATATATATATAAATGATGTTAACCTCACCACATGCGCTGATATATTATCTCATATTGAACCCGCACCCAGGAATTCCGATATATATATATATATGTATACATATATATATATATATATATATATAATATATATATGTGATGTATAAAGCATTATACGAGTATAAATGCTAAGGGAACATATATACTTTTGCTACTTCCTCCATCGGCGCATTGGTGGAGTGCCCCCCCCCTCCAGCTGTCGGGGAGTTGTATACGGGTGGCCCCCCTCGAGCCACACACACTGGAGGAATTTGCATAACATTTTGATATAGCGAGCAATTCGCTATCGTGACCTATATACAATGCATTGTTTATTCATACAAGCAACTTACCATTATGTAATATGTAGCCTATAGTGTTACAAAATAATGTCACGCGCACTCATCATCATTATAATAATCCTCAGCAGGAGAAGCGCTACCATCATTACTATTATTACATTATTATTCCATCGAATTTTTCCTGACCTATTTACACTCGCAATTATTATCATTATTTCATCGAATTGTTCCTGACCTATATATGCTCCGAATTATTATCATTATTTCAGCGAATTGCTCCTGACCTATATATTCTCCCAATTATTATCATTATTTCATCGAATTGTTTCTGACCTATATATGCTCCCAATTATTATCATTATTTCACCGAAATGTTCTTGACCTGTATAGGCTCCCAATTATTATCATTATTTCATCGAAATGTTCTTGACCTGTATAGGCTCCCAATTATTATCATTATTTCACCGAAATGTTCTTGACCTGTATAGGCTCCCAATTATTATCATTATTTCATCGAATTGTTCCTGACCTATATATGCTCCCAATTATTATTATTATTTCAACGAATTGTTCCTGACCTATATATGCTCCCAATTACTATCATTATTTCATCGAATTGTTCCTGACCTATATATGCTTCCAATTATTATCATTATTTCATCGAATTTGTCCTGACCTATATATGCTCCTGCATTGCCGTTCGTTCTTCTCCCGGATATTTGTATACCAAATATATGGAATTAGGTAGGTTGATTGCCTGTAATTATTCCGGTCCTACAATATATAACGTTTACTATGAATGATTATGGAAATCTGTGTTGACCTTGTATCCAAAACTTGTCAAGTCAAGATTTGAAGCAGTTCATGGATTTGGGTGGAGACAAAGTAGTCACGGAGGGAGTTCTATATATCCATCATCCTGTGGCCGAAGCTATGTTTCCTCAAGTCTAGACAACCTCTGTTTGTGGTTTCATGTTGTTGAAGATTTATGCTGCCTATCATGGATAAGCCTGAATAGGCCTGTTTTCACCATTCGACACTTTGTCGATAGAAAGCCCGAGCCTACACTTTTACCGACCCAAGGGATGTTTAACCTCCCACACCACATAGCCATGGTATGAGAGCAACTGGCCTTTGATGACGCTGTAAGTTATACACAGCAGTGGAAATCCAAATTGGCAGAGATGGGGGCATGGGGAATCGAACCAGCGACCTTCAGATTAGGAGTCCGACCTAGAAAAAAGTCAGACACCCTAACCACTCCGCCAAAGAGAACAGCAGATGTTGGGAAGCAAAGGAAGATGGAGTCAATGCGATCTATACCTGTTATGACTTTGTACACCTAGATCATGTCTCCTCACATTCTTCGATAATTGAGAGATGGGAGATGTAGTTTCCTTAGTCTTTGTTGATAGGGAACATCCTTGAGACTTTGTGCCAATTTGTTGGCTCTCGATTGCATCTTTTCTACCTCCACCGCATCCATTTTTGTATATTGTGACCATATACCATTTCCATATTCAAGATGGTGGTCTGGTGATGGTCATACAGAGCCTTGGGACATTGTTCTCATCTAGACAGGCAATGGTTTTCCTTATAAGTCCAAACATTTTACACGTTTTATTAACAGCAGCACTACAACATATAAACACCGTTATACCTGCCATCCACTACATCCTGTGAGTTTAAATTTCATTTATCTGTTATTGAGGGTGTATTTATACTGTCCATAGCAAATAAGCCCGGGTACCCAGGATTGTTTTCACTGCTGGCCAGTTGTAGTGTTGGTGTTATCTTACCACACAGTAGCTGCTGATAACTTATTTGATTGCCTGCATTTCAGTAGCAGATAGATAATTGGTTGGTATGGTTAGTAGCCTATGTTAGTTTTTTTTAATTTTCTTGGCATATATGTATTTTATTTTGTTCTACTCTTATTAGTAGACTAGCCTACTCCTATTCACATATCATAGGCGTATGCATAGCTCTGTGGTGTGGTATCTGGCTACACATATGATTGACATGTCATTCATAATATACTTCCTTTAGCTAAGCCTTCAGCTGTTTTCGGTTGCCATGGCACCGAGGGTTTGTTTACAGTGACAGTGCGGATGCATTACCCGTTGCCCATCCATTACCCATTACCATGTGGTCATATATCGGTGTCCCTTCTGGCCGTCCCCCTCTTCCTTAGCTCCTATTGGCAATAACCGTGTCCACGTGGGAACCATGCCTAGTTCCTTTCCCGCGTCGTCAGGGTGTTGCTAAGCCTCCCTTCCTTAGCTCCTTTTCCTCGTCAGTATCTCTCTCAGAGTATTCCCGCTCACAATCCCTGTCCGCGTCATATCTGACATTGCTCTCTCCACCCTCCACCCACCCCTTCTCCTACCCCTCCATATCCCCGCTCCTTCTCCCGCTCCTTCTCCCCTCCTCCTCGCCCTCCTCCTCTCTCTCCTCCTCCTCTCCAATCCCTCCCCCCATCCCCATCCTCCTCCCCTCCCCACCCTCCTCCCCTCCACATACTCTTCTCCTCTCTCTCCTCCCCCTCTCCACTCCCTCCCCCATCCCCATCCTCCTCCCCTCCCAACCCCCCTCCCCTCCACATCCTCTTCCCACTCCTGCCCTTCACACTCACATTCTTCCTCCTTCTCCTCTTTCTCCTCCTTCCCCTCTTCCTCCTCTCCTCTTCTTCCTCCCCCACGCAACTCCGTCACCCTCCTCCTCCGCCCTCATCCTCCTCGTATTTCTCTCTTTCTCCTCCCCTCCTCCTCGTTCCCTCCAACGCCTCCTCATTTCATCATACTCCTCCTCCCCTCCGCCGCTCCTCCTTCCATTTCTCTCTCTCTTCTCACCTTCCTCCTTGCTTCCTCCTCCCCTCCACCCTTCCTCCTTCCCTCCGCCTCCTCTACCCTCCCCATCTCCTTCCCTCCGCTTCTCATTCACTCCATTCTCGAACATTCTCCCCAATCCTCGCAGACTCTCGTAGACTGTGCTTCTGGCAGGCATCATTGTCTCCCGCTATACGCCTTTATATTGCGGCCCGTCCTGATATGACCTTAGATGTTGCTAGGACGTAAAACAACAACAAACAAACAAACAACATTATATTGCGGAGTATTCCATCCAGACAAGCCATTCGGCTACCCCCCCCTCCCACCCGACATACCCCCCATACACACCCTACACCATCCACCTACGCATACCCCCACCCATGCCGTCCTTATATGACCTTAGATGTTACCAGGACGTAAAACCAACAAACCCACCACCCCCACACACACATATCGACACCTTTACACACACCCTCTCCTTCAACACCGCCCAACCCACCCACCCATACCCACATCTACTCACGCATACCCCTACCCACCCACACACACCTATCACCCTTACACACCCTCTCCTTCCCTACCCACCCACCGTGTGTCTACCCTCTGCGCCCCGCCGCCTGTCTCCACGCCCTCCCTCTTCTCCCCATGCCATACCAGACGGGGTTGCCGAATGAGTAGAGCGTCCGTCTCCTGGTTTGGGAGATCGGGAGATCTGTACCCATGACTTTGCGGGTTCAAATGTCAAAGCAATGACTTAAACATTGATACTTGTCGCTTCCTAGCCTGGCGCTCGGCATTATTCGGATAGGGCAAGGACTGGTTGGCTCAGTGTAAGGATAATGTGACTGAGTGGGATATCAGGTCATGGTGCTGGCAGCCTGGTTTCCCAGTGGGACAGCACTATAAAGTCAGCAGGAGTGCACACTGTCACAAGTCGGTACCCGTCCTTAGATGTTGCTAGGACGTAAAACAACAACAAACAAACAAATCTCACCATGCCTTGTCAGGCCTCATACAGCGGCGGCGCGACGGCGGTGCCTGGGAAATTGGCCTTACTTTCGGTACTACTTCCCCCCTCCCACCAGCTCTCGGCCGCAGCACCGCCGCCCGCAGCGCGTCCCAATCCTTCCGCGCTCCGCGGGGCGCGACAGAGCCGTCCTCTAACCCCGCCCTCCCCATCTGCCCCTATCGCCGCGCACTCACCCACACACCTCGCCACCCATACAGTGTTTGCAGCACCGGCATAATGAAGCATAATTCGGCGCGCTGGGCGATGCTGGCGCGGCGGGAGGGTGTGTGTGTTTGTGTCAGTGTGTGTGTGTGGGTGTGAGTGTGTGGCTGGGTGTGAGTGTGTGGCTGTGGGTGTGGGTTGTAATGATGTGGATACGAGTGTGTGTGAGTGTACGTGTACGTGAGTGTGTGTGAGAGTGTGTGAGTGTGTGTTGTAATGATGTAGACAAGAGTGTGTGTGAGTGTGTGTGTGAGTTTGTGAGGGTATGTAAGTTTGTGTGAGTGTGTGAGAGTCTGTGTGTTGTAATGATCTCGACATGAGTGTGTGTGAGTTGGTGTGAATGTGTGTGTGTGAGAGTGTGTAAGTGTGTGACTGTGTGGGTGTCTGTGTGTTGTAATGATCTCAACACAAGTGTGTGTGAGTTGGTGTGTATGTGTGAGTGTGTGTGTGAGAGTGTGTAAGTGTGTGAGTTTGCGGGAGTGTGTGTTATAATGGTGTGGACATGTGTGTGTGAGTGTGTGAGTGTGTGAGTGTGTGAGTGTGTGAGTGTGTGAGTGAGTGTGTGTGAGTGAGTGGGTGAGGGAGGGCGTGTGTGTGAGTGTGTGTGTGAGTGTGTGTGTGTGAATGTGTTCAGGTTCTGGTGGTGAAAGGGTGAGCGCGTTTCAGGGTGGGGAAGAGGCTTTATGTAATCCGCGCTGACCAGGGTTCCCCGCACCCCGCCCCCCCCCCCCGCCTCCCCCCGCCTTCCCCCCTCCCCCCGCCTCCCCCCGCCTTCCCCCCCTCCTCCGACCCCCCCCCCCTCCCAGAACGACGCCAGAATTATTCCGAGTCAGCCGCAGCTGTGGCTAAAAGATAGATTCGGGAACTGGTGATTGTGAGCAAAAGGCCATATAGGTACACATGCATGTGTGCATAGGCGCGGTGCGCGGTGTGTGTGCGCGGAGAGGGGTGCATGGTGTGTGTGAACATATGCGCGGTGCGTGGTGTGTGTGGGGGGTGCACTGTGTGTGTGCGGGGGTGCATGGTGTGCGTGTGTGATGGAAGGGGTACGTGCTGTGTGTGTGCATATGCGTGGTGTGTGTGTTTGTGGGGGGAGGGTGCGTGGTGTGTTCGTGGGAGGGAAGGGGTGCATGGTGTATGTGTAAATATGCGTGGTGTGTGGTGTGTGTGTTTGTGGGGGCAGGGTGCGTGGTGTGTGTGTGGGACGGAAGGGGTGCATGGTGTGTGTGTACATATGTGTGGTGTGTGTGTTTGTGGGGCAGGGTCTGTGGTCTGTGTGGTGTGTGTTTGGGAGGGGGGATGTGTGCGCGGGAGGGAAGGGGTGCATGGTGTGTGTACATATGCGAGGTGCGTGGTGTGTGTATGGGTGGAGGGGTGGGGGGCGTGGTGTGTGTATAGGGGGGGGGGGGTGCGGGGAGCTAGGTTGGCGGGTGGTTTGTTGGCAGGCCGGCAGCACGTGTTCTGACTCCCTCTGCGCATGTCAGCCAGGACAAAACCGGCGCAGTAAACACCCACCGGCCACAAGCGGGTTGTGCCAGCGCAGCGCTTGTGCCCGGCCGACCCGCCGCAGAGGCTTTGACGTTTATCTCGCTGGTGCCCGGCGATGACTGGAATTATATTAGCATATAGCAGTAGGAAGCGGCTTCCAGTCATTATTTAGCCACATTTTGTCCGCTGCAGTTATATGAATTGTGGCCGTCTGGATGATGGTCGCTGGTGAATATTGCGCGGCGTCGTAGATAGAGAATGCGGCTTTGTGAAACCACCCATTGATCTGATAGTACTTACAGGGATGAAAGATCTCTGCAGTTTAGCGGATTTCCGCGAGTGTTGATATTCACATTAAACAAACCATTAATACTATATTTATATCTACATATATACCCGGGGTATGCAGGTATTGCAAGTATAGCAATACCTCAGGGAGTTTGACGCCCTTGCCCTGCAGAGGTGTAAACCACTGCCTTGTGGTACAGGTTCTTGACAGAACAGAAGGCTAAGTGAGCAAAGCCTAAACAGAAAACCATGTCACGGTGGCAGCATTATGGGCGGTTGATGTATGGAACTCTCAACATCTCCCGACCAGCCACTGCAGGGACAAATAGTTTTGCGCCTGTCTTGACATGTTCTTGCCGATGTGAAACTTCTATTTTCTCCCCGAGAGAGTGCCGCTGGTAACTTGCAAAAGCCAGCAGCAATTCAACACTTTTGCAGGCAGCTTTCATGACATGTAATTAAGACCGACTCATGGACGCAACTCTCACAGCAGAGAGCTAAATAGGGAGCGGCAGTCAAGTAATGAAAGCAGTCTTTGTCGCATCGCGACCAACAGCATGATGATGATATCTACATCCCATTCATATAACCTTAGATGTTGCTAGAACATCAAACACAAACAAAAAGGAGTTAGATATGAGCAATAATATAGTCACAAGGACAGTTGAAACCTGACTTCCGTCATTTTTTTCCGCGATTCCCTGAAGTGCTAATCCTATGGGGGGAAATCCGCGTTTTCGTGGAAATTATCCTGTATCACTAAGGTCTCGGTCTGACTTCCGCGATTTTTGTCGGAAACCATTTTCATCCCTGTACTTAAGGAATTTTCAGAAACACACCGGGAAAGGTACCGCTAATGCCAGTTAGCTGTGAGATGGGATATTGGGGTTTAATATTCTAGCAATATACGAGACCATTTCAGCTCAGCTCAGCTCACATCGGGACGGCGCACACTGAGGCCGGCTTTATAGTTTTGAATCCAATGAGATTATGACACCACCAGCAGCATGATCCACGACTCAGTCAGATTATGTTGAGATTGAGTCAATATTCGCCTACTGTGCTCGTGTCGAGCGCCAGCAAGGTAGCCCTTTGTAATTTTGCTAATATTTTGTTGGTCTCGGTCGGGGATGGGTCCCATGTCTTCATAGACATCACTGGCGTCCCGTAGCTTGTTTGCAATTCCGGCCAGTCACCAGTGTTAGAAATACACGTGCTATATTTATACATAATGTATCGTAATATGCCCATCTTCAGCGACCATTGTGGACCGCGAAACCCCACTCATATATGACTGATGATAGTACAACAGTTAAGTCAGGAAGTCGTTGGTCTGGATGCGGATTTGTCCTTTCAAGACATATTCTATTGAATGTGTGTTTATTTTATATCGAGAACCGAAACTGATAGATTTCTGCGACTGATAATGATATATATATATATAATATATATATATAATATATATATATTATATATGCTTTTATTATATTAGAAAGTTATGGGAACCATCCCATATATATATATGAGACTGTCTCAAAAGGTGCAAAGCAATATGCGACAAAACTTTGTCAATTGTAACGATCAACATACTACCTCCTTATGCATTTGCTCAGGATAAACTGATTTGTTTTTTACATGGTGTTTCATTATCCCAATAGAATACATATTGATTTGAAGCAAATATCCTTATGTTTTCAGTGTAATCATTTTTATGCTGTTTTGTGTCAATCGTGTGTCAATAAGTATTCGTTCTACACTTGATATTCTCTTCAATTCCGAGGGGGGCGCGCGACTGAACAGACAAGTGGCGGCCTCCAACGGATCTGAGGTTGACTAGATCAAGCTCCTCCAGTTGATGACTGAGAGAGGAAGTTAGTGCTGAGGAGCAGATGGAAGCTTCCAGTCTATGCATATTCGTGTACTGGCATATTGAGCATACATACATGTATGCATGTTGTGAAACTAATCGCCCACAGAGAAATGCAATGAGGCTCGGCGATGCCTCAATCCGTAATGTACTACCATCTACCACACAGCTTGTAGTTGTACGACATCAAACACCCACCGACGATTATGCTGGCAGATATTGGAGCCTTTTTGAGGGCAGCTGGTCTGTACCACCTCATATAGTTTGCTAAATAAATTCTAACAATTATTAATGAACTTGTCTTTTTTTATGGCAAATTGGGTGACTCGGCCACAAATATATAAGTGTGAGTTTTTTAATTTAATGACTGTATATTGGCACATCATTTATTGTCTTTTTACATGTAAAAGCTATGGTTTGAACACACACAAAAACAACCATTTCTTGCCGTGAATATGGCCTATACTGCCGACACGGTGTAAAGCAACCACCAATCAATCAATCAAAGCTGGCAGACACTCGCCCTTTCAAGATTGTTGACAGCGGGATAGTCACATTGTTGTCCTAGAATGTATACTCGTATAATCTTCTAGGCCAATGAGGAATTTAATTGTGTTTTCCACATCGGGATATAACTGTTATTTTGCAAATTATTGTTTTTGTCCAGAACTGAAGCTGACCCTTGTATGTATATCAGACCTATGCTATAGAATTGTTCAATATTGCCGATAACACAATTACTCATTCAATTTGCCGAGGCATGGAAGTAGACCTCCACATCCTGGCGCTACTTTATCTGATATTATGAGTAGAGCGGCTCCTCGCCGTCGTCACTCCTCGGCGAGCTGGCTCTGCTTCCACCCTGGACCATCATTTCTCTTTGCTTCATTTTAAACCAGTATCATTACATAAACCTCCTCAGGCCAACGAGGTTTGACCTCGCCACCAGCTTTTACCAACGAGTCGAGACTTTTATCATAATTTTGGTCTGAAATAACACTCTTTTTTTTTTTAAATTTTAAATTTTTTTTTTTTTATTGAGGCTGTATTTATACTGTCCATAGCATGTAAGCCCGGGTATCCAGGGTTGTTTCCAATGCTGGCCAGCTGTATTGTTGGTGTTGTCTTACCAAGCAGTAGCTGCTGATAAGTTATTTGATTGTCTGCATTTCAGTAGCAGATAGATCTGTTGGTACGTTTAGTAGCCTATGTTGTGGTGACGTGGTGATCTCATCTGAAGCTAATAATAATAATATGACAAGGACACTACCTAATTGAGAGTAGTACTGTTCATCGATGAAAAGAAGCTGTGATGTGACTTAAGCCCCAGTCATGCTACAGCTTGCGACCACTTTACGACCACCTTAGACCAAAGAACCCACACTCACCAGTGACATCCTTGTGACCAAAACAATGCTTGCTGACTTCTGGGTGTCACTGGTGACTGTGCGTTCTTTGGTTTAAAGTGGTCGCAAAGTGGTCGCAAAGTGGTCACAAGCTGTAGTGTGACCAGGGTGTTACTCGTTAAGGACAGTGTAAATAAACCATAACACACACACACAAAACCTACTAAAAATCTGAAGCGCCGGAATGCACATGAGTTTAAAGTGCCACCTCACCCAAGTGCATTGAAGTCGCTCACAAATGTGCCCAGAGGCTACCACGTTATGGTGCTTACTGCTAGGGGCCCTGATGCGGTGTATCCCCCCTGACCCACTGAATTAAAAGCAAGTGTAGACTTCAGGCCGGGCTGAGCCGCGCTTCGGCCAACCTTATTACAAAGAGGAAATTGTTTTAGAAATCCCATCGTGTTCAGTAAATAAGGTGCGTGGAACCGTGAGCCAGTAGCTTCTACAGTGAGCTTGTCTTACCATTTCTTCAAATGAATCAGTATGTACATTTACACAGACACGCACATATGTATATATTATCTATAAGGGGCCTATTTATTATTTATATATATATATATATATATATGAGACTGTCTCAAAAAGTGCTAAGCAGTATGGGACAAAACATTGTCCATTGTAACGATCAACATACTATCTGCTAATGCATTTGCTCAGGATGAACTGATTTGATTTTTACAGGGTGTTTCATAATCCCAATAGAATACATATTGATTTGAAGCAAATGTCCTTGTGTTTTCACTGTTTCTGTGCGGTTTTGTGTCATTCATTACAATGGACAAACAAATGAAAGGTTTCGAGACAGGCTCATATATATATATATATGTATTACAGTTATGTTATATCCTACATTGTGTTATAAGTATTATACTATACTTTATTATATAAGACATGTAGTTGGTTGCTTTTTTCACATTAGTTTCTAAAGGACTGATGTACTCTGATGGGGCTTTTATACGGTACAGATTCATATCCCGAAAATATGAAGAAAAATAGCTGTCTATTACGACTCACTTTGAAGCCTTTGCTGTCAGTATAAGAATGGCGCAGTGCTACTACTAATAGACGATTTCCACCGCGAACCCGTCAAGAAATCCTGTAGTGGGAATTCAGAATGTATGGATTGGACAGAATCTCATTTCACAGAAGCCAACATCAAACTAGAACAAAAGAGAATATAATAGAAGTAGCACATCTCATAAGACACTTCAGACAGGTAGGCTTTCATACAATGTCAGCTTAATAATTGCATTACTGTGTGGCAAGTTCATTTAAACAAAGTTTTACGTTTACATATAGAAAAGGCGAGATTCGGGCATAGGGTAATAGGTACTTTAATGTATTTTGTCTTCTTCTTTTGTTCACATTCATGATTGTTCATCAGAAGAACAAAGAAATGATAAGAAGACCAAGAAGTCATTGTATTCAAGCCCACGAAGTAAGTTAATAAGAAACTTGGCTCTCTTCAAACTTAGTCCTTACTTCTAGCGCTCACTAAAGGCCCTGTCACACTAGGATGTAATGACGTCAGCGTAGGGAGAACATGAAAAACTTCTCGGCGTAATATGCAAATTTGGGTACAAGTTGAACATGGATGCGGCGTAGGTGACGAGACCATAACATCGGTAAAGCGTAGTGATAGCGTCATTCAACGAGAGAGGACAACGTCATTATGCTCATGGAACATTATCTACATTATTCCATTGCCAGAACTACATTGCGTGACGTTACATACATCATGACATGGTGGCGAAATGCTGAATGTACATTGAACATACGTTGGATGTATGTTCGGTGTACATTCTCGTGAGGTTCCCATTACGCCACCTGGACGTTTCCACTGGCTTTACTGTGGGTCAACTTAGTGGAATGTAGTGGAACGTAGTGAGCAGCGTTTGACTAACATCCGTTTAACATCATTGACGTTCGCTGAACGTGTACAGAACATACGGCAAACCTAAACCCTTACGATCGAGTTACGTCAAAAGTTTTGAACATGTTCAAAACCTTGATGCGCGCAGACGTAACATGATGTAACATGATGTAGCTCGACGTCAGTCTAATGTCCTTCTGACGTCATCGCAACGTAACCCAATGTACATCGACGTAATGACATAACGTGAGCATGTCAGGCTTACGTTTTCTCGTTACATCATAGTGTGACAGTGGTATAACAATGCGGGTTGCAGTTCATTACACATGCTCCATGGAATAGTTCCATTCGTGATATACATTCTGAGCGAGTTTCACTATTGTTTTAATCACAAAAAAAACCATCAATGCCCCACATTTTGCCCTTTGACTAAAAACATACTTGTTAACTATTCAATGAGAAACATGTTATGTCAGTTTAAGAATATTATTACTAATAACTTGTCAGATGCATCGTGAATAAATAACGTTATATAACAAAAAACAACGTCAATGTCTGACTCCCATCATCGGCTCCTTGACTCCAAATTGTACTAATATATTGAGAGATGTTCCGCGTTAAAATATAATTTTGACATGTGGTGGCCTACCCATCACCATCATAATCATGGTGTCGGTCGCGATGCGACAAACACTGCTTTCATTACTTGACTGCCACTCTCCAATTAGCTCTCTGCTGTGAGAGTGATGTCCATGAGTCTCTCAGCTTCAGGTTTCTCTTGTGGCCTACCCAAATACTCACATATCTACCGATTTACAATGTAATATAAACGGCCGGAAGACCAGTGACTTGGCCCTTTTAAAAAAATCTGATGAATAAACTGTTTCACCCCCCACCCCCAAAAAAGAAAGTGACCTGCTTGCCATGGCCTATGTTTTAATATCGCACGGCACCCTGAACTCACCGCTATGCTGCATATCTAACTACGCCAGCCAGGGGGCGCCACAAGTAATGTTCCAACCAGCTCCACCAGGAGGCGCTAGTCATTGAATAGACGCCTGCGCAGGAAAGAAGTCCAATCATTGAGAATTCATCAGAGCAGAGACGCCCCACGTCTTTTAGTGGGATCGATCTCCGACCGAGTTAAATGAAAGGATTCGAAATTTGATTATTGTCACTACCTTGCTGAATACTACATAGTGTTGTGGGGGAGGGGTTACCAAGAAATCAACTCCCAACTCACACTTCTGCCCACCCTAATGCTTAAAGGGCGCATTCCATATACGCGTAATGCGTAATGCGCTACGCGTTACGCGTTATGCGTTATGCGAATGCCAGCATTCCATATACGCGTAATGCGTAATGCGTTATGTGGCGCACGACTGGCTATATTTAAAAAATAAAAATAAACAATTATTCTCCATACTGCACTGTATGTGACCAAATATTGCATGCATATCTATGTAACTTTTTGTATGTCACATGGGGGTTCCTACCTTTATTATAGCCAAATTATAGATAAGTATTCATATTTCTGTGCATATGGTAGCATTTTTAGCTTTCCCTTAACCCTATGTCTCCCTGGGGCCCAGCTCACCATGTGTTTCCAATTAGCACCCCTCTGTGAGGCTGTTCTGTAATGCTCAGTCGCCTCTCCTAGTGTTAAACTAATGGAGACATCAGACTCAAGTTTCTATTCACATCCAGCTTGACGCATAACGCATTACGTACCGATCGCTACAGGGACCGATCGGGATAATGAATTTCTGATGCATTCGCATTCGCATTACGCATTACGCGTGTATGGAATGTAGCTCATAGGTTTCAAGGCGTTTCGATTTTTTGTCGCATTCGCATTCGCATTCGCATTACGCATTACGCGTATATGGAATGCGCCCTTAAGTCACATATCATGCTCACACATTTTATGGGGTCGCCACTGCAATTGTGAAAGTCATGAAATCAAACAAGCTGCGAGGAGCCACCGCATGGCAATCGCAATGTGCCCATACGGTGACAGTTCTACACATTGTTCAAATATTCCAAAATTTGAATGAGGTATGTGAATTTGCATTATTTGACTTTCAGATCTGTTGTCTTAGCTAATCCTCCGGCCGAAATCTCGATTACCGGTAGGGACCCTGCTTAAATGGTCGGCATGAGTGTGCACTCTCACCAGTTGGTACCCATCCTGATATAACCTTGTATGTTACCAGGACATAAAACTCCAACAACTAACCAAGCCATGTTGACAATCAGTAACGCAGCCTAGCACTCAAATGAGAGAACATGATACTGTGGGAACTATATGCAATAATCATGCTATAAATTGACATAATGCATATATCCATCATGTGTGGACTTGGATGAACGATTCACCCCGTACTTACAGGAGAGGGGTGAAGGACTACGTAGTCTAAATACGGGGGAGAATAGCTTTAGTATGGGACATGAACTAGAAACTGTGGTTCCAGCATCCAATGGCTACATATATCGGCACCGAGTTGGTGAAATTGGAGAGAATGCAAAAAGACAAGATGGCAGCCACAGAAAGCCGTCGATTTCACTTTTAAATCTCATTAAACCAGATGTTTTATTATATTTTTCAACTCAAAGGGGGGTAGCAGGTAAATATGAAGAAATCTACAAAGAATAAATGTTGCTTCTTAGATTGTGAAGTTCAGCTCTCATTTCATTAACCCGCTCTTTCGACCGTTTTTATATAGGGTTGGTATTCACAGTGTGGACTGTGACAGGAATTGACTATTCTCCCCTCCCCATATATCCTGTCGGCTTTTCCATGATAGTATAAATACCCAGCTACTGTGGCCTTTGAATGACTATGCCACATCCAAGACTGAGTTCTTCAGTCAATCATGTAATATCACCTAAACCTATTCCAGAAACTATTCGGCCAATAATACAATATCCAATCTTTGACACCAGGCGCGGTGGTCGACTAGGTAAGACCGCTGACTGGTTCGTGTGTGGGAGGTCATTTGTTCAAACACCGACTAATGCTAACATTCCATATACGCAGTACATGAATGCAAATGTGAATGCGAATGCGAATGCGAATGCGAATGCAGCAAAAAATCAAAAAGCATGTAAATGAATAGTGGTGCTTCCATGTCTCCGAATTCGAATACGAACACGAATGTGAATGAGAATGCAAGAAATGGATCGACCCATGGACCGATCAGTGCAAATGCGAATGCTGCTGCGTTTGCCATAACAAAAAACAATAGTAACTTTGACTTACCTTTACAAATTTGGAGCAAAAAACCATAAAAATGGGATAGGTATCTTTTTGTTGTTTAGTTTGTTTAATGACCCCCCCCCCCCCCCAACGAAAAAAGTATCCATCGGCTATTGGAGGTTGGCATGGGTATCTATGCCCCATACCACATTTGCATTTGCATGCCACATGCCGCGTACCACGTATATGGAATCTTAGCTTAAGTGAAACCAATAACATACAACATTGATACTTGTCGCTACCCATCCTGATGCTCTCCATTAATAGGATAGGGAAAGTCCTGGTTTGCTTAGTATTATGATAATTTAGCAAAACAAACACAGCAAATATAGTATGCCTTTTTATTACAATTTTTAGCTCTTGTCATCAGTACAGTCTCTTAGTTAGGTATGTGATGTCAAATGAGGCTTAGGCATGCTTATAACCCTATATCCCCTTCTCATCGTGGGGTGGGTGGGATGGCAATTTAAGGCAGTTGTTGTCCTCGTGGCTCCTCTGTCGAAAGTGAAATGTTCGCAGCTAGCAGTTGCTTTTATAGCAGAAGACGGGCTAATTTAGTTCATGACACCGGTGGAGCCGCAGTCGCCTTGTTTACTGGGCGATATATGGCGGAAGTGACCTTAGTTACTGGTGCTTGGCTGTATTTGCCGCCAAATTACCCGTAATGCTCCAGCATTACGAACAATGTGACAAGAGCGGGCATTGCAGTCCAGTCTCCCAGTGGGGCAGCATTATGAACTTGTCATGATAATGCACTGTCACACGACGCATGCATTGATGTTCTACCACACACATGGAAGCCCCTCGTAGTAGGTGTCTAAGCCAACAAGGGGATGTCACCTTTTGTTTATTGTTGATTTACTTCCTAGCAACATCTAAGGTCATATCAGGACGGGTACCGACTTGGGACTGCACAATCATGGCGACTTCATAGTTCTGTGCCACTGGGAAATCAGGCCACCATCACCATGACCTGATATCCCTCTCAGTCACATTATCCTGACACTGAGCGAACCAGTCCTAGCCCTATCCTATTAATGGCGAGTGCCATGCTAGGAAGCGACAAGCATCCATTTTTAAGTCATTGGTTTGACTCGACCAGGGTTCGAACCCACAAGCTCCCAGGGGATGTAACGATCAATGACCATTTCACCACCCTCTCGACACAACTGGTTATCATCACATATCGTCATTTTAGCTCTCTTGTATGAGTACAATTTTGCTTTCATTTGACCACAAAATTAACCACTTCAAAATGACCTGCTGGGATAATTTTGTTATTGACACATATTTTCCCGTTTCAGATTTTGGTTGAAATTTCACGATGCCTATATTATAAATGTGATCATCAGATATTTTCATTAAACCAACCTGATGGAACATGTTCGACAAACTTTTCGCCGTGAACCTCTTTGCTGTCGACGCCGCGTAATAGTACTAATACAATCACCAAGCAGTCAAATCCATACACACTGTAGCGGCGCTAATAACTACATAGGCACATCACTCAGAGGGACGCGTGTTTCGGCTCGAGGGAATAGGGAGGTGGAGGGACACTACCTCAATATACGCCCAATTCACAAGGGGGCGCCACTCAAAAGAGGCTTCCGTCGCGAGGGGGCGCCACTCATTTAGTAAATGGTGACGGACTATTTCTTTCCGGGGAAGAACCCTTCCCGCCGCGCTGTGCACGTAGGCCCTGTAATCACTCAGGCTTCTGTCAAATTACTGCACCTAATGGCGGAGAGCCTACTAAGATGCCAGCTGGGTGCCCACCGTAGCGCATGCAAGTGTTTTGCCTTTTGTGTATGGGCATTTTATTTGTTTTCGCCTGCCTTTTACCATTCTGTCATTCATTTAAAACACTATATTAGTTTAAGCGCACTCCACTAATATGACCCATCATGTAGTGGACTCACTGATGCACATCATTATTACACGGTTCTATCTAGATAAAGGATTCACCCTGTACTCACAGTACACGGGTGAATACCAGCCCTATATAAAAGCTGTCGAAAAAGTGGGGTCATGAAATGAGAGCCTAATTTCACAATCTAAGAAGCAACAATTATTCTTTTTATATGTTTTAATATTTCCCCGCTACCTGTGAGTTGAAAAATATAATAAAACATATAGTTTAATAGAATTTAAAGGTGAAATCGACAGCGTTCGATGGCCGCCATCTTGTCTTTTTGCATTCTCTCCCTTTTCACCAATTCTGTGTCGATATAAGTAACCATTTGATACTGGAGGCAGTCATGCTACTTCCTTTTTCATACTAAAGCTATTTTCGGCCATATTTAGACTACGTTGTCGTTCACCCGTGTACCACAAGTACAGGGTGAATCTTTTATCTAGGTTCTATCCAAAAGATTATATTATGATGGAGTGACTATGGATAACACCAACTAGTGGGTAGCGTGTCTGCTTCCCAGGTTAAGAAATCTACAGATACTAAATGATCGCCATGTACCTGCTACTGTGTGAGAAACAAAAAACATCTTATCACCTCTTACTGTGTGATAAGATTAAACCACTACTACAACTGGCCAGCATTGAAAACAAGCTCGACCACTCGAGCTTACACGCTATGGACAGAATAAACACAGCATCAACAAAAAAAAAGGTAGCAGGTTCAATCCCTAGACTTGGGACTGTGGGAGATCATGTTTTCTTTAGAGACTTGCCCATTCTGTGCACCTTATGATATTATATGATGCATAGGCATTATACAAGTATAATTAATCGGAAGTTTACACTCCTTTATTATCTGAACTCATCCATTGTACTGCTCTTACTATTAATTGTTCATCGACTATGCAACAGTCCCGATTGTGGCGCCCCCTGTCTGCAAACACGGTATCTTGTCTGGCCACCCTCAGTCACTTTGCCCGCTATTTATTTTACATAAAGACTGAATTATGCCTTCATTCCTAGATGACCAAAGCCAACACTCACGATATCTCTCTGCTTGTATTCACATTGTCCTAGTATTATAATATGGTGACTAAGTCTGGTATCATGCTGTGACACTTGTAGGTTTTTAGTTGCTAATATTCCTTGATTAAAACAGAGGAGATGGACATTAAAAACCGTATGTATTCCTCAGTCCCCTGCTCATTATCATATTCCAGTCAAGCCCAGTGACAGGCTAGGTATTGGCAGTTCTCAATCTTTAAGCGAGTAATTTGCTTCGGCCAGGGTTCAAACCCACGATCTGCCGCATGGGAGAGGCGAATGCTCAACTCATTCGGCCAACCCCATCCAGCATACAGATCGGGAAACATTATAAAGAAATTACGATATCCGTGTGTCGCAATTCCTAGGGTATCCCCCATTTAGCCGCGTGGACGATTGAGATCAATCTATACGAGCCCATATAGGTGCGTCCATTAACATTAAAGTGGGAAAACATTTCCAGTTTCTGCCACATTTGTTGTAGGTGAATATATCAGGTTGATCATTATAGTCTACTTAATTTGTTCAAATAGTTGACTTAGAAGATATTTGAAATGAAAGGATGCATCATTAATGTTGGTGTCCATCTCAAAAACTGGACCCTCACCTTCAACAGTGATACTGATAGCATATATTGAATTGAGAGGATATTCCCTTTAAGCAGCAATAACTAATTTAAAGCTGCATTGTCCTATGAAAGCATCACATTTTCCAAACAAATACACTCACCCATATTTGATCCTATATACCTAACCTTGACTATGGTGCAATTATTAAGCATTTCTTGCAACATAGAAGGGGATACTGAGACGATTTAATAGAACATAGTACTGCTGAAACATATGGGGGTCAGCCTATTAATATAGCAAGTTGTCTCTTCAAATATCTCTTAAGTTTGTCACAGGAGTAGTCTAGTCTAGTAATAAGAGTAGAACAAATTAAACACATATATGGCAGGAAAATCCAAAGAAATTAACATAGACTACTAACCAGACCAACCAACCATCTATCTGCTGCTGAAATGCAGGCAATCAAATACCTTATCAGCAGCTAATGTGTGATAAGATACCACCAAGACTACAGCTGGCCAGCATTGAAAACAAGCCTGAATACCCAGGCTTATACGCTATGGACAGTATAAATACAGCCTCAATACAAAATAAATAAAAGAATTGTTACAGCAAAGTGACTTCAAACTAAAGTAAGGTAGTTTCAAACGATCGACCTAATATATTTATCTCAGAAAATTAGAGAAACTCAAAAAACCGTCGGACTAGGTAACTTTAATGAACACAACAAAATCTGAGTTGGTTTGAGTTGGATATGTAGGATCAACTCTACTAGGGAAGTGTTTGGTTTCGAAAATGTAATCCCCTGATTGAACGAACTATGCAGCTTTAAATATGGTTGCTTTATAGGTTTGTTTTTGTTTGTTGTTGTTTTACATCCTAGCAACATCTAAGGTCATATCAGGATGGGTACCGACTTGTGACAGTGCGCACTCATGGCAACTTTATAGTGTTGCCACAGGAAGACCAGGCCACCAGCACCATGACCTGATATCCCACTCAGTCAAATTATCCTGATACTGAGCCAACCAGTCCTTGCCCTGTCCTAATAATGCCAAGCGCCAGGCTAGCAAGCGACAAGTATCACCTTTTAAGTCATTGGTTTGACTCGATCAGGGTTCGAACCCACGACCCCAATATCTACCAACATGGGAGACGGACGATCTAACTCATTTGGCCATCCAGTCTGGTCTGCTTTGTAGGCGACATAGCCCCGCGGGACGCCCGCAGTGACAGGACCATGGGTCACCGACATTCTCTTCCACGTCCCGCTGGATAATGTATCTTAGCAACATCCACCTCTTCTCAGGCCCACACTTTGTCAATCAATAATCGCGACAATCGAAACCAATCATGAGCGGCCGGTGAAACCTCTTGCCGGAACCGGAAGTCATCCAAGCTAGTACCCGCGGTGCACGCTCGGTGGCCTACCGGTAGCTAATTCGATAAGAGCGCTGGACCCCTGATCGAGTCAAGCCGATGGCTTACACAATTGATACTTTTTGCTATCTAGCCTGATTTGCTCACTTTGAGGATAATGTGACTGAGTGGGATATCGGGTCCTGGGTGCGGGCAGTGGGGGCGCACTATAAAGTCGTCATGAGTGTGCAATGTCATAAGTTAGTACGCATTTTGGTATGGCCTTAGATGTTGCTCTGAAAGCACTTTGAATACACACTGGACGCGGTGGCCGAATCGGTAGAACTCAGACACCTTGTGCGGGAGATCGGAAGTTCGATTCCCATTCGAGTCAAACTAATATCTTACAAAATTGATAGTTGTCACTTCGTAGCTTAGCACTCTGCATTAATAGGATTGAGTAAGGACTGGTTAGCTCAGTGTCAGGATAATGTTACTAAGTGGGATATTGGGTCATGGTGCTGGTGGCTTGATTTCCCAGTCGGACAGCATCATGAGTATGCAGTGCCACAACTCGGTACTTGTCCTGATATGACCTGAGATGAACAGGAGGTAACATTTTAAAAATAACCCAACCTTTGAATACAGCACCTTGCCAACAATGGTGATACAGTCACTGTAGGGGTTATGGCTGGTAGTCTGATTGACATATTCCCTACTGCCAAGTCTCGGCAAACCACGGTGGTCAACCAACCCTGCCACAATCAACCAGCTCGAATTGAGGAGAGTGCACACTGCTACAAGTCGGTACCGACACAGATATAGCCTTAGATGTTGCCAGGACGTGAAACTCCAAAAATCAACTAACCGACTCTAGCGGAATATGAGCGTTATAGTGTTTAAAAGAGATTGGATTGGACTAGTGTCAACCAGTTATTTATTATCTACAAAATTAATAAACAATGTATATAAATAAACACACTTAAAGCGAGCTCAATGCTGTTTGTTTTATTATGTGTTGTTGATTTACCTCCTAGCAACATCTAAGCTCATATCAGGATGGCTATAGACTTGTGACAGTGCACAATCATGGTGACTTTATAGTGCTGCCCTGCTGGGAGACCAGCCTGCCAGCACCATGAACTGATATCCCACCCAGTCACATTATCCTGACACTGAGCCAACCAGTCCTTGCCCTATCCTAATAATGCTGAGCACCTGGCTTTGGAAGTGACAAGAATCAACGTTTTAAGTCATTTGGTTTGACTCAACCAGGGTTCGAACCCACAAACTCATGGTTTTGGATCCCCCGATCTCCCAAAGCAGGAGAGGGACGCTGAACTCGTTCGGCCATCCCGTCTGGTTCGAGCTAAATGCAGATTATAGCCATGAGACATTGGTGGTGATGCTAAGGCATTGCGGGTAATTGGACACGTGAATACAGCCAAGCGCCAGTAACTAAGGCTGCTCCGATATGTCGTCGACTGGCGGCTCCTTGCTGAACTAACCAGAACTATACCATTAACGCCAACTAGCGGGTATTCGGCACTTCCGCCATACATCACCCAGTAAACAACGTGAGTGTGGCTCCACCGGTGTCATATTTCTGAACTAAATTACGCTGCCGTTCAGCTATAAACGCGACTGCTAGCTGTAGATATGTCATTTTCGACACGGGAG
Source organism: Branchipolynoe longqiensis (assembly GCA_030323885.1). Lineage (NCBI taxonomy): Eukaryota > Metazoa > Annelida > Polychaeta > Phyllodocida > Polynoidae > Branchipolynoe > Branchipolynoe longqiensis. The sequence continues at coordinate 27,834,215 of CM059197.1, forward strand.
CCACGCGCACAACACCTGCCTTAAATTGCCATCCCACCCACCCCACAGAGAGAAAGGGATATAGGGTTATTCGCGTGCCTAAGCCTCAACGACATCACATAACTACCTAAGAGACTCTACTGATGAAAGAACTAAAATTGTAATAAAGAGGCATAACTATATTTGTTTGTTCATGTATATAATTGCATAGAATAGTTCCTTGTTTATATTAAGACAATGTATTATGTATCACGTGTATTGTATAGTCACTTACTTATGCTTTCATTTCTGGTTGGCTGTTACCCAGAGAAAATTGAATTGCTGCCTAGCGCAAGCCCGGATCTGTTCCTTGTTCCCGTTGCCAAGGCTGGTTGGTATCCTTGGCGACGTGCCAAATGCTCAACCGAAGAGCTGCTCTGCCAACTCGGTGAAATTACACACCCAACACTTGAGTCGCGGATACCCTGCTTGTCTACACTGAGCAGGGCGCATGCGCCGATATTGATGTTTCAGGTTGAGCGTTCTTTTCGACGCCCAACTCGTCTCGGCCTACACTATGGGTTTTCCCCCACAAGAAGGGGCGATACGAGGGGAGTCTGTGCTTGTCACCTTCATGAGTGAGTGGTTGATTGATTGGTGGTTGTTTTACACCGTGTCGGCAGTTTCATGAGTGACCTTGTTGGGATTGTCACAGTTGTTGATTTTTACATTCCGACTATGCGAAATTGAGTGTCATGGGTGAGGATTATACACTTTACATTCCGACTATGGGAACTTTAGTGTCATAGGTGAGCAGTAGGCACTTCATATTCCGATTATGGGAAGGTTAGTGTCATTGCTGAGGAGTATATGCTTTACATTCCGACTATGGGAAGTTTAGTGTCATTGCTGAGGAGTATATCCTTTACATTCCGACTATCGGAAGTTTAGTATCATGTGCGAGGAGTATGCATTTTATATTCCGACTATGGGAAGTTTAGTGTAATGGGTGATGAGTATGCACTTTACATTCCGACTATGGGAAGTTTAGTGTGATGAGTGAGGAGTATATCCTTTACATTCCGACTATGGGAACTTTAGTGTCATGGGTGAGAAGTACCAGAAATCATGTTACCATAACAAGCTCGCAGTACAGGCCCAATCGGGCCTAGATCAGCCACAAGAGGATCTGTCAGTTAATATATAAGTTCATATGAATGGAGCAAACATTATATTAGTGGTCGCTGAACTCATTCGGTGATACCGTCATTCATCTATATATACTGGCCGTCCTCAGACGCCCTGTATGGACAAAATCCTCCGGTGCGAGTGAGGGTCCCGGCTCTGCTAGGTACAGGAACAGCCCTGTGGTAGCGCCATGGGTCGCATCAGGGAAGTACAGTAAGGTGGACATAGAACCAAGGGTGTACCATAATATAACAATAATAATAATAATGAAGTAGTTCCCCACTGTGCCTCTATACTCGCATTATACGTTGCACATCACATATACACGGGGGCCAAATCGGTAGAGCGCAGACCTCCCGTCACTGCCCCATTGGGAGACCAGGGTGCTAGCACCATGACCCAATATCCCACTCAGTCACATTATCATGACACTGATACAACCAGTGCTTTTGCTATCCTAATGATAATCCAAAGCTCCTGGCTAGGAAGCGGCAAGTATCAATTTTTTAGTCATTGGTTTGACTCGACCGTGGGTTCGAATCACACGATCTGCCAGACCGGGAGACAGACATTCAACTCATTCGGCCATCCCGCCTGGTACCAGACGGGATAGCCGAATGAGTTAGAGCGTTCAAACCAATGACTTAAAAATTGATACTTGTTGCTTCCTAGCCTGGTGATCGGCATTATTAGATTAGGGCAAGGACTGGTTGGCTCAGTGTCAGGATAATGTGACTGAGTGGGATATCAGGTCATGGTGCTGATGGCCTGATCTTCAAGTGGGGCAGCACTATAAACTCACCATGAGTGTGTAATGTCACAAGTCAGTACCTATCCTGCTATGACCTTAGATGTTGCTAGGATGTAAAATATCAGCAAACAAACAACAAGCAAACCATGTTGTTTGTCAAACCATGGCGGTTCTCGCTTGTTCCCGTTTATACGCTAAGTGGGTTAGTTAGTAGGGCACCCCCCCCCCCCCCCCACACACACACACATGCTCTATACATCAGACTCACGCAGAGACACGATAACGTTAATTCTCACCATCTCAGCTAACACGCCCATTATGGCCAAATCCGCAAGGGTCGTAGCTCACGGCAAATCCCGAGTTATGGTGCTGGTGATGATGCTTAATCCGCTCTAATCCGAAAGAATTGCCTATCGCCGGGGACGCCTCCGACAAGGTCACACCCCGCGGGCCATCCTCGGTGGGAGCCCGGCGCAATTTCACCTTCCTGCACCTGGGTGTTTCGCAGCACCAGAGACCAATTATGAGAAATGGCCAGCGTGGTTTCAAGCATGGGGATATTTCAGGCGCTACTACTGAAAGCTAGGAGCCTAATTTTCTCCAGGTTAACGGTGTGCAGACTGCAAGACTTTGGTAACGTTGCTAGAAAGGAGGATGACAGTATGATGAAAACCATTATGAGTGGGATCATAGACGGCAAACATTGTAGAGGACGACCTCAAGCTCAATGGTTTGACAGTGTAAGCATACTCACTGGCATAAGAATGATGCCTAACTAATTCAACAGGTGGGAAATCACAAACGCTGGTGACAAACCGACTGACTGCTTGATGAATAATAGTTTCATTTGATTGATCTCTAGTTTAGTTTTATCCTTGGCAAGGACGCATTCACTCCTGTTCACTGTTTTAAGACAGTTGTCATGGGTGTAATGATAATGGGAAATAATGCACCTAGAGCGGGACTCGAACCCACATCTCTTTGCATTCCGGGCCAGTGTGCTAACCATTACAACACCAAGGCTCCCTGATATCACCACACTACCCACGCCTACCTGTCTATGTGGTTACTTGCCTGAGAGGTCAGTGCAGACCACTACACTCGTCCCCATGGAATTGTACGTCTTGTAATGCTTACAATTACATACATACAGGCAATGCACTTACACATACAGGCAATGCACTTACACATACATACACAGGGTAGGTTCAACAACCATACAGCGCCTAGCTTGTACAGGACCATGGTCACGCCAAGCAGTGTCATGGGTGTGATGAAAATGGGAAATATTGTCCCTAGAGCAGTACTCAAACCCACATCTCTTTGCATTCCAGGCCAGTGTGCTAACCATTACACCACCTAGGCTCCCTGATATCACCACACTACCCACACCTACCTGTCTATGCAGCTCCTTGCCTGAGAGGTCAGTGCAGACTACTACACATTCAATAGCACCCCCATCTCCTCTACCTACTCACTCTCCTTTAACCTTTCCTTCCACACTCCGCACCGTCCACTTCATACCCCCACCCTCGAAAAAAACAATCCTCCATACCCATTCCTCGCCCAACCTTATTTAAGACATGAACTTCAACCTCGACCCCGCTCCCCGCTCGCCCATCTCGAATGCATCAACTCTCAACCCTACCATGGTTCTACACCAGTGAACATATCATCCTCACTTCTCCCTTCCCATTTCCTGTTTCCCATTCAACCCCCCCCCCCCAAACTCCCCACTCCCCATCTCACCACTCACCACTCCCCACTCCCAACTACCGGCGCACCATTTTGTTCTAGATATGAATTATATTATAACAAATTAATATTATTTAACGGACGGTCTGTAGCGTTCAACCCGCAAAGCCTACCTCCTCACCCCGCCAGCTGTCAACCGCAGCTGCCTGGGCGACTTGGACTTGCACTCAGGTAGACAGACAAACCCCCGCCGTGAGTTGCCGCCAAGATGGCGGGAGCAGTACTATCACCCTCACTCACATGAATTCCTAGCCCACCTCCACCTACACTCCCTACTCGCCAGCTGTACCTCATTCTCACCACCACCGCCTCCCCCACTTCTACCCCATTCCCACCCCACGCAATTCCCACCCCACCATCCTCAAATCTACCACATTCCCACCACCACTGCCTCCCTCACTTCTACCCCATTCCTTCCCCACCATCCTCATATCTACCACAATGCCACCACCACCGCCTCCCCACTTATACCCCATTCCCAAACCACCGTCCTCATATCTACCACATTCCCACCACCACTGCCTCCCCCCACTTCTACCCCATTCCCACCCCACCATCCTCATATCTATCACAATGCCACCACCACTGCCTCCCTCACTTCTACCCCATTCCTTCCCCACCATCCTCATATCTACCACAATGCCACCACCACCGCCTCCCCACTTATACCCCATTCCCAAACCACCGTCTTCATATCTACCACATTCCCACCACCACCGCCTCCCTCACTTCTACCCCATTCCCACCCCACCATCCTCATATCTATCACAATGCCACCACCACCGCCTCCCCCACTTATACCCCATTCCCAAACCACCGTCCTCATATCTACCACATTCCCACCACCACTGCCTCCCCCACTTATACCCCATTCCCAAACCACTGTCCTCATATCTACCACATTGCCACCACCACTGCCTCCCTCACTTCTACCCCATTCCCACCACCACGCCAGCTCTACCCCATCATCCCACCAGCACTATCCCCACCCCCCGTCCTGTTATGACCTTAGATGGTGTTAGGATGTAAAACTCCAACCGCCAAATCCCCACATCGACCTCATTCCCACCGCCTTTACCCTACCTCTACCCCATTCCCACTACCACCATTCCCACCTGTAGCCTACCCCCTACCCCCACCATCCCCACTTCTATCCCATTCCGACAACCTCCACCACCGATACCCCACATTTACCCTATTCCCACCATCACCATCCCCACCTCTACCACATTGCCACCATCATCCCCACCTCTACACTATCCCCCACCACCACCATCCCCACTTCTACCCTATCCCTCAGCACCACCATCCCTACTCGTATCCATTTCACACGACCTCCTCCACCTCCACAACCCCCACACCACCACCACCCCCAGATATACCAAATTTCGACCACTCCTACCCCATTTCAACCACCACCACCACCACCACCATCATCCCCACCTCCAACCGATTCCCACCACCACCGTCCCCACTTCTACCCCATTCCCACCTCCACCAGCACCACCACCATCCCCACCTCTACACTGTCCCCCACTACCACGACCTCACCTCTACCCCATTCCCACCACCAACATCCCCACTCACTGCCTCCACTCCTTCAACCTATCAATCCCCCTCACACTCTAGCCCCCTCCTTTCTCCACCTCCCTTCTGAATCCACCCACCGACCCACCCACTGTAGCCGGCTCCTCCGCCCCCATTCCACCCGCCCCTTCACCAGCGTCCCGACCCTACACACATTAATTATACAGACACGCGAAGAGCGTTTCTCCGCCTCACCTGTCGGTCCAGTTAGGATGTAGCGGCTCACCGCCACATAATTAAACCACACCCCTTCCTTTCATCACCGAGCAGCCAATGTTACTAACCATTAAACCACACTCCTTCATGTCACTCACGTTTCATCACCAAGCAGCCGGAGTTACTAACCATTAAACCACACTGTTTCATGTCAGTCACCTTTCATCACCAAGCAGCTGGGCCCGTATGCATGGAGCAGTGTTAGCGGGTAGCTATCACCGTTTATCGTCGTCGTCGAGAACTATGTCAAGCCGTATGCATGGGTGCCTAAACGATGAGTGTTAGCTAAACGTGAATGTATTTATAGATTTGGGAAATCCCTCGATTCGACAATATGAATAACGCCGCCAATGCTGCGGCTGCATTAATATCGGTTCGAATTTAGGGTTAAATTGATAAAATTTCACTTATTGCATATGTAATTCTGTTAAATATGACAGCATTGAATAGATTGAGACCCACACACGCACATTAACCGGCGCAGTGACAGTATGTATATCGACATCTATGCGGCGGCGGCGATTTGTTTACTTTACATTCGTCAATTCGACAATATTAATATCACCGCCAATGCGGCGGTAGCGTTAATATCGCTTCGTTTTTAGGGTTAATTTGATTAAATTTCACGTATTGTGTATTTACTTATGTTAAATATGATAGCATTGATTAGATTTGGGCTTCATCCTGACACTAACCCAATAATAACACCGCTGTAAACCTGCTATGAGCAGAGTTAGAATTTCCGAGTTTAAACACGTGGTGTTAGGCCTAACACTGCTCCATGCATACCAACTTGTCGGCGCTAAACCAGAAATCCTGCCCTAAATGTGGTTTGGCTTGCTAACACCGCTCCATGCATACGGGCCCTGGTGTTACTAACCATTAAACCACACTCCTTCATGTCAGTCACCTTTCATCACCAAGAAGCTGGTGTTACTAACCATTAAACCACAGTCCTTCATGTCAGTCACCTTTCATCACCAAGCAGCCAGTATTACTAACCATTAAACGACACTCATTCAAGTCAGTCACCTTTCATCACCAAGCAGCTGGTGTTACTAACCATTAAACCACCCTCCTTCATGTCAGTCACCTTTCCTCACCAAGCTGCGGGTGTTACTAACATTTAAACCACACTCATTCATGGTAGTCACCTTTCATCACAAAGCAGCCGGTGTTACTAACCATTAAACCACACTCCTTCATGCCAGTCACCGCTCATCACCAAACAGCCAGTGTTACTAACCATTAAACCACACTCCTTCATGCCAGTCACCTCTCATCACCAAGTAGCCGGTGTTACTAACCATTAAGCCCCACTCCTTCATGTCACTCATCGTTCATCACCAAGCAGCCGGTGTTACTAACGAATAAACCACACTCCTTCATGTCAGTCACCTTTCATCACCAAGCAGCTGGTGTTACTAACCATTGAACGACACTGTTTCATGTCCATCACCTCTCATCACCAATCAGCCGGTGTTACTAACACTTAAACCACACTCCTTCAAGTCAGTCACCTTTCATCACCAAACAGCCAGTGTTACTAACCATTAAACCACACTCCTTCATGCCAGTCACCTCTCATCACCAAGTAGCCGGTGTTACTAACCATTAAGCCCCACTCCTTCATGTCACTCATCGTTCATCACCAAGGAGCCGGTGTTACTATCGATTAAACCACACTCCTTCATGTCAGTCACCTTTCATCACCAAGCAGCCAGTGTTACTAAAGATTAAACCAAACTCCTTCAAGTCAGTCACCTTTCATCACCAAGCAACCAGTGATACTAACCATTAAACAACCCTGCTTCATGTCAGTCACCTTTCCTCACCAAGCAGCCGGTGTTACTAACCATTAAACCACACTCCTTTATGTTAGTCACCTTTCATCACCAAGCAGCCGGTGTTACTAACCATTAAACCACACTCCCTCATGTCATTCACCTTTCTTCACCAAGCAGCCATTTTTACTAATGATTAATCCACACTCCTTCATGTCAGACACCTGTCATCACCAAGCAGCCAGTGTTACTAACGATTAAACTACACTCCTTCATGTCAGTCACCTTTCATCACCAAGCAGCCAGTGTTACTAAAGATTAAACCACACTCCTTCAAGTCAGTCACCTTTCATCACCAAGCAGCTGGTGTTACTAACCATTAAACCACACTCCTTCATGTCAGTCACCTTTCATCACCAAGTAACCAGTGATACTAACCATTAAACGACCCTGCTTCATGTCAGTCACCTTTCCTCACCAAGCAGCCGGTGTTACTAACCATTAAGCAAAACTCCTTTATGTCAGTCACCTTTCATCACCAAGCAGCCGGTGTTACTAACCATTAAACCACACTCCCTCATGTCATTCACCTTTCATCACCAAGCAGCCAGTGTTACTAATGATTAATCCACACTCCTTCATGTCAGACACCTGTCATCACCAAGCAGCCCGTGTTACTAACCATTAAACAACACTCCTTCATGTCAGTCACCTTTCCTCACCAAGCAGCCAGTGTTGCTAACGATTAAACCACACTCCTTCATGTCAGCACCTTTCATCACCAAGCAGCCAGTGATACTAACCATTAAACCACACTGGTTCATGTCAGTAACCTGTCATCACCAAGCAGCCGGTGTTACTAACCATTAAACCACACTCTTCCTGGAGCTGGTACCTGGCAAACACCAGGAAATGGCCAAAACTCCACAAATACGTTGAAGCATATCCATTTAGTCTGACATTTGTTCTTCTGAAGGCTATCCCAGTTCTTGTCAGCAGTTCTATTGACATGTCTTAACTAAAAGGAATCTAATTAAACCTATGGTTTTGAGTTCCTGAATAGTTCTTTTAAATAAATATATTAGGTTGATAATTGTAATACATTTTATCTTGCTTTCAATCACGTTTTATTTTAAAGTCTTACCTTTGGGAGATATTTAAGTGAAAACGTGACAACATAACTTTGCCATAGATATCTAACTCCTAGACTCCCATAGGCGTCACCAGTGACGGGTTCGATTAAATTAACTTAATATTCCTTCTATGCAATACAAAATTATTAATGAGTTCCCCGGTATCTAAATTTGATAACTAGGATCAAATCTAGAAAAGTGTTTTATCTTCGAATAATTGCTGCTTTCCTCGTAGGGTACACCTGTTATCTGATAATCTGAATTCCACTGATCCGTCAGCAAAGACTGAAGTTGCGACCCAGCCCGCCATGTCGCAGCTTCAGCTAACATGTTGAAAGCTGGGGTAGGTGCTGAATACACGGCCACCGTTCTCTGTGGCGGAGTGGTTAGAGTGTCTGACTTTTTTCTAGGTCAGACTCCTAATCTGAGGGTCGGCCGTTCGATTCCCCATGCCCCCAGCTCTGCCAATTTGGATTTCCACTGCTGTGTATAACTTACAGCGTCATCAAAGGCCTGTTGCTCTCATACCATGTCTATGTGGTGTGGGAGGTTAAAAATCCCTTGGGTCGCTAAAAGTGTAGGTTTGGGCTTTCTATCACACCAGCAGTGGAATGAGGAAGACCAGTCATCTATGACTGAAATTTCCCCTGCTTAAACAACTAATTGACCAAAAAAATAAAAAAATAAAAAAGATACACATACTGATATTTATCTCATGCAACATATGTGTTGGGAAAATATCACTGCAAACCCCATTACAAGGAATCTATGGCAAGAACCTATCAAGTTATGCAGCGGGGAAGAATGTACTTATAGTTATAAATCCGGCTATGCAATAAAGAGACGAGTCACAGCAATTAGTGGATGGGAAAACCTATTTATTTCACGAGGCTCTCATTTGGCCGAGCAATATAGCCCTACCGATCAATTATAAAAGTAAAATACAGGTGCGAATGCGCACTGAGTACAGGTAGGAATGGCGAAGTGGGCGCATGGTGGCGCCACAAGGCCCATCCAACTGGCCCGCAGCAAATAAGGCCTGGAATACATAGATTGGCCATTGAACAATGTTCTAATCAAATCATCAAATCATCAAAACATCAAGTCATCAAAAATAACCCAAGATGGGGGGGGGGGGGGCGCACCGCCCATTTATATATCTGTAATTCATTATATATTACATAAAGTGAGTTTAGGGTCTATATTTAAAATATATGGCTGAAAGGAGCAACAACCCAACTTCCGTCATGTGAGTTTAACGTGTGACCCGGAATGCTGGGTCACAGTTTCAGTAATTCTTGAGGGACCAGCGAAAGTCGGAAGACTCCGTATTGCCGTTCCATTACTATCCATCTGCAGCGACCCCTGTGAACAGCGAACTGTACCAGTCGTGGATAATTATTGAATCTAGGTTAAAAACAACCCTGATTTTTATTGGATGTTATTCCCCTCCAATGACAGGAGCCCTGCTTTGTCAGGGCAACATTGGTCTATCAAAGACACGGAATGCCATATCACCGGGGGAGGTGGCCTAACCGGTAGAGCGCGGGCCTCGTGTGCGGAAGGTCGGGAGTTTGTACCCCAGCCGAGTCAAACCGTTGACTTTAAGGTTGATACTTGTCGCTTCCAAGCCTGACGTTCAGCATTAATGGGATAGGACAACGACTGGTTGGCTCAGTATCAGGATAATGTGACTGAGTGGGATGTCATGCATGGTGCCATTGGCCTGATTTTCCAGTGGGGCAGCACTGTAAACTCACCATGAGTGTGCAATGTCACAAGTCGGTACCCATCCTGATATGACATTAGCTGTTGCCAGGACGTGAAACTCTAACAAAACAAACGACTGCTATATCTGAATTCAAATATCTGCTCGATGTGTGCGTGTCATTGCTTAAACATTATTGTTAGCCATCTCTTTTCTGTCCCTTCCAGGTAAGTGCTGCGCGTGTGGTGGCCATTAGAGGTGCTCTGTTGCTGACAGGTATGACCGAGATGTAAATGCTTCCAGTTTACCACTTTCCACTTTACCAGACTGCGTAATTGGCGCTTACACGATGACCGAACCCCTAGCGGCAGCGTCCGTGCCTGCACTCAGTCAGTCCTTATGTAAACATCGGTTTCGGGAATCATGTCGTTTATTGGTAGAGCCTTTGGAACTGCGCATGCGTGTCAAATTGTCAGCCTGGCTGGGAAGTATGGTGTGTTTTTGTGCTTCTAAGTTGTACTGATATATTCCTGAGGTCAGTAGAATGAAGCTTTGCTGTATACGTATATATAAAATATATATATATATATATATATTATACAAATGTGTGCACTTGATTTATATATATATATGTACATATATATATGTACATATATATATATATATCTATATATATATATACACATACAGAAAACAAAAGGAATTCATCATATATATGTATATATATGTATGTATATATATATATATATATGTATATATATATATGCATATATGTATATGTATACATACATATGTATATGTGTGCATATATATGTGAATATATGTGATGAAGTACGTGGTTCTTAGTGAGTTGAAGTAAAACTGTAATATGTTGGCTCGGTAATACATATAAATACCATGTATATACACATGTACATTCATAGTTATATATGTGTATATATAACAGGACTATTCTTCAGCCGATAGGGCTATTGAGGAAATATATATGTACCTTCATCTGTAAATATACAGTAAAACCTCTCTAAATCGACCGACCTTGGGACCGACTTTAAGTGTTCGATTTAGGGAGGTGCGTCGGTTTAGGGAGTTAGAATATGGTTACAATGGTATCGTTGGGACCCAAATAAAGCGAACGATATAAGGGAGTGGGCCATATGTGGAGGTGGTCGGTTAGGGCGGTTTTACTGTATATCTTCATGGTTTTTGGTCATAAGAAATGCCGGTGTTGTTTTTCTAGGATGGTGTACATATATGCCAGGCTGACAGAAGACTTTCTTATATGGACATGCGATACGTCATGACGTCAGGGTGCTGTCGGGAGAAGCAGGGTTTCAACCAGAAAATAATTTGAGGGTATGCAGAATGGGGAGGGGGTATCATTTTGTCCACATCACTTAGTCAATTATGAACACTGCCATTATTACTCTTGTATGCCAACAGTCTAGCTGATTATTGGTGCTGGCTTTGTTGTCTCTGGCTCCATGAAGAACCTTTAATAAAATTTATCCCAACAATTTGTGGGTAAAGAGTCATACCCTCAGAACATTTAAGAGTACAGAATTCTACCCAGGAGCTTTGGCAACCTGTTTAAGCAACGCTCATCCCTTCCCACAATGCACTGGGCACCCTTCATATCATCATCATCATGCTGTCGGTTGTGATGCGACAAAGACTGCTTTCATTACTTGACTGCCGCTCTCCATTTAGCTCTCTGCTATGAGAGTTGCGTCTATGAGTCGGTCTTAATGTCTCTCAGCTTCAGGTTTCTCTTGATGGTATCCCTGAACCATAGACGGGGGCGCCCTCTCTTTCTGTAGCCAGAAGACAGTTGAGAATAAAGGATCTGCTTTGGTAGCCTGTCTGATGACATCCTCATGAGGTGTCCAGTCCACCCGAGATTCTTTTTGATCAGAAGATCTTCACCCTTCATATATAATCCTAAATAACTGTCAATATATAATTCCTTAAGTGCCTGTCACAGTATGCCGGATTGAGCAACAGACAGAATTGTCTAGTCCGGTGGTGTTCGGGCATGATAAGTATCAAAATGTATTAAAATGTGTCAAAATGTTGCGATATCGGTTCAAAGGTCGCCGAACGAACGGACATGAAATGGACATGAAACGAACATGAAACGGACATGAAATGGACATGAGCCGGATAGCTAACAGATGAAACAAACTCAAACCGAACAAGAACCGTAAAAGTAAATCCGGCGGCATACGTTCCAAGTTTTGTGCTTGTTCAAAACTTGTAACGGATCATGCCAGATATCAACGGATATCAATGGATATGCAACAGATATGCAATGGACAAAAATCAGACTTTGCCGGATATCGTTCGGTTTCTTTCCGTTTGCCCAATCTGGTGATGTATGACAGAGCCTTTAGACATGCATATGAAGCCGAAACCTAAGCGTCGCCAGTCTTGGTTTAGTTTGCAAGTCTTTGCTGATGTGTTTACTCAGGAAGGACCGGAGGCTCCATGGTCTATCCATTACCGCAGTAGAGCATCATTCGCACCGACCCAAGGGTCAGAGGTCAGCGTGCAATACCTGCGGGTATTGCACAGCAATCCCCTCACATGATGACGACCATACTGCTTCGTATGTCAACTGTGGTGAGGGACATATGTGTAAGAAAAAGTGGAGCGTTTTTATGACAGTTATTATTGGTATTATTATTATTATTAAATCGGACGAGATCGTGCGTTCTCAACTGATGGAATGGCCGAATGAGTAGAGCATCCGTCTCCTGTTTTGGGAAATCGGGAGATCTGGACCCATGAGTTTGTGGGTTCTAATCCTAGTCGAGTCAAACCGATGACTTAAAAATTGATACTTGTCGCTTCCTAGCCTGGCGCTTGGCATTATTAGGCTAGTGCAATGACTGCTTGGCTCAATGTCAGGATAATGTGACTGAGTGGGATATCAGGTAATGGTGCTAGTGGCATGGTATCCCAGTGGGGCAGCACTATAAAGTACCCGTCTTGATATGACGTTAGAATTTGCTAGGACGTAAAACAACAACAAACAACAAACCCGTTCTCAAGTGGTTGGTTTTCATGGGGTTTGAGCCATTGGATTTGAATCTTGATTGACTTAAACTGCTGACTCGACCATGTATGCTTGTCGATACCTAGCCTGTTGCTTGGAATTACTGGTCCACAATCACCTAACCAAAATCTCTGGCGCCATTTGTGTTTCGGAATTCAATTTTGTTTTCCAGATTTCAGAACGACCGTAGTAATCACGCATTAGTACTGTGGTGAACACATGTGAATGTTCACAATAAATGGGATAAATAAAGACTACAATAATATTCAGTTTATTTATTGAGTAGTCTACTGATAAATTAAATAATAAGATAATTATAGACCATCGATTAATACTCCAGTATATTTCATTTCCAACAAAAACATTGGGTCAAACTTAAGCATATAGAACTCCCAGTGAATCGTAATTAACACATGGATACTTATCAAGAGAAATGTACACATAACCACAATAAATTGGGTAAAGAAAGACTATAAACAGTCTTACAGTTTCTTTTTATGGTGTATGAAATCAACTTCGGTTATCAGTAGTGTAATTAAGCAGGGGAAATTTCAATCGCGGACAATTGGTCTTCCTCATTCCACTGCTCCTTGAGCTATCATAATAACGCAGAGCGCCAGGCTAGGTAGTGCCAAGTATACATTTTAAAGTCATTGGTTTGACTCGACCAGCGTTTGAAACCGGGGATTTGAATTCCATGACCTACCAAAATGGAAGGCAGACACTCAACTCATTTGGCCATCCCAAACAGGCCATCACCATCACTGCCCTGCTAGAGTAGCGCCTTTGAATTGGGAAAGGTCAGCATAGGGAGAACCAACATCAGGGCCTATATGTATGAGCCTGGGTTAGCGGTGGTAACCCTGCGTTGTGCGGATTTCCCGGGTTAGAGGCGAAAACCTGCGTATGTATGTGTCGGGGTTAAACTAACTCGGCGAGCGTAAAGTCGCCTGCACTAACCCCATGCAAAAGGAGGGTTAAAGGTGGGGTTAGGAACCTATGATGCCCAAATCTATTGACTGCGATCATATTTAACAGAATTAGATACGCAATAAGTGAAATTTTATCAATTTAACCCTAAATTTGAAGCGTTATTAAGGCTACCGCCGCATTGGCGGCGATATTAATAGTGTCAAATCGACGAATGTAAAGTAAACAAATAGCTGCCGCTGCAGCGACGTCGATATCCATACTGTCGAACATCAAATAAAAATGGCCATCGCCGAATCGGCGGGAATATATTACGCCTAAATCTATTCAATCCGATCATATTTAACACAATTACATATGCAATAAGTGAAATTTTATCAATTTAACCCTAAATTCGAACCGTTATTAAGGCTACCGCCGCATTGGCGGAGATATTAATAGTGTCGAATCGACGAATGTAAATACGTGCACAGGGGTTTCCTAAATCTATAAATAACGCATTGGTTAGCTAACCCGGGCGCGCTTTGGACTCATACATCCCCCATGACACATTTGGAACTCTGGGGTTAGCTAACCCGGCACCCTCCTTTAACCCAGGTGAGGTTAAAAATTGGCTCATACATATGGGCCCAGGGGGGAGGGGAGACTAAAAGCCGCAATAAAACAAATATAGACTGAATGTCTCATTGCATGCCCTGTATAAATTGCAGATTTTCCTGACTAAATATAGACTTTAAACCCTGAGTAATTTTCAACACCGGATATACGATCAGCATACATGTGACTTTTGTGTTACCTTTCATGTGTTGACCTAATTATTCAGTTAGGGCCATTATCGACCTGATTCAACAGGTGCCGCCATTGGCTGCTTGTAAGGGCCGATATCATGCCATTGGGCAATTACTTTAAAGGTGTGGCTCTTTGACTCTAGCAGTCCATCCTGTCCTGGGCCTGAGTGATGACCTCACGGCTATGTTGCACCTGGCACTTATGGGGGGGGGGGGGTGATGTCACTTTCATGAGATAAGAGGGCATTGGCCGTCGCCTCTATTTTGCACCAGGCAATCAGGGCCCGACATACAGAGACTGTATGAGCCTGTCTCAAAAGGTGATCATTCATTTTTGTATTTTCCATTGGAACGATTGACACAAAGCAGCGCAGAAATGGTTACACTGAAAACACAAGGACATTTGCTTCAAATCAATATGTATTCCATTTGGATTATGAAACACCATGTAAAAAACAAATCAGTTTATCCTGAGCAAATGTATAAGCAGATAGTATGTTGATCATTACAATGGACAAACTTTTGTCCCATATTGCTTTGCACTTTTTGAGACAGTCTCAGTTGATTCACTACTGTGCAGTAGTTGGGTATTTGCAAGTCGCTTGTAACACAGACATTCATGGTATCATACATGTATGCCATAAGATATATATATATATATATATATATGCATAGATATATATATGCATATATATATATGCATATATATATATATATATGCATCTATATGTATATATATATATATATATATATATATATATATGTATATGCGTGTGTGTTATTTATTATTGGGATCTCAATCAGCAACAATACAAGTGATGACTGGTTGAGAAAAGTTTCTCTGGCTGGCTAAACACTCTCAGCCTGCCGTTTTGATTCGATTGAACTAAAGTTCACGCCGAATAGGGCCGATAACCGGAAACGTCCTCAACTGTCCGCTAGGGGGTTTGACTACTTGGTGGCACACCAAACCTGCCCAGACCGCGCCAACATGCTGAGCTGCCTAACGTGGGTGCTTATGGGTGATTCAGATAAATATTAATTATACAATCGGTTGTGTTATTTATACCATGGTAATTTTGCGATAACAAAGAGTTGATAGTCTGTAATGTAGGTATTTAATGACTGGGACTAATCCTGCTAAATATATCTATATGTGATGTATAATGCGTTCTGCAAGTATAAAGATACATAATGGAATTATTATTAGTATTATTGTTATATTCCGTAAGAGCCAACACTGAACCGTTGGCGCCACCTGCGGCCTCCTTGCCTCCACCGGATGTGGACCAGTGTCACTCGCACCGGAGGATTTCTTTTCTATCTCTATTACTATAAAGTAATGTAATATTATTCATAAACAAATGCCTTTAATTAGACTCAGAGTACCGGTCTTTCAGGTGTAATATACACAAGTTATATTGGAGGGAGTTTTGGTTAGTAATAATGATGAATTCCATACAGTCCTAGTTAGATCATGAATGAAATATATAAAGTAAATATATTAACCAAAATATTCACTGGATATGATTTCAAGCAATATGTCAGTGCTGGGTGAGTAAGTGTCGTCGTTTTGTTCGTTGGGGTTTTATGTCCTGGCAAACTATAAGGTCCTATCAGGTCGGCGGTGAGTAATTGTGGTGCTTAAACTGTGAAAGGAATTCAGAATAAAGATATGATATGTACAAATGATATGTACAAGGCTGACCCGAGCAGACACAGGTAAACAATCCTGGGCAAAGGAACAGATCAAGACAGCACCACAGCTGTCCAGCATTGAAAACAAGCACCCTGACAGGAGCTTATACGTTATTGGCAGAGGAAATACCTTGTCAATAAAAAAAACTAAAGAAAAAACAACAAATAACAGTAATACACCACAGACCAGTCTAAATTCTGGTACAGTGATGGGTTAGTACATGGGTTGTTTGGTTGTTGTTGTTTTACGTCCTAGCAACATTTAAGGTCATATCAGGACGGGTAGTACATGGGAATAGATGAGGAATGCTGGTAGGTAGCGTAGGGAATGCTGAAGGTGGCTGTCGCGTCTGGGTTAGTGGACCTGAGTGCAGTGACGATTGCTTGTCAGTGTATATTGCTGTGCTTGGTGTGTAAGTCATAATATAAATAAATATATAAGTATTCAGCCCTACCCACTATGAATATCAGTGAAGGGCAACTATATCTAAATCAGAGCAAAAACTGATTTGGTATTATGAACCAACTGTATCGAAGAGGTGGTTCAATCATCTATTGTTTATCTATATCGAAGTCGAGATGATGGAATGGGAGATAATGTAAATTAACAAGATGGCAGCCACTGAATGCATTCAATTCGAAGTTGAATATATATATTAATTTACACGATTCAATCAATTTTGTCATCGCAAATATAAGAGGCTCTGATAGATAAGTAGGTATCCAATATGTTTTGCATATTAGATTGAAGAATTGTGTGGTTACTTCCATATCCCTGCCTTGCGACTCTTTTTCTATAGGGGCGTTTGTTTAGCAGCCCTGTAGCAGAGGCACTGCCGCAGGATTAACTAAC
Organism: Branchipolynoe longqiensis; assembly: GCA_030323885.1. Taxonomy (NCBI): domain Eukaryota; kingdom Metazoa; phylum Annelida; class Polychaeta; order Phyllodocida; family Polynoidae; genus Branchipolynoe; species Branchipolynoe longqiensis. The sequence goes on from CM059197.1 coordinate 27,851,619, forward strand.
TGCTACATTGATCGTGTGTGGGAGAGGCGATATGAGGAAGTTAGTGTTAGTTGGTTCATAATATCGTAGGAGTCTGTACATGAGCCCCACTACCACGTGGTAGCGGCAGACACTACCCGGCACACCGACACAGTTACACGAAACTGCGCTAGGTGGCATCAGGCTAGACACCAGGCAGACCCCGACTGGGCTGCACTCTACTGCGTGTGGCTAGCTCACCCCCACCCACCTATAGAGGTGGCAATTTTGGTAATAAACCAGTTGGAAGCATACTGTAATAACTCTTGGTGTTCTTCCGTGAGTGCGTGGTATTGATTTAACGAGGGGCCAGGTGGTTGATGGAATAGTTCAAATTGAAACCCCATTGGAATTGACCGTGCCAATAGGACCCGGGTCGCCTGTTCTCTCCATATCAAAATCACATCAGATGGCATTAGAGTCAATTGACCACTTAACCGCAAACAACACGCTCTGCCCCCAGGCAAGAGGATTTGTTTTGTTATTGGTTTACGTCCTAGCAACATCTAAGGTCATATCAGGACTGGTACCGACTTGTGACAGTGCATACTCATGGCAATGTTATAGTGCTGCCCCAATGGGAGACCAGGCCACCAGCAGCATCACCTGATATCCCACTCAGTCACATTATCCTGACACTGAGCCAACCAGTCCTTGCCCTATCCTAATAATGCTGAGCGCCTGGCAAGGAAGTGACAAGTAACAATTTTTAAGTCATCGGTTTGACTCGACCAGGGTTCGAACCCACGATCCCATGGTCTACCAACACGGGAGAAGGACGCTCTAACTCATTCGTCTATCATGTCTGGTTCCCTGCCAAGAGGAAGACCGGTGGGTAAAAAAAAAGAAAACATCACCGCGCATCTGCTAATGCCTAGGTCACAGATGCTGCGGTCGCTGTACGGTGCTACTGTCTGCAGTGTGGCTTGCAGTTTATGCAAATGTTATGGCATTACGGTCTGTGGTTTATCTATTCACAAATCATACAGTCACGCAAGGCATAGATCACTGTATGGCACGTTTAAAAAAAAAATTGTTGCCACACAACTGCAGATTACACATTTTAAGGATATTAAAGTTATTTTTCTATTCCCAATTTCTATACAAACATATTATTCTGTTAACATTAAGTAATTGGGCGGATTCTGGCAGGATTCTGGGATGCAGCATTGCGATTTTCCAAAGTTAAGATAACTTTGACTTAAAATAACTGTAACCGCGTATGGTCTGGCCGATGCGGCGAGTTATGGTCGCTGCAAGCATGCCATAACGCATTTGTGACCGAGGCATATTTCTGCATCTCTCCGGTTTGGCGGGAACCCGCAGCAGACGAACAAACGCTCTAATTCGTCCGCCAATAGCAGTCGCGCCTGCGCAGCGGCCGACGCGCGCTGGCGACCTAAATAATGGTTGATCATTCTGCGGTGGAGGCGTGTTCTGGTTCCTATGGCGACATGGCTGGAGGCGAATGTCAGGTGTCGGCGCACGGCGGTGATGGTTTGAGTGTGTGGGTGTGTGTGGGTGCTGGGTGTGTGGTGGGGGGGGCGGATAGGGAGGTGGGCATGAGTGTGTGTGTGTGTGTGGGTGTGGGTGGGGGCGGATAGGGAGGTGGTGGTGAGTGTGTGTGGGGAGGCGTATAGGGAAGTGAAGGGAAGTGGGAAAGTGGGGTGTGTGTGGGGGGCGGATAGGGAGGCGGGTGTGAGTGTGTGTGGGTGTGTGTGGGTGTGGGTGTGGGCGGATAGGGAGGTGGTGGTGAGTGTGTGTGGGGAGGCGGATAGGGAAGTGGGGTTGAGTGTGTGTGGGGGAGGGGGGGGGGGCGAACAGGGAGGTTAGCGTGAGTGTGTGGGGGGCGGATAGGGAGGTTGGCGTGAGTGTGTGTGGGGATGCAGTTAGGGAAGTGGGGATGAGTGTGTGTGTGGGGGGTCAGATAGGGAGGTGGGCGTGAGAGTGTGTGGGTGTGTGGGTGTGTGTGGGGGGACAGATAGGGAGGTGGTGGTGAGTGTGTGTGGGAGGGTCAGATAGGGAGGTGGAAGTGAGTGTGTGTGGGTGTGTGTGGGGTGGCGGATAGGGAGGTGGTGGTGAGTGTGTGTGGGGAGGCGGATAGGGAAGTGGGGCTGAGTGTGTGTGAGGGGGGGGGGGCATAGGGAGGTAGGCGTGAGTGTGGGTGGGTGTGTGTGGGTGGGTGTGGGGTGGTGGATAAGGGAGGTGGTGAGTGTGTGTGGGGAGGCGGATAGGGAAGTGTGGCTGAATGGGTTTGGGTGTGCGGGTGGGAGTGGGAGGGGGGGGGGGTGCGGCGGATAGGTAGATTGGCTGGCATTCAGACGTAGATTATATGTTTGGCGTATGGCGGGCGACAGCGAACTCAATACGGTAATAACCGTCAAGCCGGGTTAGCCGTGATGGGCGCGCAGCCAGGCGCGGGAATCAAACACTGCCGCCATGCGACTGGCACGCCCCCAATCAATGAGCGCTGTGTTGCGGATGTGTCAGTGCGTGGTGTGCATCGGGGTGAGTTCTTAGACTAGAGTGGGACTGTTGTGGGAAGGTAGGGAGGCTGTTTGTTTGGTTGTTGTTGTTTGACGTCCTAGCAACATCTAATGTCATATCAGGACGGGTACCGACTTGTGACAGTGCGCACTCATGGCAACTTTATAGTACTGTCCAACTGGGAAACCAGGCTGCCAGCACCATGAGCTGGTATCCCACTCAGTCACATTATCCTGCCACTGAGCACACCAGTCCTTTCCCTGTCCTAATAATGCCGAGCCCCTGGCTAGGAAGTGACAAGTATCATTTATGAAGTCATTGGTTTGACTCGAGCATGGTTCGAACCTACGACCCCACGATCTAGTTAGGGAGGCCGCACTGTGTATATGTTGTGTGTGAATATGACTTTGTTGTGTGCGCGCATATTTGAACAATTTTATGGGGCTGTCACACTATGGCGTATGGCATAAGCGTATGCCCGCGTAACAGTTTGCATCACAAATGCCGTCATAACCCATCATACGCTATGCATATGCTATGTATAGGCTACGCATATGCCGTATACGCCCGGCTTATCCCATCATTTGCCGTCTTACACCGGTCTGTGCGAAAATGTTTGTGTATGCTCAAAATTGTCAGTGTGTGGCGGTGTAAGGCTCATATGCTGCTCATATGCTATGCATATGCTTGCATACACCAGCATAAGTTACGCATAGATTATGGGTACGCCAGTATAGGTTAGGCGTACGCTGAAACCGCGCCTTCGGCGTATCTATAGCATATGTAGCGTATGCCTAGCCTAAGTGTAATGTATTTGAGTGTACTCCTAACATATTCTCAGCATATACAAAGCGTATGTGCAGCGTATGCCTGACGTATGGTCTCGGTATATAAAGCCGCCGCAAGGCTTCTTCTGTCAGTCCGGCTCTGTCAGTCCGGCTCTGCTGCTCAGACAGGATGGATGTCCAGGCGTTTTTCATACGCTACTCATACGTCATCATACGCTACTCATACGTCATCATATGCTACTCATACGCTCATACGCTAGGCATAAATCGCTCATACATTACGCATATGCTCAACCTGCCACTCATAACTGTCAAACCACATCAAATTGTGCCATGAATACATCGGGTTACGCTTCTCACACGCCGGCATACGGTAGGGGTACGTTATGCATACGTTACGCACACATTACACATATGCTCCAAAAGACATGTCAGTGCACAAAGGTCACCATAGATCATCCCGCAACGTTTTTCAAATTTTTGCGGTACTTTTTATATACACCACCGCCATACGCTGTAATGTGACAAGGCCATAATAGGGGCTTTTGGATGTGGCTGGGCCGTGTGTGTTGTGTGTGTTTCTTTGAAAGTTGTCACGGACATTAAGGGCCTGTCACACTATGACCTATGGCGTTAGCGTATGCCGGCGTATGCGGTTTTCGACCATATGCCATCATAGGCCATGCATATGTTATGCATAGGTTGGGCATAGGTTGTATACACTCTTCATAGGTCGTCATACGTCGAGTGGCAAAACAAAATTGTGCATGTTCAAAATGTTCAACTTATGCCGGCGTGTGGCCTATACGTTTCTCATACGCTGGCTGCATGCTGGGCATATGTTGGCGTATGTTATGCACACATTAGGGCTAAGTCAGTATTGGTTAGCCATACCTTGAACCGACACCCTTCGGGTGTCTCTGGCGTACTCACAACGATCTGTAAATGGGCTGTCACACTACAGCATATAGCCTCAGCGTATACCAACATATTTGATTTTTGGCAGATATGCCATCGTATGCCGTCATTCGTCGTCATACGTTATGCATAGTTTGGGCATAGGTCATGATAGGTCGTCATAGGTCGCGGTAGGCCGAGCCACCAAAAAAGTTTTGTGCATGTTCAAAACTTTCAACGTATACTGGCATGTGGCTCATACGTTCCTCATATGCTAAGTGTACATTAGAGGTATGTCAGAATCGGCCTACGTTACTCATACGCTGGTCCTCTTGCCTCCAACCGTCAAAATACATCCCAATATGCCCAGTATACATACTCATATGCTTTGCATACATCGCTGTATGGTAGGCATATGGTAGCCATATGCCAGGCATATATGCTCTGCGTATGCTTCATACACCACTGTGACTTCCCACAGTGCACAAACGTCGGCTTATCTCGACCTCTAACGTTTTTCGCCGCCGTACGCCGTAGTGTGACAGGCCTTTTAGGAAGTAATGGGGCAGTGTGTGCGTGTTTACTTGTGTGTGCGTGTTTACAAGTTGTCCAGGGCTTTGGGTTGGTTGGTTGGTTGTTGGAGCTTTACCTCCTAGCAACATATCCGGACGGGTACCGACTTGTGGTGACTTTATAGTTTTTCCCACTGGGAGACCATGCTGCCAGCACCATGGCCAGATATCCTGCTCAGTCATATTATCCTGACACTAAGCCAACCAGCCTCTGCCCTATTCTAATAATGCCGAGCACCTGGCTAGGAATCGACAAGCATCAATTTTTAAGTCATTGGTTTGACTCGACCAGGGTTCCAACCTGTGTCTTTTTGAATCACATGATCACCCAAGACGGGAGACAAACGCTCAACTCATTCTGCTGTCCAGTCCGGTGGGGACTTGGAGACGTGTCTGGGCAGTGCGTGTGAGATGTGGTTGCGCATGCTTGAAATGCTGTGTGTACATGTTTTTGAAAGTCGTTGGAGACTTTGGAAAGTAATGGTTCAGTCTCTGTATGTAGATTGCAAATCACTTTGATGGTCAATCGAGTGGTAAATTGAGAATATTTTTTTGTTTGTCTGTTGTTTTACGTCCCAGCAACATTTAATGTGATATCAGGATGGGTACCGACTTGTACGCACTCATGGCGAGTTTATAGTGCTGCCCCACTGGGAAATCAGGCCGCTGGCACCATGACCTGATATCCCACTCAGTCACATTTTCCTGACACTGAGCTAACCAGTCCATTGAGAAGGTGATGAGTGATGAAGAATGACATACATTGATGCTTATTCACACATCTCCATCGATGAATATAGTAGAGTACTAGTACAGTAGTACTACTACACTAGTACTATTAGTACTACTAGTAGTAATGGTACTGTAGTAATACTATTAGTTAAAAGTCAGCTGCAGGAGTGATTGAACCTGTTTGGTTTGTATAATGTTGCATCCTGGGAACACCTACGGTTAGTTTAGGACGGGTACCGACTTGTGCTCATTCATCGAAACTTAATAATGCTGCCCCACTGGGATACCAGGCCGCCAGCACGATGACCCAATATCCCACTCAGTTACATTATCCTGACACTGAGATAACCAGTCATTGCCCTTTCCAAATAATGTTGTGTGCCAGGCAAGGTGGCGACAAGTATAAACTGTGTAAATCATTGGTTTGACTGGACGGGAATTCGAACTCATGACCTTCCGCACTGGAAGCATGCGGTCTACCGATTCGGCCTCTGCGTCCAGAATAGTTAATTTGTAATGGTTTAATGTTGAGGCAGTAGCTGACGGTTCTAGTGGAGGGCAAGGGCAAGGGTCAGGAGTAGGGCAGAGGATCCCTACGTTGGACGAGATGGCCACGAGGAGGGAGGGGAACTACTTTGAAAAAGAAAGTTTGATTTATTTAACAACGCCTCTAGAGCAAATTGATTTTTGTCATCCACTATTGGATGTCAAGCATATGGTTATTCTGACATATTTCTTTGGAGGAAACCCGCTGCCGCCACATAGGCTACTCTTTCCGATAAACAGGAAGGGGTCTTTTATACACACTTTCCCACAGACAGGATAACACTTACCACAGCCTTTGATGAACCAGTTGTGGACCACTGGTTGGAATGGAAAATAGGCTAAACTGCAAATGTGTCCACTGAGCAGGATCGATCAGATGATACACACCTGCACAGGTGTACACTTTACCGCCTGAGCTACGTACCGCTCCCTGGAGCCACAGTGAGTGCAGTGTATAATACTAGCCATCCCACCGAATATCTACAACAGTGATCAATACTTGTCTGTACAAAAACATCTGAAGAGTTCAGGCGCAAACACCAATAACTCTATTTCAGCTGTTCTTTGTAAAAATAGAATTTGTGGTTATGCTTTACAGGTAAACTCTCGCTCTTAATGGTTTCTGCGAAAAAGATACCTTCAGCTCAACCTGGTAGTCATGGTTTCGTTTCGACCAAAGGGTGTATCCTTGGTTTTTGTTCCTGAATTCTTCATCTACTCTTTAAGTGAATCTAGCCAGAACAAGCGTCGAATCTGAGTAAATATATTAAAAGGTAGCCTCCTCAAAACATAATGAAGGCAATATGATCATATCAAGAAGACACATTCCATGATTTTAAATTAACACAAATTTGAAATGTGGTTAGAGGTATATGAAAAGGTATCTCAGCATATATAAATATATATCACTATCAGCAGTTCTACACATGTCTATATGTTGTATGCAGAGCAGGGCATCAGTACGAATAATAAAAACTACATATAAATAAATATCTCTAGTAAAAAGGAAGAATACATCATATGGAATACGCGGTCGGGACTGGGAAGTGAGGGGGGGGGGGTAGGGAGATGTTTTGCAGGAGAAATGTGCATTTAATTATAAGACGGATTATAGGCAACATTTATGTGAATCAGCACACAACAAAGCCTACACTGTTTCTCATTGGCACTATTGACATTAAAGGCAGTATGGCATTCACAGATGTGTTAGACAGGTAGCTCTCCCTGTCAATTTAAAAAAAGGGGGGAAAGCTATGCAGAATCAGTTCGTGCCTATATACAATGAACAGAAGCCACTAATGTATAGAGCAGATGAGCAGTGGAATAGGATCAGAAAAAGCCCATCATGCATGTTTGTATCTGTGTGATGGCATTATGGTGGATATTATTATTAATCAGATTCAGTAACAATATGGGGAGGCAGGTTTTCTTTTGTTTTGTTGGTACATTAGTTGTTTAAGCAGGGACAATTTCAGTCGCAGACAGCTAGTCTTCCTCATTTCACTGCTCCTTGCCCTATCCTAATAATGCCGAGCGCCTGGCTAGGAAGCGAGAAGTATCAATTTTTAAGTCATTGGTTTGACTCGACCAGGATTCGAACACACGATCCCATGATCTACCAACACAGGAGACAGATGCTCTAACTCATTCGGCCATCCTGTCTGGTTAGGGTTGTTGTGGGGTTCCTGTTGTCACAGCTTGAACATTTAATCAGATTGTAGCTGAATCACGTGACTGCTCTGTTCCACTATGGATACATTTAGGACTCGAACCCCAGTTTCGAATCCCGACTGAGTCGGTTTATGTGGCTTCTTTGCCTCATGCCACTGGTATCGTAAGTCTTTTAAATGGCCTACGATTTATATTTGTCACTTACTAGCTGGGAATCTGACATATTACTAGGATTGGACAAAGGAGCAGATAAATAAGGACTACACACATGCATATGCATTTACAGTTCCTTTCTAGAGCATCAATTATAAATGAAATAATGAAATAATACGATAATTATAGGCCCTAAATACTCTTGTTCATTTTATTTCTGACACAAATATTTAGTAAAACTTGAACATATGCAGTTTCGTATGAAACCTACTCAAACACGGTAGTATTTTTGAGAAAAAGTTAAGAATATTCACAACAAGTGGGCTAAATAAAGGTTACAGTTTATTTCTATGCTATGTTTTTTTGTTTGTTTTTGTTGTTTTACGTCCTAGTAACATCTAAGATTGTTGGAGAAATGTCAGATATAGGTTAGACATACATTAGAAGTAAGTTATTCATACATTGTCAATACGCGGGATGTACATGCTGCAGGATCAAATCTAGCAGTTTTGATTTAGAAAATGTCATGCTTTCATCGGGCAGCTTTAATATATCCCCATAGCAAGGCAGCCTACATGTATGCATCCTCACAGCAAGACAGCCTACATTTACGAATCCCCACAGAATGATTTCACCTACATTAGGCTGCCATGCGATCGTGGGTTCAACACTGTATGGCAGTGTTTCCCAAAGTGCTCTTAACGAACACAACTTATGCCAAACGTACCCATAACGCATTTCAGCGTACACCAAGGTGTTGGCGCAAAATCACCTGCGTCAAGATATTCTGAGGCTATACATAGTGAGACAGGGCCTTTAGAGAGTACGCCTGGTTTACACTCCAGTAGGCCCATTGTTAGTTGCGCTCATATATCGATTCGGACGATCGGAGGTTGCTTGCTCTTATTTTCAGTACAAAATATCTAATCCATTATTTGCTGTCTAGATATTCCCTGCTATATTGCGCAATATATCACATTTCATGATGCGTCTCCACAAAATAATAACACAAGCGATTACTCGTTAGTGCAACGGGACATGGTGGTGGAATTGGTAGGAGCGTAGGCTCAGTATAATTCGGATTGGGCAAGGACTGGTCAACTCAGTATGAGGATAATGTGACTGAGTAGACAATCAAGCCATGGTGCCGCAGACCTGCTCTTCCAAGGTGCAACACTATGATGTTGCCATGATTGTGCCTTGTACAAGTCGCTGCCTGTGTAGTTATGATCTTAGATGTGGCCTCGACGTAAAACCCCAACAAACAAACTAGTTAGTCCCTATTTAATCGATGTATATATTTTTGTGAGGAACAAAAAAAGGAAGACTGTATATATATATAATATGTATATATATATAATAATAATAATTCGTCCGTTAAGACAATAAAGACAGGGAGTGCAGTAAGTGCATTGGTTGTATGTGTAATCAGAAACCCTAAATACCTTCTAGACTTAAGCCATTTAAAAGACTTACGATACCAGTGGGATGAGGCAAAGAAGCCACATAAACGGATAGGCATGGACAGGGTAATTGTAACAGGGATCATAGATGGACTAATAGGTCGGATGCTAGTCGCTGAATAGCAAGAAGTCTTAGTTAGAATCCTGATCTAGGTGCAATATTTCCCATTTGCAAAAGCACTCCATATAGAACATGTTCGGGAAGCGGTTACCAGAAAGCCAAGTACATGACTCGTGTATACAGCACATTCAACTTTCTTTTCTGTGTACATTAGTTGATTAAGCAGGGGAAATTTCACTCACTGACGATTGGTCTTCCTCATTCCACTGCTCTTGCCCTATCCTAAGAATACCCAGCACCAGGCTAGGAAGTGACAAGTATCAATTGTTAAGTCATTGGTTTGACTCGACCAGGGTTCGAACCCACGATCCCACGAGCTACCAACACGAGCGACCGATGCTCTAATGCCCGGCACACACCTTCCGTATACGATTCACATGCTAAAACTGACTGCGTTTCACAACCCGACCTGTCCCGTTTCGCGACGTAAAACTGGCCAATTCATTTTTCGAATGTCTTGTGATTCGTGTTTTAAGCACTAAAACTGAGTTTTAAGTCGTGAATCGCAATGCTCTGGTGTGCTATGGGGGTGCACACCTAACGACTAAAACTAAAACTTAATCGCGAAACGGGCAGTTTTAGGTCGTATACAGGAGGTGTGTGCCGGGAATTACTCATTCGGCCATCCCGTCTCTTTTAACCAATCTACTTTCGGAAATAGGCATACATATATACATGGTCACATGACATTTAGCAGGTAATTGGTCCTCGCCTATTGTTGTCATACCTTTTCCTCAAATCAATGACAGCAAGGATGCTACACATAATATTAATTCTTGCCACAACTATCAGCTAACAGATCGGAGAGGAGAATTCTCTGAGAGGTCTTTACCATACAATGAGCTCCTACCAACAACATTAGTTCTTCCACTGCCGACAGAGGGCGTGCATGTGGTGGAAATGGTCTATTTGATTACAATTCCCCTCTTTGATTGAGTCTAAGATCAATTGTGTAATTAGCACTTCAGACATTTCACTTGTTTACAGCAATTGAGTATTGGAAATCGACACCCAAAGCAAAATGTCTGCCTATTAAACAACGGAACTTATCTGTCTGCGATTGTATATTGAGGTGGGCACTGCTTTGGTGTGCTTAACCATTAGCATTCTCTTTCATCGCTAAGTGGCACCTGCTCTCTGTGACGTCATATAAACTACCAGTTCCTGCTCAATGGTTACAAATTGACTGCATAGGCATTTTATCCGCCCAAGAGAAATGTAAAAGAATGTACGCTATCTTTGTGAGAGCAGGACTGGAAATTTTCACTGAGCAGACAACAATTAATCAAGTTTTGTGTGTTCCTGCTCAGACTAGTTAGTTTCAGACTAAATTCGCTGACCACTGCTTTGAACGTCCATTACGCATAGTTAGAGGAATACCTCATTTGTGACTGAGAACTGAGGGCTTCTTCGCTAGGCAATGTCTAGACACATAAGCAGGCATCCCCTCTTACTGTATGTTCACTGACCATTCCCCTCTGAATATAACCACACGATGGTCGAGTCAACTCGATGACTTAAAAATTGATACTTGTCGCTTCCTAGCCTGGTGCTCTGCATTATTAGGATAGGGCAAGGACTGGTTGGCTCAGTGTCAGGATAATGTGACTGAGTGCGATATCAGGTCATGGTGCTGGTGGCCTGGTCTTCCAGTGGGGCAGCACTTTGAAGTTGCCAGTTGTGTGCACCGTCACAAGTTGGTACCCGTCCTGATATGACCTTAGATGTTCCTAGGAAGTAAAACAACAAACAAACAAATCAAGCTAGATCAACGTACGCACACAACTGAGTCTTAACTAAATATTCCGCGAATCTCAGTGAATATTCCATATACTCTGAGAACATTGTTTTGGTCAATTCATTGCCGGCATTGTACTGCACCTGCAATAGATCATGTTGCATGGCCCATTTCATGGTGGCAACACCAATCTGACTAACGATCATGGAACTTGGTTGGTTGGTTGTTGGAGCTTTCTGTCTTGGCAACATCTAAGGTCATATCAAGACTGGTACCGACTTGTGACAGTTCACACTCATGGCAACATTATAGTGATGCCCCACTGGGATACCAGGCAATCAGCCACATTATCCTGAAACAGAGCAAACTAGTCCTTTTCTTATCCTAATAGTGCCGACCACATTGCTAGGAAGTGACAGGTATCAATTTTTAAGTCATCGGTTTGACTCGAGCAGGATTCGAACCCACGATCCCACGGTCAACCAACATGGGAGACGACGCTCTACCTCATTCGGCCATCCTGTGTGGTCACCAAGACTGGAGGTGGACGCTCAACTCTTTCGGCCATCCCGTCTGGTCATGGAAGTTGGAGACAACATTGAATCTGGTCGGTATTGTGATGCAGGATGATCTGAGAACACGTAGCTGTCGTGAACATCCTCATGCCAGCTACCGGAGACGAATCGGTTGAGTGCAGACCTCCTGTGCAAAAGGTTGCGAGTTCAATTCGCGGTCGAGTCAAAATAATGACTTATACAATTGATTCTTGTCACTTCCTGACCAGGCGCTTGGCATTATTAGGATAGGGCAAGTACTGGTTAGTTCAGTGTCAGAATAATGTGAGTTGAGTGGGATATCAGGTCATGGTACTGGTGGGCTGGTCTCACAGTGGGGAAGCACTATGAAGTTGCCATGATTGTGCACTATTACAAGTTGGTACCAGTCCTGATATGATCTTAGATGTTGTCAGAATCTAAAACTCCAACGACAAACCAATACTGATCCCAGGCTTATACTCCAATTAAATCAGTAGCAAATTGGTTTCCAAAGTTTTCGGAGAGATCTTTTTATTTTCCGTGGGTTATCTTTTAGTGAAGCGCTCGGCGGACCTCAATAGAGCCTCTTATCATTAATTACATTCGCGAGGGTATCTCATTTAGGGCAATCACCGCTCAAAGGAGATGGGGTGGGGATGATTGAGATTACACGGCCAGCGTCGGTTGATAAAGCCCCAGTCACACTACAGCCTGCAACCGCTTGCGACCACTTTGCGACCAGTTTAGATCAGGGAAAATACAGTCATCGGCGACCTCCTTTCAACCAACCAGACGGGATCGCCGAATGAGTTACAGGGTCCGTCTCCCTTGCTGGTAGATCCTGAGGTCGTGGGTTCGAACCCGGGTCGAGTCAAACCAATGACTTACAAACTGATACTTGTTGCTTCCTAGCGAGGCGCTTGGCATTATTAGGACAGGGTAAGGACTGGTGTGCTCAGTGTCAGGATAATGTGACTGAGTTGGATACCAGGTCATGGTGCCAGCGGCCTGGTTTCCCAGTGGGACAGCACTATAAAGTTGCCATGAGTGCGCACTGTCACAAGTCGGTGCCCATCCTGATATGACCTTAGATGTTGCTAGGACGTAAAAAAAACAAAACAACACACAAACAAACCTTTCAACCAAAGTGATGGACGCCGACTTCTGTGCCACCATTTTGGTCGCAAGGAGGTTTTTAGTGCAGTGGCTGCAGCCTCCAGCGACCACTGAGGACCATGTAAAAACAACTTTGCGACCACTTGTGACCATTTTGTGACTATTCTTGGAGCATTTGGAAATTACTTCCAACCTCTTTGCGAGCAAACATTTCTTGTGATTGCAAAGTAGTCGCAAGCAGTCGCAGGTAGTGATGTGATTGGGGTATAAGACGGCGGGAAACAGTGCCTGAACTGCCGACGACTTCGACGTGAGAGGCCCTCATTGATCGGTAAAGTGCCTGTCACAATTTGCCGGATTGAGCAATGGACAGAATTGTCTAGTCTGGTGGTGATAAGTATCAAAATGTATTAAAATGTGGCAAAGTGTTGCGACATCGGGTCTACAAACGCACATGAAACGGACAGCCGGATGAAACAAAATAAAATGGGACAAGAACCGTAGACGTCAGTCCATTCCTAGTTTTGTGCATGTTCAAAACTTGTACGGACACAAACCGGACATTGTTTGTTTTCTGTCCGTTTCCCCCAATCCGGTGAGGTCTGACAGGGCCTCTAGAGAACCCAACTCCTGTCGTGAAATAATGACGTAGCATTTATGCACGTTGTAGTATAGCCAGTTGTTATTCAGCTGGACTGAACATGTAGGGAAAAAAACATATTTTGTTCAGAACCGAGGCACTGATTCTGTGTCCTGAGCAATTATGGTGCATATGAGCTATTTATGGATGAGATGATGAGATGGCATGAGCAACATAGACCATAGCAGGTAGCAATCAGGCCTTACGCATATTATGGAGATTTAATTTAGTTAGTCCATGTAAATTGGTGGATAGCCATTTATCTTTTGACTATCTCCTATCTCATGATCATACGTGTGTATACTCTTTGCTGGCATCTCGAACATCACCGATCGGCTCGCTTGCTGAACAAGATAGAGACTAAATCTTGTTCCTGCTCATATTACTCCTGCGACCATTAAAGGCTGGTCTGATCGGCTGCAGGTGACGTTGGATTTAATCCTCCTGGTATGACCTTATATGTTGCCGAGATGTAAAACCCCAACAAACAGCAGTGGGTTTAAGTTACTGGTTTAACCAAAAAAACTGTCAAGCAAGCGAGTCTTTGACCACGGCCTGAACTCTTGGGGGATTAACAAATCAGAACTGACACGCATGTGTTTGTGTTTGTATTTGTGTCCTTTCTTTTGATTCTTACATTTTGAGAAGTTAGAACACATGTCATCACAATGGTGTAGATGTAGGCCTACTAATGTCTTCTTACTTAAAGTTGCATAGTCCGATGGATTTGAGTTTCTGCCATTTTTCTGAGATAAATATATTAAATTGATTTACATAGCCTACCTTTCTTTAGTTTTGAAGTAACTTTTATTTTAAATGGCTAAGTTTTGAGATATTTGAAGTGCAAATATGTTAAATTAGTTTCGATAAGCTTGCCAAAACTCTCACCATAGGCTTCTGCAGTAACACTACCAGGTTCCCTTAAATTGACTCAGTATTCCCTTCTTAAGCTGTGTTTACACGGGCAATTCCAAACCGATTTAAGACAAATCGATTTATATGAATCGATTTAGTGGCGCGTTTACATGCACCAAGTTTGAAGGCGGAAATCGATATCTGCGCATGAGCAAGACCATATGAACCAGCACCAGTTTCGGTTAGTCGATGTCGCCACTAGAGAGTGGGTTCGACCTAGATCTGTATGCACTGAATCGTATTGGTTTGGAATGGTCAAAACTTCTGCTGGGCAGTGAAACCCTAAAGATAAATGATGAAAAAAATATCTGTGGACAGCTAGCGGTTTCATAGACTAAATTCTATAATATGCGCTTTTGATCGAACGGAAAGTCAACAAACTAAGGTCTCGACTGCGCATGCGTGTGACGCGCTTAAGCTAGATCGATTCATAAAAACCACCTCACGACCCGGTATACATGAAGTGTTTCATATGAATCGATTCAGCCCTAAAACGCCATAGCGTCGCGTTTACACGCCAAATGTAAATTGATCTAGACAACTGGTTTTTTATTTTTTTTATTTTTTTGGTAAATATGTTTATTCTGCTGAATAAGTCTTTTGTCAGTGCCGAAGCACTGGTCTTCCAGCCAATTTTTCAATTCAGTGTTATTTACATGAAGCATTTTAACTTGTCCGTGTAAACACGGCTTATGTGACAACAGGTGTTGAATAATTGGATCTGTATCCAAGTTAGATATGTAGAACAAATTTGAGATAACTGTTTTGGTTTTAAAAATGTGATGCTTCATCGGACTAAGCAACTTTAAGCAATGCTTGCAAATTTGTTTGTCATCAGCGTTAGGCCGAAGGAAAAAAAGGATTTCCGGTTGCGCGACTATCCCTGCGCAAAGATAAAAAATAGGAAGAGCTTTCAGGAATGGGTTCTACTCCCTTTATGGAATACTCTGGGGTTTCTATCTGAAAATATAACGCAAATGTTAATACCATGAAGATGTAGAAACCATAAACATTTTTCTGTTTGAATTGCAATACAGTTTTCTTGAACATTATTTAATCTTTAGAGATAAACCCTTTCAGAACATCCCATACACCTAGTGATTGAAAGTTTGTTATTTCAATGAAGATTTTCTGAAAAATGATGTGGGTTGTACTTTTTATGTACATCAAATTACATGATGATGAATGGATTCATGGTTACACAAACAATTTTTAAATCCGCTTGCCTGGAAAGGAAATCACCTTTTTAGGTCTTACTGGGCTGGGGCAAGGATCATTAAAATAAGGAAGTCCAATTGTCGGCTATTGAATTGAACAATGCTTAGTCAACAAATGAAATAATGAACAAATATTAAATTAATCCAATTGTAATAATCCCAGCGATCGGTCCCAGCGAAAATTCATCATAGGTAGTTAGCACTGATTTAAGCCCCTGTCACACCTCACCGGATTGAGGGAACAGAAAGAAACCGAACAAAGTCCAGTGATATCCGGCAAAGTCTGGTTTGTGCCCATTGCATATCAGTTGCATAATCATTGATATCGGTTGATATCTGGCCAGATCCGTTACAAGTTTTGAACATGCACAAATCTTGGAATGGATGGCGCCGGATTGAGTTTGTTTCATCCATTGGATATCCGTTCATGTACGTTTCATGCCCGTTTCATGTCCCTTTCATGTCCGTTTCATGTCCCTTTCATGTCCGTTCGTCCGGCAGCCTTTGCCCCGATATCGCAACATTTTGACACATGTTAATACATTTTGATTCTTATCATGCGCAAACACCACCAGACTAGACACTTCTGTACTTTACTCAATCCGGCGAGGTGTGATAGGGACTTTACTATCATATGTCTCTTTAGAAACTACTACCATCGAGTAATGGGAGCGGGAAAAAACTTCCAAAACTGTACTTGAAACATCTAGCAACAAGGACTCACTACTGTATCCGTATTGGTCGGTGTTAGTGTGGGACTGATGGGGTTGGGGTTGTTGGTGGTGGTTTGGGATTGGTTGGGTTTGGTATGGTGGTTGGTTGGGGATTCTTGGGTTAGAGGCTGGGAGTTGGTCGATAGGTGATAATTGGTGAATTAAGTCAATCCATAATGATTACACACTCCGTCTTGTAAGTAGTGCTAATTGTGGCTGGTTTCCGGGCGGGCTGGTGGATAGATTCGGGACCGTTCTGTTCGCTGGTTACCTGAAAGTTGACATCGTCCATCCTGCTTGGAGCGTCGTCTGCCGGACCGGGACTGCAGTAGCCCCGGTCCAAGATGGAGGGCTATGGATGGACCGGTCCCGGGGACCGAGAGCACGAGCGTCGATTACATCAGCACCGGCTTGATTATGTGTGGCTGGAATATATACACTGTACGTTGTTGTTAAAGGAAAACAAGACGATTAGAGTAATTGCCCTGTCACGTTACAACGCATCTCGCCAGCGCGTCACCAACATGTAAAATCACTTTTTTTACATCGAGACACATTGAACTTTTCGGCGTGGGGACAAAGTTGGACATATACATACCACATATACAGCATATGGCCAACATATGACCAACGTATGGCTAACGTACCTCCTGGCGAAAAATGCTTGAATTACGCTCACGGTACGTTCACAAAACGATGGTGGACATTATGTATGTTATTCGATCACCAGAACTACACGTCATACGTTACATATGTCAAGACATGCTGGAGAAATGCTAAACATATATTAGACGTTAGGCATATGTTATCCATATGTTGTCAGTGCGCTGACTGAATGTTCCCACTGCCTTTAAAGCTGGTCAACGTAATGCAATATAGTGAACAACATTTGACTTACATAGTCTAACGTACATTGATGTATGCCTAATGCATACATAACATACAGCAGACGTAAAAATCCACACATTCAAATGTTGTCGTAGGTCGAAAGTTTTGTGCATGCACAAAACTTTGTCGACCCCCTGACATGCAACATGGTATGCCACTGTCAAGTATCTCAAAACTGCAATGTATACCGAATGCGGCTGCCAGGTTGTTGACGGGTACAAAGAAATTTGATCACATCAGTCCTGTGCTGAAATCATTACACTGGCTCCCTGTGGATACGAGAATTGATTTCAAGGCGCTGCTTCTTGTATATCGTGCCTTGCATGATCAGGCTCCAGAATATAGGACAGATATGCTCCACAAGAGAACAAATGTTTGAACACTGCGCTCCACAGTCTCCAGCCAGTTAGCAGACTCAACGGCTTTGAGGATCGTGCTTTTAGTATTGCTGCCCCGAGACTGTGGAATGCTCTGCCAGGATATATCACAGATTGTAAATCTGTTGGTGCTTTTAAAAAAAAGGTTGTAAGACACATTTCTTTAAATCTGCTTTTAACTAGGTGAAATTTATTTTCCTGTATATTTGTTTGTTGTGTAAAGTGCTTGCTGGACCAGGCACTATATAACTGTTTCATTATTATTATTATTATTATTTAACGCCTTATCTCGACGAACGTACATTGACGTATACCAACGAGCACCTAACGCATGTGTAACGCTTAACAATGTATCCCGACGTAGCACCAAAAAAGTATCAGACTATTTCAAGGTCAGCCTCGTAATCGGAAGGTTGATGGTTTTATTCCCCATGTCATAAGCTCTGCCAGTTTGGATTCCCACTGATTAGTTTAACTTACAATGTCATCAAAGGCCAGTTACTCTCATACCATGTCTATGTGGTGTTGGAGGTTAACGATCGCTGGAGCCGGTGAAGATGTAGACTCAGGCTTCCCACTGTTTCATAGACAAAGAATCTAATTGTGAAAAGAAGACTCCTCAGACTTACCTGTGATAGGCAGAATTGTGTGCTATTAAAGAGCGATTTGCTTCTAGCCGACAATTCGAGATAGTGGTATGGATGCACAATATGTGCAGTGTCATTATTGTACTTTTAATGTCACGGTGTGCTGGTTGCAATCTACACCACCTTAGTCACTTTGTAAAGTCTACTGCTCGAATATGTGGTTGTGTAGGCAGGCTATAGTGAAATCAATACAGGCAACGAGAAAGGAAGAGTATAAAGTGTGAAAGAAGAGGGAGAGTCAAGCCCTTTGGTTTATTATGTATATGATACATGGATTCAGTGTAGAGTATCACCCCACCCCATTCTCCCAATGAGAAAAAGCATTCTTAGCTCTACCAAGAGGGATCCAACATTCCCACTCCCCATGGTTACCAGTGATCTGCCCACCACCACCAGCTGTGTGGCTCGCCTGGCCACCACCTGCCTTGAGCCTGAGTGTGGTGATCCTGACTAGCAGAGGGGGAGGGGGTAGTGTGTAGGGCTCTGAGTGCCCCTTACACACAGTCCTGTCAGCATCACTATGACTATTTACATATCAATCAAGCACCACCAGCAACTGCCTAAACACATTTATGCACCTGGTCATTTATATCTGTTTCACAATAGAACATTTGCATTCCCCCACCAATACTTATTATCGGAATATTTTACAACTTGACAAGAGAGATGGCGAACCGTCGCAGCTGGTGGTGTTTGTAGGTTGTGGTTTCTGCAATTCATTGACAAAGGAGAGGAAATTAGTCAATTATTTATTAATCCTTAATTAAGGGATCTTGTCCTGGGGGCATCATGTGGTAATGTACCCATAATGTGCATGCGTTGGAATGAGTATCAGTGACGCACTCACTCCATACCCATACTCTCCTGCACATATCCCCACCCCTGACCCATACACCAGCAAGAGGGACGGCTGAGTTGGCAAGACGGGGATTCAATCCGCGACAGGGTCAATGTTTATAAAATCGAAAATTGTCGCTACCTAGCATTACCCTCGGCATTAGTATGAATGGACGCCGACTGGTTTGGTCAATAATCGAATACTGTGACTGAATGGGGATATCGGGTCATGGTGCCCGCAATACCTTCTACCACTGGAACAGCACTATGCATTCTCCATGAGTGTCTGCTGTCAGTAAATAATCCCGGTCCTTATATGACTTTTTTTTTTATTACTAAATAACATTTTATATTTGACCCATTAATACATTTTTTTCAACGCAGGGTCATCGGTGTTCATGACAAATAGTTTACCTTTGATATTACTAGGACGTAAAATGTAAAGAAACAAACCAAACATAAGGATACTGCTTTGTCTCCAGGGTCAGTCGACTCCTGTCATCCAGTTGTAAAGTCGCCGGCTGGTGGTGTGAATGGTGTGGACAAGCTAATGAGAAATCAATACAGGTAATGAAGGAAAGTAGGGAAAGAGTGAAAGTAGGAGAGTGAGTCTCCCTGGTTTATTATGTTATATAGATTTCTAGAATCCCAGATGGCAGCGGTCACATGGGTTGATCCACCAATCAGAGTTCAATCTGTTGTATCCAAGGCCTTGTCATGCTGGCTACAGTTCCTAGTGGTGGCCAGTGATCCATAAATAACACCATGGCTGGAGGGGGTATGTGAGGTGACTCCTCCAAAGACTATCTAAGAAGTAACACTCCTCCTCTCTACTATTTTACTAAACAATTTCTATACCTAATGAGTAATAGTCTACCAACTCCACATATCCCTCATATGCCTTTGGATTATATATATCACCATTTACCATTATATAGACAAGTTGCAATTTATTATAGTAGTGTCCTCATGCCATTAGATCGGAAAATTGTATACAGTGATGCAGCACCAAAACAACATTTATTTCTCACAAATGTTCACCCCTTCCTTTAATATCTCACCAAACCAGACGGGGTGGCCAAATGAGTTAGAGCTTCTGTCTCACGCGGTGGTAGACCATGGGATCGTGGCTTCGAACCCTGGTCGAGTCAAACCAATGACTTACAAATTTATACTTGTCGCTTTCTAGCCAGGCGCTTGGCATTATTAGGATAGGGAAAGACTGGTTGGCTCAGTGTCAGGATAATGTGACTGAGTGGGATATCAGGCCATGCTGCTGGTGAACTGGTCTCCCAGTGGTGCAGCACTATACAATGGCCATGAGTGTAAACTGCCACAAGTCGGTACCCGTCCTGCTATGACCTTAGATGTTGCTAGGACGTAAAACAACAAACAAACAAAATTAACATCTCACCAGGTAGGACAAAGGGTAAGCATTTACCAGAACCACACTCTCCAGCTGTCAATATACCCAACACTTTGAGATTTGCGAAGTTGATCCAAATAAGTCTACAATTAAATAAACCAGATTCAATATATATCAACCAGACGGGATGGCCGAATGAGTTTGAGCGTCCATCTCCCGTGCTGGTAGATCGTGGGGTCGTGGGTTCGATCCCCGGTCGAGTCAAACCAATGACTTAAACATTTATACTTGTTGCTTCCTAGCCAGGCGCTTGGCATTATTAGGACAGGGCAAGGACTGGTGTGCTCAGTGTCAGGATAATGTGACTGAGTGGGATACCAGGTCATGGTGCCGGCGGCCTAGTTTCCCAGTGGGACAGCACTATAAAGTCATCATGAGTGCCTCTGTCACAAGTCGGTACCCATCCTGATATGACCTTAGATGTTGCTAGGACATAAAACAACAACAAGCAAACAAACAAACAATCAATATGTAGCCACCCCTTCTAGAATTGTGAAATTGATCGGGGAAGGGATCTAAACTTAAATCAATTTCTAAATCTCATATATTCTGCTGACTCAGTTCCGAATTCGATGGAATATATGTCTGTTCTTATGACTACTTCCACCTTCTTCATTGAGACTCTTTGTGCCTGTATTCCAATCGAACGCAGACTTGATTGGGTACTTTGGTTGTGGAGGTTTTCTTCTTGTTTACCTTTCTTAGTTCACGAAGGGACACTGTAAGAGAAGAGAGTTCCGACTGCTTTTATCCGTTTCTCCAACCAGTGTTAATGTGTTGGGGTTTTTGATCCTAGCAACATCTGAGGTGTTTATCAGGACCGATCCAACAAGTGACACCCACCATAAATAGCTGGAATCTAATCCATAAAGTGGGGCGGATATATGTATGTATGAATCTTTTTAATATGCTCCCAGAGTGATCCTCGAAGAAGCTGTATAGTCATGTTGCATAAGGAATAATGTACCAATCGATAGAGCGCAGGCTTCCCATGCGGAAGGTCGAGAGTTCGAATCCAAGCCAAGTCAAACCAATGATTTATCAAACTGATAATTGTCGCTACTGGTGCTCGGTGTTAATAAGATAGAACAAGGACTTGTTAGCACAGGATCAGGATAATGGGACTGTGTGGGATATCCAGTGATGGTGCCAGCTGCCTCGTCTCCCAGTTGTGCAACACTATAAAGTCACTACTTTATACTAGTATAATGTGTACCTACACCCGTATGTCTTCGGTCGTAAACTCATCATTTGTGCGCATTGTCATGAGTCCGGATGTTACCTTAGATGTGGCTAGGACGCAGAACACCAACAAACAAACGGTTGTCCCCAATTCACAGATTGTTTAGTAACGAGTTCTACCTTCTGGAAACAAAATTCTCTGAAGAGATAAACAAATACAGTACAGTTTTCAATTAGGCTATGGGTGGTTGCCCAAATAAGGACAGGCTGCTTTCCTAGATTTCATGTTTAAAAACATGTTATCTTGTCCATGCCTCTGTAAATTAGATGTGTTAGTGGCAAGGTGGTCAATGTGTACTGAGGTCCGGATGTGTTGCCGTGTTCTAGCCTGTCAGTCAGGATATGGAGAGAGTCTGATGGCCATTAGGAGGAGATGGGAAGGAGGATCGGCAGTCAAAATGATGGTGGTGATGATGATGGTGAGTGAAGCGGACCTCGGCTGTCAGTTATAGGTAATTCATAACATTGAGACCGAAATAGTGCACAATAAAGTTTCTTGTTTTTATTACAATTTGCTTGTTACAATGAAATGTGAATGTCAGAAATATAATAAATGTATTGTTTCATGGATTGGAATTCGTCAGTGCAATTAATAAATAAAGACACTGATAAATGGGTTTTATTCATTAAAGCCCTGTCACACCTCACCGGATTGGGGGAAATGGACAAAAAATGAACAATGTCCGGTTTGTGTCCGTACAAGTTTTGAACATGCAAAAAGACAAGGAATGGATGCCGCCGGACCGATGTCTACATTCCTTGTCCGGTTTGATTTCATTTCATCTGTTGGCTATCCGTTCATGTCCGTTTCATGCCCGTTTCATGTCTGTTTCATGTCAGTTGCATGTGCATGTCATGTCCATTCATAGACCCGATGTCGCAGCACTTTGACACATTTTAATACATTGTGATACGTATCACCACCGGACTAGACAATTATGTCCGTTGCTACATCCGGCATAGTGTGACAGGCACTTTATACAGAAGAGGATCTGATGCTCATACGTTTAAAAGACCAGTGATCCAGTGTAGGTTTGGAGGGAGGTAAATTGTATGTAAGTAGTTAAGTGGCAGGTCTGCTTCATGCGAGGCTCGGGCAATGACAACAAAAGGAGCATCCTTCAGTTAGTATTCATGACGGTGTATTTATCAATCTAACAAAGGTTGAATGCAGTAGAGACATATATCATGGCTACAGGTGAATGCAATGGATAGACATCTCATTATTGGATGTCTAATGGACACTAATGAGGTGTCCAGGGTTAGGAATTCCCCATGTTACTGGTGACATGTACAATCTGGCAATTATATAATTATGTGGAGCGTATTCCTGACAAAGCTATCTCCAATTAATTTGTAGCCGTGTATTGTGTAATAGCTTATTATGCACCAATACATGAGATAGCTACAGTGTTCATTAGCAGTGAAGCTAATTTTAAATTGCACTTGATTCGATTGGAACGTAGCCACCCACACTCACACACATGCATATCACATTTGGTGCCCTTGCGGCCGTCCTGATATGACCTTATATGTTGCTAGGATGTAAAATAACTACAAACAAAACAAATCAATCTTTCCTGCAGTGTGTGTGCAGAGTACAGTGTTATTATTATTATTATTATTATTATTGTTAAAAAGGTAGTCATACTATCGGGACAGGCTGGGCCCCTTGGGGTGTTTCTTCTGTTTGGAAACAACATTGCCATGTGGTATTAATTAGGGCCTGATTATTTTCTGATTTACTATGGCTGCTTGTCGATCCAGTCTGTTGATCAAATTGTTATCAGATTACCCATCATATATTACATGATGAGTTCGGAGGTATCCATAAGCATCAGCATCCTTACTACAGCTAACTACCATAATCTGAACCAGGCTCATCAGTTTCATTAAAATGTCAAGTTAATTAAATTTTCTTAAATCCAAAGAAGACTGAATATGGGATGATGACTGTCAGCCAAGGCGGAGGTGGATACCATGGGATTTGAACAGTTTTACCACAGGTACAGACCACAATTACAGAGCAGTTAGACTCTTATATGCCATAGTTATAGACCACAATTACAAGTGCGAGCGATAATATGAGTGTTCCAAAATACCGACGGTCTGACCCAGCATACAAATAGTAAGGCTCCTGGTCCCACTAGAGTGGGGTGGAGGCACCCGGCATTAATTCACAACATGAGACAGCATTTGGTACAATGGCTTTATTTTATCAGTTATGTCATTGGTACAGGTATGAGTTGATTGAACCGGAACCGCCATTGTTCTGCTTCCTCGGGTCCACTGCTGATGAATGGATCAGGTGGGACTTGAACCCTCAACCGTATAGATTCAAGCTTTATCTAGTGGTGTGGGTGGCTGGGCGATGAAAGCTGGATGGTGCGAAGATGGTGGTGGCTGTGACGGTTGTATGTGGAGTTCAAACTGCCGTAGGGTCAGATGACCGAATTGGCGGGAAATTTGATATTGTTTCGCCATATATCGAGCGTATGGGTAATGAGCCAGGTTCCTGAAGGTGGCGCCACCAGAGCGATGGTGGCTGCTGGGTGGTTAGTTTGGGCAGGATCCACAAGGTGGTGGCACAGTATCATATTGGTAAGTGTCGGGTGTCCAGCCTTGTGTGTGAATTACCCATGTTAAAATTGACATGCACAATCCAGAAAACTGGTGTAGGGTACCGTTAAGACACAATGCATGTCGGGAAACTGTATCTGTTTATATGGCAAACTGAATATCTATGTGAACTTTAGCCAATATAGTGCCGGTTACTGGAATTTATTCCAAATGTAGTATAACATACTTTTTTTTAAAGTAATGATTAATATAGTGCCTCTTATATTATATATTGTGTCTGTTTGGTAATCTAAGTCATACGCTTCAATCTCTCCATTGCTAGCAACTTTAAAGTTGGTTATCCTAGAAAATATAACATGTAAGGAAATATAACACTGACTACTAGTATGCTAATTTTACAAATGAAATTCATTTGCAAAGATGTGCTTTGATTACATTCACCGATTTTGCACTTGTCAACATTTCTAGGAGAATATCCATCAAGTCTTAGTACCACCCCCGTCTCCACTCACTAGCAATTTCCTACCTCCTCCAATTAATATCTACAACGATTATTTGTCATCGCACAATTCACTCTTTCTTATCTTAAAAAACAGACTTTCAATTGCATCCTGATCTCTCTTTGTTTGCGTTCTCCCTCTCTGCTACTCCATTTGCTTTGCCTGATTAATAATAAAATGTTGACTATTACAATATTACCAACTATGATGCCGTTGCTATGCCGGACGCGGTGGGCGAATCGGTAAGAGCCCAGGCTTTCCGTGCAGAAGGTCGGGAGTTCGAATTCCAGCCGAGTCAATGACTTACAAAATTGATACCTCTCGCTACCTAGATAGCTGGGGACCAGACGGGATGGCTGAATGAGTTAGAGTGTCCGTCTCCCGTGTTGGTAGATTGTGGGGTAGTGGGGTCGACCCTAGTTGAGTCAAACCAATGACTTAACAATTTATACTTATCGCTTCCTAGCTAGGCACTCGTGACAGTTAGGCTTAGTGATCAGGTCAGATAGTGACCGTCAGTTTGCCGCGGCTTGTTCAGTGGGACAGCACTATAAAGTTGCCATGCGGGCCCACTGTCACAAGTCGGTACCCGTTCTGATATGACCTTAGATGTTGATAGGACGTAAAACAACAACAAACAAACAACAAACAACCTAGTTGGCGCTCCGAATCACTAGGATAGGGAAAGGCCTGATTAGCTGAGTATCAGCATAATTTGGCAGAGTAGGAGATCGGGTCATGGTGCCAGCGGTCTGGTTGGTGGTTGGTGGTGGTTGCTTTACGCCGTGTCGGCAGCATAGCCCGACACGGCGAGAAATGTTTGTTTTTGTTCAAAACACCCCGCCCCCCAGCCAGCGGTCTGGTCTTCCAGTGGGACAGTACTATAAAGTCACCATGAATTCGCATTATCGCAAGTAGGTACACATCCTGATATGACCGTATATGTTGCCAAGATTTCAAACCACAAACAAATGATGTGTGTGTATTGTTGGTAAAGCGGTGCATTTCCCCTTTTAACTGTTGTGCAGGCCACATAGGCTTCGGTCAATACATGAGTCGAACAGGCAGTGGGACCGATCTGTGTTGTCCTTAGGATCAGGGTCGGCCTTCAGCCTCGTAAGACTTTGGCTATGTTCACCCTCACCACTAGATAAAGGATTCACCCTGTACTCGCAGCACATGGGTGAATACCAAAATGATATAAAAGCTGTCGAAAAAGCAGGGAAATGCAATGAGAGACTAAATTCACAATCTAAAAAGCAACATTTATTCTATATATATGTTTTCATATTTCCCTGCAACCTTTGCTTTGAAAAATGTCATAAAACATGCAGTTTAATACACTTTAAAAGTGAAATCGATGGCGTTCTATGGCCGCCATCTTGTCTTTTTACATTCTCGCCCATTTCAGCAACTCTGTGCTAATATAAGTACCCATTTAATACTGGAGGCAGGCATTCTATTTCCTGTTCCATACTAAAGCTATGTTTGCCCGTATTTACTCTACGTTGTCGTTCACGCATGTACTACAAGTACAGGGTGAATCTTTTATCGACCTCACCACATGCACCCAGCTAGGCTGCGTTCTGGCTGCATTTCAGACTTGCGAATAACCAATCCAACCTTGAAGCACTAGATTTGCGTCTTGGGAATCTAACGTACCTAAGTGCTAGCTTTCATGCTTCAACTTACAAACTGTCACCCAGAATCTAACCTTTAAGCACAGACCATCCCCCATATTCCAGCTTTGTTGGGAGACCAGGTCACTGGCACCATGACCTGATATCTCACTCAGTCACATTATCCTGACACTGAGCTATCCAGTCCTATACTATTAATGCCGAACACCAGGAAATATCAATTTTGTAAGTCATTGGGTTTGACTCGACCGGAAAACGAACTCCCGACCTTCCGCACAGGAAGCCTGCGCTCTACTGATTTAGCCACCGCATCCGGTAACGACATCGGATACATCCGCAATGAACAACCTAATAACTTCAGGTTAGATAATATTTGCGTCTACCTTCTCTGTACAGGATAAACATAAGCATGGTGTCAAATGTTGAACCCGGGATGTCTATGTACATTTCATAGTTAGCCTAGGTCACAAATGCTGCGGTCGCCGTACGGTGCTACGGTCTGCGGTGTGGCTTGCAGTTTATTCAAATGTTACAGCATTGCTGTGTGTGATCATGCTGTCACCACAAGGTGCCTTGTGGTTTCTTAAAACTTTATACACATATTTACTATATAAAAATGTAACTTTCTTAATATTGAACAAACAAACATGAATATTTTACCATATTGATATTCATTGATGTAAAAAAAGGTGACTGTGCGGTGTTGTGATGTCATTGTGGCCTGTAGCATTGCGATTTTCCAAAGTTATGATCATTTTCACTTAAAATAACTACAACCGCTTGCGGTGAGCAAAAAAATGTATGGTCACCATATCGCGACCGCACCCCACCGTGCGGTCACAGTACGGTCTTGCCGATGTGGCGAGTTCCAGTCGCTGCAAGCACGCCGTAACGCATTTATGATCGAGGCATTACTAGGAACCTGCTGTCTCCTAGAGAGAATTACCATTGCCTACTAGTACTACCCTGACTAGCAACCGTTCCATTCTACCGACTGTCACCGCGTCCCGCGTTGACTGTTCGAAGACGGCGAGCGTCCGCTTGTCTCTCGGCAATATCCAATCACAAAGATCGAAGGAAATCGCTTTCCTTGCCGATCATAAAACAGCGCTCATGATTGGTTCCTCGCTGCCCCTGGGCACAACAGTGGCCTCACCGCTGCCCCCTCCTCCACCCCCCCCCCCTCTTCTCCGACTGAACCATTACAATTTCATAGCGAGGGAACTGGGCCAGGCTGGCGAATTCCATCAGCTATTTGTGTTCCAGCTTGGGGGTCTACCAACAAGTCACTGTCCAATTTCACCAAAGGGAGAATCGCCAACTAGTAATGTAGATAACATGTAAGTTTTAAGTCACTCTCCACTAATTCTATCATATTTTGTTCTAGTGTCGCCTATTCATCATATATACATATATATATATATATATCATTTTGGATAGATATACATAAAATGTGAATAAATCAATACATGGCAATGAAGAAGATAGAAAAAAGAACGAAGAAGTACCTAAATAAGACCCCGACAGGAGTGCCCATCCTAATGTTGCAGATGGTTGCAAACTGCTGGACCCCCGCGCCCCCCGCTAGAGGTGAGGCGAATCCCCCATCAGTCAGCCATGACAATGAATATGCTTTCTATCGTCTATAGGCCTCAGGCGGATACCTACAATTGTTGCCACATTTTATTGTTAGACTGTGTAATGATGGAATGCCTAATATCTGTATATATATATATATTTGTCGTAAAGTTACCGCAGAGACATGGGCCTGAGCAATCGCAGGTCGCACCAGGGCTAGGCAAGGAACTACTTCCATATCTTCTCAGTCCGCGCCAACAGATTTATGATACTGGGGAACAAATACGAACGTTTGCTGTTCGCCCACAAGTCCTTCAACTGTGAGCGATAATGTAATGGTTTATATTCCCATAACAAGTTACAGAGAACACATTCATACACATATATATATATATGTACATATCTTTTTTTTTTCTTGAAGATTTATACTGCCTATCATGGATAAGTCTGAATAGACTTGTTTTCACCATTATACAGTTTGGCGATAGAAAGCCCGAGCCTACACTTTTACCGACCCAAGGGATTTTTAACCTCCCCCACCACATAGACATAGACAGCAACTGGCCTTTGATGACGCTGTAAGTTATCCACAGCGGTGGCAATCCAAATTGGCATAGGTGGGGGCATGGGGAACCGAACCACCGACCCTCAGATTAGGAGTCTGACCAGACAAAAGTCAGACACTCTAACCACTCAGCCACAGAGAACACCATATATATATATATATCGGTTGTGATAAACCTTTTATCGCGTGTAATAAGCTCTGTAGTCGTCCCCCCCCACTTCCGGCTGGGGTGGGGTTGGGGTTTGTTGGGGGGGGGGGGGGGGGGTACGGGTACCAGCATGCTCTCGCCCCCCCCCCCCCATGTGTGAGGAGGGACTCGCCATTCGCACGGAAGCATTTATATCTATTCCTCCAGTGTGTGTGGCGCGAGGGGGGGGGGCCACCCGTACAGATCTCCTGACAGCTGGGGGGGGGGGACTCCTCCAATGCGCCAATGGAGGAAGTAGCAAAGTATATATATGTTCCCTTAGCATGTATACTCGTATAATACGTTATACATCACGTATACACAAGCATCGGCCTTCCCTATCAAACCTGTCCCGAAATGACCTTAGATGTTGCTAGGGCGTAAAACAACAACAAACAAACAAACATCCCTATCAAACCACATGTGGATAAGTTTCGCCGCGACCGTACCAGGTATTGTTCGCTGGGAAATTCACGCCGAGTGATTTGTTCAACGGGCTCGTGATGATTGGTGTGCCATGGCGGTAGACGAGCACCGGCTAGTTTGGTCCGGGGAAGGATATCTGGTGAGGGAAAGCCTCCTGTCTTCCTCCCTCCCCTCCTATGCCATCTTCCCTATCCTTCCTCCTATCCCCACTCCCCCTCCCCATCTCCCTCCGCCTCCTTCTCCTTCCTCCACCTCCAATGTTCTTCCCCTTTTCCTCCCCCGCCCCCTTTTTGTCGCTTTAAGGAGGGTTGCTAAAGAAACCGGAAACTGGCGCCGCTATTATTTACCCTGTGTTTGACTGACCTACTTTTTTGTATATCCGTCGAAGTGATGAATCATGGGAGAATTTATGATCTCAAGGGAGCGTGTCTCCCCCCCCCCCCCCCCCGCCCCTCCTCAGTCTGATGGTTGTGTGTTGAACTAAGAGGATGGCCAGTAAAGGGTGAGCTTGTGGTTAAATGGAGAGGGCGGCAGTCAAGAAATGAAAGCAGTCTTTGTCGCATCGCGACTGACAGCATGATGATGATGATGATGATGATGATGTGGTACAGGAGCGTGGGAGGAGTTAGTAGGTAAAGCAAAGAAAACATTGTACAAGTATAAATGTAAGGGGAACATATATTTTATTTATATATTCCTCCGTTGCGGATTACTGGAGTGCCCCCCCCCCCCCCCCCAGCTGTTGGGGTAATTGGTGGGTGGTACCCTTCTGGAGTTACACATACTGGAGGAACGTATATGAGCCTGTCTCAAAAGGGGATAACTCTTCTTTAATTCACCAACGAGACACCAAGACAACACAAGTATATAAGTTATTTGGACAGATTTAATAATGAATCTGCACAAGTTAAACAATTCTCGGATACTAGGAGGCACAGGGCCAGACATGTTAGAATAACGCTCACGATGAATGAGCTGCATATCGTTCGTGATCATTCGTGTACAATGCTTGGCGGCGACAGAGGCCTCTTGAGTAGAAATCATTCAATCAAAGTCAGGGTCATCATAGATCAAGTTTAAGTCACAAAATTCGTAGTTCAATACCAAGGCTGAAAATAAACATGTTAACGAGATAGATAGTACGTAACTACCCGAACAGCTCCCGAACAGCACTCAAACCTTTCACGTAGTTATCTTGGGGTGGGTGGGAGGGTGAAATTAGTTGTTGTCGTCTCGGGAGTCGGTGGGCGAGTGAGGAAGGCGCGGCTTGACCCAGGATCCACCTGGCGTCTCGTTGGCGAATTACCGATGTTAGCAGGCCAACATCCCCAATTCACCAACGAGACACCAAGACAACACAAGTATATAAGTTATTTGGACAGATTTAATAATGAATCTGCACAAGTTAAACAATTCTCGGATACTAGGAGGCACAGGGCCAGACATGTTAGAATAATGCTCACGTTGAATGAGCTGCATATCGTTTGTGATCATTCGTGTACAAGTGCTTTGCGGCGACAGAGGCCTCTTGAGTAAAGTTCGTTCAATCAAAGTCAGGGTCATCATAGATCAAGTTTAAGTCACAAAATTCGTAGTTCAATACCAAGGCTGAAAATAAACATGTTAACGAGATAGATAGTACGTAACTACCCGAACAGCTCCCGAACAGCGCTCAAACCAATAAAGTTCCGAGCGCTGCGGGAGCTGCCGAGATGTGAAAGGCCTTCAAGTAGGAGTGGACCGCCGAGCTACGCCAGGTGCCCGCCGCCATTAACTGGTCCAAGGTTAGGCCAGAACCCTGACACGCCTGAGCTGCCCCTCGCTGAGTCGTGCAGTGTCAGCCCTTATCGACCCGAAGGCGTGTACGAGCTACCCTGAGGGCTCTAGTAAGAGTCGACAGCGTGAGCTGCGTACCATCAGCCAAGAGGAACGCTGGGGACTCCGGCGTCGGGGTTACTACTGCGGTGTAGTTAACCCAAGCAGTCACAGGGCAGCAGGGGGAACCCGGTATGGCCGGCAGCCGGAAAACCACCGGGGGGTCAGAGGTGGTCCTCGTCTTGGAAGACCTCAGGGTTACTGTGAGTGACCCCCTCCGACGTCTGATATCGTTACCCTTGAGTACATGTGGGGAGCCTGTTGCTCCGGAGGAGAGATTGGCAATGTTGGACTGCCTAATCAGTGTGAAGTAGGCGATGAGAAGAGCAACAATGATTACATGCGGCCTAGGGGTCATGTTTGTTAGTGCCACTATAATGGCCTTGAATTCTCGGTGGTCGCTCTAGAGACTACATGCTTTGAAACTTTCAGAATACCCCTCTTGAAGGTTCTAAGCTCCGGCGCTTCGAAGGCTGAGCCAACGCCTGACGTACCTAGCACCCACACTTTAACTGAACTGAAGTAATTCAGCACTGCACCTGGCGATTTGCGCCTGTCAGACAAGAATAGCAAAAACGACAGAAGATCGTAGGTAGATGGAGAGGTCGGAAGTAACTTGTGCTTGTTACAGAATTCAAGATACAATCGCACATGCGCCGCCTTATTCTGCCACGTCCGTGGGCCAGGGCGCAGGTGTAGAGATTAATGAGCCGATTGTGGTGACTCATTGCGTATCCTGGAAGATAGAGGCAAAAGAATTACTATCTTCCAGCTTAAGCGCTTAGATATTACATGATAGTAGGTTAAGTGATACATGAACGTTTATTTCAAGAAGATTTCGATCAGCACACATTTTTCGTGCTTTACTGGCAGCTGTAGTGGAATGTGGGGATCTACTTAATGCATCAGCTAGTATTAAGTCAGTACCGGATTTATGGAGTATTTCGATATCACAGTTTTTATGAGCGGCGATCAACCATAGCTGTCGCGCACATGCACAGAGCACTTTCTCTTTACCTTTACCTGACTCTAGGACTTGTTGTGATGAGAGAATATCCGTGTTTACTTTAATCAAATAGGCATGTGGTTCTGGTGGCAATAAATGTGTCACAGCGTGTACTAAGTTAAGGGCTTCTAGTTGAGTTATGGCTAGCTCTCTTTGCAGTAGATCTTCGTCATAGATAGACTTGTAGAACGCTAGTTTGGAGAACGCTCCTCCGGACTTTAAGGTGGAGTCACATTCTATCACCCATTCAGTTCGGGGGGCTTGTGGAATTAGTTGCTTACCGTTATATGCGGATGCGAAACATTGAAACGATTCGAGGTCCCTCAGCATATCCTTATCGAACGTGTATTGACCTGTATAGGGGGCTTTCCTTAATGCTTCTAGGACTCTATTGGAGAACCTAACTGCCGGTTTGATACACTTAGATAAATGTTGCAGCTTGCCTGCTAAGCTTTGCAGTTGCTTCTTAGAGCAAGTACGTTTATTTTCCCAGAGTCGACATTCGTCTAGTACATCTTGTAGCTTATCTTGGGGCAGGGTAACTGTCATTGTAACAGAGTCGATCAGAAAACCTAACCATGTGATGGAGGTAGAGGGGGGTGTGCACGTTTCGAGAGCTAGATTGAGGCCGAGCTGTGAGGTCAACTTTATAAATTCGGCATAGGCAGCATTGGATTTTGATTCAGTATCTTCAATACCTATAAAATCATCTAAATAGCATAGTGAGAAAATAGCTTGATTGCGTAGAAGCCACACGACTGCCCTGGTTGTACGGGCGTATGCTAGAGCAGACGTCCTACAACCAAAGGGAGGCGCTAGATCTATGTAGAGACTGCCATTGATTGAGATACCCAAGAGCGGGAGGGAGAGTGGACAAACTCTCAGCTGGCGATAAGCGCGTGCCAGATCAGCGCCCCACATCCAGGCACCCCTACCTAAGAAGGTGAGTCTATCGGTAAGGGTTGAGACTGAGGGAAGGGAAAAATTAAAGGGCTTGCCTAGATAATAGCCCTTAACTATGCCCGCATTTACACTCTTCCCTTTAGGAAAACTTAGGTCAATGATTATTCTTTTTTGTATTGAATTCTTTTTTGGGCGTGTCATCATTGGGCTAACTTGACACCAGGGTTCAAAGGGCAAGTTCTGGAATGGTCCTAGAAGCGCACCCAAGGATATTTCTTTGTCTACAAACGCAGAAATATGCCTGATATCATCGGAGGAAGTTGAATGATTCTTATACGTGGGGGTAGGAATCCTCGTGGAGGAGTAATCAATAGGCCAGCCAAATTCTAGATGATCTACTAGTAAAACATCTGGGTAGTTAAGGAGGACGGCACGCCATTTTGGAATATTTAGACCAGAGGGAAGCGGTATTTTTGCCCCCATGTAGTTAGGCAGACCAGTTGAACGAACTTCATTGTAAATATGACTATTGGGCGAATTGTGAGGTACCCATGATAATTTCGCGGTGTAGGGCCAGAAGTTACGTAGTGAGTCCTTGAACTCCAATGGTCTGGGAGGGGGGACAAATGTTGGAGACTGAATTTTGGGGAGGGCCGATAATACAACTTCAATAGGGGCATCAAACCAGTTAGTTGTTAGCGGTGGAAAAGACAGATCATTATTTGCATTTAACGGAAGATTTACAGGTTTCACAGTTATAGCTTCAGATTCAGATGGAATCTTAT
The DNA here is from genome assembly GCA_030323885.1 of Branchipolynoe longqiensis. Taxonomy (NCBI): domain Eukaryota; kingdom Metazoa; phylum Annelida; class Polychaeta; order Phyllodocida; family Polynoidae; genus Branchipolynoe; species Branchipolynoe longqiensis. Next base: position 27,885,404 of record CM059197.1, read on the forward strand.
TTTTCACTTTCTCAGGTTCCGAGACAAGTTGAGGATTAGGGCTCAGAGATTTAGCTTTTATCAGTTCAAGCGAGTTACAGTTATCAGTGCATCGTGGGTCAGAAAGATTAGTACTCGACGGTTGCTTAGTTACTACCGATAAGGCTGAATTAAGTAGAAAGTGTGGCGACACGTTATCAGTACACGTCTCATTAATTTTACTATGCGCTAGATTAGGCAACATAACAGTAGATTTAGCATGAGGAGATATATCATTATAACTTACAGCAGTGCCTGCTGCCTCTGCGGCCTTGTTGTCTAGAAATTTCCTTTTCTTTAGACAATCCTACTCTCTATGTTGCAGGACTCGCTTAAATTTGTAAGCGCACCATGCGCAGATATGGGGGGCCCGATCAGGAACAGTACCGTGTGACATATTGAAACCACATTCCTTGCCCCAATTCCAATTATAACAGGGCTTGCCGTCAGTGTCTCTGGAGTATTCCTCTCGTTGATTAACAGGGAGGGGGTTAACAGGCGCGTTGGAGGCAGAATGCCCACTCGCAGTAGGTTGAGTTGGTGGGCGCGCGGGGGTCGCTGGGGTATACCTAGAGTCAGTCACATATCGGCCACCCCCACGTGATTGAAGCACCCGCACTGCCTCAGTGGAAACGTCACGTTGTACGTCTTTGATCGCAATAGGATCTAGCCACCCTTCTTTTAACCACCCGTCTGCTACCATCTGGAAGGTCGTTTCAGACCACCGGCGGCAGGTGGGCCAGTCCCACGTGATCGCCATTCTTGCGAGATCTTCCTCGTGTTGGAAGACAGCCGAGACCCAGGGTCGGGGGAAATCAGGTTGGGCGAGCATTAACCTAATGGCGAAGAAGTATTCAGCCCAGGTTGCCTCACCTACGCCTATCTTCTTAAAAGTATCGCCACTTGTTATAAAGTTATGTGGGTAAAACTTCGTACCTGGGGGTTTGTGGAGGGCGTGTGTCGAGTTGATCAAGAAGTCTGTGGTGATCGGTGGCTGAGGCTGCGGTTGGTGGTAGAGAGGAGCGCTGGCCACGGGCGTCGCGGTCACTGCAGGCGGCTGCGGGGCGGCCGGCAGAGGGGAGGCAGCCAGCGGCCGCGAGGTGGAGGTGGAGGCCATACGTGAAACGGCCGGGGGCACCCTCTCGGGGGTGCGATGTCTAGGTGTTGGAGAGCAGGAGGAGAACTCGGATCTGGGGGTTGAGGCGAGTAGGGCCCCGGAACTTGAGAGCTCCCCGACGGCTTGTTAGCGAGATGCTCTAGGGCGAGCAGTCTGGCCTCCAAGCCTGATAGACTGCCGGTAACTGAGCCCGTGTTTTTTTGCGGATTGTCTATGATTGACGAAACATCTGAACTTGAATCTTCTGACGAGGAATGAGGGCGACACGATGAGAGCTGTGTGCGAGGTCTCAAACCTCTCCGTGACACCCCAGATGAGCCTGGAGGTCGACCGCAACGTTTCTTAGTAGGAGGAGGCATTTAGACGAGAGCGCGTTGAAATTAGTTGTTGTCGTCTCGGGAGTCGGTGGGCGAGTGAGGAAGGCGCGGCTTGACCCAGGATCCACCTGGCGTCTCGTTGGCGAATTACCGATGTTAGCAGGCCAACATCCCCGTTGTGTCCATTGTAGCGATTGACACAAAACAGCACAGAAACGGTTACACTGAAAACACAAGGACATTTGCTTAAAAATCTTCTTTTTTTCTCTTTTTTTTTTTGGTCCATTAGTTGTTTAAGCAGGGGAAATTTCAGTCATAGAGGACTGGTCTTCCTCATTCCAGTGCTGGTCGATAGAAAGCCCAAGCCTACAAGTTTACCGACTCAAGGGATTTTTAACCTCCCACACCACATAGACATGGTATGAGAGCAACCGGCCTTTGATGACGCTGTAAGTTATACACAGTGGTGGAAATCCAAATTGGCAGAGCTGGGGGCACGGGGAATCAAACCACTGACCCTCAGATTAGGAGTCTGACCTAGAAAAAAGTCAGACACTCTAACCACTTCGCCACAGAGAATGCCACAGAGAACGCCACAGTAATGAGTATATTATTGGGATTATTAAACACCATGCAAAAAACAAATCAGTTTATCCTGAGCAAATGCATGAGCAGATACTATGTTGATTGTTACAATGGACAAATTATGTCCCATATTGCTTAGCACCTTTTGAGACAGTCTCATATATATTGCACAGATGACCCTGGATGCTATCCTTGACCTACTTGTCTACGTTTATTAATGCATTGGTGGCTGCTGCTGCGCTGCGGTGCTTAGCATATCCTGTCCAAATAAGATGGATGCTTACAGTTAAGGCGTCGATATTTCATGCATAAGGGAGGTCGCCATGTGTGCTACAGACATGTTTTTCTCAGTCGGCTAGATACGAACAGAGCACGCCTTCAAATTGTTATCGATGAAGAGCACACTACTTTGAAGGTATAATCGATCATCGTTTTAGTAATACCATTAATTATACATGTATATAGTATGTACATATTACATGAAAGAATTCATGCAATCGATCTACATTTTGTTCATCCGTGTATATTATTTATACATGTGTAAGGATATATATAAATAATTGATAAGCCATGATGTGAGTATAATAGGCCGGAAGCTTTCATCTGCTCCTCCATCCTTTTTTTTGTTGATAACACAGAACACACGTTTTTTTTTCAGCGACTTCCGGCCGTTTACATTACATTGTATAGAAGCCTGTCTCAAAAGGTTATAACTCTTTTTGTTGTTGTCCGTTGTAACGATTGACACAAAACAGCACAGAAACCGTTACACTGAAAACACAAGGACATTTCCTTTAACTCAATATGTATACTATTGGGATTATGAAACACCATGTAAAAAACAAATCAGTTTATCCTGAGCAAATGCATAGGCAGATAGTAGGTTGAGCGTGACACTGGACAAAATGTTGCCCCATATTGCTTAGCACCTTTTGAGAAAGTCTCATATAGGTAGATCAATGGGTACTTAGGTAGGGGATATTAGTCGATTATTAAGGAGGGTAGTGTGTTAGTGGGTCAGCCTTTCACTTCCCTCAAACATCGACTAGACGAGCCTTGACCGAGTCATCTACTGTTTTAGCATAGCCTTTGTTTGTTTGTTGTTGTTCTAGCAACATCTAAGGTCATATCAGGATGGTGACAGACTTGTGACAGTACACACTCATGGTGACTTTATAGTGATGTCGCACTGCGAGGTCAGGCCACCAACACCATGACCTGATTTCCCATGCAGTTACATTATCCTGACACTGAACCAACCAGTCCTTACCGTATCCTAATAATGCCGAGGACCTGGCTAGGAAGTGACCAGTATCAATTTGTATGTCATTGGTTTGACTCGACCAATGTTCGAACCCACAAACCCATGGTCTACCAACATGAGAGACGGACGCTCTAACTCATTCGGCCATCCTGTCTGGTCTCTAGCATAGCTAACCATATATATATATTTGTATGTATGGTATGACTATATATATATATATTCGTATATTATTGATATATCTTTGATATTATATCAATTTGTAATTGTATGGCGACTTTAAACCGCAGGAGTGATGTATTAGGCAAGAGAATATGTATTCCAAATACCAGTAGATATTCCCCACAGTATGAATTCAGTAACATTATTTGACTCCAATTTGTATTAGGAGCCAATATCACCTTCCGGTGTCAGTAATACATCTCATGTAGGTCTATGGCTATGCATCTAGATTGATAATCTTAATATATATTACATGAATAATTGTAAACATTTATGGAAATTAGAACATAAAAGTGCACAAGTAATGTGATTAGAATAATGGGATAGTGCATTAATTCCTGCTAGTTCGACATGATATTCCCTGATGCAGACCTATATCTAGGTCAGGATCCGATCCACAGATGGGTAGATCGTGGGTTCGTGGGTTCGAACCCTGGTCGAATCAAATGAATAACTTTAAAATGTAGACTTGTCGCTTCCTATCCTGGCGCACAGCATTATTAGGATAGGGCAAGGACTGGTTGGCTCAGTGTCAGGATAATGTGACTGAGTGGAATATCAGGTCATGGTGCTGGTAGCCTGGTCTTCCAGTGTGGCAACACTATAAAGTTGTCATGAGTGCGCACTGTCACAAGGCAGTACCCGTTCTGATATGACTGTAGATGTTGCCATGATGTAACACAACAACAAACAAACATCCACAGATGCATTGCCACGATGATGCAATTACATTGTTAAGGACACTTTCAGAACTATATGGGAGTTTGTCTTGCCAATATCGCTGTGCTGCAACTGTGACGTTTCTTGTGTCCTTTTATCGTTATAATAAATACTATCTGAGATATGATCAGCAAATATTCGTATATGTATATATGTATTTATTCCTTAAAAGTACACAATTCATGTGAGATAAAACGTGTTATGTGAGTATAAATGCTAAAGGGGGTTATTTGTTAAGTATTTATTATTCTGTACTATGCCTCCTCGACTGCATCCATGTGACTGGTGACGCCACCACCAGGCTTCCTCGCCACTAACTGTCGCGGCACACTGTTAATCGCACTGGAGGGTTTCTTTTATATATTATAGATAAGTATATCATATATATATATGTATCCGTGTAGATAACCCTGCACTGATTACATGGATGTATGATGCGCGGCAAGGAAGGATGAGGAGGCGGGAGTGGAATAAGAGGGCATTTTATTGAGTAAATGCCCGAGGCGTTTCATGAACATACAATGAATGTGAGGTGTAATAAATCAACAGTACAGGTAAAGGTAAAATATAACATCATGTATGATGCATGCTCATGATGAGAGTGTCAAATGTCAGTGTTATAATGAAGTGTAAAATCAGGTAATGTCAGTAGTTGGGAGGTGGGCCCGAGGAGCCCTCAACCCTATAGTGGAGAGTTGGTGTATAGGGATGGTGGGTGGGGAAAAAGAGGTGTGAGGAGCGGAGTCTGTGGAGGCAGGAGGGCGAGTGGCCGGAGGAGAGGCTGGAGGCGGTTATAAGGGAAGGAGAAGGGGGGGGGGGGTATGTAAGAGAGAGAGAGAGCTGGAGGACAGAGGAGGGGGGGGGAGAGAGAGAGAGGGGGGGGGTGCGTCCTCCCTCACCTCGCATCAACCGCAATGCGAGCATTACGACCGATGCGCGGCAAGGAAGGACGAGGATGCGGGAGTGGAATAAGAGGGCATTTTATTGAGTAAATGCCCGAGGCATTTCATGAACATACAATGAATGTGAGATGTAATAACACAACAGTACAGGTAAAGGTAAAATATAACATCATGTATGATGCATGCTCATGATGAGAGCGTCAAATGTCAGTGTTATAATGAAGTGTAAAATCAGGTAATGTCAGTAGTTGGGAGGTGGGCCCGAGGAGCCTTCAACCAGGAGAGAGGAGAGGGCTCGAGGGGCCGCCGAGGGAGCGAGGCGGGGACGTAAGCGTGGACCGCCTCAGAGGTCCAGGTCCCTTGGGCCATGATGTCGGAGATGTCGACTCCGGCGGCATGGCAGGCCTGGGCGGCGCCCCGGCGGAGGCTGTGGAGGGTGAAAGCCTCGGCCCCCCAGACACCTCGGGCGTGAAGGGCGCCTCGCATGAGGGCAGTGAGTGTGCGCGGGTCGAGGGGGCGACCGGAGGGCATGATGAACGCCGGGGCATCGGGAGGCGTGGGGGACTGCCGGGTGGCCGCGTTCCAGGCGGCCAGAGGGCAGAGGCCCGGCCTCGGGCAGGCAGGGATGAAGAGGGCGCCGGCGCCCGAGGGCCCGGATATGGTCTTTGAGGTCCTGACCGTGACCCGGAGGCCGCCGGGGGCGGGGGCGACGTCGCCGCAGGTGATGGTGTGGGGGCCCCCCCAGCCCTCGGGACTCGGCGACAGCAGGTTGGATTGGCGCAGCATGCCAAAGTACCCGAGCAGGAGGGCGGCCCGAGGGGTGAGTGAGGCCGGTCCGGCGAGGGCGAGGTGAGAGATGACGAGGGCGAGCAGAGGAGGCGTCAGAGGGGGCGCCTGGCGAGGTGTGTGGGTCGAGGCGCGATCGGCACCTCGGCAAACGTCCTTGGCGAGGGCAGAGTCGAAGGCGGTGGTTGACCCTCCGGCCGCCCCGGTCCAGGTGCGCGCCCCGGACAGGGCGTTCCTGATGGAGGCCGGGGCGAGGCCTCGGGCGTAGAGGCAGGCAGTGTAGCCGGCGATCTGGAAGTCGGTGGGGGCGAGGGGGGCGAGCCCTCGGGCCACACAGTAGGTGACGTAGTCGCGGGCCTGGCGCCGGCGGTTCCTCCATGTCGAGGGGGCCAGGGAGGCGAGGCGCAGGCGGGCGATGTCCTCCACCTCGGCCGGGGGAAAACCTGCATCAGAGGCCGGGGTTAAAGGGGAAAGCGTCATGGGAGGGCGATATGCTGCGTAGCCCGAGGCGGGCGACGCCGGCGCGGGCCACCACCGCCCAGGGTCTGTCGAGGTGGGCGCGGCTGAGCGCGTCGGCGAGGACGAGCTCGGCCCCGAGCTGGGGAGAATGGTGAGGGTGAAACAACGGGTCGCCGCGAGGAGCCAGAGCTCCCGAGCGCAGGTCCCGAGGGTAGCATCGCGGGCGAGGCCCGAGGTGAGGGAGGCGGCGGAGGCCATGTTATCAGTGTTGATCACGATGGTGGCCCCCGCCACGTCCTCAGGGATGAGGGCGCGCAGTGCAACGACGAGGTTGACGGCCTCCAACTCGTGGATGTCGGGGAACCGCGCCCGGAAGTCGAGGGTATACCCTCGGGCGTAACAGTGGGTGGCGGAGTAGGCGCCTCCGCCCGTGAGGCAGGAGTCGCACTCTATGACGTGGACGCGCCCTGCCGATGCACGGAGGAGGTGGAGGCCGTTGGAGGCCCGGCCGTAGAGGGCGAACCACCTCAGGTCCCGGAGGGCGTCGTCGTCGAGGGTGAGCGAGGCGCAGCCGAAGCAGCGGCGGAGCGCCCCGAGGAGGCGACTCATGAACCTCCGGGCGGGGAGCACACAACTGCCCACGTGGTTCAAGCACCCGAGGAGGCTCTGGAGCTCGCGTCGAGTTATGGCAGGGCAGGTGAGGCGGGCCTCGCATGAGAGGATGAGGTCGTCGACTTTGTCGGGGGCGATGCGAACCGTCATCGCCTCGCTGTCGAGGGCGAAGCCTAGCCAGGTGAGGCGGACAGCGGAAGGGTGGCACTTCCCAGGCGCCACGTCGAGCCCGAGGGTGGCAGCGAGGGCGAGGAAGGCGTCGAATGCCTGGGAGGCCCTGAGGTATGAGGCCTCGCACCCGACAAAGTCGTCGACGTATACCAGTGTGTGGAAGCCGTTGCGCCTCATGATCCAGGCGACGGCGGCCGTCACACGGACGCAGGCCGCGCCCGAGGAGCGGCAACCAAAGGGCAGGGCGAGGTCGATGTATACCCTCTGGTTGAGGGTGATGCCGTACAGGGGGCAGGCGAGGGGGTCGGCGCGGAGTTGCCGGTATGCGCGGGAGATGTCGGCCGACCAGAGGTATGCGCCGGAGCCCTCGCCCGTGAGGCAGCGCCCGAGGTCAGCGACTGAGGGGAGGGTGTAGGAGTGGGGTTTCCCGAGGTATTCCCGGCGAGGGATGCCGGCATTGACGCTGGCGCCGGGGAGAAAGGAGAGGTCGACGATGACCCGTCTCTTGCCCGAGTCGGATTTGGGGTGGGTCATCATGGGGGAGACCTTGGTCCAGGGAGTGAAGGGAGGGATGGTGAAGGGGCCTGCGAGGGCGCCGAGGGCGAGCTCGGTTTTGATGAAGGCCTCTATGTGGGGGGCGTGCTCAGGGGCCTCGCGGTGGTTGGTGAAGGTAGGGCGGGGGGGGGGAAGAGGCGGAGAAGTTGGCGGGGAAGCTGTACTCGAGTAGGCCGAGGAGGGCGGGGTCGGGGTAGTCGCGGAGGCGGTCGCGCCAGGCGGGAATGTGGAGGCCAGAGGGGAGGGGGATGCGGGCGGCCAAAATATTAGGGAGGCCCGCTTCCCTGAGCGCGGTGTATGCGCGGGTGAAGGTGGGGTAGCGGGCCCATGCTTCCTTAGAAGCATGGGGCCAGATAGCGAGGAGGGTGGGGCGGTATTGGTGGGGGGAGGGGCCGCAGGAGGGGGCGGCGGGGAGGGTGTCTTTGATATGGGGTTGAACCACGTCAGAGATGTGCTCGCTGAGGTCGTGGTGGGGGGGGGGGGGGAGGGGGGGGAGGGGGAGGAGGCGGTAGGAGAGGTTAAGGGGGGCGGCGAAGGAGGTGGGGGAGGGGGGGGGGGGGTGGGGGGGGGGGGTCGGGGTCGAGGGGGAGGCCGGGGAGGAGGGTGAGGTAGGCTGTGTCGGCGGGGGAGGGTGTGGGGGGGCGGGGAGGGGGGAGGGTTGGGAGAGGCGGAGGCGGACGGCGGCGGCGGGCGGCTGGGCTGGTGGGTAGAGATGAGAGAGAGACGGCGGGGCCTGTGGTGAGGTCGAGGCGGGGGGAGGCCGGGTGGTCGGCGGAGATAAGAGAGGAGTGGCGGTTGGGTGCAGGGTGGCGGTGTGAGAGAGGGTCTGTTGAGCCGCGGCGGGTGGCGGCAGGGGGGGGCTTTGAAGCCTGGTGTGGTGTGAGCGGTTGGGTGCTCTGCGGTCAGGGCGCGGGCGGGCCGGGCGGGCGGCGGGATGTGAGGGGGCGGTGAGATGTGAGGGGACGGCGAGATGTGAGAGGGCGGGAAATCAGTGGGCGGTGAGATGTGAGGGTGGTCGGTTGTGGGTGTGCGTGGGTCGGCGTGGGGGGGTGGGTGGGGCCGGCTGGGTCCCTCCGGGCCGGGCTGGAGGGGGCGGCGGACTAAAAATCCGCCGAGGGGGCGGGGCCCCCCCGCTCCCGGTTTCGTTTGCTATTGCATACGGCCTCGGAGTGCATGGTGAGGAACTTTCTAACGTTGGCACAGTATGCGCAAGCGTGTCGATACCTCGACGCCCCCTCCCCATGTGTCTCGCCGGCGCCTGCCCGGTCGCATGAGGCGGGGTCGCGGTTCCAGGAGGGGCATGGGGCGCCGTGGGATTCCCGGAGGTAGGGAGTCCTGGTGTCGGTCTGGGGGCGGGGGAGGAGGGGTCTGGGGGCGGGGCGGGGGGGGTCGGAGGAGCGGGGGGGGATGGGGAGGGCGCCTGTGGGTGTGGTGAGGGCCTCCATCCTGAGCATGTTGATGGCGGCGGGGTCATGCCAGCCGTGTGGGAGCCTACCGTCCGCGATCCATGTGAATACCGTCTCCGAATAACGGCGGACGGTAGCCCAGGGGTGGACGAGATTGTCTCGGTGAATGGTGAGGGCGTGGTGGCTGAGTCCGGGAAGGGAGTGGGCGGGGAAGGCGGGGTGGGCCTCGAGCATGCGGAGGGCGAGGGTGTACTCGTCCTTGGTCGCCTCCCCTCGCTTCACCGCCTTTCTCTCCGCCCCCCGCTCTATGAGGTCACAGGGGAAGATGTAGTGGGGGGAAATACCTTTCCGTCGACCGGCGTTGTGTGTGTCGGCTGAGTCGAGTATTTCCCGGACAGCGTCTGCAGCGGAGGTGGCCGAGTGGGCGTGGGCGTCGCGGTAGTGGAGAGGGGGCGGGGCCTCGGAGGTCTGAGAGGCGGATGCCCCTCCCCTGGTGAAGCGGATGTAGTCGGGGTGAATGGCCCCCGGGGCCGCCGGCAGGGGCGGCGGAGGCGGGTGAGCCCCCCCCACGGTGTGGCGGGGCGTGCGGGGGGCGTCGATGTGCTGAGGCGGCGCCGGCGGGGGCGCGGCGGCCGCGGCGGGGGCGTGGTGGGGCGCGGCTCCGCGCTGGTCCCGGGCGTCGATTATGTCGAGCCTCGCCGTCATGCGTTCCATGGCCGCGACTGTGTCGAGTAGAGTGGCCTGCATGGTGCGTCCCCATTCCGATGGGGGGTCGCCGGGGGCGGTCCTCGGGAGAGGGGCGGCCTGAGGGGGCGAGGAGGGCGCGGCATGAGTGTGTCGATCCGGTCGATCCCGCCTCGGAGATGCGCTGTGCCTCCCTGCGGGCGGCGCGCCTCGTCCGTTGGGCGTGTAGAGAGATGAGGCCAAAGAAAAAGAGGTGTGAGGAGCGGAGTCTGTGGAGGCAGGAGGGCGAGTGGCCGGAGGAGAGGCTGGAGGCGGTTATAAGGGAAGGAGAAGGGGGGGGGGGGGGGGGGGGGGGGTTATGTAAGAGAGAGAGAGAGCTGGAGGACAGAGGAGGGGGGGAGAGGGAGAGGGGGAGGGGGTGCGTCCTCCCTCACCTCGCATCAACCGCAATGCGAGCATTACGACCGAAGCACATATATATGTTCCAATTCCTACCCTCTAATGTAGATAATCTCGACACTTGATTGAATGGTTAACATTAGCCAGACGGGATGGAGGAATGAGTTATAGCGTCCTTCTCCCATGTTGGTAGATCATGGGATCATGGCTTCGAATCAAACCAATGACTTACAAATGTATACTTGTCGCTTCCTAGCCAGACGTTCGGCATTCCTAGGATAGGGCAAAGAGCAGTGGAATGAGGAAGACCAGTTGCCTGCGACTGAAATTTCCCCTGCTTAAACAACTAATGTACCAAACAAAAAAACAAAAACAAAAATGTCCCTCTGTCATTGGACACCGCAACCTCCCTGCATCCAGAACTCGTTCCTGGACCCAGCCTTGGTGGATAGAGCCGCCCCTAGCCTTATCGGGACATACGGGGAATCAGCGTGCTGACTAGGGGTTGTGTTGAGGTTGGGAAGGGTCTGCGCATGTGCGCGTGTATGCGTGTGCGTGTGCGCGTGTGCGTGTGCGCGTCGGGTTGTATTGAGGTCGAGGAGTGTCAGAGCGTGTGTGTGCGCGTCGGGTTGTGTTGAGGTCGGGGAGTGTGTGCGTGTGCACGTCGGGTTGTGTTGAGTTCAGGGAGTGTCTGATCGTGTGTTTGTGTGAGTGTGTGTGTGTGTGAGCGTCGGGTTGTGTTGAGGTCGGGGAGTGTGTGCGAGTGTGCCTGTGCGCGTCGGGTTGTGTTGAGTTCGGGGAGTGTCTGATCGTGTGTTTGTGTGAGTGTGTGTGTGTGTGTGAGCGTCGGGTTGTGTTGAGGTCGGGGAGTGTGTGCGCATGTGCATGTGCACGTCGGGTTGTGTTGAGTCCGGGGAGTGTCTGATCATGTGTTTGTGTGAGTGTGTGTGTGTGTGTGAGCGTCGGGTTGTGTTGAGGTCTGGGAGTGTGTGCGCGTGTGCGTGTGCGCGTGTGCGTGTGCGCGTCGGGTTGTGTTGAGTTTGGGGAGTATCTGTGCCCGTGTGCATGTGTGTATGCTTATCCGTGTGCGGGTGCACGTGTGTGTAGCCCCCATTGTGTGGCCTCACCAGGTTGACTGGTCCAGCCATGACAGCAAATATTGCGTTGCCATGGTAATTTCGGTAGGTGGAAAAAGGCACGCCGGCCTAATATTCGCAATATCCAGGAGGTGACCGCGGAGGTTGCTGGGTATTCTGAATGGCGTTGGACAGGCGGCTGGTTTATTACCGGTTAGGCCGATGTTGTTTGCAGGGCGGAGGTTTTATTGCCATGGGCAGCTGTGTGAGCTGGATATCAGATAGAACCCCAACTATGCAAGCATAAAATAAGGTCTCACAATGTTAGATTGCGGATTCCTTATGTCATATTTAGTATTGGTCGACTGAACGGTAGCTACTCTTGCATGCTACCCTGTATCACGCTACTGACTTTCAAGTATTAACTATTATCATTCTTGTATAAGATATACTAATATTTTCAGGGATCCCATTTGTCAGCGAAATCGCTGATTTCGCCGAAAGCAGAGTTTCCAAATCAGCGGGGGAAAAATCCTGTCCGTGAACAAACTTTTACTTTTACTTATTTGTAAGTCTTGAAATCTTAAAATGGTTGTAATTTCAAGGCCAAAATATGTCTAAGTAGGTGCCAGATTGCACCACTTTAATCGTAGGTTTTATAAGAGTTTGGAGGGGGGGGGGGCTGTGCCTGGAACCTCCTAGCTTTTCAGGGATTTAAATTGTTATCCCTGGGACCACTATATTCTGTCATATCTCAAATAGTAATAACCATATTTCCACTTATTCACTTAAAGCTGGACAGTCCGATGAAACCATCAACATTTCGAAATCAAAACATTTTTTTGTAAATTTTGTTTGTAAATATCCAACTGAGATACTGGTAGGTTTATTAAACATGTTCTTGCTGCATAGAGGCTGATAGAGTCAATTTAATTAATGGAACCGTTTCCCACTGATTGCGATATTGGAACTTGTTGCCGGTGAGCTGGTCTTCCAGAGAGGCAGCACTATAAAGTCGCCTCGAGTACACATTGTTGCAAGTCACTACTAGTTCTGAGATGACGTTACATGTTGCTAGGACGTGTAAATCCAAAGAAAGAAGACGTTATAGTGTTGCCCCACTGGGAAATCAGAGCGACAGTACCATGACCCGATATCCCACTCAGTCACATTATCCTGACACTGAGCTAACCAGTCCTCGCCCTATCCCATTAATGCTGAGTGTCATTGGTTTGACTCAACCGGGAATTGAACTCCTGATCTCCCGCACAGGAATTCTGCGCTCTACCGAATCGGTCACCGCGCCCGGTTAGCAGCAATGAGCATGTACTAACAACGATCAGCTGGTATGAGTAGTTATGGACGGTTATAAGCTACAGGAAATGTGGGCAGATGTTGTAAACACTGTAAACTCAACCAGTAGCGGCCAACTAGACCAAAAAACCCATCTACAATGGAATGAGCTTGGAAATGATTCTAGTTGGATCCTACTGAGGTACATGATTAATCAATATTAACCTACTTACTAACTCAATAGGCCCCACATGTGATTACCATGAACACAATTTCAATCACAAAGGCCCACCCTACATCCCCCATCACCCTTTCAACGAGTATGTTACTACAAGAAAGATAATCAGTTATGCCGCACCCCCTACTAACACCTACCATACTAGTCTAACATAGTTACCTCCCCGCATATGTTTCTTTTTCGCTTATCTTGTTCTTTACCTATCATTCATGCACCAATGTTTTGCTTAATTTCCTGTAATTTTCTATCTGTATATTGTTGTAGATTTGTTTACTGTGTAGAGGCAATTGTGAGTAGGGCTGGATTAGCACTGACAACATGTTATTCAGAGGAATAAAAACACTTGAAAAAAAAAAGCAGCTATGAGCAACTGAGCAAGTATGGGAAAAAGCGCAAGTGTGAGTAATTATGAGCAACTGAGCAGGTACAAGCAGTTCTGAGAAACTGAGCAGATGTGAGCATATTGTAAGCAGATATGAGCAGCTGTCGCCTGGTGTGAGCAGCTCGCGCCCAATCCATCGGTTAGACCGGCGTGATTGACTCCCCAGCGCCGCCAAATGGCCGGCGCGTCGCGACGGCAGGGGGCGCCCTGCGCCGTGCCGCCATGCCTGGCCGTCGTTGGGGTAATTTTCCGATATATCTTAGCCACGGCGCGCGGTCCAAGGGACTACCAATCGTAGGGCGCGGGTCTGTATGGGCCGCCCAAGGGAATTGGTGGATGGTTAGTCGGAGGTAAAGGTATTGGTGTGTATGGGCGGCATAATTGTGTTTACTGTTGGGGCTATACCGCAGAAACATTTATATATATATATGTCTCTGCGTTATAGCCCCATATAGCTGCGGTATATATCGTTACACATACATATATATGCATATTTACACATATTGTTAACTGTTATATGTGCCTTATGCAGTGATGAAAAAGGGGAAAGATTGTGCCTAGAGCGGGAATCGAACCCAAATCTTTTGCATTCCGGGCCACTGTGCCAACTATTACATCGCCTATGCTACCTGATGTCATCAACCTACCCACGCCTACCTGGCTATGTGGCTCCTTGCCTGAGACTGTGAGAGTCCAGTGCAGACAACTACATGTGTATGCATACACATGATACTAATACATTCGCATATATGGCATTTCTGTCGAGAATATGGCAAACTCGGTGTTACCATGACCACGCCGTTATTCGGACGTCTGGTCTGATTGCATGTATATAATTACAACATCGGGTCCTCAATTCACAGTAGAACAACATGTGCTTCAATGTGACTCACCGCGTCTGTAGAGCGCAGGCTTTCCGGGCGAAAGGTCAGGATTTCTATTCCCAGTTGTGTCAAATCAATGACTTACAAAATTGATATTGGCTCTACCTAGCCTGGCCCTCTGTATTACTAGGATAGGGCAAGGACTGGATAGCTCAGTGTCAGGATACTGTGATTGAGCGGGAAATATTGCCCTGGTGTACAAATTCTCCGAGTAAGTGAATATTGAATATCGAGATGGTTAAATATGAAACAGTACTCCCTTTATAATGCTTACACCGGGGGAGGGAAACAATGCCCCTTTAATCACAATCCCTCCCCCTTATCTCCCCCAGCCACACAGTCACCACATGTTATGTAAGCCCATGATAGCCAGGTGGTGGCCAAAGCTGGGTGGGAGGGGGGTGAGTCCTTAAAGCAGCCAATGGAGAACTATGTTAAGGAGAGAAGTGACTGGTGTGCATGAGGGTAAGAGCCAATAAGAATGTCTATAACATCCACTGTTGCATGTATCTAAAAACATATATAAACTGAATAAAACTAAGCAATAAGTCTATTATCTACCTACACTTCTGCTGGTGCTGTACTCGGATCGTGTTTTATGTTGTGTGTTGTCTCTACTATGGGGTAAGCTCTAGCATGTAAATTATCTAATACAGATATAAAAGGGGGAACTGTGAATTGTACGCCTTATGCAGGATATTATGCCTTATGCAGGATACTACGCCTCATGCAGTATATTAGGGCAGTCTAGCCTTGTTGAGCAGTACAGCTACTAAAAGAAAGAACATAATGAAAGCTAACCATATCCCTCGCATACCACCTAACTGGATCGGCCATCAATAGCTTTCTAACGCCCGCATATATGACATGCGGGGACCCGCAAATACGGGATGTCATACTGGTGCCGGCACACTGGTCATCCTGTGAGAAAGCACTATAAAGTCGCCATGACTGCACACTCACAGGTCGCTGCCCATTCTGCTATGATTTTTAGATTTTTCCAGGACGTAAAACTCCCTACAACCAACGATATGGTAATGGGGCTCATTTTGGAAACTACACTGATAGCAAGTCAGGTACCGGCTTCTCACAGTGGTCACTGATAGTAGATTGATAGTGCTGCCCCACTGGGATACCGTTACATGACCTAACATGCTAGTATTCACATCACCCTGATATAGTACCAATCAGTCCTTAGCCTATTTTATTAAACGCGAGGGCCAGGCAATCTAGAGACAGGATCAATGATGTATATTTATGGCTTGATTCGGCCAATGATTTATCTCAAGACCTCACGGGCAAAAAGTAGGCGCTCTGCCCACTCAACCAACCCCCTCTATTAATTATCAATGGGTGCCAAACAGCTTTCAAATTATGCGAACGAATCACTTTGAGCTATTTTCTCAAATGTCAATCAAATAGTCATCGCACTTAATTAAGCAGGTGCTGATTAACAAATCCGTCTCCATTTCAATTAACCGACATGTTAGACATTTCGAATAATATCCTAGTATAAAGAAAACGGGTGGAAATGATATGGAATAGTTTACCAAAGTAGCGTCTGGGATCTACGACTCGGCCAGTAGTCAGTAGAAACATTGCATGCTTGCCATACTCAAAGCCTGCCCGTAAATATTTAAAACTTAACAAGGAATGCTATGCCACTTTTGAATCATAGATAGTTATCCAGTGGACAGTGTATTTTCGTATAGGCACACAACTGTGATATATAGTTCATACATAGAGAGAGTTACTATAAATACTTAATGTAAACATTTACTATAAATAGTTCATGTAAATGGATTTACTATATAGTTCTTATGCAGATTTACTATATATAAGAGTTAAAGTTGAATAGTTGGATGATTTTAAGTTTTCTTCGATACATATATATTTTCAGAGATACATATATTAGCCTGATCAGTATAATCAACCTTACATTACTTTGAAGTAACTTTTATTTTAGATGGCTAACTTTTGAGATATTTCATATGATGAATGCAAGAACACCAACAAACTAAAAGCCTAAGCTGCTGGTCGATATAAAGCGTTAAATATTTTCATTTTGTGATGAAGTGATGGAGGCTGTTTTGTTAAAAGACCTTAAAAGTCCAGCAAGAAATTTCACAATTATTGGGGCCGGCGTCTATGACGCATTAATTTGTTGATTGTGATAAATCGGACACCAGATCTTATCCGTCAGGAGTCTACGTAGACTAAAAGCATGCACTCACAGTGCACTGTTCCAACCCGAGCCGTGGCCAGCCCTGCCTTCACTGAGATTCAACCCCAGGGTCTCCGCGCAAACCTTTACACCCTCATCGCTCAACCAAAGCGGCACATTTTTGAAAGCATGGTTGCTGGTGGTATCAATGTTGTTGGTTGGTTGTTGGAATTTTACGCCCTAGCAACATCTGAGGTCATATCAGAACGTGTATCGACTTGTGACAGTGCGGACTCACAGTGACTTTATAGTGTTGCCCCACTGGGAGACCAGGCCGTCGGCATCATGACCTGATATTCCACTCACTCACATTATCCTGACACTGGGCACACCATTCCTTGCCCTATCCTGATAATGCTGAGCGTCAGGCTAGGAAGCGACAAGTACCAATTTTGTATCGCATTGGTTTGACTCGACCGGGATTCGAACTCCCAACCTTCCGCACGGGAAGCCTGCGCTATAGCCGATTCGGCCACCTCGTCCTGCCCTTCTTGAAAGCAAAACGCTTAGCAATTTAACAACTTAGCCAGATGTGATCAAAGTTAGGTTTACCCTCGAAGCTAAAAACTCCCTAAAGCGAAGTAAGATAAATTAATATGGCCAACCTAATATATATATATGTCTAAAATATATGGCAGAAACCCAAAACCATCGGTATGCAACTTTAATAGACTGAGATATAGTTGCATTATTCTTCTCTTTGTGTATATCTATGCACTTATTTTTAGCTCTCGCATGCATGTTATTTACGCTAAGTACCATTTTTGCATGGGACCTGCTAATAAACAGGTGCGTGAGTGCCAGCAGACACTAACACGATCAGTATATAATTTCTATTGTGCATTGTCATGTAAATAATTCATCATCATCATCATCATGCTGTCGGTCGCGATGCGACAAAGACTCCTTTCATTACTTGACTGCCGCTCTCCTTGTGCAGTTGTACATTTCATGAAAGCTGCATGCAAAAGTGCTGAAGTGCTGCTGGCTTTTGCAAGTTACCAGCAGCAATCTCTCGGGGAGCAAATAGAGGTTTCAGACCGGCAAGAACATGTCAAGACAGGCGCAAAACTATTCGTCCCTGCAGTGGTCGGGAGATGTTGGGAGTTCCATACATCAACCGCCCTTAATGATGCCACAGTGACATGGTTTTCTGTTTACGGTTTGCTCCCTTAGCCGTCGGTTCTGTCAAGAACCTGTACCACAAGGCAGTGGTTTACAACTCTGCAAGGCAGGGGCGTCAAACTCCCCGCATACCAGTATATTGACACAGCGGAGAAGAGATGCCCATTGTGTACTAATGGATTAGTTTCTTCTGTGAATTAACTCATACAAAAATGTAATAAAGCTCTCATTCAGCTGTAGGTGACGTTTTCAATACGCAACACCAGACGGGATGGCCGAATGAGTTAGAGCGTCCATCTCTCATGTTGATAGACCATGGGATCGTGGGTTCGAACACAGGTCGATCAAATCAATAACTTAAAAATTGATACTTGTCGCTTGCTAGCCAGGCGCTCGGCATTATTAGCAGTGGAGCATTGGAATGAGGAAGACCAGTCGTCTGCGACTGAGATTTCTCCAGCTTAAACAACTAATGTCCCCCAAAAACATCCACAAAAATCCCACCGATACTGCTATTGGAACCTGTTTACTCAGGAACATGATGTTTCTTCCTCAGCGTGCCAACACTACTCTGTCTAGAGTGGATTATATATTAAATAAATAATGCACAGTTTATGCCTGCCTGCCCAGAAGGCTAAACTACAGCCATTTGCTCACTTCTCCGGGAACTGGGGAGCCGAAGTGATTCATTTGCTGATTAATTATGTATGCCCTTAGTAAGTTAATTAGTCATAGTGCAACTTATGAAGTGGACAATGCACCAGCAAGCAGTAGTGGGTGCAGGAGGTGGGAGAATGAGAGGTGGGGAGGTAGGAGGTGTGTGTGTGTGTAGGGGGGGGCATGCTTCTGGGAGCAATGACCGGGAGGGGACCTAGGGGGTAGGGCATAGGCCAGGATCTCCTCACCCATAGGCCAGGATTGAGTTAGTTATGGGATAGGCTGTCTCCCTCACTGTGCTGTCCACCCTACATTATTACATGAAACACATGATGGTATTTAACCAACAATTGTATTCCAGTTGAATAATAATATTGCAACCAGGTAGTTAGCACTTGTGATAAAATTAGCTACAAATAGAATAGGCTTTCAACCCTGAACTAATTTGGTGTGTATTATAATTATCATTTTATTGTTATTGAAACTATTAGCATACTATGATGTTAATTAAAATCCCCATTGATCCTTCTAAAAATTATAGTTACATTGCTGTATTTATGGGTTGAATTATGATATGACAGTAATTGATGTGGGCTAGTTAAACTTGGGGCGATTAGGGGGATTTTAATTTGTGACAAGTTCTGATAGTTCCTTTCATAATAATAGTAATGATAATACAATATGATACAAATAAGGGGCACTAAATCCTTTTCGGGCTGATGAGCTTAGTGATTGGATTGTACCCAATTTAATGGCTCGGGTGAAGGTCATGGCACCCGCCTTCGCGTACTACCTCTGGGGAGCCATCCATATCAATCTACTTCAATACGTAAATGCAGCACCGCAGCGCGAAAACAGAAGACCACACATGTTGCTATAGATAAATAGATAGTTGAGAACAGGGCTCGTATTCGCAGTATGTTTTCTATAAAGAATCATGTTATAAATAAATTGCACTATTGTTGTTCATATTGCCGCTGTGAATATAATCATAGCTGCCGACACGGTGTAAAAACAAAGAACAAAAACAACTACAACAAAAAAAAAAATAAATAAACACCATCAATCAATTGATCATACCTTCTATGATCTTTGATAT
This sequence comes from Branchipolynoe longqiensis, assembly GCA_030323885.1. NCBI lineage: Eukaryota > Metazoa > Annelida > Polychaeta > Phyllodocida > Polynoidae > Branchipolynoe > Branchipolynoe longqiensis. The sequence goes on from CM059197.1 coordinate 27,904,596, forward strand.
TTCTATCACTGTGTGGACCACTCATGTCCTGAGATGACGTTAGATGTTGCTAGGACGTGCAACCGAAATTTAGGAGAGCAACGTGTGGGTGGCATAATCAACTGTTGGTTGTGTTATTTGGCTCTGTGTTGTATCTCGCCAATTTTAATCCTGATTAAAGTTGCATGGTTTTGAGTTTCCTTTCTTTTCTGAGATAAACATATTCGGTTGTTCATTATAATCTACCTTACTTTAGTTTGAAGTCACTTCTATTTTAAATTGCTAACTTTTGAGATATTTGAAATGGAAACATGCTAAATTAATGTTGGCAAGCTTGTTAAAACTCGATCACCATAGGCTTCTGAAGTAACAGGTTATATTAATTGACTCAGTATCCCCTTATATGTGATGACAAATTCTTAATAGGTGCACCACCCTCTAGGGTAAATATGTAGAATCAAATCTAGATAATTGTTTTGGTTTTGAAAACTTTATGTTTCATCGGACTATGCAACTTTAATTTGCCACTACAGGCAGAGTTCGGGGTCCGCAACCCAGTGAGGTTAACCCTCCATGCACCACCAACCCAGTTCAGAGTTCTGTCTCTGCAGTACACTCTGGAGCCACTGAACCATCTCCAAACCTCTCGTCCTACAGATTATTCCAGTGCCAACCTAAACAACTGGTTTCAAGGAAATATTAGGTATTTCCTAGAAGCCAGTTAAAATTACAGTGGTGTGTCACAGGATGGCAAATTTTGCCCTCCTGTGACACCGCTTTCATTTTTGTGTGCACCATACTAGATCAAGTCCCAGGTAATTAAATGAGAAGTCTGACCACCTCCGTTAACCCTAACTTGAAGGTCATATTACCAACATTATTGGATATAGGTATAACACATCATGCTTTGTGGTACAGGTTCTTGACAGAACCGAAGGATAAGGGAGCAAACCATAAACAGAAAACCATGTCACTGTGGCAGCATTAAGGGCGGTTGATGTATGGAACTCCCAACATCTCCCGACCAGCCACTGCAGGGACAAATATTTTTGCGCCTGTCTTGACATGTTCTTGCCAGTGTGAAACCTTTATTTGCTCCCCGAGAGAGTGCTGCTGGTAACTTGCAAAAGCCAGCAGCACTTCAACACTTTTGCAGGCAGCTTTCATGAAATGTATACCATCAAGAGAAACCTGAAGCTGAGAGACATTAAGACCGACTCATGGATGCAACTCTCACAGCAGAGAGCTAAATGGAGAGTGGCAGTCAAGTAATGAAAGCAGTCTTTGTCGCATCGCGACCGACAGCATGATGATGATGATGACACATGCAGTAGTTCATCTCAGGAGTATGCATACCCTGGGAACATCAAATATTCAGACAAATCATATCGAGACATTATCTTAGATGTTGATATCCTGAGATGATATCCATTACATTAGATGTCGCTAAGATGTATAACCGAAATACAACACAGCAACATACAGCTTAAACAACTGTGGGTGGTGTTATTTGACTATGTGTATCTCACCAATTTTAATCCAGATTAATCCACCAGTACAGATGGAGTTTGTGGTCCGCGACCCTGCAAGGTTAACCCTCCATGCACCACTGACCCACTTAATACCATCTTCTCTGCAATACACTCTGGAGCCAATGAATCATCTCCAACCTCGTCCTCTTACAGGTTCCCTGTCCCGGTGTAAAGATTTCCAATTCCGCCTTGATTGAAGTTCTCCCACCGGACCTTGAACACGTTTTCAAATTCATCCCATGGGAATTTGAAAACGTTTTCGTTTTAGCTCCCTCGTTTTAACTTTCCCTCCCCCCATTTTTGGGGAATTTTCTTTATTTTTTAATTTTGTTATATTTTTCATGACAAATATAATAATACACAGAGAATAGCCCAATGGAAATTATTACTAGTACAACAAAACATATTTCATCCCAAATGACACAAAAAGTCTCAAAGATGGCTAAGAAAAAAATATTATATGTCTGAATTTTAAACCGTTTTTATTCAAAGTTTTTTAATCAATTCTAAATTCCCAGATGGGAAAATTTGAAAATAGGTGGAGGAATCTGAAAACTGTTTTTAATTTCCCTCCCAGGAATCTGAAAACGTTTTCAATTTCATGGAAGGGAAATTAAAAACGTTTTCAGATTCTCGGGGGGAACTTGGAAAGGGGGGAAATTGAAATTGTTACACCGGGGCCAACCTAGTAACTGGCTTCTTGGAAATATTTGCCCTCCCGTGACACCACTTTAATTTGTTTAGGCGCCACATCTGGCCATGTCTCAGGGAATTAAATGAGAGGTCTGACAATCTCCATGAAACCCTAACTTGAAGGTCATATTACCAACATTAATGGATTCAGGTGTCACACCTCATACACATGCGGTAGTTCATGTCAGTAGCATGCATACCTAGGAAAGTCAATTATTCAGCAAGTCTGCACTTTCGCACGACACTAGGAAGAAATTGAATGCCACGCGGTGTAATGAAGAGCCCTCAATATTGCTGTCGATGCGTAGTGAGGAGAGAGAATGGTCACGGTACTGTTGCTGTCATTTCTGCAAGTATTGAAGGTACATTACTGGGAAACCCTCAGGTTCCCATACTATGAATATACCTATGTTAGTATCTATCCAAACACGATAGCCATCTGTGTTTGATAAGGAAATGTGTTCAACACAGATATGTGTATGTCTGGGATTAGCTTGGTTCTCAGTACTGAAACTTAATTTTTTCTTTTTCTTTTCTTGGGGACTTATACTGCCTATCATGGATAAGTCTGAATAGACTTGTTTTCACCATTAGACAATTTGTTGATAGAAAGCCAGAGCCTATGCTTTTACCAACCCAACGGATTGTTTTACCTCCAACACCACATGGTATGAGAGCAACTGGCCTTTGATGACACTGTAAGTTATACATAGCGGTGGCAATCCAAATTGGCAGAGGTGGGGGGCATGGGGAATCGAACCACCGACCTTCAGATTAGTAGTCCGACCTATACAAAAAAGGCAGACACTCTAACCACTCCGCCACAGAGAACACATTTTTTTAGATATCTACTTTACTTTAGTTTGAAGTAACTTTTATTGTAAATCGCTAACTTTTCAGATATTTGGAGTGCAAATGTGTCAAATTAGTTTCGGCAAGCATTACACTCTGGCACCACAGGCTACATCGGTAACAAGTTCTATTACATTGTTTTTATTCCCAATCCGTTGTTCGAATCAATACTGTATGATATACACAAATACATTGCCAAAAGCTTAAAAAATAGAGGAAGTCAAACACAGTCGGAGCCTATGCATTCTCCCAGGAGGGCAGATCACTGTTGGCGTTAGCATCAAGGTTGTTTGTTGGATTTTACGTCCTAGCAACATATAAGGTCTTCTTGGGTACTGACTTGTGACAGTGCGCGCTCATGGCAACTTTATAGTGATGCCCCACTGGGAGACCAGGCCACCAGTACCATGACCTGATATCCCACTCAGTCACATTATCCCGATACCAGTACTTGCCATATCCTAATAATGCCGAGCGCCTGGCTAGAATTAGGAAGCGACAAGTGTACATTAATAAGTCATCGGTTTGACTCGACCAGTGCTCAAACACATATGTTTGAATCCCACAATCCACCAAAATGGGAGACGGACGCTCAACTCATTGGGCCATCCCGTCTGGTCGTTAGCATTAAGGTGCGTTGTCAGGGAGAGTTTAAGCAGCTCGAGTAGTATGGAGCAATGGGCGTTTTAGGACGGTGCAGCGGTACACCCAGCAGGGCAGTTACTTAACGTAAACACCCGAGCCGGGGACCAAGGGTCGGCACACAATGTTTATACCCAGGCTTTGGGGACCGCTGTTGTTACTTACATCAATGTGGTAGCGGGTGGAGCTCGGTTAGATTAGACTGATCCTGGTGAGGAAGCAAGGCAACAAACACCCTGTGGGGTATAACTAACATTTGGTACTACACGTCTTTAACTATACGTCTGTCTGTCTTTCTTTCTGTATGTACACACATATATACATATATGTGTGTATGTACATATATATATATATATATATATATATATACACATATATACATACACATAATACATATACAAGTAATACATGTACACATAATGCATATACACATAATACGTATATACAAGTAATATATATATACACACATGTACTATATGGTCGATTCTCAAAGCATATATATACCTAGTTAATATCTGTTAATCTATGATTTCTTAATTTATATACATGTTCAACATATATGTCAGAATTATTTCATACATTTACATTTTTATTTCATGGCGAAGGACTGAACTTATCTGTACCACCCACAACAAAGCTGTTTTTTCTACTTAACTATGTACTAGTTGCTCCAATTAATAGGTAATAGCATCTTTTCCTTAGAAAAAACGTTCACTTATATGCCATAATCTTGCTCCTTTCAGAAATATAAACTTTATTCTCCTAGCATAAAGCAGTGTTTAGGGTTACCCATTTTATTTTTGCAGACGGACGGTTATGGGCATTCATATTTCCAGTAATATATAGTATATAGTTATAAGGACACTGAGTAAACACATTTAGTTTTAACATTCCTTATGCCTATAACACACAAAGTCCACATCAGATAGGTATATTCCAGAAGGTACCATGGTCATAGTACAGATCTTTTTATTATTTAAATATCGGAGACGGACGGTTATGCAAATGACCTGTAAAGTATACAAAAAATACACATCCGAGTTAAAAATAAATAAACTCAGTGTTGGAACCTATTAGCCTTCTAACCACATTATTAACGAACCTGGGGTATTAAAACACGTTTGTTGCAGTTTTGTGAGAAGTGACCATATACAGATGTAATACATATACACGTAATACATAGGCACATACTACATATACTATCATGGATAAGTCTGAATAGACTTGTTTTCACCATTAGACAGTTTGTCAATAGAAAGCCCGAGCCTGCACTTTTACCGACCCATGGCATTGTTAACCTCCCACAACACATAGACATGGTATGAGGGCATCCAGCCTTTGATGAGGCTGTAAGTTATACACAGTGGTGGAAATCCAAATTGGCAGAGGTAGGGGGGGCATGGGGAATCGAACCACCAACCTTCAGATTAGGAGTCAGACCTAGAAAAAAGTCAGACACTCTAACAACTATGCCACAGAGAACACCACTTACATTGTTTGTATTCCCAATCCGTCGATCGAATCAAGTACTGTATGATATACAAAAATAGATTGTCAAAAGCTAAATAAAAGAAGAAGTCAAACACAGTCGGAGTCTATGCACTCTCCCAGGAGGGCCGATCCCTGTTGGCGGTAGCATCAAGGCTAGTTGTTGGAGTACATACACACATAATGCATATACAAGTAATACATATACACGCAATACATTTACATGTAATACATATATACATGTAATACGTATACATATACTACATACATACACAATACATACACAAGTAATATATATATATAGATGCAATACATATATATATAATACCTATATACATGTAATACATATATATGTAATACATGCACACATAATACATATACAGCTAAAACATATACATCAACTACATATACATGTAATATATATACATGTAATACATATACACATACTACATATACATATAAAACATATACGCAAAATAGTACATATTGGTATATTATTATTAATGTAAATATCATACATATAAAGAATACACATACATATGTATGCCTAGATATACATACATACATACTACATGTACAGCTTCACATGTACATGTTTACATATGGATATACTTATGTATATGTGTATAGGTGTGTATGTGTGTAGGCATGTGTGTGCGTATGTGTGTATGATATATACATATACGCAGGGTAAGCGATTATGTAAACGTAGACATATGTATTTGAATATATATTACATGTGTATGTATATATATTCTTTATATGCACGATATTCCCAGTAATATACCGATTGGGAACAATGCAAATTTGAGGAAAGTTATGCATATATATATATATATTTGCACACCGTACAATATTTTATTCAATGGGTGTATAAGGACGAAAGCAAATTTGACATAAAGTACATATATAGTTTGTGTATCGTAAATATTTTAAAGGTTTGTTCATTACATCGTTTAGTAAAATATTTGCCAGCAAATATAAATACATATAGATCGTTAAATACAGCACCGTTATCAGTGCACTCTGAACATCGATTTGTGCTGCCTTTAATACCGATATTGAGAGGTCATTTGTGAAAAGAAGCAATTGATATTCACATTGAAGCCGTATCATTTAAGGGATGGTATTTCTTTAGTACAAAAGGTACTGAACACACCCTATAGTGCACTCTATAGATGCTGTTAAATCCTGTGGTGTCCATGGAATAAACAGTCATAAACCAGTGGTGTGTACAATACATATACATGTAATACATATATATACATAATACATATACCCATAATATATATATATATATTTTACCTCGGTAAACAGCCTCAGGCTAGCCTCAGGCTAGGGAGAGGTAAGCACGTCCGGTACCAGCAATTAGCATATACAACTCACGACTGGATAACGTGTCGTTGGGTTGCTCCGGCAAAATTAGTCTACATACAAGCAAATACGCAGTAAGTATAATAAAAACTGTGGTTAGCTTAATTATGATGCATTAGAGCATCATTATGGAAAGTTTAGACTTTCGTTGGTCCAATTTGGACGAGTTATTTGGTTATAAACAACCAAGGATAGAACACTCGAGTGGGTTTCTCGAAGGAACCAAACCGGTCATTAGCGGTTATGTCAACACCCGGGTCACCGTGTGACTATGGGTAGAGATGTGGGTTTCGCCCTATCTCATGTGGAAATTCTCTCGTACTCTAATAGAGAGTAATGTTGGAGATGCTCCTGGGTTTCTTTTATAGACTCCCCTAGACAAAACTTTTTCAGGCGTTTCTCCGAGTTTCGTAGCATTTTCTCCAACTTGTTGACGTAGTAGTCACAGGTGGGAGAAGTGTGCGGAACAGAGGGATGGGCGGGCCGATACACTGGTCCCGACCCCGCGTAAGGTTTGGGCTTGACCCACAACCCACGCACAAATTTAGCTTATTACGCCTGTGTTATAACGGTATAAACACGTTCTCTAACACCAATAGATGTCCAAATGAGTTTGAAACAACCATATTGTGACATATATATATACCGGGACTGACCAAAAATATTTGTTTCAGCTCCCGATGGCCACGAAGCGGAGTAAGCGCGGTGCAGCAGCAGCCGAGGGGCGTGTTCCGAGTGGAGTGGACGAGGAGTACGACTCCTCACCTGTGTTGTCGGCAGGGCCGTCGACACAGCCCCGGGCGCATATCCTCTCCGACCCGGACGAGGACGCAGTGCCTGAGGTGCCTGCGCCTCCAGATTGGGAGGCTCGCTTTGCACGATTGGAAAGCCACATCTTGACTGCCAAATCGCCTGTGTCTCGGAAGCGGCGTAGGCCGAGTGTCCAAGAGGATTCGTTTGAGGATTTCTTGGACACAGACTCGGCGGTGGAGCTTAAGGCTCCTCCTCCTCCTTCTCCTAAACGGAGGAAGAAGAAGAAACAGGTGATTTCTTTGGGTGATGAATTCACCAACGAGCGGGCAGAGACTGGTTTTCGCAAAAAGCGGAAGACTAAGTCCAAAAAGAAGAAGAGGAAGAGGAAATATTCTTCTTCTGATTCGTCCACTGAGTCTACTTCTACGGTATCAGACTCAGACACCATTTATGAAGGGGTCTATGCGGACATTGGCACTAAAGTGGCTAAGAAGGTGGAGAAGCCAAAGGCTAAGCGGGTTAAAACCACTACGCTTATGCGCGAGACCGTGAATGGTCATTTTCGCACGTTCAAACCGGCGGAGGTTATCTCCAAGTTAGGAGATGAGTTAACAGGCATAAAGGGTGTTCCCAACTCCATCATTAAAGAAATGGATCGGGATGTCAATATGACGGATGACCGTAAGAAGTTTGAGGATGTGTTGCACACAGTGCATAAGGCAGTGTTGGCTACCCTAACAGCTATTGTTCCTGTGGCTAATAGGATGCAGAGTGAAAATAAGTTCTCGTCTTTGGCTAAGACAATGGACAAAGGCATTGCAGTGCTAGCGGCGGCAGGTAATTACCTGTCGTTTCGAAGATATGAAAATGTCTTCAAGTCAGTTTGCACAGATGCTGGCAAAGAAGTGGCTCGCTCTAAGAAGGTTACCGATAATGAGGGGAAGGAGTTTACGCTTTATCTTGCTCCAGAGCCGATTAAAGGGAAACCTTTAGATAACACCAAGATGTTTGGCGGTCAACTACAATACCTCTATAAAGAGGTAGAGACTGCAGCCAAGAGTGGCAAAAACATGGATGGCAAGAAGAAACAGGAAGCTCCTCGTTTCAAAAAGTCACGAGGGGATTTTCGTCCACGACGGTTCACCAGAGGAACCAGACCGAGTTCAAACTTCGGTCAAGGGTTTCGGGGCCGGGGCGCTCGCCCAGGCTGGACCGACAACACCGCACGGCCAATAGGCCGAGGGTTCAACTCGTCGAGACCTTTCCCCAGGGGCGGGTCCAAGTAGAGGTCCAAACACAAACTTTACAAGTCCCTGAAGCCTCTAAAAACACACAAACTGTAAGCAACTTTGTGGCTGGTAATATTAGTAATCATATTTCTGAGTGGCACAAAATTACTAGTGACCAAGAAATTATAAAAATAGTTAGGGGTGTTCACATTCCCTTTACACAAATTCCTGTACAAAGTATAATACCTTTTCCATATAACATTCAACCAGTTGAACGAGAGGCACTAACTAAACAGATACATAAATTCTTTGAGAAAGGAATTATACAAAAAGTGACACACTGTTCAGGACAGTTTATTTCAAACATTTTCTCGAGACCGAAGCCTAATGGTGATGTTCGAATGATCCTGGATTTAACAATCCTTAATAAAAGGGTGGAATATCGACATTTTAAAATGTTCTCTCTAGATACGGCACGAGATCTGATTACACCAGATGCGTGGATGGCTAGTGTTGATTTACAGGATGCATATTATACGCTTCCCATAATGGAACAATACCGAAAATTTCTTCGATTTATTTGGGATAACCAACTCTATGAGTTTACCTGCATGCCGAATGGCTTAGCTTGTGCGCCACGTTTATTTACTAAATTGCTTAAACCTGTTTTCTCGGTAATGGCGAGGAAGGGTCACATAATGTTTCCATACATAGATGATTCTTTTATTATAGCATCAACACAAATTGGTTGTGTGAATGCAGTTTTGGATTTATGTGCATTACTCACTAAATTGGGGTTTTATGTACATCAACAAAAGTCAGTGTTTAAACCAACAAAACAACTCAAATGTTTAGGGTTTATTCTGGATACACAGTCCCTTACAGTGTCGATAACAGAACAAAAACTAATTAAGTTTATGACTACAGCGACTCAGCTTATTAAGTTATCAAAGCCAAAAATTAGACAGGTTGCTGTTCTTATTGGCATAATGACCTCATATGCACCTGCTGTGTTATATGGGAAGGCCCATATTAAGTCGCTAGAAATAGATAAAAATTTAGCGTTATCACGAACTAAAGGCAATTTTGAGCGAAAGATGTTTATTTCGCAAGAAGGGTTACAGGATATTGGATGGTGGATGCAACATATAGCAAGTTCACCAAATCCAATCCGCATGGCGGAACCTAATACAGTAATTACTACTGATGCTTCGTTAGAAGGTTGGGGAGCTCATCGAGATGGGGTCACAACAGGAGGTAGATGGCTTGATGATGAAAAATCAGACTATATTAATGCACTAGAATTGCGTGCTATTTATCTGGGCTTACGTAGTTTAGTAAAGATAAATAAATCACAGGTTAGAATACTAACTGATAATACTACTGCCATGGCATATATTCGTAACATGGGTGGAACCAAATCAAAGTCTTGCAATCAGTTATCTAAACTGATTTGGAACTGGGCACAGGCTCAACAAGTCTGGCTGACTGTAGCGCATATTCCAGGGTCACAAAATACACTTGCAGATTATAAAAGTAGAAATTTCCATGACCATTTAGAGTGGTCTCTCTCTACACCTTTGTTTAACTTCGTTTGTGAAAAATGGGGTACACCTGAAGTTGACTTATTTGCATCACGAAATAATAACAAGTTACCCTGCTATGTTTCTTGGCATCCTGAACCGGATGCTTGGAAAGTAGATGCGTTTGCTATTACTTGGGAAAATAATTATTTTTATATTTTCCCACCATTTAGCATTATCAGCCGAGTAGTGAGAAAAATCGGCTTGGAAGGGACACATGCGATACTGGTGGTGCCCGATTGGGACACGCAACCTTGGCTGCCAGCAGTTTCACAACTGGCAAAAGATCGTATACGATTCCCAAGAAAACTCGGGAATCTGACGCACCACGGACCGCTAGTGGTTCACGGCGACGTGTCAACGACGCCCCTATTGGCATTCCTTTTCTAAGCAAGCAGCTACAGCAATTTGGATTGGACAGAATTACTGAGGATAGGATAGTATCGGATGCCTGGAGGCCAGGAACTGTCAAAATGTATACAACCTATTTAAAGAAATGGGGTGTACATTGTTTGTTAATGAAAGTTAAACCAACAAATCCAAAGATTTCACAAGTAGCTTGGTTTCTTCGTTCTCTAGAGGATGAAGGACTTTCCTTTGGATCGATTAATGCGGCGAGGTGTGCGTTATCAATTATATTACCTAGAATTGATGGCGAAACAGTTGGAAAACATTATGTTATTTGTTATTTACTTCGTTCAATTTATCAAAGGAATCCTCCAAAACCAAAGTATAGTCGGTTTTGGGATGTTTCTATAGTATTTAAGTTGTTTCAGGCTTGGCCTCACAACTCGTGGTTAGATATAAAACAGTTAGGTTTTAAGGTCGCGGTCCTGTTATTGTTAGTAACCGGACACAGAGGACAGACGATTGTTGCTTTATCCTTAACTGGATTAGAAATAGACAAGCAACAAGCTACGTTTGATTTAGAAAAATTGCTCAAATCGAACACGTTAGGTGACCCTTTATCAACGGTTCACTTAGACTGTTTTCCGAATGATCGGAAATTATGTGTTGTGTCGGCCATACGGGCTTATATATACAAGACAAAGGATTTACGTGCATCACAACAACTATTAGTGAGCTTTATAAAGCCACATAAGGCGATTTCACGAGACACACTTGCCAGATGGACAATTACGGTGTTGAAATTGGCTGGAGTGGATACGAGTAAATACTCTTCCCACTCAACTAGAGGAGCCATGGTCTCCAAGGCATGGGTGCTTGGTATTTCTGTGAAAAGAATACTAGCGCATGCAGGCTGGAAGACGGCTAGTCGTTTGCAAAACATTATAATAAACGACTAGAAAAGCCTACCGGCGTTGCAAAGCGTCTTCTCGCCAACTAACAAGAATAGGTGAGAACAAAAATTTAGAATGTTATAATAATAAGAAAGAATGATATTAAGGATAAAAATGAATTATGTAAAGGTCTCCCTAGCCTGAGGCTAGCCTGAGGCTGTTTACCGAGGTAAAATAGTATAGTTATACGAGTCTTACCTTGGTACAGATGATGGATAACTGTTGTTTTACCGAGGTATAAGCCTCGGATAGATGTGGGCTAGGGCCCTCCCGCCACACCCTGCCACATCTATTCCGTTGGTGTACCTTTTCGGTAAAGTAATAGTATCCATTGTTTGAAAGTCATTTTTATCCTCAATAAGTAGGTTAAGATTGCTGGTACCGGACGTGCTTACCTCTCCCTAGCCCACATCTATCCGAGGCTTATACCTCGGTAAAACAACAGTTATCCATCATCTGTACCAAGGTAAGACTCGTATAACTATACTATATATATATATATATATATATATATATACGCACAATATATATGCATTAACTATATATGCACATACTACATATACACATAATACATATATACACACAATACAAATGCACATAATGCATATGCATGTAATACATATACATGTAATACATATACATGTAATACATATACATGTAATACATATACACATAACACATATATATATATACATATACACATAATATGTACGCACATAATACCTTTACAGTAAAACCTCTCTAAATCGACTGACATTGGGACCGACATTAAGTGGTCCATTTACGGAGGTGGTCGGTTTATGGAGTTAGAATATGGTTACACTCGTATTGCTGGGACCCAAATAAAGCTATCGATATAGGGGATTGGTCGATATGTGGAGGTGGTCGGGTAGGGAGGTTTTACTGTACACATAATAGTTATTAATACATATACACTTAATATATATATATTTACATAATACATATACACATGTTATATATACAGGTAATGCATATACGCATGACATATGTATATATATATATATATATATATGTAATACATATACAGTGCACATTGTAGAAAGCACCAGCTAACCAGGATTCTTAGGGCTTTTCAGAACAAGCGCGATGATGACTTATTAGTGATCGGATGATGTAATTACATTGATGACCTTTTAGTGATCGACTAATGTAATTACAGTATCAGGTTGCATCGATTGTATATTCCACGAAGAAAGAAATATCTCATCCCGAGGTAATTTGTTTAATTCAGCACAAATGGCACTCTGTATATACCAATGGAACTCCCAACATCTCCCGACCAGCCACTGCAGGGACAAATAGTTTTGCGCCTGTCTTGACATGTTCTTGCCAGTGTGAAACCTCTATTTGCTCCCCGAGAGAGTGCCGCTGGTAACTTGCAAAAGCCAGCAGCACTTCAACACTTTTGCAGGCAACTTTCATGAAATGTTACAAGAAAAGTGCATTGAGCAGGACCGACCACTGTACATGGTATTTGTCGATTTCACTAAGGCATTTGATACAGTCGGGAGGACCGGGCTATGGCAGCTACTGAGGAAGTACGGATGCCCAGAGAAGTTCACAACTATGATCGAGGCTCTACATACAGGAAAGATGGCGGACGTTAGTGATGGAGGGGAAGTCTCGGAATCGTTCGGGGTTAGGAATGGGGTCAAGCAAGGTTGTGTACTGGCCCCCACGCTCTTCTCCATCTTCCTATCAGCAATGCTAGATGAGGCTTTCCGAGACATGGGGGATGGCATCTATATACAGTCCAGACAGAGCGCTGACCTATTCAATGTCGCACACTTCAGAGCGAAGACCAAGACTACTCAGATACTCGTGAGAGAGCTACTATTCGCAGATGACAGTGCACTGGTTGCCCACTCTGCTGAAGAGACCCAGAAAATAGTGGATGCTTTCTCCGATGCATCAAAGAAGTTTGGCCTGAAAATTAACATCAAGAAGACGGAGGTGCTGTACCAACCCAACTCTACAAGATCCTGAGAGGAGGAGATCATGGTTGACGGAAACAAGCTGAACTCTATTCCGGAATTCACCTATCTCGGAAACACTATATCAAGTGATGGACGCAATGATGCTGAGATACAGAGGAGGATGGCCAAGGCTAGCGCATCCTTCGGCCGACTACGCCAGAGACTCTGGAACAACCACCATGTGTCCATTTGGGTCAAAGGTAAGATCTACCACGCAATCGTGCTATCCACCCTACTATACGGAGCCGAGGCCTGGACAGTGTACAGACAGCAGGTGAAAAAGCTGCATGCCTTCATGATGCGACATCTGCGTTCAATCATGAGGCTAACCTGGAAGGACAAAGTGACGAATAAGGAAATACTCGAACGGATGGGGCTGCCCTCTATGGAAGATCTTCTGAACCAAAAGAATCTCCGGTGGACTGGACACCTCATGAGGATGTCATCAGAAAGGCTACCAAAGCAGACCCTCTATTCTCAACTGTCTTCTGGTAAACAGAAAGAGAGGGCGCCCCCGTCTCCGGTTCAAAGATACCATCAAGAGAAACCTGAAGCTGAGAGACATTAAGACCGACTCATGGACGCAACTCTCACAGCAGAGAGCTAAATGGAGAGCGGCAGTCAAGTAATGAAAGCAGTCTTTGTCGCATAGCGACCGACAGCATGATGATGATGATGATATACCAAGATCTTATCACTTCCTGTGTACAGACAGTGCTTATGTACCACGTGAAAATCCATGCGGATTTTATACAAGAAAAACACTCGCCATTATCAGATTGCAATTTGGAGTTCATGCCAAAGATATTCACCCTGAATATCATCACTGTTGCACTTTAAGAGTAAACGTTAATTCATTGTTACCAGACAGTATGGCCAAATGAGTTAGAGCGTCTGTATCCCCTGTTGGTAGACCATGGGGTCGTTGGTTCGAACCCTGGTTGAGTCAAACCAATGACTTACAAATTAATACTTGTCGCTTCCTAGCCAGGCACTCAGCATTATGATAGGGCAAGGACTGGTGTGCTCAGTATGAGGATAATGTGACTGAGTGGGATATCAGGTCATGTTGCTGGCAGCCTGGTCTCCCAGTGGGGCAGCACTATAAAGTCGCTGTGAGTGCGCACTGTCACAAGTCGGTACCCATCCTGATATGACCTTAGATCTTGCTAGAACGTAAAACAACAACATCATTTATTGTATAATTAAAGGCGCATTGTTTCTGCTTTATTCACGTGCTCCGCAAGCATCCTCTGGAGATTCGGACAGAAGGCGCGCACACGGTTATACATGTGGTATGTGGAGGGAGATCCGTGTTTTCCCCAGTAAAGCTGAGAACATCAAATTGTAAGTCTTTTGGTTTGGCTTACGAGGAGATCGAACCCACCGAGTCCCATACCAAAGTCCCACTCCAACCCCAACCCAACCCATCCACATCCACACCCACACCCCCACCAACATATACACACACACCACCCCACCACCATTGTCGCCGATACACCTCTATTCTATAATCTCTGGCAATCAGAGATTGTTCTTGACCCGTGCTCTTAAGAGATATCCTCCTCTTCTGACCCGATGGTGGCCCTGTGGTATTCTTCTGTAGCAACTGACCCATTCGTATTAATTGTCCACACTCAAAACACTCTTCTCAAAACAAAATCACAATAAAGTAAATCCAACATGATTATGTTCAAGGGATCCTAGGTGGTGTAATCGTTAGCACACTTGCCCGGAATGCAGAGAGATGTGGGTTCGAGTCCCACTCTAGGCACAATATTTCCCGTTTGTGGTGTTCTCTGTGGCGGAGTGGTTAGAGTGTCTGACTTTTTTCTAGGTCGGACTCCTAATCTGAAGGTCAGTGGTTAGATTCCCTGTGCCCCCACCTCTGCCAATTTGGATTTCCACTGCTGTGTATAACTTACAGCGTCATCAAAGGCCAGTTGCTCTCATACCATGTCTATGTGTTGTGGGAGGTTAAAAATCCCTTGGGACGGTAAAAGTGTAGGCTTGGGCTTTCCATCGACAAACTGTGTAATGGTGAAAACAAACCTATTCAGGCTTATCCATGATAGGCAGTATAAATCTTCAACAACAAAAAATACATCAAACGGAGGACGCACCTTTCTTACTTGAGCTTATTTACATGTATGCGTGTGTGTGGGGGGGGGGGGGGGGTGGAGGCGTATTTTATTATCGGCGAACCCACATTGAGGGTGAGTCACACGCACCGAACCCTAGAGGGTATTGCTGATACTACATCAGTCTGTCCCCCTGGTGGGCAGTTCCGATATTACCCGAGTCAACCCTGGCGGCGGCGACAATGGGTCAGGGTTCTGTCAGGAGATACGGGCACCGGATGAGGCAGCATGGAAATAGCAGAGCGACGCATGCGAATGGGTGTAGAGTCTGCTAGCCCTGCTAGATGGAAGGTGGGTTGGGTGGCCGCCATATGGCTGAGGGCGGGGGGGGGGGGAGGCGCTGTGAGGGTGGTGCCTCGCGGGAGGGGGCGCTGTGAGGGTGGTGGCTCGCGGATAGAGCAAACCAGGACCATGTGTGTTTGTTTGTTTGTTTGTGGTTTATGTCATAACAACATGTGATGTCATATCAGGACGCGCACCAACTTGTGACTGAATATTCATATAGAGATGCTCCATCGGGAGACCAGGCTTCCGGCACTATGGCCTGATATCCCGCTCAGTCACAGTATCGTGGCACGGAGAAAACCCGTCTCTATAGGGTTATGTTGGATACTAGCAGAGTATCAATGTTATAAGTATTTGATGTGATTCGGTCAGGAAGCGAATGCTCTTAGCGATTTCGTACGATTGATTCCAACATACCAGTCCTTGCCTTATCTTAATAATACCGGGCTCCTGGCTAGGAAGCCACAAGTATAAATTGTTACATCATTGGTTTGAGTCGACGAGGATTCCGTCGGTTCGAATACCACCATCTACCAAAACGGGAGATCGACGCTCAACTCATTCGGCCAATCTGTGTGATCAAGAACATAAAAAGAGAAAAAAACAACGTAATAATCTAGTTTAATTAGCACTTCAGTTCCAGAAACTCCTTGAAACTGCAGAACTAAATCCGCACTCCATTGTCACAGAGTGGAAGTCGGCAACTTTTGCAGCTTGTGACTAAGAACCGCCCCACATTTGTCCTGACCAGACACGTGACGCAGTGAATGCTAATACTTCCGGTTGCCATTGTCTGAACCGGCCGACTTGGACAATTGGCATTCGAAGGGCCATTTCTTTTGAATTGCTAGGGTTCCTTTCGTTGCTCAGTTACCCGTTGCCAAGGTGACATCCGCACCCCGCCTTCTCTAACACAGGTGAATACAAAGCAGAATAATGCAATAAAATGCACTGCTTATTCATTGTCTGTCCAAACATATATCAAAGCCTTTGATTTAGGTGGATTCTTACCCGTTCACGCCTCATATCACTTCTATAGGATTTCCAACTGTTCAAGGGAAAAGTCGGATTTACGCACTGAAATGCTGACGTCGATATACGAGACTGTCTCAAAAGGTGCTAAGCAATATGGAACAAAACTTTGTCCATTGCAACGATCAACATACTATCTGCTTATGCATTTGCTCACGATAAACTGATTTGGTTGTTACATGGTGTTTGATAATGCGAATAAAATACATATTGATTTGAAGCAAATGTCCTTGTGTTTTCAGTGTAACCTTCTCTGTGCTGCAATCATTACAATGGACACATAAAAAGAAGAGTTATCACCTTGTGAGACAAGCTCATATATTTGTGGGGGTAAATAATATATTTATTTCTCTGGACAAAGTGTTTTCTTTAGAACTTAGGCACTGCTGTTCCAACCATTGATAGTGCCGTTGTTTACACGTGTTTTAAGGATTTAAGTCGTAGTTCATTGTAATGGGAAGAAAAGAAATTGTGAACATAATGATTTCTCATACATATAATGAGTTATCCTTAGTGTCAAAACATAGGATTAGTTATGAAAGATTGTTTTAGAAAGGCAGCTCTGGAAAAGTGATTTCATGGAGATGCAGTAGCGGCAATTATTCAGACAATTATATAAGTTCAAAACAGTTGATAGGATTATGACATCAATGTGTTGCCAAAACATATTGCGCATTTCTACATCCAGTTCTTGGAGTTAGAGATACGACGTTGATATTCAGCACCGGTGTCACGAAATATAATCGCCCCTTCAAAATTCTACTCCTGCGATTCTGAAATCAAAACTCCTGGAGCAATTTTATATGGAAATAAAACTCCCCCTCCCTTCCCTTCCCCTTCCCTTCCCACCCTCACCTCCCACCTCCCTATCTCCATTCCCTATGATCCAGCACCCTCCTCCTCTCACATCCCCTCTCCTCCCACCTCCACTCCACACCCCCACCTCCCTCTATTTTATTTCTAGCTGAATCTTGTGGATCAGGGCGAATCGATTTCAAAGGGGGAGGTTTTATTTCGAAATAGGTTCGCCGGGGGAGGAGCATTTTGAAGGGGAGATTCTATTTCGTTACTCTGGCTTTGAATGTACATAGAATTCCGAATGTATCCTGATTTTCTAATTGATTAGCTAATATAGGATTACTTCAAAGACATATATCAACGAAGCAGAATAAAATACAGTACCTTGGAATGAAAGAGGCAGTGTGCACCTGTAGGCCATGGATATTGATGCCTACACAGAGCACGGTGGCCGGAACTGTAGAGAGCATCCTTCCCGTGGGGATGGTCTGGATTCTGAATCCCGGCCGAGTCAAACGAATGACTTACACAATTGATACTTGTCGCTAACTAGCCTGATGCTTGGCATTACTAGGATAGGGCAAGGGCTGGCTAGCTCAGTGTCAGGATAATGTGACTGAGTGGGATATCGGGGTATCAGCAGCCTGATGATCCAGTGGGGCAGCACTAATAAGCCGCCATGAATGCGCATGGTTCCAAGTCGGTAACCGTCCTCATATGACCTTAGATGTTGCTAGGAGGTAAAACAACAAGTCCTGATATGACCCCATAGATGTGAATCCCAAACAAACAAGCATATGTTTTTTCTAGTTGGTAGAGCGTCCGTTTCCAATGTAGGAGGTGTTGGGTTCGGTCTCTGGCCGAGTCAAAGCAAAGGATTGCAGTCTGCTGGGAGGCAGGCAAGCAGGCAGCACCAGCAGCAACACCAGCTCCATCCCTATCTGTGCCTCGCTTTAAGCGGATGTTTGTGGAGAAAACCCACGGGGCCTGACATTCTGTTGGCAAGGCTGAGCATCATTGACTGCTGGTCGGAGGCTTTGGGGTTAGGGGGGGGGGGGGGCGGCGGGGTTGCCGCAGGAGGATGCTTCAGCCGGTTGCCGGTAGGTGGCCAATAGCATTGGTGATGTGTGGGAGAACCATTAACTCGTGCATCACCTAAACTCCCACAATTAAAACACTGAAATAAAACATAGGTTATTCTGCTCTCCAGTATATACAGGCAAAGAGAAAGTAAGAGTCTAAAGTGTGAAAGAAGAGAGAGAGTTAAGCCCTCTGGTTTATTATTGATATGGTACATGGATTCAGTGTAGAGTATCACCCCACCCTATTCTCCCAATGAGAAACAAGCATTCTTAGCTCTACCAATAGGGATACAGCATTCCTGGTCCCCATGGTTACCAGTGATCTGCCCACGACCACCAATCTGTGTGGCTCCCCTGGCCATCACCTGCCCTGAGCCTGTGTGTGGTGATCCTGACTAGCAGGGGGGGGGTAGTGGGTAGGCTAAGAGTGCCCCTTACACACAGTCCTGCCACCATCAATATGTCCATTTACCTCTCAATCAAGCACCACCAGCACCTACACATACACATACATACACCTGGTCACGTATATCCAATCAATAATAGAACATTTGCATTCCCCCACCAATGCCTTAAATCGGAATATTTTACACATGGATATGCTTGTTGGCAACTAGTCACTTTTCCCTTTACACATTTCCACATTGACCATCATGATGAAGCTCTAACTTGGCGCGTGTCATCAGGATACAGAATACATATAAGTACTACACGCATAAAAGACGCAACCAGTAAGTTATTCCTAATGCCTCCCAATATGGGCGCAGATCGCGTCTGCCTGCCCTTTCTGTGCATCCCCCGGGGACAGCGTAGAAGAGCCTCATGAGTACGGCCGATTCAACCGCCAATGGGGACTACTTTCAGGCGCGGCTTATTACATATGCGAACGGGGGATAATACCCCTGCTGAGTGGTCGCGGGTCACCCAGGACTTTGTAGGTATCACCCCTAATGCCCTAGATATGTAATTACTGACGGCATCTCTCCTTAATGACAAGGCGTCACCATAGCAACCATCTGTTTCATAGGTAAAAAAAATAGAACAATGGAAGAACGTTGTTAATATAAGGATTTATTATATTTCAGTTTTTCTTTGAATATTTGGTCACAAATCCCATGTTATACCCGTCAATAGCACAACTAATATGTGTGCATAATAATACATACACGTTATTGTTTTTGCCAGACCCACAAACATATATTTGCCATCTTCTGTTCAAGTCTACGGATAGGACTGCGTAGTATTTCTTAGAGACCGGTGGCAGAGATTAGAGTTTAGCTGCAGAAGCGCACGGGGAAGCAGGCGAAGATACCTCAGATCTCGAGTTTCTTTCGTCTTCTTAGATGTCGGAAATGTCAATCCATGTAATATACTTCCGGTGCTACTAGTATTGCAGTATATACACACAAAGTAAAATGTTCGCGAGTTACATATAACGAATGGTACCATCCACATGATTAATTCCTTCCATAACAGAAATGGAGACAAGAGAGATTTGTATGGATCGAGTCTTATAACTCTGGCTGGCCCTTAAGACCTACCGTTCATTTTAATGAGCTAACTCGGTGGCGAAATGGGCAGATAGCAGGTGGGTAAGGCGCCACCTGGAGGGAAGGAGGGGAATTAGGGGAGCTGCTTGGAAGCAAGCCTCCCAGTCTCCAGGCTGCACCCCAGCCTCCAATAACCCAGAATGCAAAGGAGCATATCAAAAGGAGGTTACAGTTGTAGTAGTTATGTATTGAAACAATAACATTACAGTTGTAGTAGTTATGTATTGACACAATAACAAGAAGCGGGAGGAATATTAGATAAAAGATTCACCCCATACTTCCACTACATGGGTGTAGACCAGCCTTATATAAATACGCGCGAAAATAGCATAAGTATGGAACAACAAGTAGAATTCCTGGCACCAGTGTCAAATGGTTACTTATATCAGAACAGAGTTGGTGAAATGGGAGAGAATGCAAAAAGACAAGATGGCAGCCATAGAATGCCATCGATTTCACTTTTAAATTGCATTAAAGTATATGTTTTGTTATATTTTCCAACTCAAAAGTAGCGGGTAGACATGAAGACATACACAAAGAATAAATGTTGCTTCTTAGATTGTGAAATTAGGCTCTCTCTAAATTCATTAGCCCGATTTTTCGACGGTTTTTATATAAGGCTGGTTTTCACCTGTGTACTGCAAGTATCAGGTGAATCTTTTATCTACAGGAATATCTACATGAATAATATTTGGTTAAGTACTTTATACCTCACGTAACATTGCCAGACATGAGAGTCACACCTACCGGTACCTGGCCGTTATTTTGCTGTGTATCTCGGGTGAGAAGACTACATACACTTCAGCCCCTACAGATGACGTCCTTGTGGACGTTTCCGGTTTAGATTCTCCTTTCATCTTCGGAACTAAAGTAATCCCATCTCTCGCAGTCAGAGCCTAGATATTGCCATATTTCCGGGCGATCGTCTGACTCTGTATCAACACACGTACATCTAATCATAAAGTAACTATCTTCCTATTTTGCGGTAGAGTACATTACTGACTGGCTACATCATGTTGAAAGGGCGAAGCCACTTGAGCTCACTAATCATATTTATCCCGTCTTCTGAGGTGGGTAATTATGTGGTATTTTCGGATATGCCTACATGGGAATCCATTTCAAAGAGGGTGGACCAATGAGGCGGGCTATGCACCATCAAATACAAGCGCACCAGACTTTATCTGAATGTGGTTTTATTCGCTGTTAAAGCGCGTCAGTAGGTTTGTTATTTTATTCAACATAACAAAATAAACCCACACTTGTACGTAGTCTTCATGGATTAATCAATTCATTAATGCAATGTGCAATAGTCATTAATGAATGCATCTAAGTTAATTAAGATACATTAATCAAGCAATATGCCTGAATGAATTAAGGTACATTACCTAATTGAGCAGTACCCGTTAATTAATTAGATGAATTAAATAGCAATTACGTGATTGATTGAGGTACATTAACTAAGTGATCACTACATCGTAAGTAATGATGGTGAATTTAATAATCAACTGAGTGATTAAATACGATAAATTAACTAATTGATCATTACACCGTGATTAATTATGGAGAATTAGTGAATCAATTCAGTAATTATTTTGCGTGTCCTCTGGTTCTTTTGTAATGGTGATGTTCAGTCAGGCGTGGACTATTTGTGGACGGCCACACTGGTTTCTCTATCATTAGTCTGTCCCTCTGATAGCAGGGCCCGTGCTCTGGTAGAACAACTTCGGTCTGTAAGCAGAGTTCTCCTTCGAAGACAAGGACTAGTGTATATGTCTAAAAAAAACATCAATACAACCTACATTAGATACATTGACGTTTAAATGTGCCTACCATTTTATTACCCCACCCACCCTAAAGTACACCATCTTATTATGTACCACACAAGGTCAGAATCCTTCACAGTTGGCGGTACTAGTACCCTTTTTAGCAGTACTCGTACCTTTTTTTTGCGATACTACTTCCAGATAGGCGATGTCTAACTGTACTAGTCTAATTATGCGGTTTTTTTAAATGTTCTTCTTTTAATAAACATATTTACTCTGCTGAATTCCTTTGCCAGCACCGAAGCATAGATGATTGTTAAGCATATATTGCCGCATATAATAAGGAAATACTACATCAATTTAATGAAAATAGCTATTGCTAAAGCCTACACTGTGCAAGGTTCTAATGTACAATCCAGCAGTGACATTTTGCTTGTTTTAACTTCAAATTTATCCAAAGCTAGCCATTTCCTATAAAATGCGCTTCCAACTAGAGTAAAGGGGCTCTCACATTAAG
Source organism: Branchipolynoe longqiensis (assembly GCA_030323885.1). Classification (NCBI taxonomy): domain Eukaryota; kingdom Metazoa; phylum Annelida; class Polychaeta; order Phyllodocida; family Polynoidae; genus Branchipolynoe; species Branchipolynoe longqiensis. The sequence goes on from CM059197.1 coordinate 27,927,187, forward strand.
ATGCATTCTGGCAACATACACAGACATATGTGATTTTTGGCCGCTACGTCGGGATACATCGTTATGTCGTATGCGTGCATTAGGCGCTCATTGGTATACGTCAGTATGTCTCGCATCAGGGGGTCGGCAAAGTTCTGTGCATGCAAAACTTTTGGCATACAAGAACGTTTGACGACGTGTGGATTTTATGTCGGCCATACATTATGTATACCTTAGGCATACATTGATGTACAGTAGACATATGTTAGACAAACGTTGTTCACTACGTTGCACTACGTTGACCAATGTTAAAGGCAGTGGGAATGTACAGTCCGCATACTGACAACATATGGATAATGTACGTCTAACATATGTTTAGTATTTCTCCAGCATGTCTTGACGTATGTAACATATGAGGCATAGTTCTGGCAATCGAAGAATGTATATAATGTTCACCGGCGTTCTGTGAAAGTACCATGAGCGTAATTCGATCGTTTTTCCTCGGAAGCATGTTAGCCATACGTTGGTCATATGTTGCTCATACACTATGTATATGGTATGTATGCTTCCAACTTTGTCCCCCATGCTGAACAGTTTGACGCTTCTCGACGTAACAAAGTGATTTTACATGTTGGCTGCGCGCTTGTGAAATGCATCGTAATGTGACAGGGCCTTAAGTTAGATTGTTTTACCTAATACAGAGGACCTGAACTTAAAACGGTGGACTATGTGACTTTAATAGTAAACACTAATTGCATACTAATTAATAGTAATGCATGCACTCTACTGTTGCAATCTCCTGTATAATATTTCCTGACTTTCTATCGATTACAGGACTACAAGGAAATGTCGACAAGCACTGCAACCATAGCAACGGCAGCAGTCCTGTCCGTCATCGTCTTCTTGTTGCTGATGGGAGCCATCGTGTGGTGGTACTGGAGGCAGCATCAGAGCACGCCCTTCTCACCAGTCAGCGATGAAGGTCAAGGTCAGTGTAGTGCTCAACATGTACACGCACTATTTAATTCTCACATCATTTCTTATTGGTCTATTGGTTGGTTGGTTGTTGGAGTGCTACATCCTGTCGACATCTAAAGTGGACCAGACGGGATGGCCGAATGAGTTAGAGCGTCCGGCTCCCGTGTTGGTAGACCATGGAATGGTGTGTTCGAACCCTGGTCGAGTCAAACCATTGACTTATGAATTGATACTTGTCGCTTCCTAGCCAGTCGCTCGGCATTATTAGGATAGTGTAAGGACTGGTTGGCTCAGGGTCAGGATAATGTGAGTGAGTGGGATGTCAGCTCATGGTGCTGATGGCCTTGTCTCCCAGTGGGGCAGACCTATAAAATCGCCATGAGTGCGCACTGTCACAAGTCGGTACCCGTCCTGATATGACCTTATATGTTGCTAGGATGTAAAACAACAAACAAACATCTAAAGTGATATCAGCGCGTGTACCGACTTGTGATTGTGTGCAATGATGGCAACATTATAGTGCTGCCCCACTGGGAAATTAGGCCGCCAATACCATGAGCTGATATCCCAGTTAGTGACATTATCCTGACACTGATCTAACCAGTCCTTTCCGTATCCTATTAATGCCGAGCACCAGGCTAGGAAGCAACACTGTCACAAGTCAGTGCCCATCCTGATATGACATTAGATGTTGCCAGTGAATACAAAAAACAACATCTGGTATGAGAGGTTCTGTTCGGGTGGGAGCATTGTATAACTAGGTAATTAAAGTGGCATAGTCCGAAGGTTTTGAGTTTCTGCGATATTTTCATGGATATAAGCAATGAAGGTCAAGGTCAGTGACAATAAATAGACGAGGTTGATCGTTATAGTCTATTTAGTTTCAAGTAACTTTGATCTTAAATAGCTAACTTTTTAGATATTTGTAATGAAAACATGACAAGTAAATTTTGGCAAGCACATAACAAAACATATACCATAGGGTTCAGCAATAAGACATTCTGTTATATTCGCTCAGTTTCTCCTGTGCAGCGATAACTACTTAAGAAATACAACAGTATCTTAAGTTGGATATGTAAAATAAAAGCTAGGTTAGTATTTAGTTGTTTTGTAATTTCTTTCTTTGATCTGACTACAGCTTTAATAAATAATGAAAAAATGATGTATGGTGGTGTAATATGCAGACAGTGTATGTAAAGAGTATATACATACAGCGATATAGCGAATGGTAGACAGGAAGTGTGAACACTTATTTGTCTCTCTTTTTTTTTGTTGGTACATTATTTGTCCCAAGCAGGGGAAATCCCAGTCACAGACGACTGGTCTTCCCCAATCCACTGCTAGTCGATAGAAAGCCCGAGCCTACACTCTTACCGACCCAAGGGATTTTTAACCTCCCACACCACATAGACATGGTATGAGAGCAACCGGCCTTTGACGACGCCGTAAGTTATACACAGCGGTGGAAATCCAAATTGGCAGAGCTGGGGGCTCGGGGAATCGAACCGCTGACCCTCAGATTAGGAGTCTGACCTAGAAAAAAGTCAGACACTCTAACCACTCTGCCACAGAGAACGCGACCGCCACAGAGAACATGACATGTTGTCCATGTTGTCACAGGCTTGGTGATAACCCAGATACATGGAGATGTGGTTGGGGTGGTAACAAATTATGTGTGGAGAGGGTAGAGGTCTGGTGAGGGATGACTGAGGTGGGGCTGTGATGTGGAAGTGCAGGTGCATTGGAAAAGCAGACAGCTGATTGGCTGAGTGTTGATTATTAGTTGTACGGCTGAGCCACTCAGGGTGGAGCAAGCTGCCATTGCCGGGGCGTGGGTCAGTCAGCTGTCCCGACATTTGTTACCTACGATTTGCCACCTGTTATTTGCCAGCCGATAAATTTCCACCAAGCACATTCCCCGGCCAAAACTGTTGCCAGCTGGCAGTTATTTGCCAGCAGATTATTTTGCCATGTGCCAAGAAGTGTATGTGCCAAGATATATGTATGTGCGTGTGTGGGCATGTGTGTGCCACACTCTGTTTCTCAGTCTGCACTAACTTGTCTGATATACACACACACATGTAACAAGCATGCCTATAGCATTCCTGTAGCTCTGGTTAATCCGACACTTTAAGTCCATCAAATTGCCTTTATGGCTGTTAACAAAGGAGCTGCTGGCAAGCTTGTCTTACCACCTCTTAATAGCTTGTTAAAACAGAGGGGAAGTGGATAAATGCAATCAGACCGTAACAAGTGTTATGGTAAGGCCTGATATGTACTAATTACCACAAAGTCATCTAAATTGGTTAATCCGACATTATTTGGCGTGTGACAGAATGTGTCGGATTAACCAGAGCTGACTCTATATACATATAATATAAATATATATGAGCCTGTCTCAAAAGGTGATAACTCTTTTTTTGTTGTCCATTGTAACGATTGGCACAAAACAGCACAGAAATGGTTACACTGAAAACAAAAGGACATTTGCTTCAAATCAATATGTATTCTATTGGGATTATAACACAGCATGTACAAAACTGATCAGTTTATCCTGAGCAAATGCATAAGTATACACTAGCTTGATCATTACAATGGACAAAGGTTTGTGCCATATTGCTTACCACCTTTTGAGACAGTCTCATATATACAACGATATATATATAACTATATATATATATATATATATATTCATCGGTAACATTAATAATTGAGATAATTATAACTAAAGCATTGTCATAATGATGAACCTAATACATTTACCCTAACAAAATGTGGTAGAAATTCAAAACCATATTTAAGGCAGGACCGGGCCTGGTGGCCGAATTGGTACTGCACAGACCTCCCGTGCGTGAGATCTGGAGTTCAATTCTCGGTCGAGTCAAATGAATGACGTCTAAAATTGAAGCATGTCGCTTCCTATGTTGGCGCTTGGCATTAATAGAATAAAGTAAGGACTGGTTAGCATAGTGTCAGGATACTGTGACTGGATGGGATATCGGGTCATGGAGCTGGTGGCCTGATTCCCCAGTGGGGCAGCACTATACACTCACATTGAGGGCGCATTGTCACAAATCAGTATCCCTTCTGATATGTTCTTAGATGTTGCCAGGACATAAAATTCCATGAACCAACCATCTTTAAGGCAGGACTGGATTCTAAATGGGAACTACATGTATCTCTGCTGAAGGCTCAGCAGAGCGACCGATTCCAACTGCAAAATTAGTGTTTTATTTACCAGAATGATGGGCAACATACAAAAAACAGTTGACTGAAACCATCCAAGGAGTGAACCTGGTACGCAATGTTTATGTGTTTGTTGTTTTATGTCCTAGCAAGATCTAAGGTCATACCAGGACGGGTACCAACTTGTGACAGTGCGCACTCATGGCAACTTTATAGTGCTGTCCCACTGGGAAACCAGGCCACTGGCACCATGACCTGGTATCCCACTCAGTCATATGATCCTGACACTGAGCACACCAGTCCTTGTCCTGTCCTAATAATGCCAAGCGCCTGGCTAGGAAATGACAAGTATCAATTTTTAAGTCATTGGTTTGACTCGACCAGGGTTCGAAACCACGAGCCAACGATCTACCAGCATGGGAGACGGATGCTCTAACTCATTCGGCCATTACGCAATGTAAGAGGGCTGTGGTCCTTATTATAAGCTTCTTCTTCTTCTTACAAATGAAGCATGAAGCATGAAGCAGTGTTATTGCACCCAGTGTTCCCTGTCTGTTCTTGGTACAGTACAACCCATTTAAACCAAGCTCGGTTAAACCAAACGATCGGTTAATCCAAACTCTTTTCGGCAGCCCGGCAAAATACTACCATTTATGATATAAAAAAGTTGGTTAAACCAAAGTCGGTTAATCCAAAGTATCGGTTAATCGAAACAAAATTGTCGGTCCCAGGCCACTTCCGGTACAGTTAAACCAAACTTTCATGTGGTTTTAAGGTCATCTATGACTTTTTTATATGATAAATGGTAGTATTTTGCCAGGTCGCCGAAAAAAGTTTGGATTAACCGATCGTTTGTTTTAACCGAGGATGGCTTAATGGGGTTAAACTGTATATACATAAAACATAATAATCATATCGTGCACATACATTGTACATTCATAATGCACCCCCATTTTTGCCAAAGCTAAGTCAAAGTCAAAGCTTGATTAAACCAATGATCGGTTAATCCAAACAAATTTCTAGGGTCCCTTCAAGTTTGGTTTAACGGGGTTGTACTGTAGTTAGTTTTTTTGGATATATGCATGTGTGCCTATGTGTGTATGTCTCTCTCTCATACTATTATGTATTTGTTTGCGGAGGAGAGTTGTTTGCGTTATGCATGTGTGCCTGCATGTGTGTCTCTCCCTCATACTATGTATGTGTTTATTTGTGGGGGGGGAGTTGTTTGGGTTATGCACATGTGCTTATGTGTGTGTGTCTCTCCCTCATACTAGGTATGTGTGTGTATGGGGAGGGGAGTTGTTTGAGATATTCATGTGTGCCTGCATGCTTGTGTCTCTCCCTCTTACTATGTATGTGTTTGTTTGCGTGGTGGGGGTGGGGGGAGTTTTTTGAGTTATGCATGTGTGCATCTGTGTTTGGGTCTCTCCCTCATACTATGTATGTGTGTATGGGTTTTTTTTTTGGGATATGCATGTGTGCATGTGTGCTTGTGTCTTTCCCTCATACTATATATGTGTGTGTTTGGGGGTGTGTGCATTGTTTGGGATATCTATGTGTGCTGTGTGTTTGTGTCTGTACCCCATACTATGGATCTGTTTGTTTGTGGAGGAAGTTGTTTGGGTTATGCATGTGTGCCTCTGTATTTGTGTCTCTCCCTCATACTATGTATGTGCATTTGAGGGGGGGGGGGCGAGTTGTTTGGGATATATGCGCATGCCTCTGTATTTGTCTCTCTCCCTCAGACTATGTATGTGTGTGTTTGTGGGGTGCGGGGGTTGGGGACGTGGAGAGTATATCTAGGTCCATGTTGGGAGGAATTGGATGACAGTCGACGTGGTCTGATGGAAAAGTGGTGAAATATGAGGCGACATGAAAGCGTGCGCTTCCCGTGTTAGATCTGCAATCCTGATCCACGCACTCCTCCTGTGGCTTGGATGTGTTGCTGGTGGTACGTGGGTCGGTGGGGGTCGGGAGGGGGGGGGGGCAGGGCAACCTGAAGTAAGGACACCAGTGATTTAATTATGTATGGGCATAACAAGAGGAAGATACATGCAGTTTTACTGCCACCGATGTGGATGTAGTTGCAGTGAGAACAAATTAGCTATGAACTGCGCAGTTGTTTGTTTGATATTTAAGAGCCTGTCACACTGCAGGATTGAGCAATGAACAGAATTTTCTAGTCCGGTGATGTTCGGGCATCAAAATGTATTAATTAATATGTGTCAAAATGTTGCGATATTGGGTCAAAGGCCGCCGGATGAACGGACATGAACATACATGAACAGCTAGCCAATGGACTATAAGTGGACTGAAAGGACTCAAACCAGACAAGAACCATAGATGTCAATCCGGCAGCATCTGTTCCAAGTTTTGTGCATGTTCAAAACTTGTAACGGATTGGGCCGGATATCAATGGATATGCAATAAATATGCAACAGACACAAACAGACTTTGCTGGATATCAAGTGACTTTGATCGATTTCTTTCCATTTCCCCACTCCGCTGAAGTGTGAGAAGAGCCTTTACATCATGGCAACATCTATAGTCATATCTGGATGGTTGCCAAATTGTGCCAGTGTGTATTCATGGCAAATTTATAATGTTGCCACACTGGGCAATCCGGCCGCCAGCACCATGGCCCGATATTCCACTCAGTCACAGTATCCTGTCACTAAGCTAATCAGTTATTGTCCTATCCTATTAATGCCAAGCGCCGGGCTGGGAAGCGACAAGTTACTATCAATTTTAAAGTCATTGGTTTGACTCGGCCGGGAACCGTACTCCCAACCTTCCGCACACAAGGCCCATGCTCTACGGATTAGGCCACCGGTGATGGTGGTAGGTGGGTTGGTGGGTCGGCCGGGGGTCCTCCTGGGAGCGAGCCCCTGAAGTAAGGACGCCGGTGATTTAATGATGTATGGGCATAGCGAGAGGGAAGATACATGAAGTTTTACTTTCAGCGATGTAGATGTTGTTGCAGTGGGAACAAATTAGCTATAAACTGCGCAGTGGTTGTTTGCTTGTTCTTTTGTTGTTGTTTTACGTCCTAGCAACATCTAAGGTCATATCAGGACGGGTACCGACTTGTGACAGTGCGCACTCATGGCGACTTTATAGTGCTGTCCCACTGGGAAACCAGGCCGCCGGCACCATGACTGGTATCCCACTCAGTCACATTATCCTGACACTGAGCACACCAGTCCTTGCCCTATCCTAATAATGCGAGTGCCTGGCTAGGAAGCGACAAGTATCAATTTTAAAGTCATTGGTTTGACTCGACCGGGACTCGAACCCACGACCCCACGATCTACCAGCACGGGAGACGGATGCTCTAACTCATTCGGCCATCCCGTCTGGTCTGTTTGCTTGTTCTAGTATTACGTCCTGTAACGCCTATGGTCATATCAGGATGGGTACCAACTTATGACAGTGGTGTGAGGGAGCATGTATTTTTCTCATTGCCAATGTGTAGTGCTGCCCAACTGGGAAATCAGGCCGCCAGTACCAGGACCCGATATCCCACTCAGTCACATTATCCTGACACTGATCTAATCAGTCATTGTCATATCCTATTCATTGTGAGTGCCAAGCTAAAAAGTGACAGCTATCAATTTTATAAATCATTGGTTTGACTCCACCAGGAATTGAACTTTCGATCTTCTGCACGTGAGGTCTGTGTTCTACCGATTCGGGCACCGGGCGCGGTGGCCGAATGGGTAGAGCACAGGCCTCGTGTTGGAAGATCGGGAGTTTGTGAGTTCGCTTCCCAGTTGAGTCAAACCAATGACTTAAAAGTTTATAGTTGTCGCTTCCTAGCCTGGTGCTCAGCATTATTAGGATAGTGCAAGGGCTGCTTAGATCGGTGTCAGGATAATGTGACTGAGTGGGATATCAAGTCATGGTGCTGGCAGCCTGATTTCCCAGTGGGGCAGCACTATAAAATCGCCATGAGTGCGTACTGTCACAAGTCAGTACCCGTCCTGATATGATCTTTGATGTTGCTAGGACATAAAACAACAACAAACAAACAAACAAAACCAATTCGGGCACCACATCCGGTACTGCGCAGTGAGTTCACACTGCACATCAGATATTGAACTAGTAATGTGCTACTCTAACATCTATTGTATTTAATTAGATGTTAGTACAGTATGACAATGGGTCGCTTCCGTGGAGTATGCGCTGTGAGCTGCTGTGGAGAACATCAACTGTTGCATCAGATGGTAGGCTGCCGGTGGCAATCTTATTTAAAACCTTATTGCCACAGAGAAGGCTGCACGATAAGTTGGCACTCACAACTTTGGTTCTTGCCACTGCCACTGCCATCTCATGGCAGGTTAACGGTGGACTTGCTATATAGCATATTTCTAACATGTTGAGACCTTAGGTGTTGCTAGGACGTGAAACAACAACACACAAGCATATGTTGAACGGCTAGGTAAGTGTTACCTGCAATTATAGCTCTATACACTACAACCAGAGGGCGGGGTTGGTGGTGGTATATATGTAGATGCAGACGGAGATGTAGTGTGATAATACCATCAACAGCTACTCCAACATCCAAGTGAATTAAAATGATCAGTCATTGGTTTCAAGACTTACAATATGGCGGCATTTGTTCAGGTTGACACCTCCACCTCCATGTCTCTCGCGCCTTGCCTTGCAGCACCTCCTGCAAGGATCACCTCAGGATCTGTTATTTTCAAAAGGTAGCGCGTCTGGATTGCTTGGTCCTGCAAAGTAGGGAATACCAATGTCACAGCAACGGGGAAGGGCCTGGTATTGGCTAGATATATTGAGTGACGCCTCTAAGAGATGCCGCGGAGTGCCCAGGGCTCACAGAACTGGGAAATGCATGTATTTTCCTTATTGATGAAATGCAATTTCATTGAGTGTCGATATTGAGCCCAATGAAGCCCCTGCAGGAAATGTCCCCGTAGGGCATCATCGATTAATCAACTCGGGTCACCCAAGCCACTTTTTGCTCATGCGCAAATCCTACAGACTCGGGTCAAATAATTGACTATGCTTCTCCACGCTCGGGGTGGAAAAATGGTGCCTTAATCTAAAACCTTCTTTTTTTTTTTGAACCGATATAACTACAACAAAATAGGTTTAAAAGTATTTTATGATGGCATCGTTTAGTTATATTTCCATTTCACAAATGTGGTTATTACTTAGAAGAAAGATGTATGACTGGTACTGGTTGCCGTTATCCTGCGGGATGGTACCAGCACAAATGTGACGCCATCGCTCCTAGCAAACCCCAGCAAAGAGGTGGGTCGTCTTGCACACGGCACATGTATTTGTTGACTCCACTCGCGGTATTCAATTTGAAATTCTGATGACGCAGGTGACCCAAGTCGCCCAGGTTGTGTTAATCGCTTACGGCCTTTGTGTGTGTGGGCGTGTCGGCGTGGGGAGTAGCCTATCTGGGAGAGCCGGCTGGATGGGTGTGACTGTGGGGTCTCACAGGGTGTTGGGTTGTGGGAAAGGGTGAGTGTGCGAAGGGAGGCGTGGCAAAGGTTGGGGACAAAATCAATGCGACTCGGATCAATAAACAGAGGTAGCAGCTTTGGTGGAAAAATAAGTGACATATGGTGAGCTTAAAGCTGCATAGTCATATGGAAGCATCACATTTTCAAAACCAAAACACTCGCCTAAATTTGATCCTACATATGCTACTTCGTTACCAGTAGGCTTATTAACCATTTGTTCCTGCATAGAAGCCAATTTAATAGAAGCTGTCACCGAAGAAGCCTATGGTGTCAGAGTGTTGGCATCCTTGTCAACATTAATTGTCCATGTTTGCACTTCAAATATCTCAAAAGTTAATCATTTAAATTCCAACTTACTTCAAATTAAAGTCAGGTAGATTATAATGATCAAGTTAATATATTTATCTCAGAAAAGAAATACAAATAATTCTAAACCATCGGACTATGCAACTTTGATCAAATACTATATGTTTTCGACTGAAATGAAAGTATTATAGTTAGAATGTGTAGGCATAATATATGCTGTCTAAGAATTATACGAGTATAATAACACGTAATACTATACTATCCTAGCACCCACACATCAGTGATCGGGTGGTGGAACATCACCTACTCATCTACTGCTCGTGCCTCAGCTCCGACGGTGGTGCCACCGCTCGCCTGCTCAATGTCCCACTCACTTGCCGCTGAGAATTGTTCATGTCTTACTTGTTCATTTATGTAGTTAAGTATTATATATATATGTACCTAAATATACAACTAAATGTATTATGCCATAGCAAACTGTTAGACAAAAGTCTGAATTATAATTAGAGCGGAGAATCCATGTTGTACTAAGGAATAGCACATCGTTGCACGATGTGTTTGCAAACTGTTAATGAAAACCACCAAAAGTTTTAATTGTAATTTGAGGCGGACAATCCATGTTGTACTAAGGAATAGCACATCATTGCAGAATATGTTCGAAAACTGTTAGTTAATCCCGCCCCATGTCGCCAGTTCCGCTCGTCCAGAATAGATTGTGAATTTATAACACTAACGCTTCACAAACCAGTGGCGCAGACCCAAAGACAGGGCACCGCAGATCTCGTCTGCGTTTGCATGTTGTTGTTTTACGTCCGATAAACATCTAAAGTCATTTTAGGATGGGTACCGACTTGTACCAGTGTGCATTCATGATAACTTTATAGCGCTGCACTACTGAGAGACCAGGCCAGCAGTGCCATGTCCTGATACTATGCTAACCAGTCCTTGCCATATCCTAGTAATGTCGAGTGCCAGGCGGCTAGGATGCGACAAATATCAATTTGATAAGTCATTGTTTTGACGCGGCTGGGATTCAATCTTGTGACCTTCCACACAGGATGCCTGCGCTATTCTATTCGACCATTATGTGCTGCCTCGTCTGTGTCATTATGTGTGAAAACGGATGATGATATCCATAACCAGTGCATACATAGTCACAGGGGCAAGATGAACATAGAAATCAGGATGGAGTTCTGGCAAAGCCATGTAGATGTAATGTGTGAGTAGTCCACATGCGGTATTGTCCGAGCCATGTGCAGTGTGTACTGAATCAGGGGCAGTGTGTAAGGCATGAGCCGTGTTTACACGGGCAAGTTAAGTCGCTTCATATAGTGTAAAATAGCAGTGCTTGCCGGCTACATGCGCAGCTGTAACTATCGCTGGTGCCCGGCAGTGTTAGGGACCGATTAGGCCGAAATCTATTGAATGCGATCATATTTAACAGAATTACATACTCAAATAATGAAATTTAATTAAATTAACCCTAAATTAAAAGCGATATTAACGTAACAGCTGCATCGGCGCCGAATCACCAAGTGTAAACTAAACAAATAGCAGTGCTCGCCGGCTACAGGCAGAACTAAGGCTGCTGGTTCCCGGTGCCGAAACACTTTCAAACTCACTTCGTGTAAATGCGCCACTACATCGCTTCATATAAATCGATTTGCCTAATTTGCTTCACAATTGCCCGTGTAAACACGGCTATGGATAGTGTGTGCGGAGTTCAATAAGTCATGTGCAGTGTGTGAGGTCTTCAGTTGCAGTCTGTGAAATGTGCATATACAGAGTGTGTAAACAATCCATGGGCAGTGCATGATGAGGCATGTGCATTGTATAAACAATCCCCGTACAGGGCGTGCAGAGGCATATGCAGTGTGTGAGCAGTCATGTGTAGCGTGTACGCAATACATGTGCAGTGCATGATCAGAAATGTGCAGTGTGAATACAATCCATGTGCAGTGCGTGAAGAGGCATGTGCAGTGTGTGCGTTCCATTGTATAAACAATCCATCTGCAGTGCATGAGGAAGCGTGTGCACTGTCACGACTGTGTGTGTGAGGACACCGTGTGAACATGACACGTTGGTTTGCTACGGGTGCGCCCACGTGATGTAGAATCCAAAGCAGTGTATTCTTGTAATGCCGGCCTCCAGGGCTAATCTATACGTATCGATCACTGCAGCGCCTCTCTCAATCAATCCGAGCCCGCCAACTCGGGCCGTGTGTGGTCGTCTGAGTGACTGTGTGTCCGCGGGTGTGACTGTGCACGAGGGGAAGGGTTGGGGATTTGAGTGTGTCGGCAACCGCTCGTCCAGAATAGATTGTGAATATATAATATATATATATATATATATCTAATATATGCAATATATAGATATTATATATAACATGTATAATATATATAATATATAATGTACAATATATAATATATATATAATATATAGTATATATACTATATATAATATATATACTATACAAGTTATAAAATATATAGCATACATAGTATATATAATATCATATATAATATAATATATAATATAATATATAATATATACTATATATGGTAGTTATGATATATATAATGCATATAACATATAATATGTATAATACATATAATGTATGTGATGTATAAAACGTATGCGAGTATAAAGGCGCGTAAGGGAATATCCCCTACTGGCCACCCTGATTCTGTGTACTACCTTATGGGTGGCCCCTCCCCTGGGTGGGACAGCTGGCGCCACCCCCCCCCCCCCCCCCGCCCCCCCCCATTGCCGCAAATACTGTCACTCGCGCACTGGAATTTCATAGATAATCTATATAATATTTATATTCTATATCATGTTTATAATCTATATACTCTATATACTCTGTATAATCTATATAATCTGTATATTCTCTATATTGTATATATAATATGCATATATAATATATGCATATATGTTATATGGACACTTTTGAAAGCCTGTCAAGTGAAAGCAACTTCTAAAGAGACACTCAAGGAGTTCTAAGTGATGTTTATATTTTAACAATATCCAAGGAACATTGCAAACTTAGCCATGCGAAAAATGGCCAGCTTTGGATTATGCGAGTGGAATCGACTCTTCTTGAATTCAGTTAATCTCATTTCCCTAGGGCCATTTTCCTGAGTGGCCCTCGTTTCCTTTCGGGGTCTTATTATCTTTCACCTTGAAGGGAAACAGTCGTCTTCCTCTTCAGTTTATTTTCTAAATCCCCGTCTACACATTTAATACCCCTGTCACACTACAACGTAACAAGCCAACGTGATCCTAACGTGGTCATTTTTCGTCATTACGTTGGGTTACGTCATGATGATGTCAGAATGACGTTAGAATGACGTCGAGCTACGTCCCATTACGTCGTGTTACGTCGAGTTACGTCGAGTTACGTCAAGTTTTGGACATGTTCAAAACTGTCCACGTAGGTCGAACGTAAGGGTTTACGTTCGCCGTACGTTCTGTTCACGTTCAGTGAACGTCAATGACGTTAAACGGATGTTAGGCAAACGTTCCTCACTACGTTCCACTACGTTCCACTACGTTCCACTACGTTCCACTCGTTGACCCACATTAAAGCTGGTGGAAACGTCCATGCGGCGTAATGGGAAAGTCAGGAGAACGTGAGGAGAACGTGAGGAGAACGTCAGGAGAATGTCAGGAGAACGTCAGGAGAACGTCAGGAGAACGTCAAGAGAACGTGCATTCAACGTACGTTCAACGTCTCATGACATAGCTAACGTCACGTAACATTCTTCTGGCGATGGAATAACGTTCATAACGTTCTGTGATCGTCATTACGTTGACCTCTCTCGTTGAATGACGGTATCACTATGCTTTACCGACATTACGCTCTCGTCCACTATGCTGCATCCACGTTCAACTTGTGCCCAAATTTGCATATTACGCCCAGAAGTTGAACGTTCTTCACGTTCTCCATACGCTGACGTCATTACGTCGTAGTGTGACAGTGCCATAAGAGAATGATTCAATTGGTTAAAAACATATAATATAATTAATTTATGAATGCAACTGTAATTGATTGGACCTGAGGCCAAGAAGAGCTTCTGCCGGTACTCGGCTGCAAAGTGTTCAACCATCAATGTAATTAGCTTTGACAGCTTTCAAGCGGTTGTCAGTTCATGGATGTTCACGCTCCGTTGCCTCCTTCACCAGTACAATGCATTAGTACACGGTTGGCTGATTTTCTTATCTAGTCTAGACATGGAGTTTAATAACTTTGCTAATGATTATGTTTTCCATATGTTGCACAGTTACAATTGTTTAGAACATTATAACTTTGCTAACGATTATGTGTAGCGTATGTTGCACAGTTAGAATTGTTTAGAACGTTATAACTTTGTAATGATTATGTTTTCTGTATGTTGCATAGTTACACTTGTTTATAACGTTATAACTTTGCTAATGATTATGTTTGCTGCATGTCGCAAAGGTACATTTTAGCCTTAACCGTGAAGCCATTTTGTAGTCCGGATACAGATACGACTAGGGAAGTATAGGTCAGATACACTTCAGGCAAGATTATTCAATGTACTCCCAATATATTTAATATGGATATACCATGTTATTCAATATATAGCATGCCAATAAGTATATCTCTATAAATATGTGTATGCTGTCATATGGTATTTAACAATTATATTTGAGTAAAGAAACCAGTGTATGTGTTAACGAATTTGAGAAATTAATCAAATACAGTGTAGTTGAACTGATCCTATGGCCTTCTTCATACATGTAGTAGTATCTTTAGCACATTGATATTTCTTGCTTTATTCATATATTTGTTAATAGTATTGCTAATTTTGTTCGTTATTTAAAATTCATTGGTCTTTGCAGATTCTATGTAAAAACTCTGCACATGCCAGTTGTTGGATGGTGAAGAATATTGTTTTTGATTAATATCTTGTTTAGTGGATATACATATAATATGTATAATATGTATAATATATATAATATATATATATAATATATATAATATATAATATGTATAATATGTATAATATGTATAATATATATAATATATATATAATATATATATATATATAAAATAAATAATATATATACTATATATGATATATATGATATATATGATATATATGATATACATGAGATATATGACATATATGTTATATATATATATAATATATATAATATATATACCATATATAACATATATACAGTATGTAACATATATAACATGTATACCATATATAACATGTATAACAGGTATACCATGTATAACATATATACCATACATACGATGTGTAACATATATAACATATGTAACATATATAATATATATAATATATATACTATTGATAATATATATAATATTTATAATATATATAATATATAATATATATGATATATAATATATATATATATATAATATATATAATATATATAATATATATAATATATATAATATATATAATTCACTCAACGAGACAAACAGGACAAAGCAAATATAGATCTTAATATAACAACAACGTTTATTAAAGAAAAATAAGTCTGTAACTTCCAGGAAGTTGGGCGATCATGAATGACTGAGCTTATATGGTGCCAGTGCCTCGGTTAACTAGTACATATATAACACAGTAATAAAGCCGTAATTAGAGGACCAGAATAGGCCAGTAGTAACAAGATACAAATGCTATGTTCGGAATTATGAATCAGTAAATAACTTGGATATGATAGGTAACAGTAACAGAAACAGTTAACAGGATCATGACTTATACAAACTACCAGCGCTCAAACCAATAATTGTCCGAGCACTGCGGGGGCTGCACTGATATGTATGTTTTGTAGGTAGACATTTAGTGCCAAACTTCTCCAAGTACCAGCTGACATGAGATCATCCAGGGTCAGTCCAGTGCCATGACATGCCTGAGCGGCTCCTCTCCTAAGGCTATGGAGGGTGAAGCCCTTGTTGATACTGAAAACTTGGAAGGAAGCTCGTCTAGGGGCCCTCGACAGAGTGGCATTTGTCAGCGGAAGCCCTGTCGGCAATAAGAATGCTGGAGAGTCTTCAGGCTCGTAGTGGACAGCACAAAGAACCAGGGAGAGCAGGGAGTTTGAAAATGACTGGCGCAGCTGAAGCAAATCTAGTCTAGGTGGATCTTATCATTACCATGAGTGAATCAGATGTAGTTTTAACATTTTGAATTTAATTATATGTGGGTTATCAGGCAGGGAAACTGAGTTAGGGACCAACTTGCTTTGATGTATCAGAGTAAAATAACCTATCAGTAAGGCGGCTATCAAGACTACTGCGGCTGGTGTTAAACTATAGAGGAACCTGATCAGGCGTTTAAACTCGGTGCTAGTGATTGGAGGTGCATGCACTAATATGTGTGTCAAATTCTTTAACAAACCTCTTTTCATCATGACCCGATATCCCACCGAGTCACGTTATCCTGACACTGAGGCAACCAGTCCTTGCCCTATCCTAATAATGCTGAGCACCTGGTTAGGAAGCAACAAGTATCAATGTTTAAGTCATTGGTTTTACTCGACCAGGGTTCGAACCCACGATCCCACGATCTACCAACACGGGAGACGGACGCTCTAACTCATTCGGCCATCCCGTCTGGTCTGAAATAAAGTGGGATTGTCTTATTTGATGTGCATTCAGTCAGAATATGATCGTTAATTTTGATTTGTTTTGTCATGCCTCTGAAATAAAGTCGGATTGTCTTATCTTATGTGCATTCAGTCTGAATATGATCGTAACTTTCTGTGTGCTTTCAATCTTGAAATGGAGTGTGTGTTTCTATTGTGTAGCGTGCTTCTATTGGGACATATATGGTAAGCATTTGACCTATATATTTAGCAGTTTATATTGCAAATTCCCGTGGTTATGTCAACAATCCAGCTTCCAGACACTCTTTCTAATTGGATGTCTAACAGAACTGTCATTGAGACAGGTTGGTTGTTGTTGTTGTACGACCTGGCAACATGTAAGGTCATATCAGGATGGGTATGGACTTGTGACCGTGTGCACTCATGATGACTTTATAATGCTAATCCACTGGGAGACCAGGCCACCAGTACCATGACCTGATATCCCATTCAGTCACATCATCCTGATAGAGCCAACCAGTCCTTGCTGTATCCTAATAATGCAGAGTGCCTGACTACGAAGCGGCAAGTATACATTTTTAAGTCATTGGTTTGACTCGACCAGGGTTCCAACCAGTCGGTTTCGAATCAAAATATCTACCAAAGCGGGAGCCGGACGCTCAGCTCATTCGGCCATTCAGTCTGGTCTATATGGAGAGAGTGTTGTGGGAGTAACTAGTGGCTTATCTAAGTGCAGCATATTATCTTTATTCTGGACCCAACTTTCTTCAGCAGCATGGATTTGCTAGGTTCAGCAATAGCGATTCGGTCTGACAGCACCCCGTGTGGTGATCACGTGACTGCTACTTACCGAAAGTCCCCAGGCCCTTCCAACCTGACTATATGGGGTTGAGTCGGTACGGCCACCGCTTACTACGTCGGCAATCCTGGGATCGATCCCCGGCCTAGTTCAACTAAGTCCTTACACCAGTTGGAATGTATCGCTACCTCGCCTGACCGTTTCTTATATGACCTTATATACTGCCAGGACTTAAATCCCAAACAAACAAAGCTTGCACGATGCTCCCTATTCCCGTGTCTAAGCAAGGATAATATCAGGATGACGTGATGAAGTGAGAGTGAGTGAGCTTTATGGGTCATGATGCTATCAGCACGGTAAATCAACGATGCAACACTAAAAGGTCGCCATTTGTGCGCAGTATCACAATTCAATGGGTATGCAGGTGTTGCAATACCTCAAGGAGTTTGATGCCCCTGCCCTGCAGAGTTGTAAACCACTGCCTTGTGGTACAGGTTCTTGACAGAACAGAAGGCTAAGTGAGCAAACCCTAAACAGAAAACCATGTCACTGTGGCAGCATTAAGGGCGGTTGATGTATGGAACTCCCAAGATCTCCCAACCAGCCACTGCAGGGACAAATAGTTCTTCTGGGTGTGAGACCTCTATTTCCTCCCCGAGAGAGTGCTGCTGGTAACTTGCAAAAGCCAGCAGCACTTCAACACTTTTGCAGGCAGCTTTCATGAAATGAGAGCAGCAGTCAAGTAATGAAAGCAGTCTTTGTCGCATCGCAACTGACAGCATGATGATGATGATGATCACAATTCAATCACCATCCAGATATGACCTTAGATTTTACTAGGACGTCAACCTCCAATACACAAACCCAACTGATGTACCAGAACACAGCAAATGCCAGTAGGAGTGTGTGTGTGCCTGGAATAGGATTCTAAGGGGGCCAAGCAAGGGCACCCATTAAGTATATATATATATATATATATATATATGAGCCTGTCTCAAAAGGTGACAACTCTTCTTTTTTGTCCATTTTAATGATTGCCACAAAACAGCATAGAAACGATTACACTGAAAACACAAGGACATTTGCTTCAAATCAATATGTATTCTATTGGGATTATGCAACACCATGTAAAAAACAAATCAGTTTATCCTGAGCAAATGCATAAGCACATAGTATGTTGATTGTTACAATGGACAAGGTTTTGTCCCATATTGCTTAGGACCTTTTGAGACAGTCTCATATATATATATATCCTTGGGAGTCTCTTAATACAGATATTCAATGCTCGTGAATTGCACGTGGCGTGTCTATGAACTGCAAGGGAATTAATCAGGTGTCATGCATTTCTTGTGGGCATGCACGCCAGTAGTCTACGCTCACAGTAAAGAAAACATGATGTGCCCTCAAATGTGTGTGCGATGCCATAAACACATGGCTAATGTACGATGACGAAAGATTTGTACCCTCCTAATATAACATCAAATTTGTGTATTTTGTCAGAAATTTGAGTATGTACGTTTCACATGACATATGTGCGTGCTCTCATGTCTGTGCAGGGCCTGATGTGACATGACATGCGAGTGTACTCTCCCAAGTCTGTGGCTATCCAACATAGGTACTGTCACACATTAGTTCATCTTGATGTGACAGAAAATAGGTGTGCGCTGTCACAAACATCTGCCTATCCTCAGGCGATAGAACAGTTGTGTTAACATTTACAAATCTGTGCTCCACCTGATGTGACATCAAATGTGTGTGCCCAGTTACAAATCTACCCATCATGATATGACATGAAATATGTGTACCCTGTCAAAAATCTGCATATACTGTATGAGCACTATCAGGATATCTACCCATCATGCTATGACATGAAATATATGTGCACTATCAGTAATCTTCCCATACTGTATGTGCGTTATCACGATATGTACCTATCATCATGTGACATCAAGCATGTGTGCGCTGTCACAAATCTCTGCCCGCCCTGATATGACAACACCAGATGTTCCTGAGATAGTATAAAGCTGCGATCACGTCCAGACTCCGGAGCCCTTCATTACACACGCCGCCTCTGTGTTCTTCCCGCAGACTTTTTGCCACTGCACATTTAACGTTCGCTATTCTGGTAGGACATGGGCTACCCAGATTAGTGCAACCCACCCTCACGCTCCCCCGCCCGCAGCACCCTCTGCCTCCAGTAGCCATACACATAGTGCTGACTCTTTTCCTCCCACAAGCCCTCCCCCCGCCCACACCACCCTCCGCCCCCAGTAGCCATACACAGAGCGCCAACTCGTTTCCTCCAACAAGCCCTCCCCACCCTGCCCACACCACCCTCAGCCTCTAGTAGCCATACACATAGAGCCAACTCTTTTCTTTCTACAAGCCCCCCCCCCCCCCACGCACACACCACCCTCAGCCTCTAGTAGCCATACACATAGAGCCAACTCTTTTCTTTCTACAAGCCCCACCCCCGCACACACCACCCTCAGACTCTAGTAGCCATACACATAGAGCCAACTCTTTTCTTTCTACAAGCCCCCCCCCCCCCACGCACACACCACCCTCAGCCTCTAGTAGCCATACACATAGAGCCAACTCTTTTCTTTCTACAAGCCCCACCCCGCACACACCACCCTCAGACTCTAGTAGCCATACACATAGAGCCAACTCTTTTCTTTCTACAACCCCCCCCCCCCCCGCACACACCACCCTCAGCCTCTAGTAGCCATACACATAGCGCCAACTCGTTTCCTCCACCAACCCCTCCCCACCCGCCCACACAACCCTCTGCCTCCAGTAGCCATACACATAGCGCCGACTCTTTTCCTCCCACAAGCCCCCCCCCTGGGCACACCAGCCAACTCCACCAGTAGCCATACACATAGCGCCAACTCTTTTCCTCCCACAAGCCCTCCCCACCCACCCACACGACCCTCTGCCTCCAGTAGCCATACACATAGCGCCAACTCTTTTCCGACGACAAGCCCTCCCCCCACCCACACCACACTCTGCCTCCAGTAGCCATACACATAAGACCGACTCCTTTTCCTCCCACAAGCCCATTCCACCCCCTCCGCCCCTTCCTCCTCCACCGCTCCCACCGCCCCCTCCGTTCCCACCGACTTAAATAGGCCCGACGTACTTAGTATTCAGTGTGCGACGTGCCTATTTAAAGTACTTGATACTGCCCGGTACCGGCGATCAGTACCTAAATACACCCTACGAATGCCAGGTACCCGGCGTGGCGCGTGATTCTGCACGGATTAGGAGCTTCATCCAAAGCCGTGGTATGCAGCTTGTGCAGAATGCAATAAAAGGATATGCTATAAACATAGCCGGATCTTGTTGAGTCTTCGCGATGAAGTACTTTGGGTGGCGCTCCGGATAGGCATAATCCGATAATGTTTCCTAGTCGCGTTGATTTATTAAACATGAGTTGGGAGGCGGTAGGGTTTGAATTTGATATAAGCAAAGAGTAAAATCTAAATAAAGGGATAATAAGGGTAATAGGATTTTAAGAGATTGTTTTGCTAATCAATCTTCACCTGTATAATTCTTCAGCACTGAGCAACTGGTCTTCAGGCCGTGATTAACAACTTCAATTATTTACCCTATTTCATTAAGTGAAGTAATTTATAACGACAGTTAAGTAGAAAATATTACTAATTTCAGCCCGGATGATCTGGTGTATCTATCGGGAGAAAGCATTCAATATTTGCATTGGTGTGGAGGTGTTATGTTGGTGGGTTTCTCCGTGGCTACATTCTGGGTAGAGGTAAGATGTTCAGGAATGGATGCGATGATTTCCCCCAGTGGACTTAATATCACCTATATGGATTTGCTAATATACTAATAGCTTGCTAGTTGACCAAATGTAAGTATCATAATAGAGTTTTCATATTTGTCCGTATATCCGCATTCCCTAATATATAAATGAGCTTCTTTATAATTTCCTAATACATTAATTGTCAATGACATGTTGAGCTTTGAAGATGACTTGCTTGGGATTGAACAAGCCTAATGAGTGTTTCACAATGAACCAGGGTATTGAACTTTGCCGCGGAGCATGCGCAGTGAGTCATGACCGCACAACATTAGTTCTGGACAGCACTACCACCTTATGGGAGGTTGGTGGTGGATAAGACCTTTTCAACAAAGTATGCTGCACACTGAGGTGCTACCTATAGTATTAATTCCTAACACTGCCGTCAGAGGGCTGGATGGTGGTGGATATCCTCTATATGACCTTTACCACAAAGTATACTGGACACTGAGCTGCTACCTATAGTATTAATTCCTAAAACTGCCGTCAGAGGACAGGTTGGTGGTGGATATTCTCTATATGACCTTCACCACAAAGTATGCTGCAGACTGGGCTGCTACATATAGTATTAATTCCTAACACTGCCGTCAGAGGGAAGGTTGGTGGTGGATATCCTCTATAGGACCTTCACCACAAAGTATGCTGCACACTGAGGTGCTACCTATAGTATTCATTCCTAACACTGCCGTCAGAGGGCAGGTTGATGGTGGATATCCTCTATATGGTCTTCATCACAAAGTATGCTGCAGACTGCGTTGTAAACTATAGTACTAATTCCTAACACTGCCGTCAGAGGGCAGGTTGGTGGTGGATATCCTCTATATGACCTTTACCACAAAGTATGCTGCAGACTGAGCTGCTACCTATAGTATTAATTCCTAACACTGCTGCCAGAGGGCTGGTTCGTGGTGGATATTCTCTATAAGACCATTACAACATAACATGCTGGACACTGAGCTGCTGTCCACAATACTAGTTCTCCACACTGCCAACAGAGTGCAGGTTAGTAATGAATATCTTCAGTAGCACCATGTCTATTGCATATTGCAATGATTGGTTGGTTGTTAGGAGTTTTACGTCCCGGCAACTTTTATGTCATATCAGCATGGGTACCGACTTGTGACATTGCGCACTCATGGCAACTTTATAGTATTGCCCCACTGGGAGACCAGGCCACCAGCATCATGACTTTATATCCCACTCAGTCACATTCTCCTGACACTGAGCCAACTAGTCCTTGCTGTATCCTAATGATGCCGAGCGCCGGGATAGGAGGTGACAAGTATCAATGTCTAAGTCATTCTATTGCAATGACACTTGTAATCAATGTGTCTGCCATCCAACCAGTGGTCCACCACTTGCTCATCAAAGGCTTATGGTATGTGCTGTGCTGTTTGTGGAAAAGTGCATATAAAAGATCCCTTGCTGCTTATCGGAAAGAGTAGCTGATGTGGCGGCAGCAGGTTTTCTCTATAGAAATATGTCAGAATCAGGCTTTCTATCGACAAACTGTCTAATGGATGAAAACAAGTCTATTCAGACTTATCCATGATAGGCAGTATAAATCTTCTTTTTTTTTAAAGAAAAAAAAAAGAATTCTTGTATGTTTGACGCCCAGAAGCTGCTGATGAAAACCAATGTGCTCTAGAGGCATTGTTACATAAAACAAACTCCCACCCCCCCAATTTATCGGCTGTTATTATCATACCTTAATGTGTTCTTCCGTATTTATTCTACATACCAATGTTTGTTTAAATATTCATGACTTGCATTGCATTGGCGATGAACAAATAATAGTTCAACAGATTGAATGTATTTACCACAAACAAAAGCTGAATTGTGAGTTGAGACCCACAACAATCTACCACCTGAAGGAAAGTTGGTGGTACGTAGAGTATATTAGCTACACAAATCCTTCCACAATTTACATTATTCAATGCAATCTGTCCTCATAAATATCTGCTAGCATTTACTCCAAATTCCACATTCCAAATTACAGGGTGGCTTTTTTTTAGCATGATTCGTTCACACCTCTGTCGCCTTTCCCTATCTATAAGTAATCATACTTGGGACACTGAGAGAATAGCATTGGTTCGACACCAGAGGCATTACCAGCACCGACATGAATATTAAACAAACACCAGATGGCGCCACCTGTGCCCGGTGAATCACGCTGGCGCGCATGTTCTTCTGCGACATGTGGCAAAAATGGCGGCAGAGGTGGCCATCTTTTCTTTTTTCTTTTTTGTTGCATTTCAGGAATGGCGAGCTTCTCGCCTGGGGCCGTATTCATGAGCTCGGGGTAGAGCTCTAACCATCGGGTATTGGTATCCCCCCCGGCTAACGGTGGAAAGTCTGTATTCATGAGCTTGGGGTAGCGCTACGCTGGGGCTCTAACCGGGGGGTACCCTACCCCAATTTCGAATGAGGGGTAAGCCACTACCCCGAGGGGTAGTGAGCGTGTCTGGCTCTGAATCTATTCAATGCGATCATATTTGATAGATTTACATACACAATAAGTGAAATTTGGTCAAATTAACCCTAAATGCGAAGCAAAATTAACGCTGCTGCCGCAAAGGCAGAGATATTAATATTGTCGAATCGACAAATGTAAAGTACACAAATCGCCGCCGGCGCACCGACGTCGATATCCATACTGTCGACGTCAAGTAAAAATGGCCACCGCCGTCGCCGCCGAATCGGTGGGAATTTCTTACGCCCAAATCTATTAAATGCTGTCATATTTAACAGAATTACATACGCAATAAGTGAAATATTATCAATTTAACCCTAAATCCGAACGAAATTCACGCTGCTGGTGAAAAGGCGGCGATATTAATATTTTTGAATCGACGAATGTAAACAAAGCGAAAGGGTAGCTATCCACACCGGCTAGAACATTGGTGAATACCGCTTGACCTACTTAACCGCCACGGTTAAACCGCGGGATAGCTACCCAACGGCTAAGCCTAACCTCCGGCTAACCGTACCCCAAGCTCATGAATAGGGGCCCTGAGCTGTTGGGATTTAATTATTAAGGACGAGAAAGTTCAATCATATACTTATTGGTGAGCGGTAAATATTGCAGGGTCCCCTGGGATTAGTGCCGGGTCCCCTGGGATTAGTGCCGGGGCCAGTTAAAGAAGTAATAACGATGGATGCATTATTCATCAAATTCTTTTCCAGACATCACTCATTCGTACCGGGCGCGGTAGCCGAATCGGTAGAGTGCGGGCCTCGCGTGCGGGAGATCGGGAGCTTCGTTCCCGGTTGAGTCAAACCAATGACTTATAAAGTTATAATAGACTTGATACTTGTCGCTTCCTAGCCTGGCGCTCTGCATTAATAGGATGAGGGAAGAACTGGATGGCTCAGTGTCAGGATAATGTGACTGAGTAGGATATCGGGTCGTGGTGCCGGCAGCCTGACTTCCCAGTGGGGCACTACTAAAAAGTCACCATGAGCGCGCACTGTCACGAGTAGGAACCCATCCGGATATGACCGTAGATTTTGATAGGACGGAAAACTCCAACAAACAAACAATGATTCAGGTCATGGGATTTGAATCCCGTTTGAACTCTGACGGAACCAAATTAATCACTTAACAATGTAATTCGTACTCGTTGCTACTTAGCCTGTCGCTCGGCCTCACCGACTATGGGCAAGGGCTAGAATTGTCCATAAATGAAATGTACCCACCCACCTCCCTTAAAAGTTAAAGCTGCCCAGTCCGATGGCAATGAGTTTCTGGTATTCTTATCATAAATAAATAGTGTTAGTGGTGGAAATCTACCTCACCCCTTTCAGCCTTTGCGGAGCGGGGGTTGGGAGATAACCAGTAGAGACCTTTAGGTTGAGGTTGAACTTGTAACTTCAACTTGGAACGTGATGTTCAAGTTGTGCCGTGACGTTTAACCTTCATGCCAACTTTAGTAGCAGGTTCAACCTGAAATTGCACTGAATATCACCCACCAATAACTCACATATCACTCATATCGCACACATATATCATTCATCTATCACACATATATCACCCACATATAATCATCATATAGCACACATCTATCACTCATCTATCATCAACATATATCCACCATCGATCACCCACATATCATGTTTTACCTTGTACGTCAAATTAGTCCTTTGCCATTGTACCTACAAGTTGCAATGTAAGGGGTACCCCTGAATGATCACGTTACGATGACGTATCACGGGGGAATCCCGCATGTTACAAGTTGAACGTCAGAAACTAAATGTCTCTAATGTCTGCATCTCATCTCCACCGCCAATACTCTTTAAGACTGCAATTTCCCTATTCCAGATATATATAGTGAACTCGGCACAGCGTCAACCACGAATTATATATATCGGGAATATGGCGTGACTGAGGTTACTTTTAGTTTGAACTGACTCTTACATTAAATGGAAATTTTGCAGATTTCTAACATGGCAGAATGGAATTCTTACATGGAAGCATGCACACGTATTGTTGGCATGCACGTCAAAACTCGGTTGACGACAGAGGCTGAGGCGGGGCGGGGCCGGGGTCTCCTATTTCCCGGCCGCTGGTCACGCCCCCCCCCATCCCAATGTCACAGTTTCCGCCATACGCCAGTTTCCGCGGTACCCATCGCTTCTACACATGTGTCAAAATCTAACAGCATCGTCAGTAACCTTATACATTTAATATAATGTTTTTTGTTAAAGATGTTTTTTGTATGTGTACCAAGCGATTTGTTTGTAGGTGGTGTGGTTTTAGAGATATTTAACTTTTTCTGTATTTTCTGTATGAAGATTGCTCATGACCATTGACAATGTCTTGAGTTTGACGGTATGCGCATTGCAAAACATTAGTTATATTCAAAATTAATAGAAATCAAGAAGCCTAACCTTATAAATTTAATATAATCTGTTTGGTAACGATGTTTTCTATATGTGTACCAAGCGATTTGTTTATAGGTGGTGTGGTTTTAGAAATATTTCACTTTTTCTGTATGAAGATTGCTCACGGCCATTGACAATGCATTTGATTGTATGCGTACCGCGGAAACTGCCGGACGGCGGTAACTGCGACACCGGGTGCCAACCCATAGCTCTCGGCCCCCAAACGCCCTGGCCACCGCTCCGCCGGCGCCCCAGCCCCAGGCTTGCTGAGAAAGACAGCCCTGTCCACAGCAGCATTATAGCGCCGGGTCCTGCAGCTGCCGACGCCGTGTGCGTTTCTGGGCCGCGTGTAGATTTACGGGTGGACGGCACGAAACAATCACCGGGTCGACTCGCGGCCTTCCACGCATGAGAACTGGTGGGTTGGCAGGGGATGAACTCGGGGACTCCGGCGTGTGAAGAGGGCGGGGCGGGCTAAGCGGGAGGGGAGACGGGTCAGTCACCCCGGGCACAGTTGTAGAGGCGCGCTTCCCAGGCTATACTGCTTCCATGCCAGACACCCTTATGATGACGATATTATTAGTAGTAGTAGTAGTATCATCATTATCATCATCATCATCATCAGCATTATCATCATCATTATCATAATTATCATCATGTATTATTATTATTATGCGTAGCCAAAACAAAAGGTCAATTGATAGGTTGAAATAACTCGTCTGTGACTGGACGCGGTGGCCGAACCGGTAAAGCGCACACTTCCTGTGCGGAAGGTCGGGAATTCGATTCACGATCGATTCAAACCAATGACTTACACACATTTATCTTTGTTGCTCCCTAGCCTGGAGCTCGGCATTTTTAGGATAGGGCAAGGACTGGTTAGCTCAGTGCCAGGATAATGTGACTGAGTGGGATATCAGGTCATGTTGCGGTGGCCTGATCTCTCAGTGGTGCAGCACTATAAAGTATCCACGAATGCCTACTGTCACAAGCTGTTACCCGTCCTGATATGTATGACTTTAGATGGTGCCAAGACTTAAAAACCCCGAACAAACTCACCTTGTCACGATAGTTATAGGCGTGTGTGGTGGTACATCACGGCAGATGCGTACAGAGAACATCCGCGGGAAAGCTCCCCCTGACAGGCACTGAATAACACATCCGAGCTGGGAATATAGAAGGTCGTACTAAGTGAGGGATATTTCCACAGGGCTTCAACCACATAGCATGGTAAGAGGTCAGGATACAGCAAATCCAAAAGGACATGAGTGAAGAAGCCTAATGCAGACTCAAATGGAAGTAAGTAGTATCTAGATATTAACATTTGCTGCAGGTATGGGTTCATATGGACTTACTGTACACAGGGGGGTCAACATATTTGTTGAGTTTATAGTTCCTGCTAACATCTAAGCTCATATTTAGATGGGGGGGGGAGCATAATAAGTCACAGTCTAAATAATCTAAGTTTGGTCAGTGCTGTATTAGTCACAGCACCGATCCTGTAGAATTAAGGGAGTGGCTCCTCCTGTATAATGTACAGAAGCAGTCACTGTAGTTCATGTAAAAATAGGGAGAAGCATGGAGTAGAAGGTGTATACTTGCGGCAATTCAAACAATCGTTGTGGGTAACATTTTTTCTCTTATAAAACAAGCTAAGTTTATAGTTGACAATACATTTTGTCAGTCTTATATAATGTACACGTGTTTAAGCAGATTGATAGTTGTGTTGCTGGTGTGTTGCTGGTTTGTTCATGATGGTTAAGGGTGGTGGCAGGGGACGGGGGCCAATTGAGGTAGGTGGTATCATCCATGTCATGATAAATGCACGCACGGTTCCATGCCTCAACCGGATAATAAAGCTCTGGGAACCGGCAAAGCAATTTGGCTTGACCAATAGGATGCAACGCAGTGGCCCAATTTGAGGAGCGAAGGCTTCCAGTGCGAAAGGTTGGGAATTTGAATCCCAGACAAGTCAAAGCCAACGACATACAAAATTGGTGCTTGTCGCTACATACCCTGGTGCTGGTCATTACTAGGATAGAGCTAGGCCTAGTCAGCTCACTATCAAGATAATGTGACGCAGTGGTATATCGGGTCATTGTACTGGCGATCTGGTCTCCCAGTGGAGCATCGCTATGAAGTTGCCATGAGTGTGCACTGTCACAAGTCGGTACCCTTCCTGATATGACAATAGATGTTGCTAGGATGTAAAACCCCAACAAACAAACCATAGTCGGATTGAGCAATGTCCATGTAATGAGAAACATGAGTCTTGTCTGGTGCAGTTGTTTGTATAACAAGGCAATGCAACCTTGAATAGCTTTGCTTCTGCCTGAATTGAGTAGAGGTGGATGTGAGTTTACCTGTACGCAAAGCACCTGATGTTGCTGGAACAACCATGGCTGCAAAGTACTGTTCACTGCGAGGTGGAAAGGTGGAGCACATTCCTCCGCTCTAGCAGGTGCTGAGGATGAGTCTGGTGAAGTTGATCCCCCGCCTAAGTCCACTGCCTGTGCTTTGGGTGATATGTGTCTGTGTAGGATATTTCTGTCCGGCCTGTTCTCACTGCTGAGAAGAGTAATTGGCTACAGCCAAGCGCTGGCCGACATAGAGAGCCACTGGATCGGATGAGAGATAGGCGGGGCGCAGATCGCATCCTGTTGTCAGATGACAGACGAGGTGCAGCTGGACAGTGCATTAGACGGGGTGCGTATTGGTGTCCGGTGAGCGATGGCTGGTTGCTGCCGGATGAGGGATGAACCAGTCAAGAGGTTGGGAAGGGACTGGCTACTTGGCAGTGCATGGGAGGAGTAAGATGAAGGTTGTGTGTATATAGGAGGGGAGGTGGACTATGAGAGTAGGCGGCTTGGATTAAGATGAGAGATGTACAGGATATGCTCTGTGGGAACTAATGTGTTTTATGGATTGAGATGATAGATATATGAGAGGTGTCTTGAGATTCTATGTGATATATACAAGGCCTGGATCACACGGATCTGTGGCTTGGTTTAAGATGACAGATATATAGGAGGTGTGTTGGCATTCTATGTGATATATGCACGGCCTTGGTCGCGTGGCTTGATTTGAAATGAGAGATATATGGAGAGGTGGACCATGTGAGTTTGTCTTGACCCACTATATGTGATATATACAATGACTAGACCATAAGGATATGTGGCTTGGTTTGAGATGAGAGATGTATGGGAGGAGTCTTGTCAATCGATATGATATACACAAAGCCTTGATCGTGCAGCTTGATGTGTATTGGCATTCTATAGGATATATACAATTCATTGTTTGTACGGCTTGATTTGAGATTCGAGATACACATGATGTTTATTGGCATTCTACTTTCTATCTGATATATATTGGCTTGGATAATGTGGCTTGATTTCAGATGAGAGATATGTGGAGAGGTATCTTATGATATATACAAGGCCTGGATCATGTGGCTTTGGTTTGAGATGAGAGAGTTATTGGAGAGGTCTCTTGGCATTCTATGTGATATATATTGTCTTGGATCATGTTGCTTGATTTGAGATTAGACATATATATGAGGTGTATTGGCATTATATATGCTATATATTGGCTTGGATCATGTGGATTGGATTTGAGATGATATATATATTGGAGAGGTGTCTTGGCATTCTATGTGATATATACTGGCTTGGATTATGTGGCTTGATTTGAGATTAGAGATATATATGAGGTGTATTGGCATTCCATGTGATATATATTGGCTTGGAGCATGCAGCTTGGTTTGAAATTCGAGATATATATGAGGTCTATATTGGCTTGGATCGTGTGGCTTGGGTTTGAGATGAGAGATGTATTGGAGAGGTGTCTTGGCATTGTGTATGGTATATACATGGCCTGGACCATGTGGCTTGGGTTTAAGATGAGAGATATATTGGAGAGGTGTCTTGGCATTGTGTATGGTGTATACACGGCCTGGATCATGTGGCTTGGGTTTGAGATGAGGGATAGTGTGGAGAGGTGTATTGGCATTGTGTATGGTATATACACGGCCTGGGTCATGTGGCTTGGGTTTGAGATGAGAGATAGATTGGAGAGGTGGCTTGGTATTGTGTATGGTATCTACACGGCCTGGATCATGTGGCTTGGGTTTGAGATAAGAGATAGTGTGGAATGGCTGCGTGTGAGAAGCGTTGTTCCGAAGAGGAATGAGGGATGGGGTGAGGGTGGTTGATGAGGGTGACTCAGGAGGCTAGGGAATGACCAGGGGTCAGCGGGGTGTATTCCCAGGGGTCAAGCATTGGCGGGGTAGCCCCTCCAGGGTGATGGCGGCGGAGGTGAGTGATGGTCAAGGTGTGCGAGTGGTTTTGTGTTCTGATTTACTAACAGCTTACTGAAAGCTTTTTTTCCTCAAATAAA
Organism: Branchipolynoe longqiensis; assembly: GCA_030323885.1. Lineage (NCBI taxonomy): Eukaryota > Metazoa > Annelida > Polychaeta > Phyllodocida > Polynoidae > Branchipolynoe > Branchipolynoe longqiensis. The sequence continues at coordinate 27,957,656 of CM059197.1, forward strand.
ATAAAAACAAGCAATTAAATAATGTTTCCTAAAGTGCCAATTAACAGCAATGTTTATTTCATTCAAACGTCAACATAGTGAAATCGGTGTCTCAGTATCATGTCTGTAGTAAGGTGTGAAGTAAAACCTTAAGAATGGAATGTTTGGTGTTTGCAAACGGTGAATTGTTGGTAATCCTAGCACTGCTTGGGGTGGAATATAGAAGGGCAGATTGCGTGCTATAGGATGCTTCATATGTATACAACATTGGCTGGGTGGCTGGCCGTGACTGGATGACCCCATTCACCTGTTTTAGAGTTCGAACTCAGTAGCTCAGTGAACAGGCAATAATAGCGCAATTGAGCATGCGCCTCTGACCAATGGCGCGCTTAATAGGGCAATATATCCATCTATGCTGTTCTTTTATACATAGCGTATATGTGGGAACTTATACTGAAAGTGGTTCTTGGTAATAGAACTTTCTATGACAGCGAATATATATCGTATGTATAATCAAAATATCTTCGATTATACTATGCCGATAATGATTCGAGTTGTAATTTCCTTGTAGAGTTGTATAACCCGATAGAGTGAAGGATGGATTTCTTTAGAAAATATATTCGGTTACTAGTTATGATCTACTCTACTTTAGTTTGACACGCCTATGTAATTTAAATAATATACCTAACTAATTCAGAACATGTGTCCTCTATCACTCTGCAGATTTTACAATCTCCTGACAATTACTAATTTGATTGTCTGCTGATGGTTTAACATTATGCCAGCAGCAAGGGACATATTTGCCTTGAAAGGCTAGCGGTGTCTATTCTGTCACTCTTTTCAATGAAATTCACTTGCCCCTATCGAAAATAACACGACATTGTTAAATGGTCATATCAATATAAAATGATACCAAAACCCATCAGTGATATAATTTTGAATTTCAAAACGGTTAGACTTGTGTCAACTGACAACAATATGTACCTCACAAAAAAATAACCATAATTACAGGAGGCAATCAAGTCCAGTTACTTTTAGAAATTATAAGATTTGTTCGTGGTTTACATTGGTAAAGAATTCTCATATGCTATTTACATTAAAATGGTATCTACACAAGACCAATAAATCTAGAAATCCAAGCGCTTGTGGACGATAAAGGCCCGGTCACATACACATTAGTGGACATAGTTGAATGTGGTGGAGGCTAACGTAGTTGAACATAGTTGGATGTAGTTGAGCATAGTTGAACGTAGTTGAACATAGTTGGATGTAGTTGAACATAGTTGAACATGCTGGCATCCATACCTCTCGGTGATAAGAACGGTGCTGCTCTTCTTATGTTCCTCACGACCAGACGGGATGGCCGAATGAGGTAGAGCGTCCGTCTCCCGTTTTGGTAGATCATGGGATCGTGGGTTCGAACCCTGGTCGAGTCAAAACAATGACTTAAAAATTGATATTTGTTGCTTCCTAGCCTGGCGCTCGGCATTATTAGGATAGGGCAAGGACTGGTTGGCTCAGTGTAAGGATAATGTGACTGAGTCGGATATCAGGTCATGGTGCTGGCAGCCTGGTGTTCCAGTGGGGCAGCACTATAAATTCACCATGAGTGTGCACTGTCACAAGTCGGTACCCATCCTGATATGACCTGATATGTTGCTAGGACGTAAAACAACAACACAAACAAAAACTTATGTCCATATGAAACCTGTTCTGACATGACCTTAGATGTTGCCAGGGCGTCAAACTCCAACCAACCAATTATAGGAAACGCAGGCAGTTGTATTGAGCTCTGTCAAATTACACGCAGGCATATTGAAACTATGCAATGTTATATATATCGACGACATCGTACTGACTTCAGTCCTCTTTCTTCTTACTGGGCTCAGCTCATTCAGATAGGAAGTGTAATTCCCAGAATGATTTTGAAGTCCCCATCATCCCCCAGCCATCCCACTCACCCCCTCCCCAACCACCCCCACCTCCTCTCCCCAAACAGTCCCTCCTAACCCCCACCCACTCCGCTCTCCTCTTCCCCGACCAGCTCGTGGCGGCCGAATTGGTAGATCGCATGCCTCCCGTGCGGGAGATCGAGAGTTCGATTCCTGGTAGCATTATTAGGATCGGACAATAAATGGTTGGTTCAGTGTCAGGACAATCTGACTGAATGGGATATTGGGTCATGGTGCTGGCGGCCTGATTTCCCAATGGGGCAGCACTATAAAGTCGGTACCTTTCCTGATATGACCTTAGATGTTGCCAAGACTTAAACTTATAACAACCAACCAACTTACTGACCGTTCCCCCCCTCCAAATCACCAGCCACCCCACCTCCCCTCCCCTCCCCCACAGTCCCCTCCCCCAACCACCCTCCTCCCCTCCCATCCCCCACAGCCCCCCTCCTCCCCTCCCATCCCCCACAACCCCCTCCACCAACCACCCGCTTCCACTCCCTCCTCCACAGTCCACCCTCCCCAACCACGCACCTCCCCTCCACTCCCCTCGCCCACAGTCCCTCCTCCCCCAACCACCCCACCTCCCCTCCCCTCCCCCACAATCCCCCCTCCCCGAACCACCCTCCTCCCCTCCCATCCCCCATAGTCCCACCTTTCCCCCTACACCCCCCTCCCCCTCCCCTCCTCCCCTCCCACTCACCCTCCCCTCCCACAGTCCCACTCTGCCCCGACCACTCCACCTCCCCAATAGTCCCACCCTCCCCCAACAACTCCACCTCCCCACCAGTCCCAGCCTCCCAGCAACCACCCCCCTCCCTTCCCCCGCCTTTGCTGCCGCCACTGCCATGCCAGCCCTAGGGACCTGCTGGGGTGTACAGGCAGCGATTCATACAGTCTGATTTAGCGGCGCTGGTCTCGTGCGCTTACTCGGCCTCGCCACTGAGTTCGCCTCGCATAAATCGCCACAGGTGACAGCGACAGAGAAAGAGAGGGACTGAGTGGGGAAGGGGTGGACTGGGAGGTGGACGGGGCGGGGCGAGAAGTGGAGTGGGTGTCCTTGAACGATGACATGAGACGAGATGGATGAGATACTAACAGTGGGTAGCAGTAAAACATGATGGTGCAACATGCCCGAATAATATTGCCACTTAATATTGCAGAGTCCGATGGTTTTGAGTTTCTGTCATTTTTCGGAGATACATATATTAAATTGATCCTTATAATCTACCTTCCTTTAGTTTGAAGTCACTTTTATTTTAAATGGTTAACTTTTGAGATATTTGAGGTGTAAACATGCGATATTATTTTGGGCAAGCATGCCAACAAAATTTGACTCCAGAGGATTCTGCAGAAACTGGTTCCATTAAGTTGACTCAGTATTCCGATCAATGCTGCAAGAAATGCTTATTAATTCCAGGTAATTGCTTTGTTTTTGAAAAACTGATGCTTCAGCAGTTTACACAGCTTTAATTACACCACATTCCGCCACACTTCACGACTTAATATTTAATGATGTGCTCAATTTCTATATGTCCTTATTATATATAATATAGTTGCAATATATTGACTATCACTTTTTTCTTCTTTTTTTGTTGTAAATATAGTTTATTCATTGAATAAAGTCCTTTGGCAAGGCCATGGCACTGGTCTTCCAGCCATGTGACAATACAGTTATTTACAATATATGTATATGTAGTCTGATATTGTCATCAGCAGCTAGCTTAAATCAACTGAAATAACAATATTAATCTTGACATGCCATTCTGAATTATTCATATTATTATATATTAATACCACTGTAGTCTTAGGATTGACGGCACTCGGGACTGGAGACTTTGCGGACGTCCATGGTTGTTCATTGTTGGATAGTTGTTGGTGCCCCTCACATTCTGCTGTAATATCAGGACACATGAATATTGTGTTGCATTTGTCGATAGAAAGCCCGAGCCTACACTTTTACCGACCCAAGGGATTTTTAACCTCCCACACCACATAGACATGGAATGAGAGCAACTGGCCTTTGATGTCGCTGTAAGTTATACACAGCGGTGGAAATCCAAATTGGCAGAGATGGGGGCATGGGGAATCGAACCACCGACCTTCAGATTAGGAGTCCGACCTAGAAAAAAGTCAGACACTCTAACCACTCCGCCACAGAGAACATCATATAAAATATATAACGTATATGATATATATGATATATTAATTATACTATACATACTTATGTATTATATAATACACATAATGTCTGCAATATATATTTATATATATAAATAAAATCTGAAAAATAAAACAACATCTCGCCATGAATATCGCCATAGTTACTGACATGACGTAAGATTCCAAGTCACTCACTCACTATAATATATAATATATATATATTATATACAATATATATACTAAATGACATACACTATATATCATATATACTATATATAATACATAACCCCTATATGCTATATATACTGCAGAACTTTACCAATTGTCGATATATTAGCGGAGCAAACATATCTTATTAGACCAATATGAAAGCCTTTCATTGAGTGTCATTGTTGATATTGTGCATCGAGCGAATTGATGAATAGAATTGGCATTGTGTGATTTATTAGCATACATCGGCCTGGCTTATTGCCAAATTAACCATTCATATTTCAGTAGTGATTATGGAGATGGTGGAAATGGAGATGGTGGAAATGAACAAGGCGTGTTCGAATAGCATATCTAGGGCACTAGTGTTGGAGTTTTGGACACTTAAATTGGCAAATCCTAATTTAATTAACACTCTGCAAGTTGCAGTGAGCATATATTGTAAAGTTGAATATTTCTGTAGCACATATGCAGGTCACCGGTAAATGACATCCAGAAATAACAATTTGACGTGTCACAATTCCAAACTGCCTTGCCTTTCAAGGGCATTCCCGGTGTCACAGTTACTGCTGTCCGGCAGTTTCTGCGGTACGCCTACACTCAAATGCATTGTCAATAGCCGTGAGCAATGTTCATACAGAAAAAGTGAAATATCCCTAAAACCACGCTACCTAGAAACAAATCACTTGGTACACATATAGAAAACATCTTTACCAAAAAGAGTATATCAAATGTATAAGGGTAGGGTTCTTGATTTTTATTAATTTTGAATAAAACTAATGTTTTGGACTGCGCGTACCATCAAACTCAAGGCATTGCCAATGGTCTTCATACAGAAAATACAGAAAAAGTGAAATATCTCTAGAACCACACCACCTAGAAACAAATCGCTTGGTATACATATAGAAAACATCTGTACCAAAAACATTATATTAAATTTATAAGGTTACTGACGATGCTGTTCGATTTTGATGCATGTGCAGAAGCGATGCATACCACGGAAACTGGCGGGTGGCGGAAACTGCGACACCTGCCCGCCACCCACGTGTGTGGTGACGGGCGCCAGCCGGTGGCGCCCCCTGCCGGCTGGTAATTGATTAGGTAGCCCCCACCCCCCACCCCGCCACCGGGTTGCGGTGTTTGCCGGCGATAAGGCGCCCAGTCTCCGAGGTAATCGACAAGGGGGTGAATGAAGACGGAGGAGAGGAGTTCCGTCACCACGCCGCCATCCACTGTCTGCCGATACCGGCACGACACCGCGCGCCTGTCCGCCACACTCCACCTGACTGGTCCCTTACTGAAACTCGCCCCAATATCGCCCACTCCGACTGCGTGTCCGAGATGCCCAGGCACGGTCCAAGTCCCACGCATTCTGCCCCGTTATCGCCCAATGGTGTCCAAGATAGCCGGGCCCATGAACGTGTTCTCTTATCCACCTCTCCTTCTTGTTCCATCTCCCCTAATATCGCCAACTCCCACATCATCGGGCTGGTGTGCTCAGAGTCAGGATAATGTGACTCAGTGGGATACCAGGTCATGGTGCCGGTGGCCTGGTTTCCCAGTGGGACAGCACTATAAAGCCGCCATGAGTGCGCACTGTCACAAGTCGGTACCCGTCCTGATATGACTTTAGATGTTGCTAGGACGTAAAACAACAACAAACAAACAACCCACATCGTCTACAAGATTGCTGGGCATTTGGCTAGACTAGAACCAGCCAATGGTTCACAGTAGTTAGGCAGTAGGCAGTAGGTGGCTTTAAAGGCGATCAGATATGGAGGGGACAATGTTCCGCTGTCAGGCGTGATATATATATATATGATGTAAAACGCATTATACAAGTATAAATGCTAAGGGAACATATATACTTTGCTACAGCTGTCGGGGAGTTGTATTCGGGTGGCTCCCTCGCGCCACACACATTGGAGGAATTGTAGTAAACCCTTTATCACATTAATAAGATTTGGAGTGTGTTGGCCCCCTCCCCCCGCCATGCGGGTGGTGTCCAGTCATGCACCTCCCCCCCCCCCCCTCCCCCTACATGGGGCGTGACACTCCACTCTCTCGGAAGTTATAGTTATATAAATTTGTCTACCTATAAGAACTGTAAAAAGAATGAACAGAGCATAGTACTAGCCTGGTGGAAGCCCATCTTTATTTTTCTCGGGTTCTGGCCGAGCAAAAAAATCCCTACCGTACAATACATAAAGCTGAAATATGTGAAGCGAATGGCGATCTGGTGGGCGGATCGGTTCCGGAAGTAGCGGTTGTGCCCATAGGCCCGCAGCGAATGGTCTATTGTTTGAATATAAATAGAGCTAGCAGTGTATAAGAAGCAAATAAATAATAAAAGGTCGTCCCGCCGATTTATGTACATATAATCCTCATATTACACATGTATATTCGGATAGTTATAAACCCTTTATCGCATGTAATAAGCTATATAGTGTCCTCCCCCCCTCTCACACCGCACTCCTGTGGTGGTGGTGGTGGGGGGGGGGGGGGGGGGCGGTACGGCATGCACCTCGCCGCCCCCCCCCCCCTGCGCGGGGCGCAATAAGCCACTCGGTCGGAAGTTGTTTATATATATATATCCATTTTCAATTCACTTCTGCATCTTGCTTCAATGATCCGACATATGAATTAAATGATTTCTGTAATACATTCTCACATCACTGTATCTGATATTAAATCATGGTAGCGCGTTAAAATTGCCTCCTCTGAACCGTGATGTTCAAAGAGTGGAGTGTGCTGCACACAATGCAGCACATTCCACATCCCCATCACTATATATGAACCAAATCTGATCGCGTCAATGGCTGGAAGACCAGTGTCTTGCCGCTGCCAAAATATGTGTTCATAAAATATTTATTTAAAAAAAGATTAAAGTCTGGGGAGACATACAATGTTGACTGAATAAGTCATATATTTATCAAACACAAATGTCCAACATATATCCGTCATTTGTTATCTTAAATTGCATCCTTTTGTTTTGATATCATTCATTCTATTAGCAAAACAGCAATGGACAGCACGAGCAGGTAGTGTACGTAAGAAATGTGTTTATTGAAGGCTAGCAGTAGTGCATGGGCTCAGCCATAAAGAAAAATAACTACTAGGAGGGTGGTGGGTGGTAAATGTGTGGTTGTTGGAGTTTGACGTCCTGGCAACATCTAATGTCATCTCAGAATGGGTACTGACTTGTGACAGTGTGCCCTCATGGCAACTGTATAGTGCTGCTCCACCAAGATATCAAGCCACCAGCACCATGATCTGATATCCCACGCAGTCACATTATCCTGAGACTGAGCCAACCAGCCATTGCCCTTTCCTAGTAATGCCGAGCACCTGGCTAGGAAGTGAGCAGTATAATTTTTAAGACATTACTTTGACTCGACCATTGTTTGAACCCGTGGTTTCGAATCCCATGGGAGACGGATGCTCAACTCCCGACTGGTAGGTACAGTAGGTCATTCAAACGATGGTCAAATGAGACAAAATAGTTCATAGATTGAAAACATTTTAATAGATCGCAGGTGGTTGCTGGTTATTGGGGTCACCGACGCCAGGGAGTACGGTGTGTGTATCTCTGTCCAATAAACTTCTTCCACCTTTGGCTTTGTTGGCCAACAACTTGGAGAAAATACTACGGAACTCGGAGGTATGCCTTAACACATTTGGGGAATCTCAAGGAAACCCAGGAATAAATCCTAATGATGTAAGTGGTCCCTGCCAAACATCTCTCCGGCCAGGACCACGGCAATACAAAGAACACTGGCAGCATTGTTCTAACGATGTTACGACAAATCGTAAATTAATTATAGTAAGTTTATATTCTATCAAAAGTTTAAGAAACTCAACATATGTGAATGCTAACATGAACTATATCAACATATGCCATCAAAAGCATACTAAGCTGGTTGGTATAGTAGTTAATGTAGAAAAACTGCCGGAGCTACTGAACAAATGTCCTCTCATTGTGAGTAGATTATGCTAATTGCTGGACCCGGATGAGCTTCCTGCTCCCTGGACTACGAGTACCCAGGGGCGGAGTACTGAGGTAATATATATATATATTGATAGATGTATATATATATATATACAGTAAAACCTCTCTAACCGACCACCTCCACAGATCGACCAGTCCCCTATATCGATCTGGAAGGACCATCGAATATATCTGCTGAGTAATCATATTGTGGCAGAACTAATTAAGGGCGATGTAAATGTAAGTTTCAAACCGACACAGACTAAACTAGCATAATTACATTCCACGCCGAAACCACGTTGGGAGTAACGAGTCAATCGACACATGCTCAGACGCGTGCCTGAACCCATAATGAGACATAGCTTGATATAGCGGCAGCCTGCAACTACTTAACTGTACGCATGCGCACCCATTCTCCATCACCCCCCCCCCCAGCCCCCACACCCACCTTTGTGTGTGTTGCGCCCGAGGCTCTCCCAGGTTTAGATTCTTTACAGCCTATGCAACATTGATAAGAATGCTCTGGCTCTCACATCATTAATGTGCCGTGATGCAAGTTGATTGTTCAGCTGGCTTCCTCGAACTTGGCTTTCTTACATGCAGCAAACAAAAACAAAAATAAAAAAAAGACAAGCAGGTTTGGCATTAATCAAGCGCTGACATGAAAATAGCCCGAACAACATTCTCCAAAATGTATAGAGTGTTAACATCAAGTAAGATATTAATACAAACAAGGAAGCAGATTCTTCAGTGTTATGTGTGGTCTACTCTAATGTATGGGGCTGAGACATGGACAATCTCTAAGAAAATGTACAAACGTTTAGCAGCATTTGAGATGTGGACTTATCGAAGGATGATGAAAATATCATGGACAAAGAAGATCACCAACAAAGAAGTTCTCAGAAAAATTAAAAATAAGAAAAGCTTGTTTGCCAATATACAGACAAAGAAACTTATTTATTTTGGCCACACCATTCGTCAGAGTTCAATATACGGTACATTGTTGGAAGGGAAGGTGAATGGCAGCAGAGAGAGAGGGAGACCAAGAACATCATGGTTTACAAATATTTCACAGTGGACAGGCTTGAATTATTCACAGACTATCAGAACAGCACACCATCGGGACAAGTGGAGAACCATTGCATCCAACCCTCGACTAGAGGACGGAACTATTGATTGATTGATTGACATGAAAAGGGGCGGGCTAGGTCCACGGGTTGCTGCAGGGGATATAGCAAGTCCTTTACAGCGAACTTGATTGAAGTCGATGTGCTAAAACTGCATAGTCCGATGAAAGCATCAACTTTCCTAAATCAAAGCTCTTATCTAGATTTTAATTTGCATTCTACATATTTAACTTAAGCCCCAGACACACTACAGTTTGGGACTACTTTGCAAAAAGTTTGCGACAACGTTGCGACCACTTTGCGATCCAAAAGGCCGACTGGTTACCGACTGGTCGGCAACCGGTCGTGAACACTGAATGTGGTTGGCGACCTCCTTCAAGTCCTTGCGACCATTTTGGTTACAACAATGATTTTGGTGCAGAATGTGCAACCTCCTTACGACCAATATGGTGTCCCGGAGGTGGCCGACTGGTGGCCGATCATTGTTTTTCACAACATTTTTGTTTTGTTTTGGTCGCAAAGTGGTCGCCAGTGGTCGCAAACCGGAGTGTGACTGAGGCATTAGATACTGATACGCTTATGAAGTATTTGTTTCCGCACAGAAAGATATATTCGATCCTGATAGTTATAAATAGGTCGTGTTGTGTTGTTGTTGTTTTACGTCCTAGCAACATGGAAGTTAATATCAGGACCTGTACCGAATTCTGACATTGTGCACTCCTGGCGACTTTATACTGCTGCCCCACTGGGAGATCAGGCTGCCAGCACCATGACGTGATATCCCACTCAGTCACTTTATCCTGTCACTGAGCCAACCAGTCCTTGCCCTATCCTAATAATGCCGAGCACCAGGCTAGGATGTGAAAAGTATCAATTTTTAAGTCACTGGTTTGACTCGACCAGGGTTCGAACCGACAAACCCATGGGTTCGGATACCCGATCTCCCAAAGCAGGAGACGGACGCTCAACTCATTCGGCCATCCCGTCTGGTCCAATAAATAGGTGTGTGGGTCATGTTACGTACTGCCCCTTTAACACACGTATTAATGTCGACCAAGTGTTCATATAATATCCAATAGTGGATATGCTGTTACTAGTGTTCGTGATTTGTTCGCCTATATGATTCTGTATCAGAACCATTTTAGGACCTTGTATTTCCAGTTGGATATCCAGTTGGATATCCAGCCCAGGCTGAATATCTCCTAACTTTGGTGATTGGGCCAAAATGATTGTTTTAACACAATATTTGCCATGCTAGTATTGCCAGTCAATGCCTTGCTATTTATTGTGTGTACATTAGTTGATTAAGCAGGGGACATTTCTACCAGGGACGATTGGTCTTCATCATTCCACTGCTTCAGCATGTGCTACCCTTGCTGTAGTTTTAAGTCATTGGTTTAAATCGACCAGGGTTCGAACCCGTGAGTTCGAATCCCACGACCTAGAAGCACGGGAGATGGACGCTCAACTCATTCGGCCATCCCGTCTGATATTGCCAGATATGGGCTTGTAATTGCATATAGTGGGATCAATAAATAATCAGGAATGACAGATTCACTAAAGAGAGATCTGATAAATATATGGATGGGCACGACTCAGATTTTGCGCGCTTGTGACATTGAATGCGCAGGGCTAGTCTAGCAGTAGTATCAGTGAACAGGATAAGCCTAAAGACATGTGTACCCAGTGGTGCGACCAACCCGACCAAAAGTTGGCGACCATATTTTTCTTCTGATGAAATTATTTTATCTTTAGAAATAAACTGTTTCAGACCATCATATATATATATCAAAATTACATCGCGGTCAAGGGAGTTTTAGATTTTAGAAAAGGGTAATCGCTATCCAGCCGCGTACCTATTTGCTTCCTTGGAACTGGAAACACAATATTTTGTAGGCCCTATCACACAGAAGCGAAGAGCAGTGGTATATTCCGAGAAGAATGATCCAATGGGGAGAGTGAGAGATCATATATATATATATATATATGTATATGTATATATGTATGAGTAGTAATGAAAGACTTCATTCTCAATTCCATCATCATGCTTGCAATTCAAGTCACTGCTTACGGCTGACATATGCATCGACAAGACTAGATGTTTAAAGCTGCATAGTCCGATGAAGCATCACATTTTCAAAACCAAAATAATTATCTAGATTTAATTCTACATATGTAACTTTGATACTGATCTGCTTATTAAGCATTTGTTGCCCCATGGAATGGAATACTGAGACTATTTAAAAGAACTGGTTGCTGCAGAAGCCTATGGTGTCCGAGCTTTGGCATGCTTGCCGAAACTAATTTGACATGCTTACATTTCAAATATCTCAAAAGTTAGCCATTAAAAATATAAGTTACTTCAACCTAAGGTAAGGTAGATTATGACAATCAATTTAATATATTTATCTCAGAAAAATGTAAGAAATTCAAAACCATCGGACTATGCAACACCACATGCTTCAAAGCCAACAATTAAAGTAGTCTGACCAGGCGGGGCCCCCGTCCTGATATGACCTTATATGTTGCTAGGACGTAAAACAACAACAAACAACAAACAAACAAACAAACGGGATGGCCGAATGAGATGAGCATCCGGCTTCTCTCTTGGTAGATCATGGAATTCGGACCCACGGGTTCGAACCCTGGTCGAGTCAAACCGATGACTTAAAAATTGATACTTGTCCCTACCTAGTCTGGCACTCGGTATTATTAGGATATGGCAAGGAGTGTTTAGCTCAATGTCAGGATAATGTGGACTGAGTGGGATATCAGATCATAGGGCTGATGGCCTGGTCTCCCAGTGGGGCAACCCTATAACGTCGCCAATGAGTGCGCACTGTCACAAGTCGGTATCCGTCCTGATACGACCCTAGACGTTGCTAGGACGTAAAACCCCAACAACCAACATTACAATTTACAGTAGAGCAGCGGCAACTGTATTAACACACGTGACAGGAAGTGTGCACTTGAGTGACCTTGGGATGACATTCACTGGAGGCATATTCGGACGATTTAGGAGAGTCCCTTGTCGATTGCCATTGTGGAGCCGTGTCGAGTTCTGTACAATCGGGAATGGAGAGGGGCGGGGGGCGGAGTGGGGAGAGGGGGGGGCCTCGGGAATGGGGGGGGGGGCGGAGTGGGAGGGGCGGAGTGGGGAGGGGGGGGGGGGGAAGCACCACAAGCCACTTGCTGTTCAATCACTGCAGTCCGATACCGAGGCTCTGACCGAGCGCTAAGCCTCGCTTTGTGATGAATGTTTGGGGGGAGGGCGGTTTGTGTTGTCTGATAAGAGCTGCCCGGTTGGTCGAGGTCGGGGGGTAGTGGGTGGGGGTGGGGGCGGGGGGAGAGCGTGGTTTGACTGCGCTTGACTGAATTAACATGGCCGTTAATTAATGGTGTCAATGTGACGTGGGGAGGGGGTGGGGGGGGGGGGCGTTGCTTAGCAACATTCTGATGTTATACTACCGACATCAATAGAGTACTTCACATGTAATGGGAGCTTTGGAGCACTTCAGTTATGGAAGCTACATATATATATATATTTTACCTCGGTAAACAGCCTCAGGCTAGCCTCAGGCTAGGGAGAGGTAAGCACGTCCGGTACCAGCAATTAGCATAAACAACTCACGACTGGATAACGTGTCGTTGGGTTGCTCCGGCAAAAATTAGTCTACATACAAGCAAATACGCAGTAAGTATAATAAAAACTGTGGTTAGCTTAATTATGATGCATTACAGCATCAATATGGAAAGTTTTAGACTTTCGTTGGTCCAATTTGGACGAGTAATTTGGTTATAAACACCAAGGATAGAACACTCGAGTGGTTTTCTCGAAGGAACTAAACCGGTCATTAGCGGTTATGTCAACACCCGGGTCACCGTGTGACTATGGGTAGAGATGTGGGTTTCGCCCTATCTCATGTGGAAATTCTCTCGTACTCTAATAGAGAGTAATGTTGGAGATGCTCCTGGGTTTCTTTATAGACTCCCCTAGACAAAACTTTTTCAGGCGTTTCTCCGAGTTTCGTAGCATTTTCTCCAACTTGTTGACGTAGTAGTCACAGGTGGGAGAAGTGTGCGGAACAGAGGGATGGGCGGGCCGATACACTGGTCCCGACCCCCGCGTAAGGTTTGGGCTTGACCCACAACCCACGCACAAATTTAGCTTATTACGCCTGTGTTATAACGGTATAAACACGTTCTTTAACACCAATAGATGTCCAAATGAGTTTGAAACAACCATATTGTGACATATATATATACCGGGACTGACCAAAAATGTTTGTTTCAGTTCCCCGATGGCCACGAAGCGGAGTAAGCGCGGTGCAGCAGCAGCCGAGGGGCGTGTTCCGAGTGGAGTGGACGAGGAGTACGACTCCTCACCCGTGTTGTCGGCAGGGCCGTCGACACAGCCCCGGGCGCATATCCTCTCCGACCCGGACGAGGACGCAGTGCCTGATGTGCCTGCGCCTCCAGATTGGGAGGCTCGCTTTGCAAGATTGGAAAGCCACATCTGGACTGCCAAATCGCCTGTGTCTCGGAAGCGGCGTAGGCCGAGTGTCCAAGAGGATTCATTTGAGGATTTCTTGGACACAGACTCGGCGGTGGAGCTTAAGGCTCCTCCTCCTCCTTCTCCTAAACGGAGGAAGAAGAAGAAACAGGTGATTTCTTCGGGTGATGAATTCACCAAGGAGCGGGCAGAGTCTGGTTTGCGCAAAAAGCGGAAGACTAAGTCCAAAAAAAAGAAGAAGAGGAAGAGGAAATATTCTTCTTCTGAGTCGTCCACTGAGTCTACTTCTACGGAATCAGACTCAGACACCGTATATGAAGCGGTCTATGCGGACATTGGCACTAAAGTGGCTAAGAAGGTGGAGAAGCCCAAAGGCTAAGCGGGTTAAAACCACTACGCTTATGCGCGAGACCGTGAATGGTCATTTTCCGCACGTTCAAAACCGGCGGAGGTTATCTCCAAGTTAGGAGATGAGTTAACAGGCATAAAGGGTGTTCCCAACTCCATCATTAAAGAAATGGATCGGGATGTCAATATGACGGATGACCGAAAGAAGATTGAGGATGGTGTTGCACACCAGTGCATAAGGCAGTGTTGGCTACCCTAACAGCTATTGTTCCTGTGGCTAATAGGATGCAGAGTGAAAATAAGTTCTCGTCTTTGGCTAAGACAATGGACAAAGGCATATGCAGTGTTAGCGGCGGCAGGTAATTACCCGATCGTTTCGAAGATATGAAAATGTCTTCAAGTCAGTTTGCACAGATGCTGGCAAAGAAGTGGCTCGCTCTACGAAGGTTACCGATAATGAGGGGAAGGAGTTTACGCTCTATCTTGCTCCAGAGCCGATTAAAGGGAAACCTTTAGATAATACCAAGAATGTTTGGCGGTCAACTACAATACCTCTATAAAGAGGTAGAGACTGCAGCCAAGAGTGGCAAAAACATGGATGGCAAGAAGAAACAGGAAGTTCCTCGTTTCAAAAAGTCACGAGGGGATTTTCGTCCACGACGGTTCACCAGAGGAACCAGACCGAGTTTCAAACTATCGGTCAAGGGTTTCGGGGCCGGGGCGCTCGCCCAGGCTGGACCGACAACACCGCACGGCCAATAGGTCGAGGGTTCAACTCGTCGAGACCTTTCCCCCAGGGGCGGGTCCAAGTAGAGGTCCAAAACACAAACTTTACAAGTCCCTGCAGCCTCTAAAAACACACAAACTGTAAGCAACTTTGTGGCTGGTAATATTAGGAATCATATTTCTGAGTGGCACAAAATTACTAGTGACCAAGAAATTATAGAAATAGTTAGGGGTGTTCAAATTCCCTTTACACAAATTCCTGTACAAAGTATAATACCTTTTCCATATAACATTCAACCAGTTGAATGAGACGCACTAACTAAACAGGTACATAAATTCTTTGAGAAAGGAATTATACAAAAAGTGACACACTGTTCAGGACAGTTTATTTCAAACATTTTCTCGAGACCGAAGCCTAATGGTGATGTTCGAATGATCCTGGATTTAACAATCCTTAATAAAAGGGTGGAATATCGACATTTTAAAATGTTCTCTCTAGATACGGCACGAGATCTGATTACACCAGATGCGTGGATGGCTAGTGTTGATTTACAGGATGCATATTATACGCTTCCCATAATGGAACAATACCGAAAATTTCTTCGATTTATTTGGGATAACCAACTCTATGAGTTTACCTGCATGCCGAATGGCTTAGCTTGTGCGCCACGTTTATTTACTAAAATTGCTTAAACCTGTTTTCTCCTCGGTTACGGCGAGGAAAGGTCACATAATGTTTCCATACATAGATGATTCTTTTATTATAGCTTCAACACAAATTGGTTGTGTGAATGCAGTTTTGGATTTATGTGCATTACTCACTAAATTGGGATTTTATGTACATCAACAAAAGTCAGTGTTTTAAAACCAACAAAACAACTCAAATGTTTAGGGTTTATTCTGGATACACAGTCCCTTACAGTGTCGATAACAGAACAAAAACTAATTAAGTTTATGACTACAGCGACTCAGCTTATTAAGTTATCAAAGCCAAAAAATAGACAGGTTGCTGTTCTTATTGGCATAATGACCTCATATGCACCTGCTGTGTTATATGGGAAGGCCCATATTAAGTCGCTAGAAATAGATAAAAATTTAGCGTTAACACGAACTAAAGGCAATTTTGAGCGAAAAATGTTTATTTCGCAAGAAGGGTTACAGGATATTGGATGGTGGATGCAACATATAGCAAGTTCACCAAATCCAATCCGCATGGCGGAACCTAATACAGTAATTACTACTGATGCTTCGTTAGAAGGTTGGGGAGCTCATCGAGATGGGGTCACAACAGGAGGTAGATGGCTTGATGATGAAAAAATCAGACTATATTAATGCACTAGAATTGCGTGCTATTTATTCTGGGCTTACGTAGTTTAGTAAAAGATAAATAAATCACAGGTTAGAATACTAACTGATAATACTACTGCCATGGCATATATTCGTAACATGGGTGGAACCAAATCAAAGTCTTTCAATCAGTTATCTAAACTGATTTGGAACTGGGCACAGGCTCAACAAGTCTGGCTGATTGTAGCGCATATTCCAGGGTCACAAAATACACTTGCAGATTATAAAAGTAGAAATTTCCATGACCATTTAGAGTGGTCTCTCTCTACACATTTGTTTAAACTTCGTTTGTGAAAAATGGGGTACACCTGAAGTTGACTTATTTTGCATCACGAAATAATAACAAGTTACCCTGTTATGTTTCTTGGCATCCTGAACCGGATGCTTGGAAAGTAGATGCGTTTGCTATTACTTGGGAAAATAATTATTTTTTATATTTTCCCGCCATTTAGCATTATCAGCCGAGTAGTGAGAAAAATCGGCTTGGAAGGGACACATGCGATACTGGTGGTGCCCGATTGGGACACGCAACCTTGGCTGCCAGCAGTTTCACAACTGGCAAAAGATCGTATACGATTCCCAAGAAAACTCGGGAATCTGACGCACCACGGACCGCTAGTGGTTCACGGCGACGTGTCGGCGACGTGTCAACGACGCCCCTATTGGCATTCCTTTTCTAAGGAAGCAGCTACAGCAATTTGGATTGGACAGAATTACTGAGGATAGGATAGTATCGGATGCCTGGAGGCCAGGAACTGTCAAAATGTATACAACCTATTTAAAGAAATGCGGTGTACATTGTTTGTTAATGAAAGTTAAGCCAACAAATCCAAAGATTTCACAAGTAGCTCGGTTTCTTCGTTCTCTAGAGGATGAAGGACTTTCCTTTGGATCGATTAATGCGGCGAGGTGTGCGTTATCAATTATATTACCTAGAATTGATGGCGAAACAGTTGGAAAACATTATGTTATTTGTTATTTACTTCGTTCAATTTATCAAAGGAATCCTCCAAAACCAAAGTATAGTCGGTTTTGGGATGTTTCTATAGTATTTAAGTTGTTTCAGGCTTGGCCTCACAACTCATGGTTAGATATAAAACAGTTAGGTTTTAAGGTCGCGGTCCTGTTATTGTTAGTAACTGGACACAGAGGACAGACGATTGTTGCATTTATCCTTAACTGGATTAGAAATAGATAAGCAAACCAAGCTACGTTTGATTTAGAAAAATTGCTTAAATCAAACACGTTAGGTGACCCTTTATCAACGGTTCACTTAGACTGTTTTTCCGAATGATCGGAAATTATGTGTTGTGTCGGCCATACGGGCTTATATATACAAGACAAAGGATTTACGTGCATCACAACAACTATTAGTGAGCTTTATAAAGCCACATAAGGCGATTTCACGAGACAACACTTGCCAGATGGACAATTACGGTGTTGAAATTGGCTGGAGTGGATACGAGTAAATACTCTTCTCACTCAACTAGAGGAGCCATGGTCTCCAAGGCACGGGTGCTTGGTATTTCTGTGAAAAGAATACTAGCGCATGCAGGCTGGAAGACGGCTAAGTCGTTTGCAAAACATTATAATAAACGACTAGAAAAGCCTACCGGCGTTGCAAAGCGTCTTCTCGCAAACTAACAAGAATAGGTGAGAACAAAAATTTAGAATGTTATAATAATAAGAAAGAATGATATTAAGGATAAAAATGAATTATGTAAAGGTCTCCCTAGCCTGAGGCTAGCCTGAGGCTGTTTACCGAGGTAAAATAGTATAGTTATACGAGTCTTACCTTGGTACAGATGATGGATAACTGTTGTTTTACCGAGGTATAAGCCTCGGATAGATGTGGGCTAGGGCCCTCCCCGCCACACACCCTGCCACATCTATTCCGTTGGTGTACCTTTTCGGTGAAGTAATAGTATCCATTGTTTGAAAGTCATTTTTATCCTCAATAAGTAGGTTAAGATTGCTGGTACCGGACGTGCTTACCTCTCCCTAGGCCCACATCTATCCGAGGCTTATACCTCGGTAAAACAACAGTTATCCATCATCTGTACCAAGGTAAGACTCGTATAACTATACTATATATATATATATATATATATATCATGCATAATCTATATAGGTTATACATATATATAGTTATATATCTGCAAATGCGTACACATACATTGTTCATAGAATATGCATTAGATATATCTAAATATATGGGAACAGCTCTAGATATGCCTATACCGATATATGTGTGTAGATATATGTATATGTGTACATATATGTATATATATGTATATATGTTTACAAATCATCATCATCATGCTGTCGGTTGCGATGCAATAAAGACTGCTTTCATTACTTGACTGCCGCTCTCCATTTAGCTCTCTGCTGTGAGAGTTGCATCCATGAGTCGGTCTTAATGACTCTCAGCTTCAGGTTTCTCTTGATGGTATCCTTGAACCGGAGACGAGGGTGCCCTCTCTTTCTGTAGCCAGGTGTATATATATAGGTATATTATATATGTATATATATGTATATATGTATATATATCGCTATATTTAGATATATATGACTTATGAGCTGGTCTGGAGGCTATATTGACCAGTCATAGATGGCACAACAGTGCCAGTGAGCGTACCGGTCGCTGAGGCCTGGGCGAGTAGGTGGCACCGTGTGGGGAGGTCATGTCGTATCAGTAAATGCCGAATGAATAGGGGTAACCAACCGATGAGTATGTACTTAGATAATTAGCTGTAGATGTATGGTTCATGACTAGAACAACTATGAAGGAATCCGTGTGATAGTTGTCGGTATTGTCGCAGGCAATGTACATATATATGTACATATATGTATATATAAATATGTATATGTATATGTATATATATATTTATATATATATATATATATAAATATATATATATATTCAACAAGTCTGGGCACCCTAGCAGTGTGTCTTTGAAAGGAGATCAATTCACAGCTCAAATCATGGTTCAACCTAGATAAAAGATTCACCCTGTACTTGTGGTACATGCGTGAATGACAGTGTAGTCTAAATACGGGCGAAAATAGCTTTAGTATGGAACAGGAAGTAGAATGCCTGCCTCCAGTATCAAATGGTTACTTATATCGACACAGAGTTGGTGAAATCGGAGAGAATGCAAAAAGACAAGATGGCGGTTATCGAACCCCGCCGATTTCACCTTTAAATTCTATTAAACTATATCTTTTATTATATTTTGTCAATTCAAAGTTAGCGGGGAAATATTAAGACATATCAATAGAATAATTGTTGCTTCTTAGATTGTGAAATTAGGCTCTCATTTCATTTCCCTGCTTTTTCGACAGCTTTTATATAGGGCTGATATTCACCCATGTACTGCGAAGGGTGAATCCTTTATCTAGGTTCAACCAAATGCAGCTTTTATTGCATTCATGGACAATGATTCGCTGGTACATGCATTCGAAACGAAGCAATTCAATCCGACAAGGAAATGAACAACGGGGTGGCCTCTATCGATTCAAGTTCAATCAACCGTGGTGATTGAGCACCGGATGTATTATTATAGTTCAAGCGTGACACTTGGTGGACAGGAAGGGAACCAGTAATAATACTGATAACGCGGCAACAAGAAATGCAGGCCAATCGTTGCCCCGCAAGTCGACGCATGCGTGTAGCCCAGCTAACTTCATATAAACTCTCAGTTGATGTACTACACTGGTTTGGTTAATTAATACTGACAACGCTGGGTTATTCATGTACATATGTACTTATTATATACGGAATTTAATATATGCATGTATATATATATGTAATTCAACATGTGGGCGTATACATATATATGATGCGGGGTCGTGAAACAAACAAACAAAAAGTATACATATATAAGTAACTACATATATGTGCGTATATATATATGTGTGTGTCTGTGTAATTAAATATGTATGTACGCAGATAGTTACTGCCATATATATATTTAAGTTTATGTGTACATATATATATACACATACACTTAAATAATCTGAAGTAGTGATACAAGAAACATAGAGGGAATTGATTCTCCGAACATTAATATAACATAAATATATATATATATATATATATATATATATTAAGAAGAGACAAAATCTGTGTTTACACGGGGAATTGTGAAACGTTCTAGACAAGGCGATTTATATGAAGCGTTTTAGAGACCCGTTTACACGGACAGAGTTTTGAAAGTGTTTTGTCGCCGGGAACAAGCAGCCTTAGTTCTGCCTGTAGCCGGCGAGCACTGCTATTTGTTTACTTTACCCTCGTCGATTCGACGCCGATGTAGCTGCTACGTTAATATCGCTTGGAATTTAAGGTTAATTTAATTAAATTTCATTATTTGAGGATGTAATTCTGTTAAATATGATCGCATTTAATAGATTTCGGCCTAATTGGGCCCTAACACTGCCGGGTACAAGCGATTAGTTACTGCTCCCCCTGTTGCTGGCAAGCCCTACTATTTTATACTATCGCCGCCCGGGAACCAGCTGAATCGCTTCAAATAAACCACCTCCCGAGGTGGTATAGATGTACCGTTTCATATGAATCGATTCAGCCCTAAAACGCCACACAGGTGCGTCTACACGGCAAATGTGAGTCGATCTAGGCAGGCATTTTATATGTGGCGTTTTAAATCGCCCGTGTAAACAGGGCTATAGATAGATAGATTGTCAGAACCTTAAAGTTGCATTGTCCAATGGTTTTGAGTTTGTGTCATTTTCTGAGTTAAATATATTAAATTGATTGTTATAGCCTCCTTTACATTAGTTTGAAGTAACTTTGATTGTAAATGTCTAACTTTTGAGATATTTGAAGTGCAACCATCCACAAATAATGTTGGCAAGCATGCCAAAATTCTGACATCATAGGCTTCTGCAGTAACAGGTTCTATTAAATTGGCTATGTATGTTCTTATATATGGTGACAAGTGCTTAATATGTGCACTAGTGTTTAAGTTGTATATCAGTTTGTATATGTAGAATCAAATCTGGATAATTGATTTGGTTTTGAAAATTTGATGTTTTTCATCCGACTATGCAGCTTTAATATATATATATACATGTTTATATATAATTAGATAAATATTAAAGAGATACATATATATATATATATATATTATCTGAGATAACCTACAGTTGGTTTTGTGTTCAGTGACCACGATCGCATAGATGGGTTCCAGATGACAACTGATTGCATTGTGGATATATCCATCCACCCGTTACCAAACCTGTGACATTCGCCTCTGCACCAACATATGTTAGTCCTACTCCTCACGTAACGGCGACGACGACAGCATAACGTGACCGTGACATGACCGTGACGTGACCGGGACGAGTTCTGAAGTCGTCGTGCTACGTCCAACTTTTTCAACATGTCCAAAACCTCGAAGACTTGCCGATGAGAGGCGACGAGAGTCGACGAGAGTCGACGAGAGGCGACGAGTTGCGAGGACAGCGTAACGAGACCGTAACGAGATTCGAACGAGATCCGACCAGTTCCCAAAAGTCCAACTCGTTGGTCACTCATCGCCCTTGTCGTTGTAGTGTGACTGCAACATAAGTGACTCGGCGTGAAATAAATCAATTAGCAATAATTAGTCGGATTGCCTATCAAGTTAACTGCGGCGCTACCACCGGAAGTGTAAGTGTGTAGAGGTGTGTGAGTAGAAGGGGAGTTCGGGGAGGATAAATCAACAATTTTTAAAAATCCACAAGCGCTGGTGGCAATGATTAAAGGCTGGCTGAATCGACTGTCGGAGGCTCAGGTGTAATCTCACCACTTCAGAACCACGATACCGCAATGCATTGCGTGTCTAGAAATGATATATATAGATTTGAAAACACGATTACCATAACAGCGCGACGAGATTGGGTAATTAACAAGAGATTGGGTGTAGGGTGGGAGGAAGTGAGGGCTATCGCTAGCGACACACGCGGATGTGATTACATACTAAATATCTGCGTGTGTTAAAGCTGCATAGTCCGATGAATCATCACATTTTCAAAACCAAAATAATTATCTTGAATTGATTCTACATATCTAACTTAGATACTGATGAATGTATTAAGCATTTGTTGCCACATAGCAGGGAATACTGACGCAATTTAATACTGCTGTTACTGCTATAGTGCTAAAGCCTATGGTCTCAGAGTTTTGGCAAGCTATTTGACATGTTTGCACTTCAAATATCTCAAAACATAACTGTTTAAAATAAACAGGACTTGAAGCTGAAATAAGGTCGATTATATTTATAACGGTCAGGTTAATCTATTTATCTCAGGAAAAGTACAGAAACCCAACACCATCGGACTATGCAACTTTACTTTCTTCTTTACAAAAAAGAATATATATATAGAAAAAAGGTACACTAGTATGTGATGTATAACGCATTATGCGAGTATAACGGCGCGGAAGGGATTGTTCTATTATTTGTTGGTACATTAGTTGATTAAGCAGGGGAAGTGTAAATCGGAGACGATTGGTCTTCCTAATTCCACTGCGCCTTGCCCTATCCTAAGAATGCTAAGCACCAGGCTAGGAAATGACAACTATACATTTTTAAGTTAATAGTTTGACTCGACCAGGGTTCGAACCCACGATCCCATGATCTAGTAAGATGGGGGAGGGACACTCGAACTCATTCGGCCATCCCGTCGGGTTAGTGTTGTTATTAATATTGCTGTGATTATCATTGTTGTCATTATTAATAGTGTTATTATTATTGTTAGAGTTATAGCTATTTTTATTGTTATTGTTATTGTGACTGGTGGCGCCGCCACCGGGGCTCCCCCACCCTACCGGGCGCGCTGAACCAGCACTCCCACTGGAGGATTCTATTTTTATATATAGCGGGGATTTACAATTCAATTAAATTTAACTCTGCACAGCTAGTTGGGAAGTAGATAAAGGATTCACCCCATACTCGCAGTACACGGGTGAATACCAGCCCTATATAAAAGCGGTCGAAAAAGCGGGGAAAAGAATTGAGAGCCTAATTTCACAATCTAAGGAGCAACAATTATACTTTTTATATGTCTTCATATTTCACCTCTAGCTTTGAGTTGAAAAATATAATAAAACATATAGTTTAATAGAATTTATAGGTGAAATCGACAGTGTTCTATGGCCGCTGTCTTGTCTTTTTGCATTCTCTCCCATTTCACCAACTTTGTGCCAATATAAGTACCCATTTGATACTGGAGGCAGGCATTCTACTTCCTGTTCCATACTAAAGCTATTTTCGCCGGTATTTAGACTACGTTGTCGTTCACCCGTGTACTGCAAGTATGGGGTGAATCATTTATCTATTTGGGAAGAAGCCATATTAAAGGGCACATGGCCCTCAGTCAGGAAATGAAGTGGGAAGGGGGTGGGTGGAGTGGGGTGGTGGGAGTGGGGTGGGCGTGTGTGTGTGTGGGGGGGGGGGGGGGTTATAAATGTGATTAAATAAGCGGACATCATTGAACCTGATCGAATTATCCAATCAGTAATTTCCTTTACACGACTCCTGGGGTGAGGAGCTGAAAGCCTGGCCACCCTATCCCCACAGGCCGCATTCCCCACATTGCTGAGCCTGTTCCCAAATAAATCGCAATCCAAGGTCTGACTCTGCAATTAAATACTTGGACCGTCTGTTTATAGCAAGCACCGCATTCCGTAAAGTGCAGAAACCATTTATTGTTATGGTGTTGGGATTTTTTTTTTAAATCTGTCATTTATCAGTTATTGCTTTTAGTATCACCCGGGTTCATTGGATTACGCTGCGTTGATGATGATTCTCATTGTCTCTGTTTTGGCCAACCATATGCTTTACAAAAATACTTTTAGACTAGAATTGGATCCAAAGGCTTTCCTTCCGGTCTATTTATCATTCTGTAGTATGCAAATATATCCCTTGACACAGATTTGATTAAGAATATAGCAATGCATAATTATATATGTATTATGCATATAAAGGCCTGCTAGAGTACAAATAAGACACAAACAATGAAGGAGGGTTGAGATAAATATATTCACTGGCATAGGGAAAATAGATGGCCTAGCCTAATAAAAGAATAAAATCCCTGGTGCAGATGAACGTGTGTGCGCACCTGTTACTGTTAGGGATGAAGGAGGAAAGTGGTGGTACCTCCTGTCCCAGCAGTGTAGCAGCCTGCAGATGTCGGCAGCAAATATATATAATAATAACAATATAATAATAGAAATCCCTTCCGCACCTTTATCCTCGCATAATACTTATACATCACATATATGTACATACATGTAGATATATGTGCATATATGTACATAAGTATATATGTATATGTATTTATATGTATATGAGACTGTCTCAAAAGGTGCTAAGCAATATGGGACAAAACTGTGTCCATAGTAACGATCAACACACTATCTACTTATGGATTTGCTCAGGATAAACTGATTTGATTTTTACATGGTGTTTCATAATCCCAATAGAATATATATTGATTTGAAGCAAATGTCCTTGTGTGTCAGTGTACCCGTTTCTGTGCTGTTTTGTGTCAATCGTTACTATGGACAAAAAAACGAAGAGCTAGCACCTTTTGAGACAGGCTCATATATATCATGCATGTGTATGCATATATATGTATATACTTCTGAGTGAGTGACGTGTTGCGCCCCGCGGAGGGGGCCGGCGATGACTACCCCCCCCCCCCCCGCATGTGAGCAGGGAGGGGGAGGGGTGGCAGGAACTCCAGAGCTTATTACATGCGATACTGGGATTATCACTATCCGTATATGTATATAATGTGTATATATATATGTATAGGTATGCAAATCCATATGTAAGTATGTATATATACAGATATATATGTATATATGTGTATCTATGTATATATATGTATATACATGTATATACATATCCATATATATGTAATTGCATAAATATATATATATATATATATATATATACAGACACGTACATATATACAACTATTTGTAGTTATACATATATATATATATATATATATACACATATATGTACACATTCATAGTTATATACATATATATGCATACATATATTCACGTGGCGTAATTAAATTATACCATGGTTATTATACTTCTAATTATCTCCACTTTGGCAAACCATAGGCTTTGCATGCGTATTAACAGGTACCATTCCATATACGAATAAACTTCACACACGCGCGTAGGCCATCTCTCCGTGCACCCGTGCTTGCACCAGTTATTTAGCACCCACCCACCCTCCCGTTTATTCAATTCAATATAGATATGACGGCACGTCGTTGGCCTTAAATCACGCTGACATCCACAACTGCTATCCGAGCGCCCCCTGCCGACGATACATCACCATCAGTCACTCCCGCCAGTCTAACCCAGTTATGCAGCCACTCAACTGACGGGTGACACTGGTGTTCATTGAAGGACGCCTCCTCAACGCCATGCCTTACTGGCCTCTAGGAGTTTCATTCACTCCTTAGTTGTCCTCAAGCTTCTCGGCTCAGATTAGGATTTAAGAAGGTATAATTAGTATTGTGTTCAACCACCCTGTAGTAGTGTGGAAGGTCGGGAGTTAGAATCCCAATTGAGTCAAACAAATGACTTATAAAATTGATACTTGTTGCTACCTAGTCTGCCGCTCAGCATTATCAGGACAGGGTAAAGATTGGTGAGCGGCATAGGACGACAATGTGACTGTGTGGGATATCAGGTCATGATGCAGGTGACCTGGTGTCTCAATGGGGCAGATCTACAAAGCCACCATGAGTTCACACTGTCACAACTGGGTACCCGTCTTGACATTACCTTAGATGTTGTCAGGACTTCAAACCCCAACAACCAACCCCCACACACCCACAGGTATCACATCCTCAGACCCAGACACCCCCACACCCCACCACCCCACCCCACACCTCACCCCCACACCGCCCACACCCCACACCCACACCCCACACCCTACACCCCACACCCTTTTAACCCCACACCCTTTTAACCCCACACCCTTACATCCCCAAACCCTCCCACGTCCACACTCCCATGACCTCCCACCCCAACCCCCTCTGTCCCCTACTTCCCTTCCTGTCCCGCCGACGTCCTCCCCCCGCCTTCCCGCCGCCTAATCCCCTCCCCCTTCCTTACCTAGCGCGTCTTCCTCCAGGGCCCCCTCCTCAATCCCAACCCTATTTCCCCACCAATTTCACCCCGCCCCCAACGAAGCATTCCCCCAGTCCCCTAGCCTTCAGCCCCGACTCACCAGCTCCCAATTCCCTTTCCTCCACCAGCTCACTGAGTCCACCCCTCGCCTCCCCGCCGCGCCATTAGTCCGGGTGCATCTGTAACTGGCCCCGCTGCCCGGTGTGCGACTCTGCAGTTATTTTCCCATACATCTCAATGACCACACAATAGCCTCCTGCTGTACAGAATCCCCATAGCGGAGCTGGCCAACTACACAGCAACTGACCGCGGTGCAATCACAACTAACGCTAGTGCATTCTGGGATAAGGCGCCATCTTGTAGCAACATAACCTCCCGTTTTGTACTGAAACCCCCACAGCAGTTTGCAGGATGATACCCAGTCATATATATATGTATATATATATATATATATATATATATATATATATACATATATATATATGTGATGCATAATGCAGTATGCGAGTATAAATTCAAGGGTAACATGTACATCCTATATTTCCTGGCGCGCCTTGGTGGAGCTCCCCTCCCTCCCAGCTGTCGGGTAATTGCTGGGCGCCCCCCCCCCCACCCCCCCTCGCGTCACACTATATAATCTACAGCAGGCGGGCTTAACTAAATCATACAGCCTGGGGCATCCTAACGGTTGTGCATATGTGGCGGGAAAGGGTAGTTCTGGAGCCGTCTGCTGATTTTTGTTACATCATGTCACTCCCTCTTGTTCTTCTACTGGCCCGGAGTAATGCGACCTAAGGCTTGGGCTGAACCTGATACTGGAGGGTGTATGTAGTCTGCCGTGTTACACTGGTCGGGTTGTACGTAGTATCTGAGAAAAGGGGATTACTCACCCTGCCAGTGTTATGCCTGGCGTGAGCCAGGACATGCAATGGATTCTGGCTATAGGCACAGACTGCAATGGAGACTTGCCATTATCTGTCTCTGTCAGTCTCTATACATCTCTATATATCTCTGCATATCTATATATATATATATCTATATATATTTATATCTCTCTATCTGTATGTATCTCTATATATGTATATGTATCTATATATCTGTATATCTATATATATATATAATATATACCTAAATATATATATTTATATATATCTTTATCTATCTCAATATCTCTTTTTATATATAGCTCTCTATATGTATATATATCTATATATATGTATATCTGTTTATCCCTATATATCTGTATATATCTCTATTTATCTCTCTCTATATATGTATGTATATGTCTCTCTATACATCTCTATATGTCTCTATTTATCTCTATTTATATATATTTATATATATCTATATATATATATATATCTATCTATCGCTATCTATATATATATATATATATTTGTCTATCTCTCTAGATATATATATATATCTACCTATCTCTACATATCTATATTTCTACCTATATATATATATATATATATATATATACCTATATTTATCCCTATCTGCTTCTGTATGTTTCTATATATCCATTCATATATTTATATATAGATCCATCTCTCCATCTATATATCTATCTCTGTATCTACTGGGAATGTTCACTATATTATCACCCATATGTTGTGTAATACTTTATGGGTGACCCCTGTTCACAGTTGGGACAGGTGGCGCCACCACTCCCAAAGTTACCAGTGGCATGAAATAATGTCACTCGCGCACTGGAATTTGTATACACACTTCTATGCCGAACATATAGGCATGTGTAGCTCACTGTGAATATGCAGTGCATGCTGAACCCGGCCCTGTATTCCCTCATTGGAGACGATCTGTCAAAACCTTTCCTGTGTTATATGTCAACTTACATAGTACAATTCAATCGCAATGATGGATAGGCTATGGCCAGTCACTGATGAGCATTGTAAGATGCTGACGCATTGCTCCGGCACTAAATCTGTTAGAAGTTCCGGCACCAGGTTACTCTTATACCCCTGTCACACTACGACATTTCTCTCCAACGCGCGTCAAGGTTTGTCATTTTTTGGCGAAACGTCGGGGAACTTAAAAATTGATACTTGTCACTTCCTAGCCTGGCGCTCGGCATTAATAGGATAGGGCAAGGACTGGTTAGCTCAGTGTCAGGATAATGTGACTGAGTGGAATATCAGATCATGGTGCTGGTGGCCTGGTCTCCGAGTGGAACAGCACTATAAAGTCGCCATGAGTGCGCACTGTAACAAGTCTGTACCCGTCCTGATATGACCGTAGATGTTGGTAGGATGTAAAACAACAACAACCAAACAAAAAAGCATAATTTCCACAGGAAGCAGTTCCACCACAATACCTCAGTCCATTTGGCGTTTCGCCACCCGATCAGATCCGCACTCTCCACACACCCCTTACTATAACTACCCCCTCCCCCCACACACACACCCCGCCCATCCCCGGACCACCCTCCCCTGCCTTCCGGATAAGGCCCCTCAACAATCCCACCCGAGTCCGAACTCAGCACCCCACCGGCAACATCAAACCAGGCAAAACTCTGATATGGCAACCACACTGCCAGGCGTCACAACTTCAGTCATCCCGATACTATATAACCAACATTACATCATGACCACTACTGCATCAGAACTACACCGTATGATTTGCAGGACCAGCACCTCCAGCACATTCCGAGCCTGATACCTACACATCACATACCATCACACACCACCACATACCATCACACACCACCACATGAGCACTCCCAGTCCACCACTCCACCACCCCACCACCTCACTACGTCACCACAATACTCCACACCACTACACAACCTCACCACCACACCACCATACCACCACACCACCACTCCACCACTCATTCCACCACCTCTTCACCACTACCACCAACGACGCTGCCACCACCACAACCTCTCCACCAACACCAGCTCTTCACCACACCACCACCACACCTACACCACACCACCACCAGCGCTGCCACCACCACACACTCTCCAGCACCACCACCACCACCACCACATCACTACCAGCGCTGCCACCACCACACACTCTCCAGCACCACCACCACCACCTACACCACACCACACACCACACACACCACATCACTCCACCAGCCTCACCGGCTCATCGCCACCTCTTCACCCACCAGCTACACCACCCACACCAACCACTCTATCACACCAGCACCACTCACCTCACCACACCTCCACCACCACACACACCAACCACACCCACACACCCACAACTCACACACCATCACTCCACCACTCCACCACCACACCACCACCTCTTCACCACCACCACTAACACCCACCAACACAACCACCCTCTTATATAAACACCATCACCCCACATCAGCACCATCACCACCGCCCGCCGACACCACCACCACATCACCACCCCACCACCCATTAAGCACCACCACCACCACCAGCACTGTCCACCACCACCACCACCACCACCAAGCCCTCCCCTCTTACTTTAACACCACCACCACCCCTCCACACAGCCTCGAACCGTATGCCTGGATGGCCGTTATTGGCGCGATATTTTACGTTAATACCTCACGCGGCCACAACGCGCGGCACCATGATGGAACCCCTGATGGCGCCAGTGCGCATGGGCGGCAAGCAAAATTATTCTTTAACGACTTGCCCATATCGTTATTAGCGCCAGCGTTGCGGGGCCTGGTTTCACCCGCAATTCATCGACCGTTCCTTCCTCGGCCCCCAAATAACAAAACGTGTCGTAGGGATAATACAGCCACTGACCCACCACCATAACACCACCAACACTTCTCCCTGCCTCCTCCATTCCGATTACCCACAACACCTTTATACTCAGATAATCCACCAGCTGTGTATGCGCGGGGTATCCAAGTCGGGAACTAGCGAGTTAAACTGCACCGATAACATACGCCAGTGCGCAGGCGCCAGGTCTTAGCTTCCTGTTTGTCATGCATTGATTTCCGTCGCCGGTCACGTGGTTTGATGGCAATCACATTCGGCTCCACTTCCGCTGGGTGTTTTTTTTTGTTTATGATAGTCATTACCTGCTGTCGTAAAAATGAAAAAGCGGAAGTGTTTTAATTCTTGACATCAACGGCGCATGCGTCAGCTCCCTTTCATCGGTAGTGGCGCCACAAGGAAATTGCCAGTGTGCAGAAATATATGCGAAATTAAGCGCATCCCCATGATGTGTGTTATGTTTATGTGGTTCTTTGTTGTTCATAACTGGAGATGGTGATTTCAGGCTAATTAGGGTCTTACGTATGCGCATTAAGAATTCATTGAGTCTGCGTATGATGTGGGATTATTTTCATATAAAGGTTTTAAGCCCATTGATTCCAAGTTTGGTTCATTGGAAGTCTGTTGGCTCATGGCAGAGATTTAGTTAATAATGAACAGTGCTGTCTGTCGTCTCAATAGTATTGTCTAGGGTTGTTCATTCTACACATCATTCATTATTAGGATAGGGGGGATATGATAGAAGCTTATAAGATTATTACTGGAGTCTAGGATAGTGATGTCAAAACGGGTTTGTTAAACCTCAGAATACACAGCAACACTAGAAGCCACCGGTATAACTTGTAACATCTTCAAGGATAGGCCCATACTTGAGGATAGGCCTATACTTGAGGTCAGGAAACACTAATTTTTCTTTGAGTTACAGATTCACAGAACAGTCTTTCAGACCAAGTGTTTGGAGCAGCAATGGTAGAAAGAAGCATTTCAGTGAAGGCTAGATAGACATTGGAGAGGACACCACATTGGATTTCAAATTGGTCCTGTGTACATTTGTAGTAGTCTGTCGTGACCTGTCAGCGAAGGAACCACATTTATCCATAGTCGTGGATAGCATGACGACATCAGCGGGTTTAGGCTTTTTTTTCTTGAAGATGTATACTGCCTACCATGGATAAGTCTGAATAGACTTTGTTTTCGCCATTAGACAGTTTGTCGATAGAAAGCCCAAGCCTACACTTTTAGCAACCCAAGGGATTGTTACCCTCCCACGCCACATAGACATGGTATGAGAGCAACTGGCCTCCAAATTGGCTGAGATGGGGGCATGGGGAATTGAACCACCAACCTTCAGATTAGGAGTCTGACCTAGAAAAAAGTCAGAGACTCTAACCGCTCCACCACAGAGCACCCTCACCTAATATGCAAGAGGTCTGGGTTCGAATCCTGTGCATTTCCTATATGTGTATAATTGTAAGCATTAACACGACTTATGGATGTAAACATCTAAAAGATTTACAATTCCAGTGGGAAGAATGTAGTATGCACCGATCTCTCAGTCTTAGACGAGAAGCCACATAAACAGGTATGCATGGAGTGTTTTCAACAGGGAGCCTAGGTGTTGTATTGGTTAGCATACTATCCACGCCTACCAGTCTGTTTTTTTTGTTTTGTTTGTTGTTGTTTTACGTCCTAGTAAAATCTAAGGTCATATCAGGACGGATACCAACTTGTGACAGTGTGCACCCATGGTGACTTTACAGTGCTGCCCCAGTGGAAGACCAGGCCGTCAGCGCCATGACCTGATATCCCACTCAGTCACATTATCCTGACACTGAGCCAACCAGTCCTTGTGGCTCATTGCCCGAGAGGTCAGTGCTGACTACTACACTTTATAAGAAAGGATCCTGGTTGGTTGTTGAAGTTGTACATCCTTGCAATATCTTAGATCACATGACCAGGCGCGGTGACTGTATGGGTAGAATGCAGGCGTCCTGTGCAGGAGATCTGGAGTTCGATCCCCGATCGAGTAAAACCAATGACTTACAAAATTTGTACTTGTTGCTTTCTAACTTGACACTCGGCATTATTAGGACAGGGCAAGGACTGACGTGCTCAGCATCAGGATAAGGTCACTGAGTGGGATATGAGGTCCTGGTATTGGCGGTGTGGTCTAACCAGTCTTGCCATATCCCATTAATACTAATACTGAATACCAAACTAGGATTAGAAAGCGACAAATATCAATTTTGTAAGTCACTGGTTTGACTCGATCGCGAATGTAACTCCCAATATCCTGCACGGGAGACCTGCACTCTACCGATTCGGTTACCGTGCCCGGTAAGAAAGTATGTTAAAACCAGGGATCTGTGAGTCTAGTATATTATTGAGCACACATGTATCTGGGTGAAATCGGTCCGATTGACCCGATATAGCGGGCGTATATTGGAGAAATTATTTCGTAAGTCATTGGTTTGACTCGCCCAGGAATTTAACTCCCGATACCCTGCACGGGAGGCCTGCGCTCTACCGATTCGGTAACCGTGCCCGGTAAGAAAGTATGTTAAAACCAGGGATCTGTGAGTCTAGTATATTATTGAGCTGAAATCGGTCCGACTGACCCGATATAGCGGGCGTATATTGGAGAACTTATTTCGCCACTGAGCCAAAGTGCCGCTATTACGAATGTATCGCTAGATGGTGTTGGCCGCTAGGTGGCTCAGGCCTTAGACTAATGGGTGAGCAAGTAGAGCCGACTGGCGCCGACCATGCGCAGTTCGTGGGACTGCGGGTGTGGGTGCGGGTGCGGGTGCGGGTGCGGGTGCGGGTGCGGGTGCGGGTGCGGGTTCGGGTGCGGGTGCGGGTGCGGGTGCGGGTTCGGGTGCGGGTGCGGGTGCGGGTGCGGGTGCGGGTGCGGCGCCTACATACAGGGGGCGGAGGGTTATTCAAATCGGTTAGAGGCTTCTGAAGCGGAAAATGAAGAGAAAAATGATGTAAACAAATCCTCTCGAATCACCGCCGAAAAAAAGGGGATTTCCCCAATAAATCCGGCCTCAACACTCCCCCCCCCCCACACACACACATTCCGTCTGCACACATGCACAGAGAAGATTGGTCATGGTGTGCCGGGCTGTAACAGCTGCTCAGTAAATCGTCGGCTACGATGGACGATCGATCGGATGCGACAAGCGTCGTTATGACGCCCGTGTTGTGAGTTGCTGTCCGCTGATTATTGAGGAAGGACTCAAATAGTGAGCTGGCTTGTTGACACAACAGGGGGTGGTGGGGTGCTTATATCCTTCCATTCATATAAATCAGTATAGTTCCTATTATTAAAGTTACATAGACCGATGGTTTAGAGTTTCTCTCACTTTGTGAAATTACTATTTAAGGTTTTTCATTATAATCTATCTTATTTTAGTTTATTAACCTTTTACTTTAAGTGGTTACATTTTGAGATATTTGAAGTGCAAACATGCCAAATTAATTTTGGCAAGCTTGGCAAAACTCTGACAGTATAGGTTTCAGTAGGAATATGCTCTAGTAAAATTTACCTATTACATCATTGTATGCAGCGTCATATGTTGAATAAGTACACTGGTATCTAAGTTAGGTATGTCAAATCAAATATCTAGGTCAGTGTTTTTAGTTTTTTAAATTTGATACTTTCATCGGACTATGCACCTTTAAAATCACGCTCCACCAGTGGCCCACAACTGGTTCATCAAAGGATGTGGTATGTACTGTCCTGTCTGTGGGAAAGTGCATATAAAAGACCCCTTGCTGCTACTCGGAAAGAGTGTGGCAGCAGTGGGTTTCCCCCAAAGAAATAATTCAAAATTACCATAGGATTGACGTCCAATAGCCAATGATAAAAATCAATCATCGTTAAATAAAAAAAACTTTCTTTCTTTTAAATTACACTGAGCCAACATCCCTACAGTCCCTGATGTACAACCAACATTTGATTTTGGTTTGGATTTCAGTGACACAGATAGTATATGGCGTCACTTACTATTGTGATGGCCCGCGGCAGAATCCGGAAAGCACAATGAGAGAAAGCACTCAGTAATTTCAACAAGGCTTAGTCTGCCTTGTCCCAGGTTTGGATTTGGAGTGATCTGTCCACTGCCCATCTGGGTCACGGCCACTGCCCTCAGGGGGTTGCCGCAAACATAGCGTGGGGCAGCCCGTCATAGGGACTGCCCTTGATAAACTGCTGCCACCTGTTGGAGTTTTACTGCAACAGTGGACAGCCAAGGCTAGCACATCTTTCAGCCGACTACGCCAGATACTCTGGAACAACCACCATGTGTCCATGTGGGTCAAAGGAAAGATCCACCATGCAATTGTGCTATCCACCCTACTATATGGAGACGATGCCTGGACAGTGTACAGACAACAGGTGAAAAAGCTGCATGCCTTCATGATGCGACATCTGCATTCAATCATGAGGCTAACCTGGAAGGACAAAGTGACAAATAAGGAAATACTCAAATGGATGGGGCTGTCCTCTATAGAAGATCTTTTGATCAAAAAGAATCTCCGATGGACTGGACACCTCATGAGGATGTCATCAGACAGGCTACTAAAGCTGATCCTCTATTCTCAACTGTCTTCTGGTTACAGAAAGAGAGGGCACCCTCGTCTCCGGTTCAAGGATACCATCAAGAGAAACCTGAAGCTGAGAGACATTAAGACCGACTCATGGACATCACTCTCACAGCAGAGAGCTAAATCGAGAGGGGCAGTCAAACAATGAAAGCAGTCTTTGTCGCATCGCGACCGACAGGATGATGATGATGATGATGGACAGCATGGTCAGTGCCACCATTGCCTTGTGGTGATGCTCACGTATGGACAATACACTATATTCTGTTTAGAAGTGTGACAGCGGGCAATGGTGCAATGCACTTCATACCAAAACCTACACACATCTACCCGACTTGGTAGTATCGCCATGACCCTCACTTTGGGATCTCGGAAGTGACGTACCATGGGAACGTGCTGGTTGGAGAGAATATTACATTCAGCAGTTCTTAACGACAACAAAAATCTGTAATATGCTGCGTGTGTTCCGAAGCAGACTTGGCAGTCATAGTGCCGGCGGTCTGGTCTCGGAGTGGAACAACACTATAAAGTCACCATGAGTGTGCAATGTCACAAGTTGGTACCCGTCCTGATATGACCTTAAGCTGTACACGTACATCATTAAATCGATTTAGTTAGTCCGGCTTAACTAAATTGATTTAGCGGAGCATTCACGCATGCAACTTGAGCCGACTGAGAGTAAGTCGGTTCAACTAATCCACCTCACAAACCTGTTTACATGAAGCGTACTAGTTGAGTCGAATTAGCGCTAAATCGATTTAGCAGCACACATGCGTTTGAAGCCGGACTAGTTAATTCAAATTAGTTTAGCCAGTTTAACGTGTATTTGTGAACGGGGCTTTAATGTTGCCAGGACGCAAAACTCCAACAGTCATAAACAAAGAGAATTTGATAGGCCTGTATAAATGGTATGCTTTCATCGTGTTGAATGACGTGTTATTTCTGGAAATTTTCTTCAACAACAAGCTGTGTTCTGTATTCAACAGGTTGGAGAGCTTACCTCGATCGGGCTATGGTGGTTAAATACTTCATTTGAGCCCCGGATCTATTTCGAAGGTCGAATTTTATATAGGATTAGTTAGCAGGTTCAAAAATATGGTTGTGGAACACTGAGTTTTGGGAAGTTTACATATTGGAATACATCACTAGAAAGCCAAAAATTATATCTAATTTCCTGGATATTCATAGGACATTTAGTTGGGACCGGATTGAGTAAATTAACAGTGAATATTAGGAAATAATTCAGTAGTTACAATACATGGCTACAGGACAGAACTGCCCATGTTATAACTATGTTGGTATAGCCATAAATCCCAAACAATAGAGGAACCTCCAGCCAACAATAGGGGATTTATTTTATTGTTGTGTCAGGATATATACATATATCCACATATATACATATATATACATGAGATAGCATATATACATATATACACATATACATATACACACATATACATATATTAATAAACACTTTATCGATTTAAAACGATATCTATAGCCTCTCAGCTTCCCAGTTCCGAGCCTCCCTCCACCACATCCCACATATTTGAATAGAAGTAAAAAGTAATAAACAAAAGTAAAATAAATCAAATACAAATGCCAACCACTCAGCAAATATATGTTTATATATGGATACAATACAACCCCCTTAAACCAAGCTCGGTTAAACGAAACGATCAGTTAATCAAAACTTTTTTGGGCAGCTCAAAAAATACTACCATTTATCAGGTCAAGTCGGGTCGGATCAAGTCGGTTCGGGTCAAGTCGGGCAGGGCAAGTCAGGTCGGGTCAAGTCGGTGAGGGTGAAGTCGGCTTGGGTCGGGTGAAGTCGGGTCGGGTGAAGTCAGTTCGGGTGAAGCCATGTCGGTTAAAGTCGGGTCAGGTGAACTCGGGTCGGGTGAACTCGGGTCGGTTCAACTTGTGTCGGTTCAAGACAGGTCGGTTCAAGTAGGGTCGGGTCAAGCAACGTTGGGTCAGATAAAGCCGGATCGGGTAAAGTCAGGTCGGGTAAATTTGGGATGGGTAAAGTTGTGTCGGCTAAAGTCGGGTCGGCTAAAGTCGGGTCTGGTAAAGTCGTGTCTGGTAAAGTTGGGTCCGGTAAAGTCGGGTCTGGTAAAGTCGGGTCCGGTAAAGTCGTGTCTGGTAAAGTCGGGTCCGGTAAAGTTGGGTCCGGTAAAGTCATGTCCGGTAAAGTCAGGTCGGGCAAAGGAGAGTTGGCCAAAGAAGAGTCGGGTAAAGTAGAGTCGGGTAAAGTCAGGTCGGGTAAAGTCAGGTTGGGTAACGTCAAGTTTTATTGCCATTTTTATCATTATATATTTGTTATTATTATCATCGTTATTATCATTATTATCATTATTGTTATCATTATTCTTGTGATTATTATTACCATATTATTTTAATCATTATTGGCATTATTTTTAGACTTACATATACATGTATGTATACATATAATATATATATATATATATATATAGATATAAATATACATATACACATACATATGTGTATACATATAAATATACATATACCTATGTGTATATACATATATACATATTACATATGCAGCTATGTGTATATATGTCTATATATACATGCATTCACATCTACATATATGTATAAATATATACATATGGAGACCTATATATGTGACTACATAATTATATATATATATAATATACATATATATATATATATGTGAATACATACTGTATTTAGAGATGACTGCATCACATATTGTAGAGTGGTCCTCCATTTGTCCCTGCTAAGTTAACCCATGTGTAGTCTGTTTCACTCTCAGACTTATTGCAAGGGGCTTAAGCTCTGACACTTTAACACTCAGATTTTAACCAAAAACTGCCAAGGAAAGCTTTCACACCTCAGGTTGCCAATGGTTCTCTGGGCTGCACCTCCACTGACAGCTGAGCTCACTGAGTGTGAATGTGTCAGAGCTTATGCCCTTTGAATAGGTGTGAGAGTGGATTGGATTTGGTTTATAAGGGTGTGTGCCACAGTGCACTGCACACACATATTTCTGAAGGCACACACTACACAACAGTCAACTTGTTACTTGCAAATTGATTACCATTGTGAAGGATCTGGCACAGTCATCCTTACATTTAGGAACACTGGTAAGTTATTCTTCACCTGATATTGCAATATTATTTATATATTATATCTGATACATACATATGTATGTGCATATATGCATATATATGTATAGCTTTAAAAGTATGTGTACATGTACGTGCATAATCAAAAATAAATTAAATATAAATGGAATGTTATTTAGGGTAATGGCAGTGTTTGGTTAAAATCTGAGTGTGAAAGTGTCAGAGTTTAGGCCCCTTGCATTGTTGCAATAAGTCTGATAGTGACACAGACTACATATGGATTAACTTAGCAGAGGACCACTCTAAGATATGTGATGCAGTCATCTCTAAATACAATATGTATTTATATGCATATGTGTAGAGTCATGTAT
Source organism: Branchipolynoe longqiensis (assembly GCA_030323885.1). Classification (NCBI taxonomy): domain Eukaryota; kingdom Metazoa; phylum Annelida; class Polychaeta; order Phyllodocida; family Polynoidae; genus Branchipolynoe; species Branchipolynoe longqiensis. The sequence continues at coordinate 27,996,005 of CM059197.1, forward strand.
ATGTCTGCATATGTATATATAGATGTGTATGTATGTATATGTATGTATGTATGTATATGTATATATATATATCTGTATGTATATATGTGTATATATATATGCATGTTAATATGTATGTATATGTATATATATATGTATATGTATGTATATGTAGGTATGTATATGTATAAGATTTATAATAGACATAGGGGGTTTGGATTTCGGGGGGTGTGGGAGAGGAGATGGCAGCCATGGGGATTATGCATCAGATAATTTTATGTGTATGTATGTATATATATATGTATGTATATGTATTTATATGATTGTATGTATATGATTGTATATATATGTATGTATATGTATGTATGTATATGTATGCATGTATATGTATATGTATATTCATTCATTCAATTCAGACTCATGACTATGGTAGTTACATAATTTGGTCCATAGTAGGTAGATATAAAAATTGTTTATGTGCGTATATGTATGTATATGAATGTATATGAATGTATATGAATGTATATGAAATATGTGTATATATATGTATGCATAGGTATGCATAGGTATGTATAGGTATATGTATAGCATTTATAATAGGCGTACAGGCTTCGGGTTCGGGGTGGGAGCAGATGGCAGCCTATCGGCTCAAGGAAGCCCGGCTCCCGGCGCCGAGACTCCCGGCACCAGGCCTCAATTCAAATAATATAAATATAAATAAAATGTGATAACCAACAGTAAAATAAATAAAATATAAATGCAATAATATACAGGGTAAGTTGCTGTAACAGCAAGAAATGCCATATTTGTGGGGATTGTGCATCAGATGCATAATTACAGTGTTATTTATGAGCATAGCTTACTGACCTCCTGTGAATAGAAATAAAAAGTGATAACCAACAATAAAATAAATCAAATACAATAATATTTAAGGTAGGTTTTTCTTAATGTTGTACCAGCAAGACAAGCCATATTTGTGGTGATTATGCACCAGATGCATAATCACTGTGAATTATTTCTTATGCATATATATATATTGGTATGCACAAAATATATCTAGATGATGTACAACAGTCCCCACAGGACCTCCCCCAGTGGCAAGTGGAAGTATATGAGTGGGCCACAGACCAGCATATACCCCCATGGTTGACTGGAGGTTCCTCTATTGTTTGGGATTAATGGCTATACCAACACAGTACTGTCATGGGCAGTTCTGTCCTGTAGACATGTGTTGTAACTACTGAATTATTTCCTAATATTCACTGTTAATTTACTCAATCCGGTCCCAACTAAATGTCCTTTGAATATTCAGGAAATTAGATATAATTTTTCCCTTTCTAGTGATGTATTCGAATATGAAAACCTCCTAAAACTCAGTGCTCCACAACCATATTTGTGAACCTGCACCATAATCCTATATGAAATTCGACCTTGGGAATTGAACCGGTACTCGAATGAGGTACTTTAACCACCATAGCCCGAACGAGGTAAGCTCTCCAACCTGTTCAAACACGCACCACCCATGTGCTAGACGGGCAGAGGCTGGTACAGTTTGTTACAGATCAATAGTGTCAAGTGTCACCCTCACACGCAGAAGAGTGTTGTTTGTTTGTTGTTTTATGTCCTATGTTAGGGGAGTACCTTGGAATTTGAACACTTCCTTTAGTGTCTATCTCTACACCAGACGGGATGGCCGAACGAGTTAGAGCGTCCATCTCCCGTGTTGGTAGATCGTGGTGTCGTGGGTTCGAACCCTGGTCGAGTCAAACCAATGAATTAAAAATTGATACTTGTCGCTTCCTAGCCTGGCATAGGGCATTATTAGGATAGGGCAAGAACTGGTTGGCTCAGTATCAGGATAATGTGTTTGAGTGGGATATCAGGTCATGGTGCTGGCAGTCTGGTCTTCCAGTGGAGCAGCACTATAAAGTCGCCATGAGTGCGCACTGTCCAAGTCGGTACCCGTCCTGATATGACCTTAGATGTTGCTGGGACGTAAAACAACAACAAACAAACACACATCCAACTAGTGATGTCCCTATCCTAGTAATGCCGACCTCCTGGCTAGGAAATTACAGGTATCACTTTTGTATGTCATTGGTTTGACTTGACTGGGAATTGAACTCAGAGGATGCTTGCGTTCTACCGATTCGGCTACCTCGTTCGGTTCCAACATATATATGATGTATAAGCCATTATACGAGTATAATAAGCCGGAAGATCCATCTACTCCCCAGCCACTAGTCACCTACTCATTAGGTCATCTAGTACTAGTGCCTCATGACCTGAGCCTGTGGCGCCACCTGTTCGCCCACACCTCAGCAGCTGTTGATTTCACTCACTATACCACTGAAATCATATATATATGTGATGTATAAGCATTATGCGAGTATAAAGCTGTGTAAGGGAATTTCTATGTCTTTATTACACTGTATTATGTTATTCCGATTTTATATTATTGGCCAATGGGCTCTCTGCATCTATTTGCTTCCTACTCATACGGGCACCGGTGGCTCCACCACCACCGAACCATACTTCCGCCGCTACTACTGTCACTTGCGACCGGTATTTTTCCTTTTAGGCTAGGGCAAATATTCCCTATGCCAGAGAATATATTATCTCAACCCACATTCATTGTCTTTCTCCCTTTTGTACTGTAGCTTGTATTTATTTATATATATTCAATCTTCTAACATACATATCGACATGTGTGTTTATATATATGCAACTTTATACATACATATATGTATATATGTATATATGTAAATATATACACACACAACATATTCAGCTCCTGTACATGCGCAACTTAGTCACGAAGCTAAGCCCTGAGAACAAAGGCCGGGGGTTAATCTTTGTCATGCTCCCAGGCGTATCAATCTTCCTACCACGATGTAGCTCAGATTTCCATATCCGGCGATGGCAGGCAGGAATAGCGATCACGTCGGGAAGGATTTGAATTCCAAAAGAGACTTCATTATAGTTCTTGCCACCGTAGCGCCGTGCTATATTGTTCCATTATATTATGATCTTTCGGCCATATCCTGATGCAATTTATATTTTCCGTTTCCACGTCTGACACTCGATATTAACGACATAAACCAATGAATGGCTTGATCCGTATCAGGGTAAAGTGACTGAATATGATATCGGTGCTTTGCATGGTCTTAAATTGATTGATTGATTGGTGGTTCTTTTACGCCGTGTCGGCAGCGCAGGCCATATTCACGGCGACGATGTTGGTAGCAAGTAAATCCTCCAATAAAACCAGAACCGTGCCAGCAAGGATAGTCATTAAGGTGGACAATGCCAGATTATAAAACCCGGAGACCAAAATATAACCTGCAGAATAAAACCTGCAGAATATAAGCAGCAAAATATAACCTGCAAAATAGCACCTGCAAATTATAACCTGCAAAACATAACCTGCAACATGCAAATATAACCTGAAAATATAACCTTCAAAATATAAACTGCAACATATAACCTGCAACATATAACCTGCAACATATAACTGCAAAATACACTAAATTTGTGTTTTGGGGTCACCAGCTAAGGTCATATCGGGACGGTACCGACTTCTGACAGTGCACACTGACAGGGACTCCATAGTGCTGCCCCACTGGGGTATAATGCCGCCAGGACCAGGACCATCTTCATTCAATTGCATATCCTAGTAATGTAAAGCTCCAGACGAGGTAGTGATGAACAATAATTGTTATATCATTATTTTGACTCAGGCTGGATTCGAACCCGCGACCTTCCGCGTGGGAACCGAACGCTCACATCATTCAGCCACTCCGCCCTGTTATTATTATTATTATTATTATCATCATCATCATTAATTACCTACTACATTTCTCGCCACACATTCTACGAACTGAATTCGATAGGGTGCGTTCGTCCTAATCCCAGTACTGCTAATTACTGCTCATTAATTGCTTCCTCACTTCCGGTTTTGATGCCAGCACTTCCGGATGACCAATCATCGGGATACCTCATCAGATGCTGTACAGTTCAATATCATGTATCACATACCACTGCTCCTTCCATATCCACTCATCATCATCATCATCATCATCATGAGTTGAGCGTCCATCTCCCGTGTAGGTAGATCGTGGGATTCGAACCCACGGGTTCGAACCCAGGTTGAATCAAACCAATGACTTACAAAAATGATACTTGTCACTTCTTAGCCAGGCGCTCGGCATTCGGCATTACTGGGATAGGGCAAGTTCTGGTTGGCTCACTGTCAGGATAATGTGACTGAGTGAGATATATGGTCATAGTGGTAGCGGCTTGGTCTCCCAGTGGTGCAGCACTATAAAGTAGCCATGAATGTGCACTGTCACAAGTCAGTACCCGTCCTGACACGACCTTAGATTGATTGATTGATCGGTGGTTGTTTTACGCCCTATCAGCAGCATAGGCCATATTCACTGCGAGCACGACCTTAGATGTTGCCAGGGCGTAAGACTCCAACAACCAACCACTCGTCATCTCTGCTGCTGTTCTCCCTGGTTCACCCTTAGTGTTGTCCTCCTTCCTCCAGTACCGACGTGCCTCCTCCAGTCGGCGACTGCTGTCCTCCATTGTGTAGCAACAGCTGACATCATCCAGACGGACTGGTCGCTTCTATTTCCGGTTCCGGTATCCGTTAATAGTTAATGCCAAAACTCGCGCACCATGAATACGGGGTAATAATCGCCTACCGACAGGTGTAGGCCGCTGTGCCGACATACGAATGCTCTGTCAGTAATTGATTGAGATTTCAATAAGGTGCAACATGGCCAGATCTTCTTGAAGGCACAACGGACGCGACGGCCGAATCGATACAGCGTAGACTTCCCATGCGAAAGGTCGGGAGTTCGAATCCAGGCCGAGTCAAATCAATGACTTAAAAATTGATTTCTGTCGCTACCTAGACTGGTGCTCAGCGTTATTCAGATAGTGTAGTAATATAGCGGGTCTTATGATACCACGCATACCTCAGAGATAGGGCTGGGACTGGTTAGCTCAGAATCAGTATAATATGACTGAGTGGGAAATCGGGTCATGGTGGGGGCAGCCTGATCTCCTAGTTGGGCAGCAACGTAAAATTGCCACGACTGTGCATTGTCACAAGTGTGTACCCATCCTGATATGAGCACAGATGTTGTTAGGGTGTAAAGCCCTAACAAACAAAGATATTATGTAAGGAATGTGACGGCATGCGTTGTGTGCTGAAATACCATCAAAGACCCTATACTACTAATGGTGCTGTCACATTACGACACTTCTCACCGGCGCGCAGCCAGCGTGCAACATCACTTTTAATGGTCGATACACGTCAAACTTTTCGGGGTCAGCACAATGTATTGATAGCGTGCGGCCGACGTTGTGGCGCGCCATCCTGATATGACCTTAGATGTTGCTAGGAAGTAAAACAATAAAAAGCAACAGTTTGGCGCAACATGTGTCACACTACGATGTAATGACGTCAGTGTAGGGAGAACGTGAAAAACATTGAACTTCTCGGGATAGTATGCAAATTTGGGCACAAGTTGAATGTGGATGCAGCGTAGTTGACGAGAGCGTAACATCGGTAAAGCATAGTGATGGCATCATTCAATGAGAGAGGACAACGTAATGACGCTCATGGAACGTTATGTACGTTATTCCATCGGCAGAACTATGTTGCTTTACATTACGTGACGTTACATACGTCATGACATGGTGGCGAAATGCTGAACGTACGTTGGATGTACATTCGGTGTACATTCTCCTGATGTTCCCGTTACGCCGCGTGGACGTTTCCACCGGCTTTAATGTGGGTCAACATAGTGAGCAGCATTTGACTAACGTCCGTCTAACGTCATTGCCATTTCGCCGAACATGTACAGAACGTACCTCGAACCTAAACCCTTATGGTGGAGTTACTTCGAAAGTTTTGAACAGGTTCAAAACCTTGACGCACGCCGACGTAATATGACGTAACGTGACATAGCTCGACGTCAGTCTAACATCATTGTGACATCATCATAACGTAACCCAACATACGCCAACGTAATGACGAAACATGAGCACGTCAGACTTACGTTGGCTCGTTACGTCATATTGTGACAGGGGTATAATGGTCACACCCACACGTTGGCACACGTTGAAAGTTTTGTGCAAGCGCAAAACTTTCGACGCGCCGACGCGCGCCGACGATCCTAGCCGACCGTCGCCGTTCATCAACGTGTACCAACGTGCGCCTAGCGCGCGTAACGCTTCCTGATGTTTGCGACGTTCCGCCCGAAAATCAGATATATGTTGACGCGCGTTGGAGAGAAGCATTGTAATGTGACAGCCCCATTAGACTGCTCACTCAGCCTGTACTGTGTAATCAAAATGATCAAACCCACCACTTGGTGTGCTGGCTGTTCTCTTCGTTAAACAGGTGCTATATTATTTCTATAAATGTATATATGAATGTGAAAGATGTCTGATGAAGGCGATGATGATGATGCTGATGATGATGTGTATTTGTTCATAGCAATTTCATGTTGATGTGTATTCATACTTACCTATCTCATGTATAATATAATTGTATGTGTTTACATGTGAAACACCAACCAGCAGCCGGGTTGATCAAACCCACCACAAGGTGGCACTGCAAAATGTAGATTACCATGGAGAGATAGGGAGTGAGCCATCTTAGTATTTATAAGCACAACGGCTGGCTTCCCGGGATGAAGGTTGTGGGTTTGAATCCCAGCCGAGTGAAGGCAATGACTTACAATATTGATATTTGTCGATAGCTAGTTCTGCATTCAAACGGCAGAGTTCGATGGTTTTAATTGCCTAATCAATAAATAAATATATTAAGTTTATCATGACAATCAACTTTTGAAGTAGTTTTTATTATGAATGCTGAAGGAGGTGTTAGAAGTGAAACCATGTAAAATTAGTGTTAGTGTAATAGTCTGCACTGACCTCTCAGGCAAGCAACCACATAGACAGCTAGGCGTGGGTAGTGTGGTGATATCAGGGAGCCTAGGTGATGTAATGGTTAGCACACTGGCCCGGAATGAAAAGAGATGTGGGTTCGAGTCCCGCTCTAGGCACAATATTTCCCATTTTCATCACCCCCATGACACTGGTGCCATGACCAGGATCCTGTACAACCTGTATGCTGTATGGTTGTTGAACCTACCCTGTGTATGTATATGTAAGTGCATTGCCTGTATGTATGTAATTGTAAGCATTAAAAGACTTACAATTCCAGGGGGATGAGTGTAGTAGTCTGCACTGACCTCTCAGGCAAGTAACCACATAGACAGGTAGGCATGGGTAGTGTGGTGATATCAGGGAGCCTAGGTGGTGTAATGGTTAGCACACTGGCCCGGAATGCAAAGAGATGTGGGTTCGAGTCCCGCTCTAGGCACAATATTTCCCATTTGTATCACCCCCACGACATTAGCATACAACCAGACTTCTTAAAGCATATATCTATACTATATCTCTGCCTGACATAAGCCTGATTTCAATCCCTAAGCCCCACTGCTTACCCTTCAACTTCTTTAATAAATATCGCATTACAGACGATTCAAGGTAAGTTCACAATCACTGCAAGTAACTGTAAGTGATCGATTCAGCATCAAGAGTTGTATTGAATTCAACCCAGCTCTGGGCTCTGGAGCTGCGAGCTGCGCCGTCTCCGTTTACGCATGTCACGTGGTGAGAAATCTGTAGTAGCTGGTGATTCCTGGTGAGAAACAATACTCGCCCTCCTCGGCAGCCTATCTCTTTCCCTCTTTCTCCGTCCTGCTAATGGCGTGATTTCCAAGAAGCTGTCAGACAGTCCAAGCCACTGTCTTGCCACTGCCAGACAGGCTGAGCACACATACAAGGTCAACGTCTGCTCTAATAGCAGAGATGCCAATATTGTGTGACCACAAATAGGAAGATTTTAACATTTTATTTGGAAGATGAAATGTTATGTGGCAACACGCAGCATGACAATGGGACATATATCATGACATAGGATGATCATACAATATATAATATTATATTTATAATTATATCATACTTTTTCCCCCCAATAGCCGATGTCTACTCTTTGTGATGGGGGGTCGTTAAACAAAAATACACTTGCTCGTACAAGTCAGACCATGTATCCTACCATGTATCGACGTGTGATTTTCTAGGCTCTGCTTGCCACATTGAGATCTATTTAACCTGCTGAAGCTTGTAAATAGCTATTTTTTTCTTTCGTATTAGCTGATTTTTTCTTTAGGTCGGTGCGAGTGAAAATAGGGAAGATTTGCACGTGGAATCATAATATCCTGAGAGAGTAGCCAAAATCGGAGCAGTTGGCAGTGTTGCTACAAAATTGAAGAATCACTTACATACAGATTACAGATATGCCAGTCTCCCTGCGATAGATACATTCCTGAATAGCTTTCTATATTCACCATGGTGACACCAACACGCATATATCACAGCAGTGGAGATTCAGACGACATTTCTAACACGCGATAACTACTAAATGTAGCCTTATATGGTCATCATCTGCAGTCTAGCCACCGACAAGACGATTCAGCCTACCTTATGTGGGCATCACGTGTGAGCAATAACAATTGAATTATGTCACTGTGATGGCTAGACTTCTACATCACCATCAAATGTGAAAGCAAACGGCATTACACCTCGACAGGCCTGTCAAGGATCATGTGGTAATTGTTCCACCCATCCCTTAACATGGCACAGACTGATCTCTTTTGAAATGCTGTCATTATCTGAGAGAAATATACTAGATTGATTGTTATAACCTACGTTACTCCGGTTAATTTTCCAGCTCTCTGAACTCAAAACATGAAAATTAATTGTGGGGTTTACGTGACCATTCTGACACTATGTGTTTCAGCACTAGTTAAAGTTGCATAGTACGATGGTTTTGAATTTCTGTATTTTTTCTGAGATTAATATATTAGATCGATCACTAGTATCTACTTTACATTAGTTCAAAGTTACTTTTATTTTAAATGGTAAGCTTTTGAGATATTTTGAGTGCAAACATGGAAAATTAGTTTTGGCACGCTTGCCAAAACTCTGCCACCATAGACTTCTGCAGTAACAGGTTCTGTTAAATTGACTCAGTATTGCCTTATATGTAGAAAGAAATGCTTAATAAGTGCATCGGTATCTAAGTTAGATATGTAAAATCAATTCTAGATAATTGGTATGGTTTTGAAAAGTTGATATTTCATCAGACTATGCAGCTTTAAATTGATCTAGTATTTCCTTTTATGCAGCAATACCTACTTAATAAAGTTGATCTAGATTGGAACATATATATATATATATATGGAGCTACAGTAAAACCTATCTAATTGGACCGCCCATGGGACCGACTTTAACTGCTCCATGTAGGGAGGTGGTCGGTTTAGACAGTTATAATATCTTTACAATGGTATTGTTGGGACCCAAATAAAGCGATTTATATAGGGGAGTGGTCGATCTGTGGAGCGGTCGGTATAGTGAGGTTTTACTGTATATGTACTAGTGCACTTATTAACAATTTGGTGTTCCATATAAGGGCATACTAAGTTAATCTAATAGACCTGTTCCTGACGAAGCCTATGAAACTTAAATTAATCTTCCATATTTACACCTCAAATATATCCTAAGTTTAATCATTTTAAAGCAATGCTACTTGAAAGGTAAACCATACCAATTAGCTGTGTTGGGCTATGTGCTTTAATGTTGCTAGTGCATTAAGCTCCAATTACTCGATCGAGCACTTATGGAAAGATAATGATGCATTGAAATATCCATTGAGCGCTGTCGGTGTTGTGGTTTGACGGAAGCCAGGTAGTCTGAAGTCACACACGAGTTGATGTTAATTTGATATTTGAGAACCAGGTGTGTGCAACCGTAGCTAGCCAATGGGAAGTGCAAGATTACTTTTCCCCGCGTGCTTTGGGCTATCTTAACGGCATCTCATACGCTGCAAATGATGCAACCCGCAAAGTGACATGCAGTGCGTGTTCAGCTATTGGTTATCTGCACGCACTTTGGGTTTTGTCATGTCTAACGTAGTCCTCCCTGCACGGTGATGTTTGAAAGTGCATTTGCTATTTATCAGTCGATGTACTCCCTCCCTAAATGTTGTTATTTCACTCTCGTTGCTCACTGTCTGTCTCTAACATGTCATTCTACAATTTTTACAACCAAGATTCCATCCATGCCTATCAAATTCTCTTTGTTGTTGTTTGTTGGAGTTTTGCGTCCTGGCAACATTAAAGCCCCGTTCACACATACACAATAAACCGGCTTAACTAATTTGAATTAACTAGTCTGGCTTAAACCCCATGTGTGAACATTGCCTCTAAATCGATTTAACGCTAAGTTGACTATCTGAGGCTATCCCGTTTTTTCTCATTATCTCTCCTCATCTCTCCTTATCTCTCCTTACCTCGACTTTCTCTCCTTTCTCTCTTTATCTCTCCTTATATGTCCGTGTCTGTCCTTATATCTCCGTATCTCTCATTATCTGTCCTGATATGTCCTTATCTGTCCGTATATCTCCTCATCTCTCCACATCTCTCCTTATCTCTCCTTACATATCCTCCTGTCTCTCATTATAGTTCCGTATATGTCCTTATCTCGCATTATCTCTCATTATCTCTCTTATATCTCAGTATCTCTCATTACCTCTCATTATATGTCATTATCTCTCAGTATCTAGTCTTACCTATCATTATCTCTCCTTATCCCTCCTTATCCCTCCTTACCTCTCCTTACCTCTCCTTACCTCTCCTTACCTCTCCTTACCTCTCCTTACCTCTCCTTATCTCTCCTTACCTCTCCGTACTTCTCCGTACCGATCCGTATCTCTCACTATCTCTCCTTACCTCTCCGTGCCTCTGTTTATCCCTCCTCTTCTCCTCGTATCTCTCATTATCTCTCCTTATCTCTCATCTCTCATATATCTACTTATCTATCCTTGTCTCTCATCTGTTATTCTCTCGTATGCCATTATATCATCTATCACTCTCACCTGCCAATCTCATATGTAATTCGCTCATATATCATTTTATCATTTGTCATTCTCCCATCTGTCATTCTCTCATCTGCCACTCTCTCCTCTGTCATTCTCTCATCTGTCATTCTCTCATATGTCACTGTTATCTGTACTTATATCATCTGTCATGTTCTATTGTTTATTCGCTCATCTGTCATTATCTCACCTGTCACTCTAAAAAACAGTTGTATCTGTCATTATCTACGATATCATTCTCATAAAAAGTATTATGGGTTATTATCTCACCTGTCGTTGTCTCATCTTTTGTTATCTCATCTGTCATTCTCTCACCTGTGATTCCCATAAAAAGTTGTACATGTTATTATCTCACCGGTCAGTGTCTCATCCTTTGTTATATCATCTGTCATCCTCTCATCTGGCATTATCTCAGCTTTCATTCTCCCATGTGTTATTCTCTTATCTTGTCCTTGTCTCACACGCTATTCTTTCGACTTGGGTGGATCATCTGTCATTCTCTCGCTATCTCTATCGTTATCGCCCCATCCCGCCATTTCTTTCACCATCTGCTTTTTCTCTCTTGTTCTGTCTTGTTTTATTTTTGTCTCTCTCATCCCCCCGGCTCTCTATTTCTCTCTACTTCGCATGCGACACTCGACCGGTCGCGGTCACCGGTCCGGTAAGGGCGCCGGCTTCCCATAGTCAAACCAATGACTTACACAATTTATACTTGTCCCTACCTAGCCTGACATTCGGCATTTATAGGACTGGTCAAGGACGGGAGAGCTCAATATCAAGATAATCGGATACAGGGTCATGGTGTTGCTGGCCTGGTCTGTCAGTGCAGCAGCACCATAAAGTCACCATAAGGGCCTGCTATCACAAGTCAGTGGCCGTCATGATATGACCTGACCTGTTGCGCGGACATAAAACACCGTCAAGCAGTCTCTCATGTCCTCCTTCACTCCATTGCATTAGCTTGCGTTGGGCTGCATTAATTGGCGTTCGCCTACAACATACTGCGTTCCCGGTCATTCCCCAGTGTTCCCTTACATTATATTGCGTTCCGTTGTGTCGCTTTGCACTGTGTTGCATTGCGCTGCGTTGGGGTGCGCTGTGTTATGTTGGGTTCCACTGCGTTGGGTTGCGTTGCATTGTGTTGCGTTGCATTGTTTTGCATTGCACTGCATTGCTTTGCGTTGCGCTGCATTGCGGAGCATTGCGTTGCGTTGCATTGCATTGCGTCATTCTTGTGGGGAGTAGACCATGTACACAAACTGAGCAATGGTCACCTTCACCGATCACTCTAAACAAAATGGTTGTGTCTCCAGCTGTGCCTAACTAGATTCATAGCAATAACCAATGGACTGCCCCCTCACACCCCCCCCCCCCACACACAATCCTGGTCGCGCTCCCAATCAGCCTACCCTTCGATCACCTGCTACCCTCCAGTCTCGTCTCGATTAGGCTAAAACTGCGGCAGCTCCGACGTATTTACGAAGCGAGTTGAGATTTGTTATGCCGGTATAATAGCAGTGATAGATGGCTCCACCTATTGGTGGCCCCTGTCTGTCTTCATTCCGGCTGTTTTAGGTTTCATTAGAATGTCTGATTTCCCTCATGTCCGGCCAGTAATATGTAGCCTGGAGTGATAGATAGAGGATGAGAGAGGGGTATGGGGAGGGATAGGATTGGGGGGTGGGTGTGGGGGTGTGGGGGGCGGGGGGAGAGATGTATGTAGCAGAAGTGGTGGGAGAGGGGATATAAGGCAGGACTTATTTCTGAAAGGATTAGGAAGAAAATGGTGTAGTGTGAATTTGAAATAACTCATTCAAAGTTGTGATATATAAGCTCCATATATAGTATGGACATAGTTCAGATATATTATGCATATATATATATGCATATATATCATGATCATCATGCTGTCGCGCATGATGCGACAAAGACTGCTTTCGTTACTTGACCATGTTGACTGCCGCTCTCCATTTAGCTCTCTGCTGTGAGAGTGATGTCCATGAGTCGGTCTTAATGTCTCTCAGCTTCAGGTTTCTCTTGATGGTATCCTTGAACCGGAGACAAGGGCGCCCTCTCTTTCTGTAATCAGTATATATATATATATATATGTATGTGTAAATATGTCTGTATACATATATATATTATTGCGTATTTACCATTATAGAATATGAACATATATTTCAAATCTCTATTCCGATGAAATCATACCATTTTTTAAGGAGATTACTCACTTATATTTTATTCTAAATAATCTACTTACATACTTATCCTTTCAACGTATGAAAGTTAATTACCTCTTAGGTAACGAGCTGATATGTTTGAAATGGGTAAATAAACTATATCTCCATGATTTTAGTCCTCGCATCAACATTAATTTGGCCATGCTTTCAATTTGAATATATCCAAATTTTTCAAATAAAAATTGCTAAAAAATAAAGTAACATAGATTATGATGATCAAAGGAATATAATTATCTGGAACTAATATGGCGGAAACCAAACAGCATCGGATCGTGGAACTGGAGCTGACAGCAGTGCCAACATCAATCTGTTTAAACACATTGAACATTATATAAGACAGACAAAATGTCTTGTCAACTCTGAACTTAACTTGTTTCATGAGAGAAAAAATGTAACCCACAACGATTATTTGAGTTGCCCCGAGTATACACCTTCTACTCGGTCCTGCTCTTCATTTTTGCATGAACTACACTGACTGTTGCTGTACATTATACAGCAGGAGCCACTCCCTTAATTCTACAGGATCGGTGCTGTAACTAATACAGCACTGATCAAACTTATTCTAATAGTAAGATGGCCGGAAGACCAGTGCCCCGGCGCTGACAAATGTCATGTTCAGATGAATAAACACTTTACCAAAAAAAGCAAAAAAACATGGAACTTAATTGTACAGTCCATCGAGGATGCATATTGTTAGATTTAAAGCGCAGCTCTGGCACTTTCCTGACGCCCAGTGGATTCAAGCCCCAAAGTAGGCCAATGAAGCATTTAAGTGCCACAACCTTTCCTCTTAAGCCTCCAGAGCTGCGCCGATCAATTTATGCTGGCATGCAAATATTATTTAGCACATCGACGGTCACAGTAAAACATAAATTGAAGGAAATATCAGAACCAAAAGTAGTGGAAGGAGTGCTTTTAGAAGGGAAATTATGGAAAGATAAAGGTGAAAATAAGTTGGGTTCGATCCTTTCTGACTCAGTGTCAGACATGACGTTTCCTGAGGGTCAGTGGATTCAAGCCCCAAATTAGGCCAATGAAGCATTTAAGTGCCATGACTTTGCCTTTTAAGCCATGAGAGCTGCACCAATCAATGTATGCTGGCATCCAAATATTATTTAGCACATCTCCAGTCACAGTGACACATAAATTGAAGGAAATATTACAACCAAAATTAGCAGAAGGGGTGCTTTTAGAATGGAAGTTGCGGAAAGGAAAAGGTGAAAATAAGTTGGGTTCGATCCATTCTCACTCTGTGTCAGACGTGATGTTTCCTGAGGGCCAGTGGATTCAAGCCCTAAATAAGGCCAATGAAGCATTTAAGTGCCATGACTTTGCCTTTTAAGCCACTAGAGCTGCACCAATCAATTTATGCTGGTATCCAAATATTATTTAGCACAGCGCCAGTCACAGTGACACATAAATTGAAGGAAATATTACAACCAAAATTAGCAGAAGGGGTGCTTTTAGAATGGAAGTTGCGGAAAGGAAAAGGTGAAAATAAGTTGGGTTCGATCCATTCTGACTCGGTGTCAGACATGACAGTTTGCCGGACACTGCACTGGTCCGCACTATGCTGCCATACCCACACTGTTCGGCGCTTCAACATGTACTATCATATATGAGAATCTTCCAGAATTCCGGATTTGTTATATGCCCAATTTTCTTCGCCCGGATTATGGTCAAAATTTGCGACCATTCCGGCTTCTCCCGTCACTTTGGATGTCGCAAAAATTCTTTAAAAATGTTCCTCTTTTTGTCTCGTCAGGCCATTCTCATCTGTTATGATTGTTCACATACTGTCCTAGTTCATTCAGGATTGTAATGTCTATTCGAAATGAACGGTTTGTGTAAGTCTGTCAATAAAGACTAACATTAAACATATGTGCAGAGTGACACTACCAGAGCATGCGCAGATTGATATCCGGAAGTAAATGAAATAAAATAAAACTTATAGGGGCAGTGTAAAAGCAGCACAAGTTTGCTTAGACATAGTTGTCATGATCGAATGCAACTATTTAAAATTGGAACTGGCTACAATTATGTAAAGTCGTCGTCTGGCAGCTGTAGTTGTGTCAGCAGGCTAATAGGAAATCAATACAGGCAAGGAGAGAAAGGAAGAATATAAAGAGTGAAAGTAGAGTGAGAGTTTGCACCCTCAGGTTTATTATTATATAGTGGTATATGGATCTGATATGGCACATGATCTCCAATCAGCAACAAGCATTTCTAGTTCCACCAATGAACAGTGAGCATTCTTGTGTCACCATGGCAACTGTGATCTACCCACCACCACCATGGGTGTGGCTGCTTGGCCTGCACCTGCCTGCTGTGGGTTTGTGGTGATCCGTGACTAAGAGTTGGGGGAGGGGGTAGTGAGTAAAGCTCTTGAGCTCCTTCCACACTAACAGTAGTGCCCCGCTCACACTATCTATTTAATACACAATGACTATTGACTACAAGTAAACAGTCACCAGCAACTACATAAATACATTCATGCACCTGGCCCTATATATAATTTACCTTTTAGACCATTTGTACTCCTTTATAGACCATTTCACATTCCCCACCAATGCGTTTTATCAGAATATTTTACAATTATATGCATCATCCCTAATCAAATACCAACCATAGCGTCAAGTCATACCCATACTATTAATGCCTCGTCAAATCGATGATGTATTGTGAAGTTAAACGACTACCTTCCACTCTACATGTGCAGAATAAGATAACCCCATACTATGTGTAAACCCTATCGATGCCCCCTAGCCTATAGTGGAATGGACTCTTACTTGTTTGGGGTTTTACATCCTATCAACACCTAAGGTCATATCAGGACGGGTACCGATTTGTGACAGTGCGCACTGATGTGTACTTCATAGTGCGGTCCTACTGCGACATCAGGCTGCCAGCACCATGACTAGATATCCCATGGAATCACATTATCCTGATATAGAGCTATCCAGTCCTTTCCCTATCCTAATAATGCCGTGCGCCAGGCTAGGTAGTGACAAGTATACTTTTGTTAAGACTTTGGTTTGACTCAGCTGGGTATCGAACTCCCGACATTCCGAACTCCTGACATTCCGCACCAGAAGCCTACTCTCTTACGCATTAAGCCATTGCGCCTCGTGGAATATATGCAGTTCAGGCACATGATTAATAGTCATAACCTGATCGCATATCCTCCTGTCTCAAAAGTTTATGACTCTTCTTTTTTTTTACAATTGTAACGATTGACACAAAACAGCACAGAAGCGGTTACACTGAAAGTACAAGGACATTTGCTTCAAATCAATATGTATTCTATTGGGATTAAGAAACACCATGTACAAAAACAAATCAGTTTATCCTGAGCAAATGCATAAGCAGGTAGTATGTTGATCGTTACAATGGACACAGTTTTGTCCCATATTGCTTAGCACCTTTTGAGACAGTCTCTTATACACCTTTTTTCCCTAAATTGTTAGGCCAGTAGAATAACATATTTTGTTCAGCACCGATATGCTGGCCTTAATAGTAAATGAATTATTTATATGATCAGATGGTCTGAACAATATGAACAATAACAGGTAGCTAAGCTCTGATCACATATATGATTCATAGCTGTCAAATAAGATTCAATACAATAGAATTACTGCTGTCTGTTTCATTCAGTTCTAATCAACGTCATGAACAACCGTGGGACTTCTAGGAACTAAAACAAAGCTCAAACCAAAAGCAAACAAACAAAATGCCCATTCCAGTTGAGAGCCAACTCGGACAATTAGATCCAGACTGATGGACTTTGTCGCGCCAAATTTATAGCTGTCTTGGAAGTCAAACCTGGTTAATTCTACGGGTAAATACTCTATGATTAAGTGCGAAATAAGGAGGCAGACGGGGAGACGGGAGTCAGAAGGGCAGTGGAAGGAAGGAGTGGTGGTCGGTGGGGGGTTGGATGGGGGGTGGGGGGTGAGGCACGGCCAGAATGCTAGGAATGTATGATGATTGGAATAGAACGTTTGGAATAAAATACATTTAACAGGGTCTTCGGAGAGTTGGGACAAGACTTCGCTCACGATTATTTGTGGTTGTTTTAAATTCTGGCATCATCTATGGTCATAATTATGCGGATTGGTACCGACTTCTGACAGTGCATGCTCATGGCAGTTTTATAGCGCTGTCTCACTGGGAGCGCAGACCGCCAGCATGATCCAGTATCCCACTGAGTCAGGTTATGCTGATACTGAGCTAACCAGCCCCTGTCATATCCTAGTTATTCAGAGCGCCATTCTAGTTACTGACAAGTGTCAATTTAATAAGTCATTGGTTTGAGTTGGCCGCAATTAGAAATGTTGACCTTCCGCACCGGAAGCCTGCGCTCATACTGATTTGGCCATCAGTATGAGGAAACACGTACCACAGATGGATATCAACCTAGACAAAGTGGCCGTAATCGATTAACACGACCCGAGCGACTCGGGTCACCCGAGTCATCAGAATTTCAAATCGAACACTGCGAGTAGAGTCAACAAATACACGTGCCTTGTGCAAAACAATCCGACCCAAGTAACCCACTTCCTAGCTGGGGTTGGCTACGAGCGATGATGTCACATTTGCACTGGTACCGTCCGGCAGGATAACAGCTACCAGTACCAGTCATACATGTTTTATTTAAAGAATAGCTTAGATTAATTAAATGGAAATATAGGCCATCATAAAATATTTTAATCCTATTTTGCTGTAGTTTTATCGGTTATTAAAAAAAAAAATGTGTCCACCCGAGCGCGGAGAAGCGTATTCGATTATTCAACCCGAGTCTGTACGATGTACGCATGCGCCAAAAAGTGGCTTGGGTGACCCGAGTTGATTAATCGATTACGCCCAGTGTCTAGTGAACCGCTTCATCCTAGTTGCATACTAATCGGCGATCGACAAGCCATGTAACCTTACTGGATTTGAGATTTGTTTGTTTATTGCTGTTTTACGTCATAGCAACATCTAAGGTCATATCAGGATGAGTAGCGACTTGTGACAGTGCACACTCATGGTGACTTTATAGTGCTGCCCCACTAGGAAACCAGGCCACCAGCACCATGACCTGATATCCCACTCAGTCACATTATCCTGACACTGAGCCAACCAGTCCTTACCATATCCTAATAATGCTGAGTGCCTGGCTAGGAAGTGACAAGTATCAATTATCATTGGTTTGACTCAACCAGGGTTCAAACCCACAAACTCATGGTTTCGGATCTCCCGATCTCCCAAAACAGGAGACGGACGCTCTAGTAATTTGGCCACCCCGTCTGGTCCTACTGCATTTAAGAATATGTATCTGACTGCAAGAACAAAGGAATTATTTTGTTATCTCCATTCCTGAAATGAATAGAACGGGCACATCAACGTAATTTTTAAAGTATATGGAACTCATAATATATACTACTATATATTAACTTGATACAAGTTAACAAATAATTGGCTTCCTGTACAGAAGGTAGGGAGTTTGAATCCCAGCCGACTCAAGCCAAGGACTTATCAAATGTATACCTGTTACCATCTAGCCTGGTGCTCAATATTACTGGGACAAGGCAGGGACTGGTTTGCTCAGTATCAGGATGTGACTGAGTGGGAAATCGGATCACAATATCGACGGCCTAGTTTCCCGGTGGGACAGCACTATAAAGTCATCATGAGTTTTCACTGTCACAAGGCTGTACCATTCCCGATATGCCTTGGATGTTGCTAGTACCTAAAACCCCAAGAAGCAAAGACCCAAAATACCTGCACTCATTGGAACAGGAAGTTGGCTGGTTGCTATAGGTAAATTGTACTGAACCCATTAAGGCTCCTTGGGGAACCAGCGGAGGAAAGATAGATGCACGTATCCAATGCGGTATGTGTGCTTATAATCAAATGGTCGGTGAAGTCAAAGGACCCACCACTCTGCAACCAGACATCATCTGATTGATAATGTCGCGGTGGGTGATGAAAATGGGAAATATCGCGCATAGAGCGGTAATCGAAACACATATCGCGCATTCCAGGCCAGTGTGCTAACCATTACACCACATAGGCTCCCTGATGTCACCACCCTGCCCATGCCAACCTTTTTATGCGGCTATTTGCCTGAGAGGTCAGTGCAGACTAATACACTTGTCCCACTGGAATGGTAAGTCGTTTAAATGGTTATTTAATGCTTACAATTACATACGTACAGACAATGCACTTAAATATACATACTCAGGGTAGGTTCAACAAACATATAGCATATAGTTTGTACAGGCTATCATGGTCATGGCAACCAGTGTTGATGGGTTGAGGAAAATCGGAACTATACCACCTAGAGCAGGAATGGAACCAACATATCTTGCATTCCAGGCCAGAATGCTTATCATTACACCACCTAGACTCCCTGATTTCAACATCCTACCCATGCCTACATGTCTCGGCGGTTCCTTGCCCGAGAGGTCAGTGCAGTACAATATAATTTCCATTGAAGTGACCCTATAAAGCAGGTTCGGGAACCAGCGGCGGAAAGCTAGCTGCACTTACCCAATGGTGTATGTGTATTTGTGTATTCATATTGTCTGCAATTTTAGGCTTTGGGTTTACATTGTCATTGGCCACATCATTCGTCAGAGTTCAATATACCGTACATTGTTGGAAGGGAAGGTGAATGGCAGCAGAGGGATAGGGAGACCAAGAACTTCATGGTTTACAAATATTTCACAGTGGACAGGCTTGAATTATTCACACTCTATCAGAACAGCACACCATCGGGACAAGTGGAGAACCATTGCATCCAACCCTCGACTAGAGGACGGAACTATTATAGGGATATAGCGAATGGTAGACAGGAAGTGTGAACACTTATTTGTCTCTTTTTGTTTGGGGGTACATTAGTTGTCCCAAGCAGGGGAAATCCCCGTCACAGACAACTGGTCTTCCCCACTCCACTGCTGGTCGATAGAAAGCCCGAGCCTACACTTTTACCGACCCAAGGGATTTTTAACCTCCCACACCACATAGACATGGTATGAGAGCAACCGGCCTTTGATGACGCTGTAAGTTATACACAACGGTGGAAATCCAAATTGGCAGAGGTGGGGGGCACAGGGATTCAAAGCACTGACCTTCAGATTAGGAGTCCGACCTAGAATAAAAGTCAGACACTCTAACCACTCCCCCACAGAGAACACCTCTGTGTATCCATATTGTCTGGAAAGTAAAATAAGACAACTCTCTGGAAGAGTCTGATTTATATATAATTCCGTTGTAGTAAGTAAACCGATGAAGCGGGTTAGGGAACCAGTGGAGGAAAGATAAGATGCCGAGGCCGTCATGTTTATAGTGACACATAGCCGAGACCTTCTCATAAATGTTCCCTTTTTGGTGCATAGAGCAGCAAAATGATAAAGGTTTCTTTTTTCTTGTGTGTGTGAAGCTGATAAAGGTAAATTATGGGGAAATAGGTACACACACTGTCACATAATTCAGCTCATAGTATTTGGATGTGTATTGTGCTACCATCCCATAATATGTGTACAGGCCTACATATACGAGTGTAGAAGTCTACACTGACCTCTCCAGCAAGTAAACACATATACAGGTATGTGTGGATAGTGTGGTGATGTCAGGGAGCCTAGGTGGTGTAATGGTTAGCACACTGGCCCGGAATGCAAAGAGATGTGGGTTTGAGTCCTGCTCTAGGTGCAATATTTCCCATTGTCATCACCCCCATGACACTGGTTGCCGTGACCATGATCCTGTACAATCTATGCGCTGTATGGTTGTTTAACCTACCCTGTGTATGTATGTGTTAGTGCATTGCCTGTATGTATGTAATTGTAAGCATCAAAAGACCTACAATTCCAGGGGGACGAGTGTAGTAGTCTGCACTGACCTCTCCGGCAAGTAACCACACAGACAGGTAGGCGTGGGTAGTGTGGTGATGTCAGGGAGCCTAGGTGGTGTAATGGTTAGCACACTGGCCCGGAAGGCAATGAGATGTGGGTTCGAGTCCTGCTCTAGGCGCAATATTTCCCATTTTCATCACCCCCCATGACACAACTATTATTCATATCATATTGAATATTTTATAGCTTGTAATCAATTGTAATAAATGTTTTTATGTTATAGAAAATTAGCGTTGCCATTGACAAGTATGCATTCTCGCACCAAGTATCCATATTTATATTGTATATTGTATAGCACATATATATATATACACACACACAGCAAAATAAAAATATTCTGGCAGTAACCAGACGGGATGGCCAAATGAGGTGAGCGTCCATCTCCTGTTTTGGGAGATCGGGCGATCCGAACCTATGAGGTCGTGGGTTCGAACCCTGGTCGAGTCAAAACAATGGCTTAAAAATTGAAACTTGTCACTTCCTAGCCAGGCGCTCCACATTATTAGTATAGGGCAATGACTGGTTGGCTCAGTGGCAGGATAATGTAACTGAGTGGGATAACAGGTCAGGGTGCTTATGACCTGGTCTCCAGTTGGGACATCACTATAAAGTCACCATGAGTGTGCATTGTCCCAAGTCGGTATCCATCCTGATATGCTAGGACATAAAACAACAACAACCAACCAACAAACCTCGCAACTCCACTCCTCTCGTCTTTTCTATCCTATCCTCTACCCTCTTGTTTTCCCTGCCCCACCCCATCACCCGTCTCCCCCTCCCCACCCCATCCCCCGTATCCGCCCTCCCTCTCCACCCCACCCCCGTCTGCTCTCTCTCCTCCCAACTGCCCACACACACAGCCACCTTGTTCAATCCCACCAACACTGTAACAACCTGTACACCGCCTCCCAGCCACTACCCATGCCACCAGCTCCTTTGTCCCCATCTCTCCATCTCCTCCCCCAACCCACCGTACCCACTCACCATACTCCTCCTCCCAGATTGCAACACCGCCACCTGGCGTCTTCCTACAGGTACTTGAGTGCCCTTTGGGAAATCATGATCCCTAATAACAAAAGAAACAACAACCAAAAAACATGTTAATAATCAAAGAATGCCTACTTAGCGCTAACCTACAATGCTGAACCTGTACGGTGCTTCCCCCTGGCGACAGCAACCGGAGAAGACACCTTCATAGAGGGATGACAAACCTCCGCGATTTCGCGGATTTCCGCGATTTTTTATATTTACCGATTAACGTTAAGCAAACTTGCAAGGAATCAGGATATGAATTCCAACAGTTGGTTAGTTTCATTCCAATTCTTATATGACCTTAGATGTTGCTAGACCAGAAAACCTAAAAAGGAGAGCGTTAGGTATGGGCGATAATACAGCTGCAACAAGCTGAGTTGAAAACGGACTTCCGGCTTTTTTCCCGCGATTTCCTGACAATATCAATCCGATGGAGGGAAAATCCGCGTTTTCGTGGAAAATCTCGGCTTGATTTCGGCGTTTTTTTGCCGGACACCACTTTGATCCCTGCTTTTATACCTGGCGTCAAACTGAGCCAGAGCATGGCCACAGCCCTGTCCGTCATAGTCAGTCCAGTCTGTTTGATTTATACTAAGAGTAACAGGTGCCTTACTGCCTCTGATATTGCGGTATGCGGGTATTGCAGTACCTACCTGCTAAAATACCTCAGGGAGTTTGACGCCTCTGCCTTGCAAAGTTATAAACCACTGCCTTGTCGTGTACAGGTTCTTGATAGAACCAAAGGCTACCGGAGCAAACCCTAACAGAAAACCATGCTTCTGTGGCATCATTAAAGCCAGCAGCACTTCGACACTTTGCAAGCAGCTTTTATGAAATGCACAACCGCATAAAATAGCGGCGCTTAAGAAATAAAAGCAGTCTTTGTTGTATTGCGACCGACAGCATGATGATGATGATGATGAACAGGTGCCTTACTAGCACCGCCTGATGGTTTGTTTGTTTTTTGTTTTACATCCTAGCAACATCTAAGGTCATATCAGGATGGGTACCGACTTGTGACAGTACACACTCATGGGGATTTTATAGTGCAGCCCCACTGGGAAATCAGGCCGCCGGCACCATGACCCGATATCCCACTCAGTCACATTATCCTGACACTGAGCTAACCAGTCCTTGTCCTATCCTAATAATGCCGAGCACCAGGCTAGGAAGCGACAACTATCAATTTTTAAGTCATTGGTTTGACTCGACCGGGAATCGAACCCGCGAATTCCCGATCTTCCGCATGCGAGGCCTGTGCTCTACCGATTCGGCCACCGCGTGCACACTCAGGTATAATTATTCAGAATAAAGAAGAACAAAATAACTAGGCAGAATAAAGAACACAAGATGAAAGAATAAAGAATAGAAATAAAAAGGCAGGGTAATAATCAAGAAATCCGAACACATTTCAAGGAGAGACAAAATGGAAAAAGTGTGAATTGAGGGCCTGTGAGAAACTGGGAGGGGGGGGGGGCACAGACGGAGAAGTCGCTGAATGCGTTTGATTCGTTGGAGTTTTATATCCTGACAACATCTAAGGTAATATCAGGACGGATACTAACTTGTGACATTGCACTGTCGTGTTGACTTTATAGTACTGCCCCACTGGAAGACCATGCCCCTGGCATCATGACTCAATATCCCACACAATCATATTATCCTGGCATGGCGTTCTCGGTGGCTGAGTGCTTAGAGTGTCTGACTAGTTCGGACTCCTAATCTGAAGGTCGTTGGTTCGATTCCCCATGCCCCCACCTCTGCCAGTGTCTATGTGGTGTGGGAGGTTAATAGTCCATTGGGTCTGTAAAAGTGTAGATTTGGGCTTTCTATCTACAAACTGTCTTTTTGTATTTTGTTTTATTGAGGCTGTATTTATATTGTCCATAGCGTTTAAGCCCGCATACCCAGGCTTGTTTTCAATGCTGGCCAGTTGTAGTGTTGGTGTTATCTTACCACACAATAGCTGCTGATAATTTATTTGATTGCCTGAATTTCAGTAGCAGATAGATAATTGGTTGGTATGGTTAGTAGCCTATGTTAGCTTTTTGGGATTTTCTTGGCATATATGTATTTTATTTTGTTATAGTCTTATTACTAGACTAGCCTACTCCTATTTACATATCATAGGCTTGTATGTAGCTGTGTGGTGTGTTATCTGGCTATTCTTGGCATGGTTACCTTCCATTGGGCATCCCGCTGGTGGGCCGTGACATATCACATGCCCCTTTGCAGTGCAGCTTAGTGGAGGTTTCCTAGCCTAATTTGCACAGATATTTTTTGTAAGTTTGTAGGTCAGGAATTTGTTGTTCCTTTACCGTTTGGACATTCCACACCTTGGCAGCCATTTCGAGCGTGCTTCTCTTATGAGCTTTTATTTGGCTTCTGGTCTGCTTCAGTAGTGGCGCATTATTTGCTCTAGTAGCCCTTTGCGGTTTTGTTCAGAGTTTATTGTTTTGACTGTAGCTATATGCTAGTGTTTTCAAATGAATTATTCTCCTATTTTCTAGTAATTTCACTTTGGTTCTTTTGTGTATGTCATAGGTGGGGTGCAGCTTGTCTACTCTTAGACAGATTTTTAGGGCTCTGTTCTGCAGTATTTGCAGTTTTTTTTAGTAGTTCTTTTCTCACACCCATGTAGTTTACATCTCCATAGTCAAAATAGGGGAGCACCATGCCCTTGAAGATTTGTATTGACATTTCTTGAGTCATGTAGTCTTTTAGCTTTGCAAAAGCTGTCAAATGGCGAAAACAAGTCTAATCAGACTTATCCATGATAGGCATTATAAATCTACAAGGATCCTGATGATGTGCTAAGTTCTGTTAAATTGACTCAGTATTGCCTTCTACGCAGAAACAGATGCTTAATAAGTGCATCAGTATCTAAGTTAGATATGTCAAATCAATTATTTCAACAACCCTATTTTCTTTTCAGTGAAGCATCAATATATGGTATGACTATTCCAAATTTAACTTATGCGCATGTGAACAGTTTCGTATATATATATATTGAATGGATTTCGAATTATACTAATATCAGCAATAAGATTCCCTTTGAAATGATCTAACCTATTTGGCTTGGTTGGTTGTTGCAGTGTTACGTCCTGGCACCATTTAAGGTCATATCAGGGCGACAGTGTGAATTCATGGGCACTGTATACTGCTTCTCAATAGGGATACCAAGCCAGCAACACCATAACCTGATATCCAATTGAGTCACATATTCCTGACATTGAACAAAGCAGTCCTTGCCCTATTCTAATAATGCCCAATGCCTGACTAGGAAGCGACAAGTATCAATTCTTTATGTCATCGGTTTGACTCGACTAGGTTTTGAATCGACTAGGTTTTGAATCTTGGGTTCGAATCCCTGGATCTACCAAAAATCTGTAGCCTATTTCAGATTCAGCAACATCAGCGGTTTTTCGTCAATGCTTATGAACTAATCTCCAAAACTGAAGCTCTATATCCAGTCAATGGCTACATAACATTAGCACCGCAGGGGTTGTAGACTCTAGGTGTTTACTTCACCATCTGCCCGAGATAAAAGATTCACCCTGTACTTATAGTAAGCGGGTGAAGGATAACGTAGTGTAAATATGGGCGAAAATAGCTTTACAATGGAACAGGAAGTAGAATGCCTGCCTCCAGTATCAAATGGCTACTTATATCGGCACAGAGTTGGTAAAATGGGAGAGAATGCAAAAAGACAAGATGGCAGCCATAGAATGCCATCGATTTCACCTTTAAATTCTATTAAACTATATGTTTTATTATATTTTTCAACTCAAAGGTAGCAGGCAAATATTAAGACATATATCAAGAATAAGTATTGCCCTTTAGATTGTGGATTTAGGCTCTCATTTCATTTCCCCGCTTTTTCGACAGCTTTTATATCGGGCTGATATTCACCTGTGTACTGCGAGTACAGGATGAATCCTTTATCTACATCTGCTCCTACTTGTCTGCACCTCGTCTCCCCGAGCAACACCAATGAATGTATCCAGGCAGTCATGTTCTGTGTTCCCTTTCTATTGCAGGTATGTCCGCTCATCATTACGAAAATCGGCTCGAACACGCAGGTCCTTGTGAGTAAACAACACTTTTCATTCGAAACAAGAAAACTGTGACGTCAATTGACTCTCGACACGAACGGTCCATCAGGGATGGGAAGTATGAAGAATCATGGGAGAAATAATCCCCCCCCCCAAAAAAACCCACAAAGTATTAATTTCGCAATAACGGATCAAGATTACGTAATCAAAATTATATAAGTCCATATCGGTTGATTCCGCATTTCGTTGGTTTGATATTGAAAATTAGGCGCTGCTTTCTGGATTTTATTTGCAAAGAATTGTGGGTTTTTATTTGACTTGAGTTATTTGTTTGTGGCTGCAGGTGGGGTTCCAGTAGTAGACTGTGTCAACACCCAGTGAACACTCGCCTGTGATCGGCAGATCATTGCGCCGTATCACTATTGCATGGCGCCCAGAGGGATCCGCTGGGAAGAGTGGGAAGGAAGGGTGGGTGTGGGAGGCGGAAGGGTGGGAAGTGTGCTGTGGCAGGCAGCAGGTAGGGTGGGAAGGGTCAGTGTGGCAGGCGGTGGGCTGGGAAGGGTGGGAAGGGTGTTGTGGCAGGCGGTGGGCTGGGAAGGGTGGGAAGGAAGGGTGGCGTGTCAGGTGGAGGGCTGGGAAGGGTGGGAAGGAAGGGTGCTGTGTCAGGTGGTGGGCTGGGAAGGGTAGTAAGGATGGGTGGGTGTGTCAGGTGGTGGGCTGGGAAGGGTGTTGTGGCAGGCGGTGGGCTGGGAAGGGTGGGAAGGAAGGGTGGTGTGTCAGGTGGAGGGCTGGGAAGGGCGGGAAGGGAGGGTGGTGTGGCAGGTGGAGGGCTGGGAAGGGCGGGAAGGAAGGGTGGTGTGGCAGGCCGCGGGCTGGGACTTATCCGACAGTGGCGGGGAACACAACCACAAGCAGGTAATCACCCAAAACACGTTCTTCTTATTTCTTCTCTTTTCTTTTTTTGATTCCGCACTTAGTGAGAGAAAAAAATATATATTACAAAAAGAAAGTGCGCGCACGGATCGGAAATGTGCGTGATGGCGTGAAAGAAGAGGCAGGCGACGCGTGGTGGAGAGGAGGATCATGGGATGTGTATGTGTGTGGGGGAGGGGGTGGGGCGGGAGGAGCTGGGGTGAGGTGGGTGTTCCAGGAAAAGGAAGCTGGTGAAAAAAAGTGAATGGGGGTTTTAAATTCTTTGCAATATCGGAGTTCATATCGGATCCGTAGAGACTCGTGACAGTGTGCAGTCATTGCAAAGTCATTGCGAATTTGTGGAGGCGACGGTTGAAGCTATGACTTTCTGTGGAGGAATCAGGGCCCTTTAGTGCTTTACACATGCAACCATCGTTTCCACTGCAATTGCCGGACACAATGGTTATTGTGAATATGATGAGTTTACCCGAATGACAGGTATGCAGGTACTGCAGGCATAGCAATACCTCAGGGAGTTTGACGCCCCTGCCCTGCAGAGTTGTAAACCACTGCCTTGTAGTACAGGTTCTTGACAGAACCAAAGGCTCAGGGAGCAAACTCTAAACAGAAAACCATGTCACTGTGGCAACATTAACGGCGGTTGATGTATGGAACTCCCAACATCTGTCTTGACATGTTCTTGCCAGTGTGAGACCTTTATTTGCTCCCCGAGCAAGTGCAGCTGGTAACTTGCAAAAGCCAGCAGTATTTCAACACTTTTGCAGGCAATGTACAACCGCACAAAACACTGTACCGGCTCAGTCGTCGCCCGGATTACCAAGGACCGCGCTCCTCAAGCTCATCTTCCGTCGACATGCGGAAAATCAGCTAGGAAAATGGAGAGCGGCAGTCAAGTAATGAAAGCAGTCTTAAGCTGTGTTCACACCCACAACTTTTGGCCGAACTAGATAAGGCGAACTAGAGGAGGCAAACTAGGCGTGAAAGTGAGTCATATCCATACTTGCAGTACTTTGGTCGGTTTAAGGCGGAAATCAATATCTGTGCATGAGCAAGTCCATATTAACCAGCACCACTTTCGGTTAGTCGATGAGAGAGTGTGGGTTCGACCTAGATATGTATGACTGAATCGTATTGTTTTGGAATGGTCAAAACTTGTGCTGGGCAGTGAAAACCTAAAAATAAATGATGAAAAAAATATCTGTACACCTCTAGCCGGCTCATAGATCAAATTATATTATATAGTGTGACATGCTTAATCCGCTTCAAGTAAACCGCTACCGTCCACACAAGCAAGGTGGGCCGACTTAAGCTAGTTCGCCTCATATATACTACCTCGCAAAGTGGTTTACTTGAAGCAAACTAGATGAGGCGACTTAGCTTTAAGTCGCCTCAGCGTAGTGTCCACACGACCAATTTGAGTCGAACTAAAGGAGGCGAATTAGTTCAGCCGACTTAACTCGCCCGTGTAAACAGGGCGTATGTTGCATCACGACCGACAGCATGATGATGATGATGATGACCCGAATGGAAGCAGACGTCAGTGCAACCACCAAGCAGTACTTTTTGTAAATATACCATCCTCTTTATAAAAAACCCAGGCTGGATTAGACGGTGGTTGATTTGGTACAAGCGCGTGCTTCCCATGCGGAAGTTCCAGAGTTTGAATCTCGACCGAGGCAAATGAATGACTCACTAAAACGTGTCGGTACTTAGCCTGGTGCTTGGTATTACTTGGAAAGGGGAGGGACTGGTTGACTCAGTATCAGGATAATGTCACTGTGTGGAATATTATGTCATGGTCCCGGCAGCCCGGTATCCCAGTGGAGCAGTACTATGAGGTTGCCGTGGGTAGGCACTCTCACAACCCGGTGTCCATCCTCCTAATTATGACCTAGGATAATATTAGGGCGTAAAACCCTTAGCAAAGAGATAAACGCAGTGGGGCAGTACTATAAAGTTGACATGAGTAGGCACTGTCACAAGTCAGTGCCCATCCTTATCTGACCTTGGATATTACCAGAGCGTAAAACCCTCAATAGCTCGATTAGATTCAGCCTTATATAGTACCTGCTATGGTTTCATCCGCGTATTTTCCCTATGCATTTGCTACCACAGATGCATTCACCAGGTAGCATAGTTTGTGTTAGCGTGCATGTTGTATGAACAGCGTTGGATGGATGCGTGAACCATCTCCATGGATACATTACGCAGGACAGAAGCGGTAGAACCACCAAGATCAGTCTGGCACATTTGAACTTCTCCCCCCCCCCCCCACAATTGTTGCCGCATTGAGAAAGATGAAAGAACAGATCAGTAAATAGATGGGTTGAGAAGTGAGGCATATTTAGGATATCACTAACATGGTTAACATGGCGACTCTATTACAAATCAGGTCATAATGAGGTAATTCCCAATTGATATGTCCATTCTATATATATATATTTATGTAGTTTTGAAAGTCAGCAGAGTGACAGTTGGCTCACGGTGTAGAGGAGTTGGGGAGGAGAGGTTGCCCGCTTCGCAGTTAATAACATGGAAGTTAAGGTGGTTAGAGAGAAACATTAAGGGCCTGCTGTTATTTATATCCACATAATAAATGATATAGTATGTAATTGTTTGATCTATCGCCAAAGATATGTATGTAAATATATATATATGGTTTTATGTATGTGTACATATACATATATATTCATATATACATTTAAGTATACATCTTACCTGTGGAGTCCCTCAAGGTTCAGTATTAGGCCCACTCCTCTTCATTATTTACATCAATGATGTAGAGAAGACCTTAGAGGGAATGAAATTCCACCTATTTGCTGATGACACTGTGATATACACAACACGCAATAACAGAAAAGAGAACAGATAAGCTAAATGAGAAACTAGTAGCTTTAAATAATTGGTGTAACTCCAACAAGATTTCCATAAACCACAAGAAGTCGAAGGTCCTACTGTTTCCTGCTAGACTAATGACAACAACAAATAAAATGAATTAAAAAAGAAAAAGAAAGATAGATAAATAAATAAATAAATAAATAAAGAGAAAATACTCTGATAATTCAAACAAGATATTATAGGGTAAAATCAAAACCTAATGACCACTAATGCAGCAAGGTGAAGACATTCAGAGAAATTAACTATTGGTAACCAAAAAATAATCCGATTGTAGAACGAACAAACTCACAGAGGTTTGGGGGATGTGGGAGAATACTTACAAACAGAGAAAGAATGCATGCAGTAGTTAGCTACACAACAACTGAATGTTATAAAACGAAGGGGAGTCACAAGAGTATTACGGTCTAGGAGCAAAAACAAGTCATTAGCCTTAACAGTTATGGGCAGCATAAATACACCCATCACCAACAAAAGAAAAGGAAAAGAAGAAATATGTATATGTATATAACATCCTCTGAGCTAGTGGAGGGCGAGGCAGAGGCGGTGCATCCTGACACCTAGATAACAGATTCACCCTGTACTCGCAGTACACAGCTGAATAGCACCCCTATCTAAAAGCTGTCGAAAAAGCAGGGAAATGAAATGAGAGCCTAAATCCACAATCTAAAAAGCAATATGTATTCTTTATATATATATGTGTTAATATTTCCCCGCTACCTTTGAGTTGAAAAATATAATAAAACATATAGTTTAATAGAATTGAAAGGTGAAATTGACGGCGTTCTATGGTCGCCATCTTGTCTTTTTGCATTCTCTCACAGTTCACCAACTCTGTGGCGATATAAGTACCCATTTGATACTGGAGGCAGGAATTCTACTTCCTGTTCCATACTAAAGCTATTTAGAATACGTTGTCGTCCAGCTGCGTACTCAAGCTGGCACCCACCCCCACCCCAGGGAGAAGGGGGGGGGGGGGTGCAACCCACTCCATATCGTGTTACATGCGATAACGGGTTTATTACTATTCATATTTTATTTGTATGTGTGTGTGCATAATACACTGCTATGTAGGCCTATATACTGTAGTGTTCCCTAATCAGCACCACTATCACACAGTGGTTGCAGCTACTACACTGACCCTTGTTTGTTAAGAAGTAGCACCATGCTAACGGCCACCTCCTAATGGAGGTCACATGCTACCCGGCTTGGCATTGACAGGCCACTTCGCTATTCTGGCGGAATAAACCATGGAGGGCCATGCAATATGAAGCTGACTCAGTGTTTCATCGTTATTCCCCACACAGAGTAGGACATAGTCCACCATACTACACCTCCACAGATCGACCACTCTCCTATATCGATTGCTGTATTTGGGTCCCAAACGATCGCCCATAGAATACCTTAGTAATGATATAAAAAAAAGCTCCCTATGCTGACCACCTCCCTAAATGGACCAATTAAAGTTGGTCCCATGGTCGGTCGATTTAGCGAGGTTTTACTGTATATATATAGGCAAGTTATGAGCATGGGATGCCCTCTAGAGGCTTCTGAGGAAGTGTAATCCAAGTAAGGAATAGTGATTGACCCCCAACCACACAGATGAAATGTAGGCCGCGGTGCAGGAAGAACAATATGCTACTTCTTAATTATTACCAGGATATTATTTATATTTGTGTCGGTAAGCTGCAGACACCGCAGATGGTGCAGATGCTGCAGCACTATCAGTGTATAGTATTAATACATTCTTCAAACGTCACAGCACTATCATCATATACTACTAATACATGCTTCAAACTGCAGCACTATCGGCATATGCCAATATGTATATGAAACCTGACTTCCAGGAATTTTACGCGATTCCCTGACAATGCTAAACCTATGGGAGAATATCCGAATTTCTGCTCTTTTTACCGGATACCAAATTCATCGCTGGTGTATCTACCTGATGCCGCCAGTCAAGTTGGTAGAGTCGCTGACCAAAGCAATCAAAGAATGAGGTGTGTGTTTACATAACTTCCGCTATTAATGTGTTCTACAATCTATTATGGGTGTAAAACCAAGAACACCATCTATCTTCAGTTTCCTATATTATGGTTTAGTCAAGATAAAGGATTCACCTGGTACTCGCAATACACGGGTGAATACCAACCCTATATAAAAACGGTCGAAAATGCTGTTACTGAAATGAGAGCCTAATTTCACAATCTAAGAAGCA
This sequence comes from Branchipolynoe longqiensis, assembly GCA_030323885.1. Taxonomy (NCBI): domain Eukaryota; kingdom Metazoa; phylum Annelida; class Polychaeta; order Phyllodocida; family Polynoidae; genus Branchipolynoe; species Branchipolynoe longqiensis. The sequence continues at coordinate 28,028,281 of CM059197.1, forward strand.
ACCATTATTCTTTACATATGTCTTATTATTTCCCCGCTACCTTTGACTTGAAAGATATAATAAAATATCTAGTTTAATAAGATTTAAAAGTGAAATTGACGGCCTTCTATGGCCGCCATCTTGTCTTTTTGTATTCTGTCCCATTTCACGAACTCTGTGCCTATATAAGTATCCATTTGATACTGGAAGCAGGCATTCTAGTTCCTTTTCCATACTAAAGCTATTTTTGCCCATATTTACACTACGTTGTCATTCAGCCGTGTACTACAAGTACCAGGTGAATCTTTTATCTAGGTATAGTCACTATATATCCTATCTAACTAGCCATGTATAGTACACTATTGGTCACACTGGCGCCGCCTGTGAGGGGCTGTAAGCACTGTATTCACCTGCGTCTATCCATTATTGCTTATAGACCCGTTTGGACTATCAAATGTGAACTGGAAATTATAATTCTTACATACATATCCATGTACATTTACATATATATTATATATATTATATATATATATATATCATTATATGTGTGTGCATAGACATACTTACATGTTTATCGACATAGCGACATATATGAGCTGTCACCCCATCCGACATGCCTATCAGTGTTACCTGCCAGACACTTCATGTATGACCGGACATGAGAATGAGCACGTCAGATGGGAGGAAGCCGTCTATCATTCCCGGACGTTGTCTGGTGACGTCATGCAGCCCGGAAGTGACGCATACTGTACATCCGTGGCGACATTCATTTAGCGAGATAGGCAGGCACCCGTCCACACTAGGGATAGTGGGTGCGCCCTCTGGTGGCTTTGTTGGTGCTGCCGGAGGAAGCTGCAGACTTCCCAGGCGGAAGGTCATGAATTAGCATTGTGGCTGAGTCAAAACAGTGACTTACAAAAATTGATACTTGTTGTTGGTACATAGCATGGTGCATGGCATTACTATGATAGGACAAGGACTGGTTAGCTCAGTATCAGGATGATGTGACTGCGTGGGATATCGGTTCATCGGCCTGGTCTCCAAGAGGGACAGGACTATAATGTCAGCATGAGTGTGCGCTGTCAGATGTGGGGGATATGCCCTGATATGATCTTAGATGGGACTAGGATGTAAAACCCCAACAAACAAAAACAGTATGTTGAGAAGCGAAGGGCTGCATATACACTAGTACAGCAGAAATCTAGCTCGTAGTGAGTTAGAGAAGAGAAATGTCAGTATATTTCTAATGTGCTATTTCCATTTTGCGATTCGATTTCCATTCCAGGATTTGAACCCACATTCGCACCCATATTCCAAGACTTGTGTCCTTATCATTAGACTATCTAGGTGTCCTGATGCAGTCACGCTATTAACGCCTCCCTGTTTATATGGCTCCTTATCTGAGAGTTCAGTGTAAACTGGAAATTATAATTCTTACACACATATTCATGTACATTTACATATATATTATATATATATCATTATATGTGCGTGAGCGTAGGCACACTGACATGTTTATCGACATAGCGACATATGAGCTGTTACCCCACTTGCTCCCCTGGAAATGTGTCTCTGAAATATTGTTTGTCGAGAATTCATTTAATTCCTGTGAGTACATACATACAGGAAATACACTTACCTTATATATGAGACTGTCTCATAAGGTGATAAATCTTTTTGTTGGTGTCCATTGTAACGATTGACACAAAAGAGCACAGAAAAGGTTAGCTGAAAACACAAGGACATTTGCTTCAAATCAATATGTATTCTATTGGGATTATGAAACACCATGTACAAAACAAATCAGTGTATCCTGAACAAATGCATAAGCAGATAGTATGTTGATTGTTACAATGGACACAGTTTTGTCACATATTGCTTAGCACCTTTTGAGACAGTTTCATATACAATCACAGTGCAAGTCCACCAACGACAGTGTGCATAGATTGTACCAGATCCTCGTTATAGTACCCGCGTTATGTAGTCAACATGGTTAATTCAAACAAAGAGACTATTGCACTTAGCTCAGGATTCGAACCCATATCTTCTAGAAGTATGTGGCTAGTATCCTAACCATTACGCTCTCTAGACTCCATGATCCATTCACCCTATCCAGCATCACCTGCCTCTGTGGCTGGTTGACTGAGAGCTCAGTGCAGACTAAGTAGGCAGGTAGGTATAGATAGGGTGATTGCATCAGCTAACCTAGCTAGTATAATGGTTAGTACACTACCCCCGGAATGGTAGGAATTGTTGGTTGAAATACAGTTATATGCACAATATTCACTATGTAAAACCGCACGCACAACAGTTGTTTAAATAAAAGGCACAGCCCACACTCACATTCACATTTAATGATCCAATCTCTCCTGGGGAAAGGCGTCGGGGAAGTCCCTGCTCATGATTTTTTCATTTTCTGTTTTATGTGACGGCTGTGGGTATATGGGAGTGGCAGGTGGGTATATGGGAGTGGTGGGCGGGTATATGGGAGTGACAGGTGGGTATATGGGAGTGGTGGGTGGGTATATGGGAGTGACAGGTGGGTATATGGGAGTGGTAGGTGGGTATATGGGAGTGTCAGATGGGTATCTGGGAGTGTCAGGTGTGTATATGGGAGTGTCAGCTGGGTATATGGGATCGGTAGGTGGGTATATGGGAGGGACAGGTGGGTATATAAGAGTGGTGGGCGGGTATATGGGAGTGGTAGGTGGGTATATGGGAGTGTCAGGTGGGTATATGGGAGTGGTAGGTGGGTATATTGGAGTGACACGTGGGTATATGAGAGTGGTGGGCGAGTATATGGGAGTGTCAGATGGGTATATGGGAGTGTCAGGTGGATCTATGAGAGTGGTGGGAGGGTATATGGGAGTGTCAGGTGGGTATATGGGACTGGTGGGCGGGTATATGGGAGTGGCAGGTGGATATATGAGAGTGGTGGGCGGGGATATGGGAGTGGCATGTGGGTATATGGGAGTGGTAGGTGTGGATATGGGAGTGACAGGTGGATATATGAGAGTGGTGGGCGGGTATATGGGAGTGGCATGTGGGTATATGGGAGTGGTAGGTGGGGATATGGGAGTGCCAGGTGAATATATGAGAGTGGTGGGTGGGTATATGGGAGTGGCAGGTGGGTATATGGGAGTGGCAGGTGGGTATATGGGACTGACAGGTGGATATATGAGAGTGGTGGGCGGGTATATGTGAGTGGCATGCGAGTATATGGGAGTGGCAGTTGGATATATGAGAGTGGCGGGCGGGTATATGTGAGTGGCAGGCGGGTATATGGGAGTGGCAGGTGCGTTTGGATGTCGACAGGTATGCATGTGGTGGAGGGAAGGGTGTGGGGAATTGTTTTGCTGAGTGTGGCTTGCATATGGTAGGGTGAGCTTTATGGATCATGGGCAGTATGCATGTGGAGGGGAGAAGAGGGACTAGGTGTTGGGAAGTGTGGCATGGATTTGGGAATGCATGTAATACTTTATAGAAAGCTTAATGTGGAGAAGATTTAGTAGGGGAGTGTGAATTTTAGAATGGGGAGGTGTGTTCGAAATCGTGACGGATACTGAGGTGGTGACTGTTACGTGGGTTTGTTTGTTTGATTATTGTTGTTTTACGTCCTTGCAACATCTAAGCCCATATCAGGACGGTTACCAAATTATGACAGTGCGCACTCATGGCGACTTTATAGTGCTGCCCCTCTGGGATACCAGACTGCCAGCACCATGACCTGATCTCGCACAGAGTCACTTTTTCCTGACACTGAGCCAACCAGTCCTTGCGCTATCCTAATAATGGCGAGCGCCTGGCTAGGAAGCGACAAGTAACAATTGTTAAGACGTTGGTTTGACTCAACCAGTGTTTGAACCCACAATCGCACAGTCTACCAACACGGGCGACAGATGGACACTCTAACTCATTCTGCCATCCCGTCTGGTCTGTTAAGTGGGAGGTGTCGGGCGTGTGTGGGTCTGGACATAGGAGCTAGATGACCTATGTGTTGGAGATTCTGAGGTTGATTGCTGTGTGCATGTGATAGGTCGGGTAGGTGTGTAAGTGGGAGATGTCGGGAGAGTCTGTCTTTTGGAGATTGGTATGTTGATTGTGGACCTCGCGCGCTGGCCGAATTGGTAGAGCCGCCAACTTCCTGTGCGGAAGGTTCGGCGCACAAATCATTGCCGAATGAAACCAATGATTCACACAATTTATACTTGTCGATATCTAACCTGACACTCCGCATTGCTAGGATAGGGTAAGCACTGGTTAGCTCAGTATCAGGGTAACCTGACTGAGTTTGAAATCAGGAGTATGGAATTCTGTAAAATATGATAGCATTGAATAGATTTGGGCCTAATCGGTACTTAACACCGACGGTAAACTTGATATCGCTTGGTGTTAGCTTAGGCGACATTAAACTCACGGAATTTCCCTAAACCGGTTACATACATACCAACTTTTCACCGCTAACCCGGAGATCCCCGCTAACCACAGATTTGGAGCGCTAACCCTGCTTCATACATTTGGCCCCTGGCATGGTGGCCGAATCGGTAGAACGCATGACATGCATGCGGGAGATCGCGAGTTTGGTTCCTGGTCAAATCAAACCGATGACTTATACAATTGATAAGTGTCGCTTCCTAGCCTGGCGCTCAGCATTAATAGGATAGGGCAAGGACAGGTTAGCTGAGTGCCAGGATAATGTGACTGAGTGGTATATCGGTCATAGCGTCGGCGGTCTGATTTCCCAGTGGGGCAGCACTATAATGTCACCATTAGTGAGCATTGTCACAAGTCGGTACCATCCTGATATGACCTTAAATGTTTCCATGGCATAAAACTCCAACAATCAACCAACCCCCTCCCACACATCGACCCCACCCTTATTCACCCCATCCCATCTTCACCCACCGCCAGTGCTTGTTTGTTGGGGTTTTACGTCCTAAGAACGTGTATGTTCATATAAGGACGGGCACCACCAACCTACTCTGCAGCGAAGCTTCGAAAAAAACAAACATAGCGACATCAGCAATATATGGGATTTCAGAATAGCCGAACTGACATAATAATATTGGTCAATATACTCCAATAATCAATTCGAAATATCCTACCAAACTATGTCTCCTTCTGACCTCGTTTATGAGATATGCACTTGATTTTTTAGTGCATCGCGTAGTTCCGCTGGGATCCAAGACAGGTGGTAACATCCGCGATAGTTAACGGAAAAAAGTAACCCTGGAGACAAGGCTATTAATAAACAATGAGCTGCTTTCCTGCACACCGCAGCGGTCGGCAGTTTGAGCTGCTCGGTCATGCCTCGTTCCGGATTACCATCAACGGGCAATCGTTTCAACTCCAACTCGCTCATGCTCAGTGTAGGAATTTCAGGGGAATTGTTGTAACCTGAAAAAGGAAAATCCTTGAGGCAAACGTCTGGAAACAGTGCGGTCGCCTATTAGCAGTTATCAAATTAGGTCATCACACTACATAGACACCGCGATTTTAGGAATCCATGAGAAAACTCCAAACACATATAAAATCTCCTGAATTGCGACAGCTTACTACGGCTATCAATACTCAGAAGACAAGTTATATAAGATGCAGGAAGGCCTGTTGTTGAGATTAGGCGCAAATGAGGGTTTGTTGGCTGGCTGTTTGAGTTGTATTTAGCTCCTCGCAACATCTAAGGTCATATCAGGACGGGTACCGACTTGTGACATTTCGCATGCATGGCGACTTTATAGTGCTGCCCAAATAGGAAATCATGCCGCTGGTACCATGACCTGATATCCCACTCAGTCTCATTATCCTGACACTGGCCTACCCAGTGCTTGCCCAATCCTATTAATAAGGCTCAAATGAAGGAAGAACCAATATATCCTATGTTCTGAGTGAGACTGGTCTATGGATTTATTTCCTGATACTGGCTTTCCTATTGGCTTCCAACGAATACGTAAAAATCGTATGGGTAGGCAGATATGTGAGTATTACTTAACCTATCCGTCATGATATGCCATTAAATGTTGCCAGGCCGTAAAACTCCAACAAATATCAACAGCTCATCCGGGTATCTGGTACATTCCCGGGCAGGCACAAGCGCAGTCTATGTGTCCTCGCCAGTCTTCCCCATTGGTCATAACTTGTTTTTGGGGACAGATTGCTAATGCAGACCTAGCAACCTGTCTTGTTGACCTGAGTTACTACCTCACACCTGTTACCATGTAAGCCTCCATACTCAAGACACCAACCTTATTTAGCTATTTCTATTGTTTGAACAATTTATCTGTTTCCAACACGCCACATTCACCAGGCTATGCATCTTTAACAGATAATTAAATTGATCTTATTTGTAGATTTGTGTCAGCCTTACAGGGTGATTCACTTCTTAGACACAAAACAGACCTATGGATGAATCTTAAGTTGTGCATATTTGAATTTGTATCTGCAATGACTGAGTTGTAGTTGAAAATTACTTCAACAATATGAATCAATAAATATAGCTCTAGATACATCTGCTAATCTACGAATAAAATCAATGCAATAGCTGTTCTTGGTGACAAAACACAAACGGACATTCTTGAATTGTTCATCATCTCCTTATCCAATTAATGCATTGCAGTGTACAAGCATATACACCAATATGGACTGACCTAAACTGTGTGCATAATAGTCACATTCAGTATCCTGAAACATGATTTTATAATGTAAGGCTTACACTAATTGTTTGTACATTTAATGAAAGATCACCCTTGTAATGGACTATTTGAGCTCAAAACCAGTAGATTAAAATTATTCCAGGCAATCTAGGAAGGCCCATTAAACTAAGTCAATAGTTATTAATAGTAGATTTGTCATGTCAAACAGGGAAGGCAAATGTGATCTTACCACAGGCCACTCAAAATCTTTCAGATTTACTTTAAGTGATAGTGGGGTTTACAGTAATTTCAGGGGCCTTGACAACCATCACTAGAATTGAATGATATTGATACAGAAATAGCTAAAACCTGAACACAGAGACCATCAGGCCAGTGTTGGACCTTAGAGGAGAATAACCTGTTTCAAGCCATAATAACTGTAAATAACTAAAGTAGTTAGGGTCACGTTACAGCCCCCTGAACATCAACGCAGTTCACTGCACACACGTTGCTATGGCAACTGTGTTGAACCTTTATTATGCAATCAACATTGTGTGCATGGACCATTGCTATTAATGTTAGTACAACCAAAGTGGAAACGACAGCAAATGATCACTTGACAGCTGTCCAAATTCTTAGAACAAAGGGGGTCTGACAGTAACTGTCGCCATGCATGCAATTGGTGTCTGGCTGCCTGCATCTGTACTAGATGTTGTAAGCGCATGCGCACTGCTGAGAGGTGGCATGGTGGTTATGCCAAACAGAGGCTAACGTTCCCACAGTTGTGATGTCGGTAACGACGTGATCATGAACAGCAGAGGTGGTAACTCTGTTTAGATGTTGGTTGGTTTGTTGTTGGGGTTTTACGTCCCGGAAACATCTAAGGTCACATCAGAACTGGAACTGACTTATGACAGTGCACATTCTTTGCAACTTTATGGTGCTGAACACCATGCAGTCCATGCTACTCTTTTCTAAACTTTCTCTGGATAATCATGATTGTTCAATGTTCACACAACCAGTGACCAAGCATTGAGAAAAGGTATGTTGATACTGTAGTAGTCTTCACTGACCTCTCAGGCAAGGAGCCACCTAGACAGATAGGCGTCGATGGGGTGGTGACATTTTACATGTTAACATAACATATTTAATTCGCGGGTGGAAGCAGGGTGAGGCAGGGGAGGGGCAGGGCCCCACCGATCACCCCGACCAGACCCCACCGATCGAATACAAACGAACTAACCCGACCCCAGTGGCGCCACCTACCAGGAACAGTGGGAGCACCCTGCCCGGTTACAGGAGGAGTCGAATCAAAACTCCTGCCAAAACACCACATGACCGGATTCGAACCTAACTGCCTCCATGGCCACAACTCCTCCAGCAGCCGACCGGACTACACCACCACCATTTTCTTCACCCACCCACCCACACCTCAAGTAACATGAGGAGGGGTGGAGGGCTGAGAGTTCAGTCTCCGGCCCACTCTACATCATAACGAGAATCCCGAAGGAACACCCCCACCATCTCGACTGACACCCTGCACCTGACCTGTACCAAAAAGCTAATCATTGTGAATCGAGTAACAAATAAAGACCATTGTATACCACTTCTGCCTCCGCCTCTGTGAATTAGGAAGCCTAGGTGGTATAATGTTTAGCAAACTATCCCGGAATGCAAGAAGTGTAGGTTCGAATCCTGCTCTAACCACAAGATTTCCTATTTTCATCACTCGGACGATAATATGATTAAACACACTCATCCTGTGTGTGTATATATATATACACATATGGATCACTCTCCTGAAAACTGGCTAGAAGTGTCACATGGAGTATTAAAATCTAATAGTTGAATTTTTAAAATTGTGTTGGTTGCAAAGGAAAGCTGGAAATCTCCCCTTTACATCTATGTAACATATAAATTGATGAGACACAAAATAAATGTGTCATCCATGATTAAGCTATGTCTTATGGCAGTATGACATATGTTGCTCAGATATAACACATGTTTAGGACACCACACAGTCTCGTTAATACAAATCTAAGCAGAATTAAATAATTTCATAGTTAGAAGCATATGGCATAATAAATTATACAGAAATATGTAGTGCTTATATTGATAAAAAAAAAGTAATTCCCAGCCATGCTTTATTCACTGAATAATTAGTGGACAATATTTGCGTGGCATCCAGACACCACTGGTTACATCTGTGACATAAATTTGTAATGTTATTTCTGAAAACATCAAATAGATTTTTTTTAAATTTAAGCATGCATACATGTTATTAAATACTTCCTTTTTGATTTGGGAACTGTTGTGTTTGATATGTCAATGTATTACAAGATGTTAGTAAGGATTCAACCATGTCAGAGATGTCATGTTACAAATACCTGATTATAAAATGTGTAAATAACATTTCTTTTGTACAAAAACACTTCATAACTAAAAGGACCAAAATTGCACACAGTTTATTTTATTTCCCTTATTTCTTACATCAAATCTGAACATGAATATGAACAGTATAAGGAAAAAGCTAAGTAGAAAGTTTTTTTATTGATGTTTTAAAATCCCATCCCATGCTGACTAGTTTTCAGGACAGTGACCCATATATGAATATATATATTATATATGTATATATATTATATATGTATATATAAATATATATATATACCAATACAGTAAAACTTTAAACTGCAGTCAAGTTTGATGACCCCAATTACCAGGTATAGGCAAGACCTAATACCCCTGTCACACTACAACGTAATGAGCGAACGTGAGCCTAACGTGGTGATATTTCGTCATTACGTTGATGGACGTTGGATTACGTTATGAGGACGTCATAATGACGTTAGAGTGACGTCGAGCTATGTCACATTACATCGTGTAACGTCGATTAACGTCGAGGTTTTGGACATGTTCAAAAGTTTCGACGTAGGACAAACGTAAGGGTTTACGTTCACCGTACGTTCTGTTCACGTTCAGCGAACGTCAATGACGTTAAACGGACGTTATTCCAACGCTCCTCACTACGTTCAACTACGTTCCACTACGTTGACCCCCATTAAACCGAGTGCAAATGCCCACGGGGCGTAATGGGAACGTCAGGAGAACGTCAGGAGAACGTCAGGAGAACGTCAGGAGAACGTGCATTCAACGTACGTTCAACGTCTCATGACATAGCTAACGTCATGTAACGTTCTTCTGGCAATGGAATAACGTTCATAACGTTCCGTGAGCGTCATTACGTTGACCTCTCTCGTTGAATGACGGTATCACTACGCTTTACCGACGTTACGCTCTCGTCCACTACGCTGCATCCACGTTCAACTTCTGCCCAAATTTGCATACTACGCCGAGAAGTTCAACGTTCTTCACGTTCTCCCTACGTCGACGTCGTTACGTCGTAGTGTGACAGGGCCATAAGCATTGCAGCGAACATAACGTTGGACTGCGTGGGATACCATCGACAGTCTGTCATTTCATGCATGTGATTTATAAGACAAACCACATTACTCTTATTATTGGTAGGAAATATATGTCCTCCGTTTGTGGCATGTTTTATGACTATTCCTGAAAACAAACTGTCCAGATCCCACCACCCACACGTGACTCACGTTCACTAAAATCGATTTTTCACCTCGCTGACTTTATGTTTAAAGTTGGAAGAGATGATGAAGTAGCGATAAACGTAAAACTATGAGGCTTTTTATGGGATCTGATCTGCTGTCATATTAAATACATATTATATATATATATATATATATATATATACCTTGGTATTGCTGAATTGGTAAGACTACTGGCTGCCTTCCTATAATGGAAGACATGGTTTCAAACCCGACCTGAGTCGAACTACCGACTTACCAAATTGAGCAGGGATGAAAGATCTCCCGATTTCGAAGTTTTTCACGATTGTTGACATTTACCGATTAGCATTGAACAAAATGCCAAGGAATCAGAGTATATATGAAAACAATTGATCAGTTCGAATCCCGTTCTTATATGACCCTAGATGTTGCTAAGACATACAAACATAGCAAGAAAGTGCTATGCATAGATGATGATATCACCAAAACGGGATATTTGAAACTGACTTACACAAAAGAGTTACAGCATTTTCCCATGATTCCATGAGAGCGCTAACTAATACGAATGGGGGAAAACGCAAGTTTTCGCCGAAATTCACCGTCAGGGTAGATGTTGCTAAGACATAAAAACATAGCAACAAAGTGTTATGCATAGATGATGATATCACCAAAACAGGATATTTGGAAACTGACTTCCAGCATTTTCCCACGATTCCCAGAGAGTGCTCAGTAATACGAATGTGGGAAAACGCAAGTTTTCGCAGATATTCACCGTCAGGGTAGATGTTGCTAAGACAAAAAAACATAGCAAGAAAGTGTTATGCATAGATGATGATAGCATAAAAACAGGATATTTGAAAACTGACTTCCGGCATTTTCCCACGATTCCCTGAGAGTACTAACTAATACAAATGGGGGGGAAAACAATAGGTATCGCAGAAATTCACCGTCAGGGTGATAATCTCGGTTTGATTTCCGGTTATTGTTTGTTCCTGTTTGAGGCCACTTTCATCCTCAATTTATTCTTGTCGGCACCTAGCCAGCACTTGGCATTAATAGGATAGGGCAGGGAATTGTTTGCTCGGCATCGTGATAATGTGACTGAGTAGGGTATTGGATCATGATGCCACCAACCGGATGCTCCAGTGGGTGGGCACAATGCAGTCACAATGACTGTGGCCTGTCACAAAGTGGTAGCTATCCTGATATGATGCCAAATATTGCTAAGCCGTAAAACCCCAATAAACAAGCACATCCGGTAAGTAGAACCTACTTACCGGATGTAACAAGTCAAACAAGACGCAAAACCAGATGGGATGGCTGAATGATTTTAGTGTTGGGCTTGAACCCTGATCGAGTCAAACCAATGACTTAAAATGTTATATTTGTCACTTCCTAGCCAGGCGCTCGGCATTATTAGGATAGGGCAAGGACTGGTTGGCTCAGTATCAGGACAATGTGACTGAATGATGCACCAGGTCATGGTGCTGACGGCCTGGTCTCCCAGTGGGGCAGCACTATAAATCTCCAAGAGTGTGCACTTTCACATCCTGATACCTATCCTGATATGACCTTAGATATTGCCAGGATGTAAAACTCCAACAACTAACCAACCAACTGTGGCACAGTGCCCCCACCAGGGATTCTAGTCTAGCCCCCCTTCCCCTCCACCATGTATACAGATGATATCTATGTCAGCCCATTTATCCTCTGCGTGATGGACGTGAAATACTGGTACCGTCCAGTCCAGACTGAAGGCCCGGTCACATACACGTTAGTGAACGTAGTTGAATGTAGTGGAAGCTAACCGAGTTGAACGTAGTTGAGCGTAGTTGAACAGAATTGAACGTAGTTAAACGTATTCGAATGTACTGGCATCTGTATCACTTCTCCGTGATGAGAACGTGATAAGAACGTGTGAGGGCCATGAGTTCCGATTTAAGCTGTGGACATGTTTAAAAGAGAGGTATGTTTGAGGCAGAAGTAGCCTATGTGATGATAACGTACTCTAGTGTACTCTAGCATACTCTAGTCTACTACGTAATGTACTCTAGCATACTCTAGCATACTCTGGCATACTCTGGCATACTCTGGAAAACCCTAGACTACTTTGACCTGCACAAGACCTTGGCCGTTCTGCCATGGCCACATAACCGTTAGTGGCCAAAGTTTAACATAGTTGAACATAGTGGAGGTTAAGATAGTTCAATGTAGTTCAACATAGTTTAACGTAGTTCAATGTAGTTCAACATAGTTCAACGTAGTTGGACGTACCAGGATCTGTACCATAATGTACCAGGATCTGTACCATAACGTACCAGGATCCGTCCCGTAATGTATTTATCCGTACTATTAGGTGGGTCATCAACCAAAACCTGCCAAACCTTAACATAGTTTAACATAGTGATAGCACGTTTTACCCATGTTAATATATCCTACGTTCAACTGCGTTCAACTACGTTCCCTAACGTGTATGTGACCAGGGCTTAAAACTCTGGGAATCTACCCAGAATACATCTCGGCGGAAGGACAACTTAGACAGGAGGGGTCATCGGAGGGCAGTGGGGTCAGCCCGGTACCCCTACCCCTGAACGATGTGTGGGATTAACTAAATATGTCCAGTTTTATCCGCCCTATCCCACTGGGAGTATCATATGACAGTGATATATTCTACCATATAGCACTGTTGGTATTGGTATTTTTCTATTAACACCTTTTGACATATTGGTTTTCATTTTGAATCCCTGTTTAAAACCCACAAAATATTCTAAATACAACCACTAATTATGATGGTATCTTTTAAATCACCTGGTCAGACTGTTGGGTAAAGTGTCGGTATAATACACACATGGCTTTGAAACAAGTTGCTGTCTACGCATCTGACACGTTTTAAATTCAGGTCTAGAAGCCCAGATGTAGATCTAATGTATCAGTCACTACTCTAGCGGTAGATAAAAGATTCACCCGGTACTTGTAGTACACGGGTGAAGACCAGCCTTATATAAATATGGGCGAAAATAGTATTAGTATGGAACAAGAAGTACAATGCCTGGCACCAGTGTCAAATGGTTACTTATATCAGCACAGAGTTGGTGAAATGGGAGAGAATGCAAAAAGAAAAGATGGCGGCCAGAGAACGCCATTGATTTCACTTTTAATTTGCATTAAAGTATATGTTTTATTATATTTTCCAACTCAAAAATAGCGGGTAAACATGAAGACATATACAAATAATAAATGTTGCTGCTTAGATTGTGAAATTAGGCTCTCATAAAGGCTCATTTCATTAGCCCGATTTTTCGACCGTTTTTATATAATGGGGCTGTCACACTACAACGCTTCTCGCCGGCGACCCGTCAACGTGTGGTGTATTTGGGCGAAAATGGGTGAAATATCGAGAAACGCTGGGGGCGCATTATGCGCGGTCGGTACACATCGATAGACTATCTTTGACGTTGACGGTCTGCGGAGAAAGTTGGCGCGCGTTGTTGGTCGCTGAGTGTTTTCAACATGTCAAAAACAACCCAACGACCGCCAGTGCGTGCAAATATATGGGTAAGGACGTTAGGCGCGCATCGCGCTGCGTTGGACGCGCCGGAATAACGTTGTGGGAACGCTAGGAAGACGGCGCACGCGGGAGGGTCGTTGCTCACACATTGCGGTAAACTGGGCCGTTTTTGTTTTACGCCCTAGCATCATTTAAGGTTAAATGAAGACGTCGCACCAAACTTTTTAATTTTTTTTCCCCAGCGCGTCGACACACGTTGGCCGCACATGCATAACGCGCCGCGCTGACGCCGATCTTTTCTCCCAAACCGCCGACAAGTTTGACGTTTCTCGACGCACAAGATTTTATTTTCAACGCTGACGGGTCGCCGGGAGAAACGTCGCCGTGTGACAGCCCCATAAGGCTGGTCTTCACCCCTATACTGGAAGTATGGGGTGATCTTTTATCTACTCTAGCGGGTGCTTGTATTTAAATTGTTGGTCAGCAACTGTACATTGCCTTTTGATGGCTAGATGGGTCTTGTTATATTCAGCGTTTATTAATTTATGCTGGACCAAAACATCAATAACGAATGAATTGACCCGGCGTGGTTGTCATTTAATGCAATGCCAAGGTATCAAGTTTGTAATGTTAAGCCCAGGTGCGTTTAAGTTTAGATTTAGTTTATACCTGCTAGTAATATTGTGATCTGGAATCGACATCCATATTGCTATGTATGACAATTCATTTTGTTCAGAATATTGCAGTAGTCTGTACATGAGCCCCACTACCATGTGGTGGCGGCAGACACTATGCCGCACACCTACGCAGTTACACTGAACTGTCCTAGATGGCGGCAGGCTAGCCACGGGGCAGACCTCGACTGGTCTGCCCTCTACTGCGTGTGGCTAGCTCACCCCCCACCCACCTATAGAGGCGAGGTGGGACCTGGCATATTAGGGGGTGGGTCAGATGACTGTGGATGCCGTGGAGAGCAGAGAGGTTTTGTAATAAACCAGGTTGAAGCGTACTGAAACTAAATCTTGGTGTTCTTCCATGAGTGTGTGGCAGTGGGGGAAGACCATGGGCCATCACAATATCTTATCATTTTATTGTACAAAACTCTTTTAATTAAGCTAAACAGTGACATAATAGGAGTTCATTATTTTCAATTGTGGATGTAATTAAAGATAACATTTAGACGCAGGTGGCCCTATCAAATTTTGAGGATTGCTTGAGATGTAGGTGGGTAGGAAGTTAATGGATGACTAATTAGTAGCTGGTGACGAAGTAGCTTAATCACCCTATTTAGTGGAGTGTGAGAGAGTGCTAGTGATGTGCTGGTTGACGTGTGAGTTGAACATGGCAGTAGTGAGTGGTGGAGTGTGACTGGCTGATGGTGTCTGCCACTAGGGGGTGCGTAGGGCATGAACCGGATGTAGTAGGGTGACCTAAGGCCATATGACCTAAGGTGATGTGAGTGTTGGTGTCCCCCTTTGCCTGGTGTTGATAGCGAATGGGTCTCAAGCTCTTACACAACACAATCACTCTATAAAATGATATCAAGCTAATATAGATTATACCGATTAATACCTAATATGTGTATATATAGCACACACTCAGATTAATCAACCTTAATCAGTCTTGTATATTTCAGTCTTGTATATTTCACTTTTACGGTTTTGTCCCTATTGACATCCTCAAATTATTTGCGAATTAAACTGTATATCATCATCATCATGCTGTCGGTTGCGATGTGACAAAGACTGCTTTCATTACTTGACTGCTGCTCTCCATTTAGCTCTCTGCTGTGAGAGTGATGTCCATGATTCGGTCTTAATGCCTCTCAGCTTCAGGTTTTCATTTCATGAAAGCTGCCTGCAAAAGTGTTGAAGTGCTGCTGGCTTTTGCAAGTTAACAGCGGCACTCTCTTGGGGAGCAAATAGAGGTTTCACACCGGCAAGAACATGTCCAGACAGGCGCAAAACTATTTGTCCCTGCACTGGCTAGTCGGGAGATGTTGGGAGTACCATACATCAACCGCCCTTAATGCTGCCACAGTGACATGGATTTCTGTTTACGGTTTGCTCCCTTAGCATTCGGTTCTGTCAAGAACCTATACCACAAAGCAGTGGTTTACAACTCTGCAGGGCAGGGGCGTCAAACTCCTAGAGGTATTGCAATACCTGCATACTGTATATATGTCTATGCATAATACATGCACCAACAATATCAACACAGCATGCAGTGCCAAATGAATTTACAGAATTACGCAAACTATTATCAGGTTGCATACCAAGCTTTTTCCTGTTGTTAGTAGCCCTATTTTCTTCGATGAATGACATAGATCCAAATAGGTCTACGTGGTTTATTTGTTAGTAAATGGAATTATTTTTCGTCGGACACATTTGTTGTTGTTGATTTTTGTTGTTCAGTGTTGGGGCACTGGTATTGCAGCCATGCATCATTACACTTATGTACATAATTCCAATGTCCTGACGCATACATCAGGGGTAGCATCATAACAAGCAGGGGAGACGTGGACAGACGTGATGTACACAGTTGCATACCAGAAAAGTAACACTTTGGACTGTGATCTATATACATGGGGCTGTTTGGACCCTGCTGATCTATGGGCGCTCCCAACTGCCAGTGGATGACACGGTATAGGACGTTGAAAACACTACGATAATATTTTCAACTTAAGTTGAAAACAGTACTGTTAAAGGCCCTGTCACACTACGACATGAGGACGTCAGCATAGGGAAAACGTGAAGTTCTCGGCATAGTATGCAAATTTTGGCACAAGTTGAACATGGATGCAGCGTAGTTGACGAGAGCGTAATGTCAGTAAGGCGTAGTGATAGCGTTGTTCAACGAGAGAGGACAACATAATTACGCTGACGGGACATTATTAACGTTATTCGATCGCCAGAACTACGTTGCTTTACATTACCTTACTTTACTTATGTCATGAAACTGTGGCAAAACGGTAAACATACGTTGGACGTCCATTAGGCATCCGTTATCCCAACGTTTTCACTATGCGGACTGCACATTCCCACACCTTTAATGTGGGTCAACGTAATGCAATGTAATGACCAGCATTTGAGTAACGTCCATTTAACGTCATTGACGTTCGCCGAACATGTACAGAACGTACGGCAAACATAAACCCTTATGTTCTAGTTACGTTGAAAGTTTTGAACAGGTTCAAAACTTTGACGTGCGCCGACGTAACACGACGTAACGTGATGTAGCTCGACGTCAGTCTGTCATTCTGACGTCATCATAATGTAACCCAACATACATCAACGTAATGACGAAACGTGATCATGTCAGGCTTACGTTTGCTCGTTATGTCATAGTGTGACAGGGGTATAAGTTCAAAACACTACCCGTACATACGTCCAAAACACCTCCAAAGTTCAAAACACTATCGCAACACGGCAGTGGGGGCTTTAAGTGTACTGTTGCAAAATGTAACCTACTCGCAAATATTGGTATTCACATACTATTTGGTTTGATTATGGGGAGTTTTATGTCCTGGGAACATCTAAGGTCATATCAGGACACGTACTAGTCGTATATGCTTGTAAAATATTCCGAAAATGATGCATTGGTGGGGGAATGCAAATGTTCTATTTGTGAAACAGGTATATAGGGCCAGGTCCATAGATGTGTTTATGTAATTGCTGGTGGTACTTGATTGATTGGTAAATAGACATTGTGGTGCTTGTAAGATAGTGTGTAAGGGGCACTCAGAGCCCTACCCACTACACCCTCCCCTCCCTCCTCTGCTAGTCATGGATCACCACACACTCGGCTCAATGCAGGTGGCGGCCATGGGAGCCAAACGCTTGGTGGTGGTGGGCAGATCATTGTAACCATGGGGACCAGAAATGCTTGTTTTCTTATTGGTGGAGCTAGAAATGCTTGTTTCTCATTGGGAGAATGGGGTGAGGTGATACACTATACTGGATCCATGTACCATATAAATAATAAACATGAGGGCTTGTCTCTCTCTCTTCTTTCACTCTTTATACTCTTCCTTTCTCTTTGTGCCTGTATTGATTTCAATATAACCTGCCTACACAACCACAAATTCGAGCCGTGGACTTTACATATTGATAGCACTGTGGCGTCTGCACCATGTATTAGTATAAGCTGATGGTGCTGCGGCAACTGTACCACATATTAGACTACGCTGATGGTGCTGCAGTGTTTGATTGTTTGTTTGTTGTTTTGTGATGTCCTAGCATCATCTATGGTCATCTCAGAATGGGTACTGACTTGTGACAGAGCACACACATGGCGACTTTATAGTACTGCCCCACTGGGAGACCAGGCTGCCAGCACCATGAGCATAGTGTTTTGAACTTAAAGGGAGTATTTTGAACTTACGGATAGTGTTTTGAGCGTGGCCCCGGGAGTGTATTGAACCTACCTTTAACTAAGTTGAAAACACTACCGTAGTGTTTTGAACCTAGGTTAAATACACTACGGTAGTGTTGTTGTGGGGTAGTGTTTTGAACTTACTACAACGGCGCGGTGGCCGAATCGCGAGAACATGTATAGGAGATCGGAAGTTCCTTTCAAGTCGAGTCAAACCAATGACTTATAAAATTGATACTTGTCACTTTGTAGCCTGGCACTCGGCAGTAATAGGATAGGGGACGGACTGGTTGAGCTCAGTGTCCAGATAATGTGACTGAGTGTGATATCGGGTCATGGTGCTGGTGGCCTGATTTCCAAGTGGGGCAGCACTATAAAGTCACCATGATTGTGCACTATCACAAGTTGGTACCCGTCCTGATATGACCTTAGCTGTTGCCAGGACGTAAAGCTCCAACGAGCAACCAATTGTCAGTGGCACATACTCTACCGAGCGTTAGCCTCGGTTTCATCCACCCCCGAATTGGCAATGGGCAGGCGCATATTCAGAGGGGTCAATGGTTGACCCAGATAGTGGCAGATATCACCTCCCGTGACGCTATCGAGATGCCTTTTTTGCCTGGGCGTGCATAGACACCCGAAGATAAGATATAGACACCCGAAGATAAGATATGGGGTCGGGAGCGACAATCTTAGTGCCATCGCTATCACCCTTGAGGGTTGTCTGATCGTGTCGGTTTACTCTCACATCACCATCACCGAACAGCATGGACCATATATATGTGGTGTACCGACCCACAACCACCCACTCTCCTAATGCTGCTACTCATGTGTGTTAATGGTGCATAATCCAACGAAGGCATCAAATTAAACAAATCAATCAAAAGAAACTAAACTATTTTAGAAGAACTTGAATCGGTCACGCTGTTGCCTTCTTGTCTGATGGTTAGAGATAGCAGTCGTGCCAATGGACATGTGCATAGCTCACTTACAAATACAATAACTAGTGTGGGCATTATGTGTTTGTTGGGTTTTAACATCCCAGCAACCCTTTAGCTCATATCAGGGCGGGTACCGATTGTGACATCGCGCACTCCTGATGACTTTATAGTGCTGCCCAACTGTGAGATCAGGCCACCAGCACCATACCCTGCAATCGCACTCAGTCACATTATCCTGGCACTGAACCAACTGGTCCTTGCCCTATCCTAATAATGCAGAGAGCCGTGAAAATGGCATATGCTGCCGACACGGCCTAAAGAAACAACCACTCAATCAATGTTTAAAAAAGAAATCCAATGTGATTCCTTAGATTTGACCCCATAAATGCAAAGACGATAGACACTGGTGTTGTCATTAAACACATTATTGCAGTTTGTCAGTCAAGTGCTGTGCTGCGACACTCCAAAATGGTTTTGAATAGAGCTAATCCAACATCTAATATTTAGTGTGTAGATTGAAATTAATCGAACATGTTTTTCTTTCACATATGTCCAAAGGTAAAGCGGCTGTCACACCTCGCCGGATTGAGCAATGAACATAATTGTCAAGCCCGGTGGTGATAAGTATTAACATGTATTAAAATGTGTCAAAATGTTGGGGTATCGGGTAAATGGCCGCTGGACGAATGGACATGAAACGGACATGAAACGGACAGGAAACGGACAGGAAATGGACAGGAAACGGACATGAACAGATAGCCAATGGACGAAACAAAATCGAACCGGACAATAACCGTAGACGTTAGTTCCGTGGCATCCGTTCCTACTTTTGTACATGTTCAAAACTTGTACGGACACAAACTGGATATTGTTCATTTTCTGTACATTTCCCCCAATCCGGTGAGGTGTGACAGGGCCTTTGGACGCTAAAATAAAAGTTAATTAAAATTAAAGTAAGGTAGATTACACCGGTCAATCTGATAGATATGTATCTTAAAAATGGCTTTGTTATTTATATTCATATACTGATATGCATGACCCATATATATTATAACCTCGATAAATAAAATATGGATAACATAGTCATCGAATATATATAGTATTATATTATATTATATTATAATACTGTATCTAAGTATGCTACATTAAGTGCCTATCCAAAAGCTATAATGATATCGCTACGCCTCCATGTATGTTGTCGGCATGTATCTTAGTTGACCTATTACCTGGAGCACCATATAACTGGTGGTAATACAGTAATGTCCATCCGACCAGATATAATCATTGACTGCTTAGAGCATCCACTTCCCATACATCAAGGTGATTGGATCGATCCTGAGGTCATGAGATTGATACCCAACTGAGTTAACCCCAAAGTGATAGCATTAACCATCTTACAGGGTGTCTGATATTACTAAGATAACATCAATGCCTAATTGGTCCAGTGGGAGGCTGTCGGGCCATGTTACCGTTGGTATCCCATAGGGGCAGCACTATCAAGGCACCGTGATATTGTCAGTATGGGCAACATGTGGTGCCTGTTCTGATATGACCTTAGACATTGCTAAGACGCAAACCCCCTAAAATAAACCCACAAACTTGACAAATAGCTAGCTATTGCTAATCATCAAAACAACGAATCTGTAGATCCACATGCCCAGGATGTAGGCACCTCGAGACGGTAGACATGTAGAGTGCAGGCCTCCCATACGGAAGGTCGGGAGTTCAATTTCTTGTCTAGTAAAACCAATGACTTACACAATTGATATGTGTTGCTTCTTAGCCTGGCCCTCAGCATTATTAGGATAGGATAAGGACTGGTTGGCTCAGTGTCAGGATAATGTGACTGAGTGGGATATCAGGTCATGTTGCTGGTGGCCTGGTCTTCCGGTGGGGCAGCACTATAAAGTTTTCATGAGTACGCACTGTCACAAGTCGGTACCCGTCCTGATATGACGTTAGATGTTCATAGGACATCAAACAACAAACAACCAAATTCAGTGTCAGGATAATGTGACTGAGAGGGATATGAGATCGTAGTGCTGGTGGCCTGGTCTCCCAGTCGGGCAGAACTATAAAGTTGCCATGAGTGTGCACAGTCACAAGTCAGTACCCATCCTGATATGACCTTAGGTGTTGCCAGGATGTAAAACAATATTGGGGACGTGCTACACAGCACATGCTGTATCAGCCAACCAGGACACAGACAATGAGGTTGGTTTTGGCTATTGCTGCCGAGAAGACATTGGTAGAACGAAAAGAGAAGAGGAGGCCGTGACCGTGTCGGGGAGTGGTCGGGCAGTGGGCCCGACCTGAGTCACCCCAATCCGCAGTAATGTGTATTATATGGTATGATAACAGGGTTTGTGTCGCTGAGTTATGGCCAGCTCGCGACGTCGTCGTGATATGGCGCTCTGTTTGTTCTCGTGATATAAATGGAGGTAAAGGCCCAGTCAGACCTTACCGGACTGAGTACGGTGGTGTTCGGTGTCAAACTGATGCAATGGCCGACAGACGAAACGGACAAGAAATGTACATTAATGAATAGCTAACGGACGAGAACCGGATGGCAGCCGAATGTCAAACAGACGGACCAGACACCAACCGGGCCACTACCGGACACCTATTGGACTGTTCACGGACGCACCAAAAGCCGACGGACTGAATTCCCGCAGCACCATCCACGGACTCTTCAGGATGCAAAAAGGACACCTAACGGATGAGTAATGCGCAAGAAATGGACAAAAAGGACTTAAAACGGACACCAACCGTACACCTCAGTCCGGCGGTGTCCGGTACAAGTTTTGTGCATGTTCAAAACTTGTACCAGACACTGCCGGACACCACCAGACAGATAACGGACATGCCAGATGTGAACCGTATATAAACCATACATTGCCGTATTTCACTGGAGAGTGTCTGTTTTCTATCCGGTTCCTCAATCCGGTGAGGTCTGATGGGGGCTTAATGCACGGAAATGCACTGCTTTACTATTGAGTTTACTGGACGCTGAAAGCATTATTATTGACGATGTCTGCCGAATGAGCTAATTAAAGGGGTTGTACCCCTATGCATCATTAAAGGAGTACACGGCTGATACTGGTCCATTTGGTAGACGTTACTTATTCACAATAATCATGATTAAGAAATGTGACTAGTCGTAATTTGATAGCTTTAAATTGCCTATTCGCAAGAAGTTATTTGAGATTTGAACACGGAATGGGTGTCTATTTTGTGCAGCAGCGGTTATTACTGCCATTGCGCCCTATTAACACTCCTAATTTGTAAGAGTGACGTAGGACAGGGAGTAGATACATCCTTTTGAATGCGGTATAAACCGTATCGCTTACACTTACAGAAAATCTAAAGCCTTTTGAGGATTCATTACATAAGTTCTGTAAATCCACTCTTCCGTTCACCGTTTGACGTCACAGCAGTACTATTACTAAGCAAGTCTAGTGGTGATGACCACATCAGTCCTTACCTACAATGCAGTTAATTTTTCTGGGTTATGAATAGAGGAGATCGCATTTGGAGTTATAAAATGTATCGCATCTTGGAAATATTTAAGCTCATCTTAAGATCTACCGGTGCAGAGTTTCATAATCTGTTGGTGTAAAGATTTTGTCATTAAAACAAAATTTAAATATATATTCCGCTGACCAGTAGGATCTGTGCTAATTTAGTTCAAAGCCATTTGTGTGATGACTGTCTTAGTTTGACAATATTTATGTGACTGCTTGCAACATAATGTGGGTACACAACAGTTATAAGGTACATGAATTACCCCATTACTGCATTAACTAGGTCATCTTGTCGCCTATGCAATCCAACAAGTCCTGGTATTGACAAAGATCATGACCCCGTGACGCATGAGTGCACACGTGTCTAACTCTTATATGTAGTACCAGATCCGGAACCCGAATTGGTAGAACCCAGGTCTCCAGTGCGGAAGATCGGTAGTTCAATTCCCATCCGAGTCAAACCAATGACTTACAAAATTGATACTTGTCGCGTCCTAGCTTGGCATTCGACAGCATTAAGAGACGGCAAGAACTGATTGGTTCTGTGTCAGAATAATGTGACTGGGTGGGATATCGGCTCATGGTACTGCCGGTTTGGCCTTCTAATGGGGCAGTCCTATAAAATCCCCATGAGTGGGGAATGTCACAAGTCGGTACCCACCCTGATATGACCTTAGATGTTGCCGGGATTCAAAATTCCAATACACATCAAATCATCTTAAATGTAGTAGGACATGTAGGTAGCTACTTAGGTTTTGATTATGGTCTCTGGATGATTCAACCTGAACTTAGATTTACAAGTAAATAACATCAGCTTCTGGCAGGATTTATTCATGCCCAGGCTGAAAATGTGTCATGATGTGATTTTATTATTATAGGAATTATTCATGCTCGTGATAGGGCTCTATTAAATCAGCTCTGTTCAATCTACGTTGTACTAATATTTATTATTAACATAAGAGACTGTCTCAAAAGGTGCTAAGCAATATGGGACAAAACTTTGTCCATTGTAACGATCAACATACTATCTGCTTCTGCATTTGCTCAGGATAACCTGATTTGTTTTTTACATGGTGTTTCATAATCCCAATAGAATACATATTGATTTGAAGCGAATGACCTTGTGTTTTTCAGTCTAACCATTTTGTGCTGTTTTGTGTCAATCGTTACAATGGACAACAACAAAAGTTATCACCTTTTGAGACAGCCTCATATATAACAGCCTGTCTATTATGTATATCGTGGTGATAATGGCATTGCTGTTTATGTTAATGGTGGCGCTATCTAGTGGCAGAATCTTTCCATTGTCGAGGAGTAAACACAACAGCGCATGCTCCGCGCCACAGACCTTAGACAAGGCGACAAGTCATACCTCACCAATGGCACCTAAATCCCACCTTATTAGACCTTCGACGGCGTGAGTTTCGCATTTAGGTACTCTTCGCAACGCCGACTTACCTTACGCCGCCATGTTTGTTCACCGGCCTTCCCGCCGCTGCTCGCGCTGTCGTCACATGTCTGCTGCGCATGCTCACACATTAAGTGAACAGGCGGACAAGTTGGCGCGAACCTGAGTGTGCCGGGCGTGTCGCCTGCCTGCATGAGTCGTCTGCATAGAGATTAGGGTTGACATTTACTAACGAGATCACCCTTCTACATCATAATGACACGAACTGAAATGTATACAACATCTGTATGTATCGATAGTTAGTTAGTTTGAATATGTGAGTAACAAATAACGTACAATGTGTATTGTTGTAAAACAAGACACAACATGTCCCCCTGTTCAATGGGATTAGTAAGCGAGAACTTTCTCTGAATAGGCTGTTGCTTGAATAGTTAGTGCAGCAGGTCCATAAAGAGATCGGTGTGTGTGTGCAATGTTGGCAGTCTTTTAGCATCACAGGCAGGATTGAACCGGTCGCACTGTCGCCCCCTTGTCTGATGTTGAGAGATAGCAGTCATGCCAATGGACATGTCCATATCTCACTTACAATAACCTGTGTTGGCATTATGTGTTTGTTTGGTTTTAACATGCTAGCAACAGTTTAGGTCATGTCAGGGCTGGCACTGATGGTGACAGCATTCACTCCTGGCGATTTTATAGTGCTGTCCCACTCAGAGATAAGGGCACCAGCACCATGCCCTGAAATCCCACTCGGTGACATTATCCTGACACTAAACCAACCAGTCCTTACCCTATCCTAATAATGCAGAGATCCTGGCTAGGGAGCGACAGTTATTAATTTTTAAGTGATTGGTTTGACTTGACCGGGGTTTGAACCCGTGGGTTCAAATCCCACTATCGACCAAAACGTTATCTGTTTGTTTGCTAGGACGTAAAACAACAACAAACAAATAGAAACCAAAACGGGAGACGGACGGACGCTCAACTCATTCGGCCATCATATCTGGTCGCACACGCCTAGTAAGACCCAATGCAGCCCTAGATGTCTCCCAAAAGGTCAGTTGACTGGCGGCTTATCAGTTATCTACTAAGAGCCGTCCTGATATATGACCTTAGATGTTTCTAGGACGTAAAACAACAAACACATAAATCTACTAAGATAATTCAACAAAACAACCCGATTGGAGATGCGGCTTCATCCTTCTATCCCGCCGACAGGGTGCGTCCTTGGGGTGCTAATCTGCAAAGGTTGACAACCTTTGTTTCTGCGCATGCGCATCTAGATTGGCCTTATTGGGGCGCAGTGCATTCATTTATAGGAATCAATCCATGAGTCGGAGGAATCAATCCATGAGTCGGAGATAGCTGGCAAGATTCAACGGATATAAAAAAAGAATGACAGCAATAATATAATTGTAGTGGTCCGCAAATGAGCTCCACCACCTTGTGGTGGCTGCAGGGAATATGTTGTCTACTGTCGCTGTTCTTCTGCATCAGGTGGTGGCATGCTAGCCAGTTGGCAGTTCTCTGTGCAGACGGCACATACTGCATCAGGTAGGGGCAGACCCATACAGTGAGAGGTTACCTGTGACCTGGCTGGTATCGGGGCGGGTCACTTGGTCTTGTGACGCCGCGGTGGGTGGAGAGTAAGAATAAATGTGGGAAGTGTATGTTTATGTCTTATCGTCATACTTCCATCTGTGGCTGCAGAGCGTGACCAGGGAGGATCGGGGATGAACTAAGGGTGTGGTTGGGCTGCCAACTCACCGGGACGTGGCGGGGGGGGGGGGGGGTGGCGATGGGTGAAAGAAGCAGCAAATGCAGAATCTATGAAATTCTTTAACTTTGAGCAGCAATAAAGAGATGGCGGGATAGGAGAAGCAGGGAAAGGGTCGGAATAAGCAATCCTTAGGACCGACCCCCCAATATAACTACAGCAAAGTATTTGATGATTGCTCATGTATTTTTTTACTCCATTCCTGGTGTTCGATCTGAAATTCTAGCAACTCAGGTGACCCGAATACGGCTGTCATTTCCGCGGAGTAAACTATTAATATTTCATTTGTGCATCCATGTTTATGCCAAATTGTTATTTATTTCTTTTATTTTTTAATAAAATCTAAGTTTTGAACTGTGCATATCAGCAAATTCTAATGCAGCGGGCATTTGTTTTGATATATTATTAACCAATAGCTGACCCCGAATACCGTCAATTGGACTTATGGCCTTGAGAGCATCAATGCAGAGTAGCGCGGAGGAACACATACACTGGTCCCAGTGACATCATCACACCATATATGGAAGATCTGTAGCGAGGGACCAGTGTCATTGTTCCGCGACTTGGCTTGTGATACTCTGCGGCGGGGCATCATTAAGGCATTAGGCCAACCGCTGTCGTCCATCCTGCTTGCTCTGTACCAAAGTTTGACAATCTATTTCCGTTTCCGTTTGCCGGATTTTGATTATTCTGTTATTCAACGCAAGTTTACAAATGGCAGTGCCCATAGAAGGCTATTTCCGTTTCCGGTTGCTGGATTTGGGTGATTTCATGTTCCACCTCTATGAATATAGGTATTGTTTATGTATTTATATGTACAAGTCTTAGTCATTGGCCTCCCCGTGGGTGGGTCGGTATTATACAATTGTGACAAATGGGAGGTTTAAGTGTCACTCTTTGTTAGTGAGGGTGAACATAATTGAACCTGTATATTTATTAATATATTGTACCTAGTCGATTAAATACCCAGTTTCTATCGGTATGTATTGAATCCGTCGCATCCGTAAATTGATATGGCATATATCTGTGATTGTGGGATGGGGGAAGAGTGTAGAGTGGATGATATCTAAGGGTGTAAATATCATGCTAAATGCAAAATTATCGATGGTTTCTCCATCGCTGATTGTAAAATATTAATATTTACTAAGTTATGGGTATTTACTAAAGATATAGGTATTTCAAGATTGAAAGTTTTAAATATTCCATGGGCATCAGGAAGGGAGAAATTGATCTAACTGTTCTTGGAGCTAACACATTTCTGAAGCCCCTCCTCAATTACACCTATTCGCCAATGCTTATATAATTTGCTTTGAAATGTACACAGCACATTAATGTCCGGAAACAACTATTTTATATTTTGAAAATATGGCATTGTTAAACAGAAACCGCATTGACAATGTATGTATGCAACGGTTATTATTTTCGATAAATTATATTTGATCATTTCTCGGTGAAATTAAATTATCCACTCTAAGGGTGTCATTTTCAAATCGTATTTAATTGGAGTGAATCAAAGGAGTTGCCTTTACCAACATAATAACTAATAGACGATTTCCACCTCAACCCGCTCTCTGCTGACTCTGAACAAAGTGAAATGTTGTGGGTAGCTAACTGCCCACTGGGGGATGCTCTGTGGGAAAGGGTTTTGATAGAGGAGTGCCCACAATTAAGCATTGCAAATTACTGATGGGAGTCGGGAAAGCTACCCCTTGCACCTCCCCTCAATAACTGCGGCCCTGATATATATATATATATATATATATATATGAATGAGACCGTCTCAAAAAGTGCTAAGTAATATGGGACAAAACTTTGTCCATTGCAATGATCAACATACTATCTGCTTATGCATTTGCTCAGGATAAACTGATTTGTTTTTTACATGGTGTTTCATAATCGCAATAGAATATATATTGATTTGAAGCAAATGTCTTTGTGTTTTCAGTGTAACCGTTTCTGTGCTGTTTTGTTTGGACAAACAAGAAAAGAGTTATCACCTTTTCAGACAAGCTCATATATATATATGGGAGCTGGTTCGTTTTTTCCAAGGCATACTGTCGGGAAGCGGGGGGTGGGTGGTGCTGTGGCGACGTCTGCCCCTTCTGCCCACGACGGCTCAGCGCCACCCAGCGGCCAGTATATCGCCGGATTTACACCCAAATGAGGCATTATGGACGCCACTATAAACATCTTACCGTGAGGTGAGGCGCTTTACTCGCCAGGCTTGAGGCGGAAGTGGTATTGTTGGCTGATGCTTGGTTGGTTGTCAGAGTTTTACATCCTGGCAACATTGAAGGTCATATCAGGACGAGAACCGACTTATGACAGTGTGCACTCATGGTGACTTTATAGTGATGCCCCACTTGAAAATCAAGCCACAAGGACCATGATCTGATATCCCACTCAGTCACATTATCCTGACACTGAGCTAACCAGTCCTTGTCCCATCCTATTAATGCCAAGGCACTTGGCTAGAAAGCGACAAATATAACATTTTAAGTCATTGGTTTGACTCGATCAGGGTTTGAACCAAACGCTAGAAAGTGATGAGTATCAATTTTATAAGTCAATGGTTTTTACTCAACCAGGAATCGAACTCCCGAGATCCAGTATGCGATGCCCGCGCTCTACCGATTCGGCTACCGCGCCCAGTAAATTGTAGGCGTATGTGCGGGAGGGTAGCACTAGCTGGCAGCTACCTCAACTCACCCGGCTGCTTTCCCTCCGCCGCGCTCCCTGTGGCTTCTCGGCGAATCATCACCAAGTCCATCTGGCTCTGCACCCTTGTTCCACCAACACTCTCCCTCACTACCCAACACCATCTTTTCACATCGGTCTGGGATTCGAACCCAAGGGTTGGAACCATGGTAGAGTCAAACCAACGCCTTAAAACTTGATACTTGTCGCCTGCTAGCCAGGTGCTTGGCATTGTTCGGATAGCACAAGGACTGGTTGGCTCAGTGTCAGGATAATGTGACTGAGTGGGATATTAGGTCATGGTGCTGGTGACCTGGCTTCCAAGTGGGGTAGCGCTGTCAAGTTGCCATGAGTATGCACTGTGACAAATCAGTAGCCGTCCTGATATGACCTGGGATTTTGCAAGGACGTAAAATTCCAACAAATAAACCAAGCCGATCACTAATCCATAAGCTTGCCTACAATATGCTTAGCTCGTTAACATCAAGGCCATTCCACCAGCTTCAACACCAACCACAAACCACCAACACCAACCTCACATCATCAATACCAATCCAGGTGTTATCTGTGGCGGAGTGGTTAGAGTGTCTGACTTTTTTCTAGGTCAGACTCCTAATCTGAAGTTCAGGGGTTCGATTCCCGGTGCCCTCCCCACCTCTGCCAATTTGGATTTCCACTGTTGTGTATGACTTACAGCGCCATCATAGGCCAGTTGCTCTCATACCATGTCGATGTGGTGTGGGAGGTTAAAAATCCCTTGGGTCAGTAAAGTGTAGGCTGACGCTTTCTGTTGAAAAACTGTCTAATGGTGAAAATAAGTCTATTCAGACTTATCCATGGCAGGCAGTATGAATCTTCAAATCTTCAAGAAAAAAAGAATCCCATACTAGCAGTATCTACTGCAGCTCGTCTTCCGCACGCACTTGCTACCAACACCAACGAGATACCGCCAGTTATCTCGGTAACACATATTCCCTATTTGAAAGTGAGCATTGTGACAGTTGGCTCCCGGTGTAGAGGAGGCAAGGAGGAGAGAATGCCCGTTCCACAGTGAATAACATGGAACTTACTGGGCTGCCGTTATTTATATCCACATAATAAATTATATAGTACATACAATATATATATATATTTTACCTCGGTAAACAGCCTCAGGCTAGCCTCAGGCTAGGGAGAGGTAAGCACGTCCGGTACCAGCAATTAGCATATACAACTCACGACTGGATAACGTGTCGTTGGGTTGCTCCGGCAAAATTAGTCTACATACAAGCAAATACGCAGTAAGTATAATAAAAACTGTGGTTAGCTTAATTATGATGCATTAGAGCATCAATATGGAAAGTTTAGACTTTCGTTGGTCCAATTTGGACGAGTTATTTGGTTATAAACAACCAAGGATAGAACACTCGAGTGGGTTTCGCGAAGGAACCAAACCGGTCATTAGCGGTTATGTCAACACCCGGGTCACCGTGTGACTATGGGTAGAGATGTGGGTTTCGCCCTATCTCATGTGGAAATTCTCTCGTACTCTAATAGAGGGTAATGTTGGAGATGCTCCTGGGTTTCTTTTATAGACTCCCCTAGACAAAACTTTTTCAGGCGTTTCTCCGAGTTTCGTAGCATTTTCTCCAACTTGTTGACGTAGTAGTCACAGGTGGGAGAAGTGTGCGGAACAGAGGGATGGGCGGGCCGATACACTGGTCCCGACCCCGCGTAAGGTTTGGGCTTGACCCACAACCCACGCACAAATTTAGCTTATTACGCCTGTGTTATAACGGTATAAACACGTTCTTTAACACCAATAGATGTCCAAATGAGTTCGAAACAACCATATTGTGACATATATATATACCGGGACTGATCAAAAATGTTTGTTTCAGTTCCCGATGGCCACGAAGCGGAGTAAGCGCGGTGCAGCAGCAGCCGAGGGGCGTGTTCCGAGTGGAGTGGACGAGGAGTACGACTCCTCACCCGTGTTGTCGGCAGGGCCGTCGACACAGCCCCGGGCGCATATCCTCTCCGACCCGGACGAGGACGCAGTGCTTGATGTGCCTGCGCCTCCAGATTGGGAGGCTCGCTTTGCAAGATTGGAAAGCCACATCTTGACTGCCAAATCGCCTGTGTCTCGGAAGCGGCGTAGGCCGAGTGTCCAAGAGGATTCATTTGAGGATTTCTTGGACACAGACTCAGCGGTGGAGCTTAAGGCTCCTCCTCCTTCTCCTAAACGGAGGAAGAAGAAGAAACAGGTGATTTCTTCGGGTGATGAATTCACCAAGGAGCAGGCAGAGTCTGGTTTGCGCAAAAAGCGGAAGACTAAGTCCAAAAAGAAGAAGAGGAAGAGGAAATATTCTTCTTCTGAGTCGTCCACTGAGTCTACTTCTACGGAATCAGACTCAGACACCGTATATGAAGGGGTCTATGCGGACATTGGCACTAAAGTGGCTAAGAAGGTGGAGAAGCCAAAGGCTAAGCGGGTTAAAACCACTACGCTTATGCGCGAGACCGTGAATGGTCATTTTCGCACGTTCAAACCGGCGGAGGTTATCTCCAAGTTAGGAGATGAGTTAACAGGCATAAAGGGTGTTCCCAACTCCATCATTAAAGAGATGGATCGGGATGTCAATATGACGGATGACCGTAAGAAGTTTGAGGATGTGTTGCACACAGTGCATAAGGCAGTGTTGGCTACCCTAACAGCTATTGTTCCTGTGGCTAATAGGATGCAGAGTGAAAATAAGTTCTCGTCTTTGGCTAAGACAATGGACAAAGGCATTGCAGTACTAGCGGCGGCAGGTAATTACCTGTTGTTTCGAAGATATGAAAATGTCTTCAAGTCAGTTTGCACAGATGCTGGCAAAGAAGTGGCTCGCTCTAAGAAGGTTACCGATAATGAGGGGAAGGAGTTTACGCTCTATCTTGCTCCAGAGCCGATTAAAGGGAAACCTTTAGATAATACCAAGATGTTTGGCGGTCAACTACAATACCTCTATAAAGAGGTAGAGACTGCAGCCAAGAGTGGCAAAAACATGGATGGCAAGAAGAAACAGGAAGTTCCTCGTTTCAAAAAGTCACGAGGGGATTTTCGTCCACGACGGTTCACCAGAGGAACCAGACCGAGTTCAAACTTCGGTCAAGGGTTTCGGGGCCGGGGCGCTCGCCCAGGCTGGACCGACAACACCGCACGGCCAATAGGTCGAGGGTTCAACTCGTCGAGACCTTTCCCCAGGGGCGGGTCCAAGTAGAGGTCCAAACACAAACTTTACAAGTCCCTGCAGCCTCTAAAAACACACAAACTGTAAGCAACTTTGTGGCTGGTAATATTAGTAATCATATTTCTGAGTGGCACAAAATTACTAGTGACCAAGAAATTATAGAAATAGTTAGGGGTGTTCAAATTCCTTTTACACAAATTCCTGTACAAAGTATAATACCTTTTCCATATAACATTCAACCAGTTGAACGAGACGCACTAACTAAACAGGTACATAAATTCTTTGAGAAAGGAATTATACAAAAAGTGACACACTGTTCAGGACAGTTTATTTCAAACATTTTCTCGAGACCGAAGCCTAATGGTGATGTTCGAATGATCCTGGATTTAACAATCCTTAATAAAAGGGTGGAATATCGACATTTTAAAATGTTCTCTCTAGATACGGCACGGGATCTGATTACACCAGATGCGTGGATGGCTAGTGTTGATTTACAGGATGCATATTATACGCTTCCCATAATGGAACAATACCGAAAAATTTCTTCGATTTATTTGGGATAACCAACTCTATGAGTTTACCTGTATGCCGAATGGCTTAGCTTGTGCGCCACGTTTATTTACTAAATTGCTTAAACCTGTTTTCTCGGTAATGGCGAGGAAGGGTCATATAATGTTTCCATACATAGATGATTCTTTTATTATAGCATCAACACAAATTGGTTGTGTGAATGCAGTTTTGGATTTATGTGCATTACTCACTAAATTGGGGTTTTATGTACATCAACAAAAGTCAGTGTTTAAACCAACAAAACAACTTAAATGTTTAGGGTTTATTCTGGATACACAGTCCCTTACAGTGTCGATAACAGAACAAAAACTAATTAAGTTTATGACTATAGCGACTCAGCTTATTAAGTTATCAAAGCCAAAAATTAGACAGGTTGCTGTTCTTATTGGCATAATGACCTCATATGCACCTGCTGTGTTATATGGGAAGGCCCATATTAAGTTGCTAGAAATAGATAAAAATTTAGCGTTAACACGAACTAAAGGCAATTTTGAGCGAAAGATGTTTATTTCGCAAGAAGGGTTACAGGATATTGGATGGTGGATGCAACATATAGCAAGTTCACCAAATCCAATCCGCATGGCGGAACCTAATACAGTAATTACTACTGATGCTTCGTTAGAAGGTTGGGGAGCTCATCGAGATGGGGTCACAACAGGAGGTAGATGGCTTGATGATGAAAAATCAGACTATATTAATGCACTAGAATTGCGTGCTATTTATCTGGGCTTACGTAGTTTAGTAAAGATAAATAAATCACAGGTTAGAATACTAACTGATAATACTACTGCCATGGCATATATTCGTAACATGGGTGGAACCAAATCAAAGTCTTGCAATCAGTTATCTAAACTGATTTGGAACTGGGCACAGGCTCAACAAGTCTGGCTGACTGTAGCGCATATTCCAGGGTCACAAAATACACTTGCAGATTATAAAAGTAGAAATTTCCATGACCATTTAGAGAAGTCTCTCTCTACACATTTGTTTAACTTCGTTTGTGAAAAATGGGGTACACCTGAAGTTGACCTATTTGCATCACGAAATAATAACAAGTTACCCTGTTATGTTTCTTGGCATCCTGAACCGGATGCTTGGAAAGTAGATGCGTTTGCTATTACCTGGGGAAAATAATTATTTTTATATTTTCCCACCATTTAGCATTATCAGCCGAGTAGTGAGAAAAATCGGCTTGGAAGGGACACATGCGATACTGGTGGTGCCCGATTGGGACACGCAACCTTGGCTGCCAGCAGTTTCACAACTGGCAAAAGATCGTATACGATTCCCAAGAAAACTCGGGAATCTGACGCACCACGGACCGCTAGTGGTTCACGGCGACGTGTCAACGACGCCCCTATTGGCATTCCTTTTCTAAGGAAGCAGCTACAGCAATTTGGATTGGACAGAATTACTGAGGATAGGATAGTATCGGATGCCTGGAGGCCAGGAACTGTCAAAATGTATACAACCTATTTAAAGAAATGGGGTGTACATTGTTTGTTAATGAAAGTTAAGCCAACAAATCCAAAGATTTCACAAGTAGCTCGGTTTCTTCGTTCTCTAGAGGATGAAGGACTTTCCTTTGGATCGATTAATGCGGCGAGGTGTGCGTTATCAATTATATTACCTAGAATTGATGGCGAAACAGTTGGAAAACATCATGTTATTTGTTATTTACTTCGTTCAATTTATCAAAGGAATCCTCCAAAACCAAAGTATAGTCGGTTTTGGGATGTTTCTATAGTATTTAAGTTGTTTCAGGCTTGGCCTCACAACTCGTGGTTAGATATAAAACAGTTAGGTTTTAAGGTCGCGGTCCTGTTATTGTTAGTAACCGGACACAGAGGACAGACGATTGTTGCTTTATCCTTAACTGGATTAGAAATAGACAAGCAACAAGCTACGTTTGATTTAGAAAAATTGCTTAAATCGAACACGTTAGGTGACCCTTTATCAACGGTTCACTTAGACTGTTTTCCGAATGATCGGAAATTATGTGTTGTGTCGGCCATACGGGCTTATATATACAAGACAAAGGATTTACGTGCATCACAACAACTATTAGTGAGCTTTATAAAGCCACATAAGGCGATTTCACGAGACACACTTGCCAGATGGACAATTACGGTGTTGAAATTGGCTGGAGTGGATACGAGTAAATACTCTTCCCACTCAACTAGAGGAGCCATGGTCTCCAAGGCACGGGTGCTTGGTATTTCTGTGAAAAGAATACTAGCGCATGCAGGCTGGAAGACGGCTAAGTCGTTTGCAAAACATTATAATAAACGACTAGAAAAGCCTACCGGCGTTGCAAAGCGTCTTCTCGCCAACTAACAAGAATAGGTGAGAACAAAAATTTAGAATGTTATAATAATAAGAAAGAATGATATTAAGGATAAAAATGAATTATGTAAAGGTCTCCCTAGCCTGAGGCTAGCCTGAGGCTGTTTACCGAGGTAAAATAGTATAGTTATACGAGTCTTACCTTGGTACAGATGATGGATAACTGTTGTTTTACCGAGGTATAAGCCTCGGATAGATGTGGGCTAGGGCCCTCCCGCCACACCCTGCCACATCTATTCCGTTGGTGTACCTTTTCGGTAAAGTAATAGTATCCATTGTTTGAAAGTCATTTTTATCCTCAATAAGTAGGTTAAGATTGCTGGTACCGGACGTGCTTACCTCTCCCTAGCCCACATCTATCCGAGGCTTATACCTCGGTAAAACAACAGTTATCCATCATCTGTACCAAGGTAAGACTCGTATAACTATACTATATATTGTGTATGTCCAAATAGAAGCACCCTACCCAATAGAAGCACATCCCCCATTTCAAGATTGTAAGCCCACACAAATTTACGATCATATTCAGACTGAATGCACATAAATTAAGACAACCCCACTTTATTTCTGAGGCACAACAAAAACAAATAAATATTTACCATCATATTCAGACTGAATACACATAAAATAAGACAATCCCACTTTATTTCAGATGCACAACAAAAAACAAATCTATGAAATTCTTTAACTTTGAATAGATGCGCATCTATGTGTCTGCACTCGCCCAGTGTGTGTCTATGCAGAATTATACAGTATGTATAATCGAGTAATATCTTGCATTCCGGCCAGTGTACTTACCATTACACCACCTAGGCTTGCTGATGTCACGACCATATCCAGATCTATCTTCCCATCTGGCTCCTTGCCTAATAAGTCAGTGCTGGCTGCTATGCTATTTACAAAGCTACTAATTTGACATAGCAAATTGTGGATGTTGATTTCAACATTGGTAATTTAACCCACAAGAAGAAGTACATACTAAACATCGAGGCGACTGGTGGTGCAATCTATAGTGTCCTGCTTAATAATAAATGCTCCGACTGTGGCGCCATCTTCTGTAAATTGGCATAACGAGATGTGATGCATTTTCTCTATAGACACTTCGACCAGAGCTTTTCGATCGGCAGGACGTGTTCTCTCCTTTGGATTTGAAAGTCGACAAGATGATGGTCGATAAGCACCCACGATTTAAAGATCGAGAGAAAAAACTCCGGAACGAAAAGGTTTAACTACTAAGCATAAGTTGGGTCGAAGTCAGTGGCTATCCCGATTAATCTAATGGAAATAACTGCTTGTGTTGGTTGAAACAAAGACCGGTGCAAGCCCTGGAAAGACCATAACATCAACGCACTGACACAAAAATCAAGCTACGGACGTCGGATTAATCGTGGCCTGTTACCTTACACAAATGGATGGTCGATGTCAGTGACGGGATCGATGCTTAGATCGATCGGTTTCAAAACGCCGAATTTTGTTCGGGTCTACTACGCCTTGGAAAATGAATGGTGACGTCACGCCATGTGGAGGCGGCCATGACACCTTGCTCGATCATCTTGGTGGAGGTTTTGCTACAACACACAACCATTCAACGTCGGTTCGTTTAACTGCTGCTTCGTTTTTGACGGAGGTCGTTATGGAGGTGGTTCCAGTGAAACTCCTTAAAGCTAGGGTAGGACGAGGTCAGTGCTATCCCGATTAATCTCCCTCGATATCTTGAAGACTGTGACTTTAGATTTACCACTGACAGTGGGTTCAAATCTTATTCGTTCCTAACATGCTAACTACTGACCTGCTCCAGAAGTAGGCCATGAGGACGTTCTGGAATAAGTTTGTGCTTCTCCAGGAACAGGTGATTTCATCTACCAGCCTCACCTATCACCAACATGGCCTCATATAACAATAAAAGGCACACACATCTGGGTGCGTTATGACATTCGCCATACGGCTTAACATCGCCGATTACACCCATGCTCTTACACCCACGCAAGCTGACGGTCTTCGGCCACCATGTGCAAGAGTAGTGTGTCATAATAATAACACTCTCTAAAGGACAATTGGCCATAGCCACAATTTAATATCACCCCTACGAGGTACCGGATTGTCGAGGTCAGTGGCGGGATCGATGCTTGGATCGAGTGTATTCGAAAACGCCGAGTGTCGGTTTTTTCGGTTCTACTACGCCCTGGAAAATCAATGCTGACGTCATGCCATGTGGAGGCGGCCATGACACCTTGCTCGATCATTCTTGGAGGAGCTCTGTTATACGACACCGTTTGAGCAGTATGGCTATCTGCCGATCACAGCTCATGCTCGGCTGCTACTCTCATTAAAGGACACTGCCATACACTCAACTCATTATTACAACCAACCAGACGATGTTGATATTTCTTGAGAACATGGTGACGAGCATCTACCGCTGTCCATAACTGCTTGTGTCGTCGAATAAACTATTGCCTTACCATTCATAAATCTTACCTGTTTTTCACCATGCTGACTGGTGAAATAATAACAATCTCAAATTGACTCTCACCTTCAGATACTTATTTGTAGTCATAAACAATGCTACTCATACAGGGGTACCTTATGACCATCAGCCAGACATTTTTCATATGGCCATTACATCCATACGGACGTTGTGTCATGTATGCGACATTAGGCATATACTTAATAGGCTCCCATACATTGCAAGGTGTATGGCCCAACAACAAACCACCATCACTCACAACCACACATTATAACCTGGGATTCGACTGCTTATTTTTTGCCTCTCTTCCCAGGTTATCCAAATACCACACCCCATAGCAGCCGGCCGACACCCCTAGCGGCCAGCCTCCCGGCTGTACATGGACAATAAGGTACTGCAGAGCAATCTGTTCACAACATCTGGTGGCCTTCCTGGTCACTTAGTCATGTGAGGATCTGAGGCTAACACTCCTGGGCATCAATGTCCGTGGCGTCATCCAAGACACCAATCAACTCACCGTCTCCTAGAGACATCGCATTCCAGCAATTGCAGCAGAGCCTTTCGATCGGCAGGACATGTTCTCTCCGTTGGATTTGCCGTCCCACCCAGCCCAACTATAACTGACATTCATAGGGCTACGCGCCTGAAATCCTCGAAATCTTAATAAATCAAACATCTCATGGCTTAAATGTAACAACGAAATAGTAAGAAAAATGCCACTTTATACTGTACTTGTCTTGCGTTGGTTTAATTAGGATGCCCTAATAATGCAATGTGGATATGGATGGCAGCTGTCCTATCTCTGATGGCCATATAAGGTAAATGTTATTTACTGAAGATGCGTGACACCGTCATCTTGTCCATGCCTCAGTGAGTTGCACATGTTGGTGTCTACGTAGTCATTTGTAAGTACGTATTCACAAAACCTTTAAAAGTTAGTACATTTCGCACTGCACAAACACTTAGGCTGTGCTGGTAATTCTGGCTGACATAAGGCTGTGGCATATTCAGTTGTTGGTCATTTACGCCAGATGGCTCTCCTTGCAAACTTTCTTTCATAAGGTTGATTCTTATTGGTCAAACCTTGGCCTGACTTCCAGAGTTTGTCACTGATGGCAAATCATATCCGGCTGAAAAGACTAGGTCTCCATAAAGTAAAGTTGAATCCTCTCCTCCAACTAATAGATTTACCATTCGTCGTGGTCACCAATTTTGTAGAATGGCTAAAGCTCAAATCTGTGGTTGTGTAGGCAGGCTATAGTGAAATCAATACAGACAAAGAGAAAGGAAGAGTATAAAGTGTGAAAGAAGAGAGAGAGAGTCAAGCCCTCTGGTTTATTATGTATATGGTACATGGGTTCAGTGTAGAGTATCACCCCACCCTTTCCCTAAATGGGAAACAAACATTCTTAGCTCTACCAATAGGGATCCAGCATTCCTGGTCCCCATGGTTACTAGTGGTCTGCCCACCACCACCAAGCTGTGTGGCTCCCCTGGCCACCACCTGCCTTGAGCCTGAGTGTGGTGATCCTACCTAGCAGAGGGGGGGGAGGGGGTAGGCTCTGAGTGCCCCTTACACACAGCCCTGCCAGCACCACTATGTCTATTTACATCTCACTTAGGCACCACCAGCACCTACATATTCACATACATGTACCTGCTCATGTATACCCGATCAGTAATAGAACATTTGCATTCCCCACCAATGCCGTAAATCAGAATATTTTATAGGGCCACTGATATTTAGATGATTCAATGCGGTGATGTGTAAGTAACTTCCATGAAAGTGCTACCCCAAGCTGCTCACTAGAGGTCTATCACTACGCCTTTTCTCACCACTCACAACTGCTCTCATCGAATTCTTATAGCCGACCCTTTCTCAAAATAGATGAACAAAGTGGGCAAGACCCGCCCGAACAAAATCACCATTCGGACCACCGGCTGTACGCGTAGTATTCAGATGGGAGTTGGTACTGGGGATAGGATTCAGCTGACTGACTGAGCTTGGTACATGAGCAAATCAACAGTTTGTGTGGGCGGTTGGCAACTGATGCGATTGGCCGCGATGGGGCGGGGTGATGGGATGTGGTTTGACTGGGCGGGGCGGGACGGGGCGCGGCCAGACGATCCGGCGGGGCGGGATGGTGTGTGACGATCCGATACCTGGAAGGCAGGGACGGGGCGGGGTGGGGCGGAGCGGGGCGAGGCGGGGCGGGGCGGGGCGTGACGGGGCCAGACGAGGCGGGAAGGGACGGGATGATGTGAGGCGGGAGTAGGCGGGGCGTGGCGGGGTGCGATGGGACAGGGCGGAGTAGGGTGAGGCGGCGTGGGACGGGACGTCTCGGAGTGAGGCCGGGCGGGGCAGAGTGAGGCGGGGCGGAGTGAGGCGGGGTGGGGGTCCGCCACCCCGGCAGACACTGCATTGGGATGGGTCGCGTTTACTCCTAGCTTGTTGGCTGGCGTTCGGGACGGACTTACCGATAGCTGACAGGCCTGATGAAAAGGCATGTGTGTAGAAACCAAAGCCGCCCGTTGGGTTAGGTGCTCGCCCTCCCCTAACCACCAGAAATATCGGCACTGTTGGTGTTGGCAGCGCATGCGCAGATAGCGAATATATTGACCGGTTGGTTGTTAGCCGACCTGTTGGCAAGCCGGTAAACAAGTCTGGTCTGCCCTGTGATGACTGAATAGCTCCGGAGTGGTGACATTGTAGTAGGTAGTCGGGAATCTGTGTTCAGTTGTGACTGTTATTGTTGGAGTGTGTGCGTATGTGTGTGTGTGAAGCGGCTTGTGGGTGTGTGGCAAATACTGAGCGAGATGAGATTGCGCCGAGGATAGAACCTAGTTTGCAACTCATCTTAGCTGTGTGAGAGGATTACCGCTACACCTTCAGAAGATGTGTGAAGTGAGA
Source organism: Branchipolynoe longqiensis (assembly GCA_030323885.1). Lineage (NCBI taxonomy): Eukaryota > Metazoa > Annelida > Polychaeta > Phyllodocida > Polynoidae > Branchipolynoe > Branchipolynoe longqiensis. Next base: position 28,068,205 of record CM059197.1, read on the forward strand.
GGCTCTGATTGTGCACACAGGCTATTTTAGGTTATTAGCTGAGGTATCCATGGAGATATATAGGTACAGATATACATATATATAAATGTTTAGATATATGTCAATATCGCCATGCTGTTATCATATATGAGAATCTCTCAAAAGGTGCTAAACAATATGGGAAAAAACTTTGTCCATTGTAACAATCAACATACTATCTATTGATGCATTTGCTCAGCATAAACAGATTTGTTTTTTACATGGTGTTTCTTAATCCCATTAGAATACATATTGATTTGAAGCAAATGTCCTTGTGTTTTCAGTGTAACCGTTTCTGTGCTGTTTTGTGTCAATCGTTACAATGGACACAACATGAAGAGTTATCACCTTTTGAGACAGGCTCATATACATATATATCATGTGGGAGCAATTTGGGAAATGAGATGAAACATTGCACCTAGACCGGGACTCAAACCCACACAACTGCCATTTCAGCTCTACCTCCTTGCCTAGGTTGCCTGCCACAATTATCTAACCCACGCCTGTTTGTCCGTATGGTATTTCCCCTAGGCAGATGAGTGCAACTCGAGGAAACTCCCCTAACCAGGTGCAATTCTTGGTCTCATAATTACAGTTACAAATATCTAGGTAGTTCACTTTGAGACCATTCAGCACTATATATCATGCAGTTTGTACGTAATTTTGACGATGCCACCGATAGTGTTGTAGGGTGTTTTTGCAATGGAAGGAAAATGGGGGTCTATGGCATGACTCGAACCCTCATGGTTGCCTGCCTTCGATTAGTCTATCGAGACTCCCTGATTCAACACCAATTTGTCTATGTGGTATTTCACCTGGGAACCTCATCATATGTATGTATATATATAATGTATGCTGGAGATATATATGTGCGCCTCACTGCAGATATACAGTATGTATACAGTATGCAAAGCCAGCAGCACTTCAACACTTTTGCAGGCAGCTTTCATGAAATGTACAACCGCACAAAACACGACTCATGGACGCAACTCTCACAGCAGAGAGCTAATTGGAGAGCGGCAGTCAAGTAATGAAAGCAGTGTTTGTCGCATCACGACCGACAGCATGATGATACAGTGAGGTGCACATATATATTAATATATAGGTGCTCTATAAGCAATTATGTGAGTATAATTATCCGTTAACCGATGACCCATGGAAGTTCACACCAGCTGACACTGCACCACTAATTACACTCAGCTACTCAAACGACTCGTCAGGCCTTCAGCCTCGCCTGGTGCTGCCACCTGGCTTCTTCTTCCTAGCCTGGCTCTGCCTCACACCTTTACCACTCGCTCCACAATTATCTATTTATATATACATATATATATATATATATATATATAAACAGTTGGCCCCAAGTAAACAGATAACAATAAGAGTGGAGTGGTTGAGAAGAGTATATATATATATATAGATTCTCTGGCGTGAATATATCAATTGCCCACCTAAAGTTAAAATTGACCATCCAAGTCGGTCTGGAGGCGATAACGATCAGACAAAAGCTGGCATCCAAGTGTCAAAGCCTATGACTAGTGGCTCCACTGTGGCCGTATCTGGAACTACATGCAGCATGCAGTAGAGCCTAGATAAATGGTATGTAATAATAGAGCAAACTGAAGAGAGTTACTGTCCTTGTTTATATTCCCATAATATATTATAGAGCACATATATATAGATATATATAGATATATATATATATATATATATATATATATGTTTGAGAGAGCGTTGTTTATGGTAGACTGAAGCAGAAGAAGAGGCTTCCCACCCCAGCCCCAGCCCCTACTCACCAACCCACAGTAAGCGATAATCAGAGTTGAACCGTGTTGACCAGAGTCCGGAAATCCACATTCACCAGTTCCCAGTAACTAATCGAACTCGGATAGAAAGTGTACTTAACCGGACTACCTGCTTTCTATATAATCAAACCCACCCACTGATATCATCACTGCAAGTTAGCAGGTCAGACACGGCGTGGAACTTGGGCGGACTGCTCCTGCTTAGTTCCCAGCAGGAACCAGTACTGAATCTATCCAGAATATAGAACAAATGAGTGAGATCCTCGCACTTTAACCCCTCCACATCATGGGCACTCGCTTGTTTGTGTGTTTGTTGTTGTTGATTTACATCCTAGCAACATCTCAGGTCATTTCAGGACGGACAACGACGTGTGACAGTGGCAATCATGGTGACTTCATAATGCGACCCCAATGGGAGACCAGGCCACCTGCACCATAACCTGATATCCCACTCAGTCACATTATCCTGACACTGAGCCAACCAGTCCTTGCCCTATCCTAATAATGTCGAGCGCCTGGCTGGGAAGTGACAAGTATCAATTTTTAAGTCATTGGGTTGATTCGACCAGGGTTTGAAGCCACGATCCCATGGTCTACCAACACGGGAGACGGGCACTCTAGCTCAGTTGGCCAGCACTGGCACTCGCCATGTGGGATATAGATAGTAGGGCATCACGTGGTATACTGGACATTATCTAGTAGGTGGCTGGTAGGCCTATGTTCTTATTGATTGAGCCTTATTACGATACCAAAAACCTTACAGAGTATTCCTGCGCCACAAAATGGACTCCAGTAGGGAAATAAATGCAAGTTCTGTGGACCCACATATCCCAGATATTCAGGATAATACTAACTTTGGTTGTCGGGGTTTTTATGTCCTGGCAACATCTAACATCATTTCAGGATGGGTACTAATGTTTCACACTGCATACTAATGGTAACTTTATAATGCTGCCCCACTGAGATACCAGGCTGTCGGCACCATTCCCTGATTTCCCACTCAGTCAGATTATCCGGATACTAACCAGTCCTTCCCCTATCGGAAGTGATGCCACCCAGCAGGATAGGTAGCAACAAGTATACATTTTGTGAGTCAAGGGCAAATACTGGTTAGCTCAATATCAGGATAATGTAACTGAGTGGGATATCAGGTCATGGTGATGGCGGCCTGGTTTCTCACTGGGTTAACACTATCAAGTCAACATAAATGCGCACCGTCAGAAGTCGGTACCCGTTCTGATATGACCTTAAATGTTCTTTGGACGCAAGGCTCCAACAACTAAGCAGCCAACATTATCCTGTTGTTAATATATTGTAGCTACGTATTCCCAGCTGGTGCTTGGTTTTAGAATGTGCACGTACGTGTGTGTGTGTGCAGCTGGATAGGGAGGGTGGGGAGGGGGGGGGCGGCGTTGGAGAAGGGCTCTAGCTGTGGTGTTGGGGATAGGGGAGGCTGATGGGGGTGTGGTGAGGTAACCCCTATATCACGGGTCAGTAATCCATCATCGGATAACCCGCGCAATGCAGCATGGGTGAATATGGCAGAGCTCTGGGGATGTGGGGGTTAGGGGGGGGGGGGGGGGCTATGATGATGTGGGAGTGGGTGTTTGGAGGGGGGCCCCTGATGTGGGTGTGGGTGTTGGGAGGGGAGGGGGCTGATGGGGGTGTGGGTGTTAGGAGGGGAGGGGGCTGATGGGGGTGTGGGTGTTGGGGTGTGTGAGGGAAGGGCACTGATTATGGGGTGGGGGTGTTAGGAGCGGGAGGGGCACTGATGGAGTGGGGTGGGGGTGTTGGTAGGGGGTGGGGCGCTGAGTGGGGTGTGGATGTTGGGGTGGGGAGGGGCACGGATGGGGGTGGGGGTGTTGAGCACGGGAAGGGGTGCTGATGGGGATGTGGCTGTTGGGAGGGCGGAGACTGTTGGGGGTAGGGTTGTTGGGAGGAGGAGTGGCACTGATGAGGGTTGGGGTGTTGGGAGGGGGAGAGTTCCTGATGGGTATGTGGGCGGTGGGGGTGGGAGTGTTGGTAGGGGAGGGTCGGTGATGGGTGTGTGGGTGGTAGGTGTGTGAGTGTTGGTAGGGGAATGCGCTGATGGGTGTGTGGGTGGTAGTGGTGGGAGTGTTGGTAGGGGGGAGGCGCTGAAGAGTGTGTGGGTGGTAGGGATGGGAGTGTTGGTAGGGGGAGGGGCTGTGATGGGTGTGTGGGTGGTGGGGGGAGTGGTGTTGGTAGGGGAGGGGCGCTGATGGGTGTGGGTGGTGGGGGTGGGAGTGTTGGTAGGGGGAGGGGCGCTGATGGGTGTGTGGGTGGTAGGGGTGGGAGTGTTGGTAGGCGAGGGGCGCTGATGAGTGTGTGGGTGGTAGTGGTGGGAGTGTTGGTAGGGGGAGGGGCGCTGATGGGTGTGTGGGTGGTAGGGATGGGAGTGTTGGTAGGGGAGGGGCGGTGATGGGTGTGTGGGTGGTGGGGGGAGTGGTGTTGGTAGGGGAGGGGCGCTGATGGGTGTGTGGGTGGTGGGGGTGGGAGTGTTGGTAGGGGGAGGGGCGCTGATGGGTGGGTGGGTGGTAGGGGTGGGAGTGTTGGTAGGCGAGGGGCGCTGATGGGTGTGTGGGTGGTAGTGGTGGGAGTGTTGGTAGGGGGAGGGGCGCTGATGGGTGTATGGGTGGTAGGTGTGTGAGTGTTGGTAGGGGGAGGGGCGTGGTGGGTGTGTGGGTGGTGGGGGGAGTGGTGTTGGTAGCGGAGGGGCCCTGATGGGTGTGTGGGTGGTGGGGTGGGAGTGTTGGTAGGGGGAGGGGCGCTGATGGGTGTGTGGGTGGTAGGGGTGGGAGTGTTGGTAGGGGGAGGGGTGCTGATGGGTGTGTGCGTGGTAGGGGAGGGAGTGTTGGTATGGGGGAGGGGCGGTGATGGGTGTGTGGGTGGTAGGGGTGGGAGTGTTGGTAGGGGGAGGGGCGCTGATGGGTGTGTGGGTGGTAGGGGTGGGAGTGTTGGTAGGGGAGGGGCGCTGATGGGAGTGTGGTGTGGTGGGGGGTGGGAGTGTTGGTAGGGGTGGGAGTGTTGGTAGGGGGGAGGGGCGGTGAGTGGGGGTGGTGGGTGTGTGGTAGGGGGTGGGAGTGTGTGGTAGGGGGAGGGGCGGTGATGGGTGTGATGGGTGGTTGGGGTGGGAGTGTTGGTAGGAGGGGGTGCTGATGGGTGTGTGGGTGGTGGGGGGGAGTGGTGTTGGTAGGGGAGGGGCGCTGATGGGAGTGCGGGTGGTAGGGGTGGGGAGGTGTTGGTAGGGGGAGGGGCGCTGATGCGTGTATGGGTGGTAGGGGTGGGAGTGTTGGTAGGGGAGGGGTGCTGATGGGTGTGTGGGTGGTAGGGGGTGGGAGTGTTGGTAGGGGAGGGGCGCTGATGGGTGTGTGGGTGGTAGGGGTGGGAGTGTTGGTAGGGGAGGGGCGCTGATGGGTGTGTGGGTGGTAGGGGTGGGAGTGTTGGTAGGGGAGGGCGCTGATGCGTGTGTGGGTGGTAGGGGTGGGAGTGTTGGTAGGGGGAGGGTCGCTGATGGGTGTGTGGGTGGTAGGGGTGGGAGTGTTGGTAGGGGAGGGGCGCTGATGGGTGTGTGGGTGGTAGGGGTGGGAGTGTTGGTAGGGGGAGGGGTGCTGATGGGTGTGTGGGTGATAGGGGTGGGAGTGTTGGTAGGCGAGGGGCGCTGATGGGTGTTTGGGTGGTAGGGGTGGGAGTATTGGTAGGGGAGGGCGCTGATGGGCGTGTGGGTGGTAGGGGTGGGAGTGTTGGTAGGGGGAGGGTGGCTGATGGGTGTGTGGGTGGTAGGGGTGGGAGTGTTGGTATGGGAGGGGCGCTGATGTGTGTGTGGATGGTAGGGGTGGGAGTGTCGGTAGGGGGAGGGGTGCTGATGGGTGTGTGGGTGATATGGGTGGGAGTGTTGGTAGGCGAGGGGCACTGATGGGTGTGTGGATGGTAGGGGTGGGAGTGTTGGTAGGGGAGGGGTGATGATGGGTGTGTGGATGGTAGGGGTGGGAGTGTTGGTAGGGGGAGGGGCGCTGATGGGTATGTGGGTGGTAGGGGTTGGAGTGTTGGTAGGGGGAGGGGTGCTGATGGGTGTGTGGGTGTTAGGGGTGGGAGTGTTGGTAGGCGAGGAGCGCTGATGGGTGTGTGGATGGTAGGGGTGGGAGTGTTGGTAGGGGAGGGCGCTGATGGGTGTGGGTGGTAGGGGTGGGAGTGTTGGTAGGGGGAGGGTCGCTGATCGGTGTGTGGGTGGTAGGGGTGGGAGTGTTGGTAGGGGAGGGGCGCTGATGGGTGTGTGGGTGGTAGGGGTGGGAGTGTTGGTAGGGGGAAGGGTGCTGATGGGTGTGTGGGTGATAGGGGTGAAAGTGTTGGTAGGCGAGGGGCGCTGATGGGTGTGTGGATGGTAGGGGTGGGAGTGTTGGTAGGGGAGGGGTGATGATGGGTGTGTGGATGGTAGGGGTGGGAGTGTTGGTAGGGGGAGGGGCGCTGATGGGTCTGTGGGTGGTAGAGGTGGGAGTGTTGGTAGGGGGAGGGGTGCTGATGGGTGTGTGGGTGGTAGCGGTGGGAGTGTTGGTAGGGGGAGGGGCGCTGATGGCAGTGTGGGTGGTAGGGGTTGGAGTGTTGGTAGGGGGAGGGGGCGCTGATGGGTGTGTGGGTGGTAGGGGTGGGGGTGTTGGTAGGGGTGGGAGTGTTGGTAGGGGGAGGGGCGCTGATGGGTCTGTGGGTGGTAGGGGTGGGAGTGTTGGTAGGGGAGGGGTGCTGATGGGTGTGTGGGTGGTAGGGGTGGGAGTGTTGGTAGGCGAGGGGCGCTGATGGGTGTGTGGGTGGTGGGGGTGGGAGTGTTGGTAGGGAGAGGGGCGCTGATGGGTGTGTGGGTGGTAGGGGTGGGGGTGTTGGTAGGGGTGGGAGTGTTGGTAGGGGGAGGCGCGCTGATGGGTGTGTGGGTGGGAGTGGGGGGAGGAGGTAGAGGATACCATTAATGATTCCACCCGGCGCTGTCACTACGGCCCGTGTGTGCAATCTACGAGTGTTCAGCTAGACTTTGAGATAACCGAGGCATATTGCAGCTTACAGAAGATACTCTGCTGTGAACATGGCGAAGCGATAAGCTTCATTTCCGAAATCCTATGTATGCACATATATATCAGGTGGCTGGAGGGACGCTACCTTGCCTCTGGCTATGCAGGTTGTGAAACCGAAGCTGATTTGATGTACGGCCGGGTGGCTTCCCCATATCCGATGAGCGAATACTCGCTCAACCGCTCCGATTTTGTATGGAGATAACCGATTTTGGCTACTCTCTTCTGATAGTACGATTCCATGTGCTAATCTCCCGATTTTCAACCTCACCCGCGTAACACAAAATTGGAATTTTTCTTAATACTAGTGGAAAGAACTAGTATGTTAAAAGCAAATATATTCCAAGCAGCTAATACGAAGGCAAAATCATCTACTTATACAAGCTTAAAGATAGCAGCAGCTCAAGGTGCCAAGCAGAGCCGAGAAGAAGACAATAGACACATGGTCGGATACATGGTGGGACTTGCATGAAAAAGTATATAATATAATTATATATACATATATTGTATAATTATACTAGGTCATGATATATATCAAATTGTCATGCCACGTGTTGCCTCGCAAACACTTATCTTCCTAATAAAATGTTAAGATCTGCCTATTTTGGTTGACATATTATTGGCATCTCTGCAATCAATGAGTAACCAGACAGGATGGCCGAATGAGTTAGAGTCTCCCGGGTTGGTAGATTGTGGGATTGAACCATGGTCGAGTCAAACAAATAACTTAAAAATGTATACGTGTCAATTCCTAGCCAGGCACTCGGCATTATTAGGATAGGGCAAAGAGCAATGGAATGACGAAGACCAATCATCCACGAGTGAAATTTCCCCTGTTTAAACAACTAATGTACCAAAAACAAAGGTAATTTTGGCATATATTATATTTCATTATGCCTTAAATTGCGCTCACAGACAAATTCATTTCCGCCCATTCGTAAAGGCAGGACATTGCAGTGACTAATGTGAATAATTGATTTCCTAATCAAATAACTGACTGCTTCTTCAGCCAACCTGGGTATGTCTGTTCAACCCCGTTTCTATATCTGCATTTGTCCACGCCTGGGCATGGCTCCTTCTTTTTTGTTGGTGGTAACTATGTTTATTCTGCTGAATACGTCTTTTGTCAGTGCCGAAGCACTGGTCTTCCAGCCATTTTTCAATTCAGGGTTATTTAGACAAAACTCTTCGTCCACGGTTTTAATCAGGACCACACTAAAATGATTGTAATGAAGTTAACATTATGCACATTTGAGAACACACACAATTGTCGAATCGGTAAGAGTGGTCACTTCGGGTGCGGAATGCTGGGGGTTCCCATCCCAACCGCGTCAAACTAATGCCTTACACAATATATTCTTGTCGCTACCTAGTCTAGCACTCTGGATTAATATGACCGGGCAATGGCTGGTTTTCCCAGTATCAGCATAATGTGACTGAGTGGGATATCAGTGGATATCGGGTTATGGTGCTAACGGCCTCCTCTCCCAGTGATACAGCACAATAAGATCGATTGATTGATGGTTGCGTTACGCCGGGTAATACTATACTTGACTGTGGGACAGCACTATAAAGTCGCCATGAGTGCGCACTCTCACAAGTTGGTACACGTCCTGATATTACCCTAGATGTTGCTAGGACGTAAAACAACAAAAAACAAACTAGAAGAGTCATCATGAGTGTGCACTGTTACAATTAGATACAAGATTCACCCGGTACTTGTAGTACACGGGTGAAGGACAATGTACTGTAAATACGGGTAAAAATAGCTTTAGTATGGAACAGGAACTAGAAACCGTGGATGCAGTATCAAATGGATACTCATATATGCACAGAGTTGGTGAAATGGGCGAGAATACAAAAAGACAAGATGGCGGTGCTAGAACATGGTCGATTTCACTTCTAAATCTTATTAAACTAGATATTTTATTATATTTTTTCAACTCAAAGGTACCGGGGAAATAATAAGACATATGTAACAAATAATTGTTGCTTCTTAGATTGTGAAATTAGGCTCTCATTTCCTTTCCCCGCATTTTCAACCATTTTTATATAGGGTTGGTATTCACCCGTTTACTGCGAGTACCGCATGAATCCTTTATCTATGTGACAATTTGCTACCCGTCCATATATGAGTATAAACATAGTACAACTTAGGGCGTAACAATGCATTCAATCGCATCCTTGTCTAACATCATGATTAAAATCTTTAGGATTGCGTGAATTTGTGCCATAGTCTTCGCATTGTACAACCAACAGTACAAGTATGTGAGCATACTGCCGAGATTGCCCTCACTAGCTGGACGACTGTGAATGCAACCAACACAACTCGCCGGTAAGCGGCGCTGGGTTTTGTCCTCCACACACGATACTAGCTGTACCATAACTAAACAACATTATTTTCAGAAAGGCTTGACAGCAAAATGATCCATACCCTACCCGGACAATACACCACGGTCATACAGACTGTGCAGTCACAACAACAAGTTATACGTCGGTCCTAGCTTCCTAAAGCCGGGCTGCATATGTGCAGCGCTGTGCTGTGACGTGGCTTTAGGCGCCCACTGAGGGATGAGGGCTAAATTGGAATGGTTCATGTAAAATGCATGTGTCACCCCTGCACGGCGGGTATGTGGGTTGGGTGGGTTGGGGAGGGGGGGGGGGAGCGTTGTTATGAATGGCGCCGCCTGGTGGCTAGCACCGGAACTGGACTGGTCCGCAATGTACTGCCAAATAACCGCACACACACAAAACGCACCAACCCTCATCCAGTGCATTTATTTAAAGTTGTATAGTCCGATGGTTTTGAGTTTCTGTAATTTTCTGAGTTAAATATATTACATTGATTGTTATAGCCTCCTTTACTTTACTTTGAAGTAATTTTTATTTTAATTGTCTAACTTTTGAGATATTTGAAGTGCAACCATCCACAAATAATGTTGGCAAGCACGCCAAAACTCTGACACCATAGACTTCTGCAGTAACAGGTTCTATTAACTTGGCTCTGGATGCCCTTCTATGTGGTGACAAGTGCTTAGTATGTGCACTAGTATCTAAGTTGGATATATAGAATCAAATCTAGATAATTGTTTTGGTTTTGAAAATTTGATGTTTTCATGGGTCTATGCAGCTTTAACTGCACAGTAAGAATTCTTATGGAATTCTGGACTTGTGCTTTATTTTACTTGTAGATTATAGCACTATCTGAGGTCATATTAGGATGGAGGGCATCTGACTTATGGCAGAGTACACTCATGGTGGTTTTATAGCGCTGTCTGATTGGGAGACCGAACCACTGTTATCATGACATACTATTGCACTCAGTCAGATTATCATGACACTAATTAAACCAGTCATTGTTTTCTCTTATTAATGCCGAGCATCAGCTAGGTAGGGAAATGTATACATTGTGTAAGTCATTGGTTTGACTCGGCCGGTTTCAGAACCCACAAACTCCCATATATATAGGCAACCAGGCAGCGCTCTTCCTGATTCGCCCATCTCGCCAGGTGGTGTTTCTATCATTAATTGTAGATATTTCGGTGTGCTATAGGCTAACCTCGATAAGCACCAGACTATAAACGAAGACTATACTAGCAATAATACCACTCATCGCAGGCTTGACAATTAAATAAAATAATAGAAAAAATACATCATGTGAATTCCAGTATCATGTTGGAAAGGCTAAATGACAGAAAGGAAGCAACATCGATTTTCATCACTACTTAAATGGGTGAACACCTGAGGTAATGTCCACATACTGAATCAAGCTTATACCATACCAGATCGGTAGTGTATTAGCAAAGAAAGTGATATTGTATTCGTTGAACCTGCTTAATATTGTATTCTTAGACCTGGCTTCCAATCCTCCAAAGAGAGCTAGACAAACAGGTAACTTCGTGTACATCAGCAACTAGGAATCGCCAATTTATATACATTGAGTACAGCACGATATGCTACACTACATGATCGGTGTATTCTTAGTTCAACGTGAGCCCGAGGGGCCCCTGGTGTAGCATGCTGCTTCCGGGTGAGAAACCAATGCAAGATACATCCGGGACCAGTGTAGTGTCACTGCAGTTACAAAACACATGCACTACCGAGATAGAATGTGTGGTTTGTGAGGTGTTCTCTGTGATACTCCATGCTTGTGAATGCGCAGCCGTAAACCCTACGATCACGTGACTCTAAACCGCCATGACGATCACGTGACTCGCATGGAGTTTTGCGTCCTTTCGTTTAGTGTTAATTTAGGCCTTCCTTGTTCGTGTTTGTACACAGAGAGTGATGCTATTATTAAGATGAATAATAGTCGTACATGCATTTAGTGGACTGAACTGTCAGGCAATGCGTCACATCTACAGGTAGGCGTGGATAGGGTGATTGTATCAGAGAGCCTAGATAGTGAATTGGTTAGCATACTAACCAGACGGGATGGCCGAATCAGTTAGAGCATCCGTCTCCCTTGTTGGTAGATCATGGGATCGTGGGTTCGAATCCTGGTTGAGTCAAACCAATGACTTAAAAATTGATACTTTTGTCGCTTCATAGTCAGCCGGTCAGCATTACTAGTGTAGGGCAAGGAGCAGTGGAATGAGGAAGGCCAGTCGTCTGCAACTGAAATTTCCCCTGCGTAAACAACTAATGTACCAAAAAAAAACACCCCAGAATAGTCAAAAGTGTAGCCTTGAAATCTTGCTCTCGGCACAATATTTCCAATTTCCATCACCCCAAATGACAACCAGATAGAATGGCCGAATGAGTTAGAGCGTCCGTCTCCCGCGTTTGTAGACCATGGGATCATGGGTTCGAACCCTGGTCGAGTCAAACCAATGGCTTACAAATTTATACTAATTGCTTCCTAGCCAGGTGTTCGGCATTATTAGGATATGGCAATGACTGGTTGGCTCAGTGTCCGGATAATGGGACTGAGTTGGATATCAGGTCATGGTGCTGATGGCATGGTCTTCCAGTTGGGCAACACTATAAAGTCACAATGAGTGTGCACTGTCACAAGTCGGTACCCATCCTGATATGACCTTAGATGTTGCTAGGACTTAACACAACAACAACAAACAAACAAGCCCCAAACTAGAATATTATGTTGCCGATGAACTGACTATATGCGTTCTCTAGACAACAAACATGCCAACTTTGCATAAATGGTTGCGTTAATCTGGTTTGTAATAAGGAACCGCAACCTATCACACAACACTACGGATCACGAGTAGAAAAGGCAGCTACATATGCATTCCGTTATTTCCCTTCTAAGTGAAAAAAACCATAGTCAAATGAGTAGAGCATCTACTTCTTAGGTGGCAGGGCCTCGGTTCGATCCCACACACAGTACAACTGAAGATCTACATAATTGGAAATGCCACTCCCTGAGGCGGTGCTTCATGTTAACAGCGTATGTCAAAGAGCAATAGAATGAAGACGATTAATGACCAATAACTGAAACTCCTTGTTTAATCACTGAATGTAAAAGAAAAGACAATTACCGTATCGCGTCATTAACATTTTGGAATATTGATAACATAATAAAATAGGTCTGGGTATGAGAATTGGCAATGTGTTAAGAGTATTAGGCCCAAAATATACGTAACCTATGACGATGTACGCCAACGTGTTGGTCGAAAATGACAGATGTCGGCATACGCTAAGGGTTTACATTATAGTGTGACAGGCCCTTTATAATCGAACCATCTTTGGACTGATGGGCCACTAATTATAGAGAATGATTAAAGGAAAGTAGATTGCTACAAGAGAGTTTCCCAAAGAAAAAACTGACAAAAGATCACCTAAGCTACCTTCGCTAATAGTATATTTGTAGCCATTTGAGTATGTCTTATCAGGTCATGGTGCTGGCAGCCTGATATCCCAGTGGGGCAGCACTATAAAGTCACCATAACTGCACACTGTTCCAAGTCGGTACCCGTCCTGATTTGACCTTATATGTTGCCAGGACATCAAACTGTAACAACCACCCAACCCCATTTACAGTTGAGGCAGGGGGGCGGTCTCTAGTGTGACCATCTGCTATGGTGATCTAGGTTAGCACCTTCAGCGGCGCTGCAACCCTGATTTGAATTTAGACTGGCCGTAATGCACGTGTTGATTGCCCCAGCTTCACGGGCCTGGGAGGTGTTGCCGACCACTAATCTAATGGCAAGGGTGTCCATATATCTTAGGGAACAACCGCCACGGTTGAGGAATAGAGAGAGGGGAGTCTGGAAGTGTGGGATGGAATTGTAATCTTGGCCAATCACAGCGTACATCGAGGCGGTGTTGTATGTGTCCTAATTCGAAAATAGTGTGGGGTCATAGACATCCTGTGGTGCTTCTCCTCAGAAAACAGGGATGAAAGATCTCCGCGATTTCGCGGATTTCCGGGATTTTTCCTGTAGCTATAAGTGTATACTAATACGTTGCGCCGTACTGATATGACCTTAGATGTTGCCAGGATGTAAAACTCGAACACGCAATAAACAATACGTTGTTTCACGCTGCAGCACCATTAGCGTATACTAAAATGTGGTGCAAACGTTGCGGCACTAGCAGCGTATACTACTAATGGCTTCAAACGCTGCAGCAGGGTCAGCGTATACTAGTACTACTAATACATGCTTCTAACGCCACAGCACTATCATTGTATACTGATATGTGGTGCAAATGCGGCAGCACTAGCAACATATACTACTAATACATGCTTCAAACGGCGCAGCTCTATCAGCATATATCAATATGTATGAAACCCGACTTCCGGTAATTTTCAGCGATTCCCTGACAATGCTAAGCCTATGGGAGAATATTAGCATTTCCACTTTTTTTCCTGGAGACCACTTTCATCCCTGAGAAAACAAGATTGCATCAAAGGGCAGAAGCAGCAACTCCATGTGAAGGTTGTTTGGTTGTTCTTCCGACCTTTGTTCAATTATTATTGATCTTATCCGACTGACGACCAACGGGATGGCCGAAAGAGTTGAGCGAGCATCTCCGATTTTGGTCGAACGTGGGATTCGAACCCACAGGTTTGAACCCAGATAGAGTCAAACCAATGTCTTAATAATTTATACTTGTCGCATCCTAGCCAGGCGCTCAAAAGGATAGGCCAATAACTGATCATGGTATGTTGCTGGCGGTTTGGTCTCCCATAGGGGCAGCACTATAAATTCACCATGAGTACCTGTCCTGATATTGCCTTGGGCGTTGCCAGGACGTAAAACTCCAACAAGCAACCAACATATGAAATTAACAGTAGGTGGAGAAGCGGGATAATGCTTTACTGTGGTGTACCTTAAGGCCCTGTCACATTATGGCGTATGGCGGGAGCGTATTGAAAACCTACGTAGGTCCTGCGCGTGCCGGCCTATGATGACATTTGGTGACCTTTCGAGTGGTTTTGAGCGTATGTGGAACCTACGAGGAGCGTATGAGGATCGTATGGGAGCATACTGTGTCATTTTTTGATGGTATGGGCCATACGCCCTCATAGGTTGAGTTTTTTTTAGCATGCACAAACAAATTTGGACGGACGGATTTATGAAAGCGTATGGCGGCGTATGCCTCATACGCTTCACATAAGCCGGCATCTGGCGGCATCTGGCGGCATATGAGTAGCGTATGAGTAGCGTATGTGTAGCGTATGAGTAGCGTATATGGCGTATGCCGACGTATATGACGTAACGCACCTACGCCGCCATACGCTCCCGCAAAAAACCCTAATGTGACAGCCCCTTTAGTAAAGTCTTCGGTGTAGATTGGTTTAGGCAGTCGGTGAAGTATTGGTCGCGCTGTTTGCCTATTAATACCTTGTCTCTGCCAATTACTGCCCGTCCGCGGATCAAGATTTATCATCCACCGTTTAGTAACCCGAGGGGGATTAAGATTATGCGTCCTTTCTTCACGATGTATTCCCGCTAACAGGCACTGGGGGTAGGTAGTTGTGGTGGCAGCACTAACAGAGAGTGGCAGTGTGGGTGTGGCGGTGTTTGGGGACCGTGTGCTGGTGGAGATTGGTAGTGATATTTATGATGGTTGTGCAGCATGTGCTGGTGATTGGTAGTGTGGGTGTGGTGGTGGCACAGTGTGTGGTGGTGGAGATTGGCAGTGAGTATGGTGCTGGCATGGTGTGTGGTGGTGGAGATTGATAGTGTGGTGGTTGTAGTACACTGTATGGTGGTGATTGGCAGTGTGAATGTGAGTGTGGTCGTGGCACAGTGTGTGGTGGTGGAGATTGGCAGTGAGTATGGCGCTGGCACAGTGTGTGGTGGTGGAGATTGATAGTGTGGTGTTGGTAGTACAGTGTGTGGTAGTGATTGGCAGGGTGAATGTGAGTGTGGTGGTGGTACAGTGTGTGGTGGTGGAGATTGGCAGTGAGTATGGCGCTGGCACAGTGTGTGGTGGTGGAGATTGATAGTGTGGTGTTGGTAGTACAGGGTGTGGTAGTGATTGGCAGTGTGAATGTGAGTGTGGTGGTGGTACAGTGTGTGACGGTGGAGATTGATAGTGTGGTGGTGGTAGTACAGCGTGTGGTGGTGATTGGCAGTGTAAATGTGAGTGTGGTGGTGGCACAGTGTGTGGTGGTGGAGATTGGCAGTGAGTATGGTGGTGGCACAGTGTGTGATGGTGGAGATTGATAGTGTGGTGATGGTAGTACAGCGTGTGGTGGTGATTGGCAGTGTAAATGTGAGTGTGGTGGTGGCACAGTGTGTGGTGGTGGAGATTGATAGCGTGGTGATGGTAGTACAGCATGTGGTGGTGATTGGCAGTGTGAATGTGAGTGTGGTGGTGGCACAGTGTGTGATGGTGGAGATTGGCAGTGAGTATGGTGGTGGCACAGTGTTTGCTGGTGGAGATTGATAGTGTGGTGGTGTAGTACAGTGTGTGGTGGTGATTGGCAGTCTGAATGTGAGTGTGGTGGTGGTAGAGTGTGTGGTGGTGCAGATTGGCAGTGAGTATGGTGGCGGCATGGCATGTGGTGGTGGAGATTGATAGTGTGGTGGTGGTAGTACAGCATGTGGTGGTGATTGGCAGTGCGAATGTGAGTGTGGTGGTGGCACAGTGTGTGATGGTGGAGATTGGCAGTGAGTGTGGTGCTGGTGCGATGTGTGCTGGTGGAGATTAGTAGTGGGGGTGTGGTGTTGGTGGTGCAGTGTGCGGCGATGGAGATTGGTAGTGTGCGTCTAATCGTGATGCAGCCGGTGGCGATGGAGATCGGTAGTATAGGTGTTTTTTTGGTGGTAAATATGTTTATTCTGGTGAATAACTTATTTTGTCAGCGCCGAAGCACGGGTCTTCCAGCCATTTTTCAATTCGAGATTTTTTTTTTTAAAGGAGGTATTTCAAGTAAGATATATAAAGTGAGTTAACAATAGCTCTTGAATATACAATTTGCAGCGTATAACGCCAGGTAACTGTGATATATATGTGCAGCGTGTGGTTGTGGAGATCAGCACAGCAGTGTGGGCATGGTGGTAGTGGACATTGGTGTAGTGGGGGTGTGGTGGTGGTGCAGTGTCTGGTGGTAGAGCTTGACAGTGTGCGTGTGGTGGTGTCACAGCTTATGGCGGTGTAGATTGGTAGTGTGAGCGTAGTGATGGTTGACATTGGTTGTGTGGGTGTGAGGGAGGTCTAGATTGGTAGTGTGGGTGTAGTGGTGGTGTAGATTGGTAGTATGGCTGTGGTTGTCGTGTATATTGGTAGTGTGAGCGTGGTGGTGGTGGTGTATATTGGTAGTGTGAGTGTGGTGGTGGTGTATATTGGTAGTGTGAGTGTGGCTGTTGTGTATATTGGTAGTGTGGCTGTTGTGGTCGTCTATATTGGTAGTGTCGCTGTGGTGGTCGTGTATATTGGTAGTGTGAGTGTACTGGTGGTAGTCTGAGTGTGGTGGTGCTGTATATTGGTAGTGTGGCTGTGGTGGTGGTGTATATTGATATTGTGAGTGTGGTGGTTGTGTAGATTGGTAGTGTGAGTGTGGTGGTTGTATATATTGGTAGTGTGAGTGTGGTGGTTGTGTATATTGGTAGTGTGAGTGTGGTGGTGCTGTAGATTGGTAGTGTGAGTGTGGTGTTTGTGTATATTGGTAGTGTGAGTGTGGTGGTGGTGTAGATTGGTAGTGTGGCTGTGGTGGTCATGTATAATGGTAGTGTGAGTGTGATGGTGGTGTACATTGGTAGTGTGAGTGTGCTGGTTGTGTATATTGGTAGTGTGAGTGTGGTGGTTGTGTACATCACTAGTGTGAGTGTGGTGGTGGTGTAGATTGGTAGTGTGAGTATGGTGGTTGTGTACATTGCTAGTGTGAGTGTGGTGGTGGTGTAGATTGGTAGTGTGAGTGTGGTGGTGCTGTATATTGGTAGTGTGGGTGTGGTGGTGGTGTAGATTGGTAATGTCAGTGTGGCGCTTGTGGTTGTGAGGCGTAATGTGGTGAGTGACTGGCGTACCCCGGCGTTGTTGGTGTTCGCTGATGTAGATATAGTTGTTGAGTATGCGAGTGACAGACTGCTGTGACAGGGGAGACTGAGCGCAGAATAAGGGGTCGCCTAATACGTGCTGGCGGAGGTGATTAAGTAGCAGGTGTTGTGGTTTTGGGGGGTGTGGGGGATTTGGGTGGTAGCCTACCGAAGGTGTGTCTTCGTGAATGGGTGACTGCATGGGATATCGTGTCCTAACAACATTTGATGACTATGACATTTATACTTGTCGCTTCCTAGCCTGGCGCTATGTATTAATAGGATAGGGCAAGGATAGCTCAGTGTCAGGATAATGTGACTGAGTGGGATATCAGATCATGGAGCCGGCGGCCTGATTTCCCAGTGGGGCAGCACTATAAGGTTGTCATGAGTGCGCACTGCCACAAGTCGATACCCGTCGTAATATGACCTTATATGTTGATGGGATGTAAAACTCCAACAACCAACCACCCAAACAACGTCTGAAATCTTATCAATATGAGTCACATCTTAATACTGCCCGACTAGATTCCATCGCTATCGGCCTGATAAATCAATATCTATCTTCACTGTACCCTAGGAAGCCCAATTGAGGTAATGTACCAATGCTTTGCTGAATGCAATTAGGTTTAGACTGAGCTAATAAGTGTTTGGTCTATGCTAATAAAGTAACAGCATCAGTTGATGTAGTGGCAACTAGCCATATGTGTGAATTAGTGGTTTGACTCAGTTGGGAATCGAACCCTAAAGCTATGCACAGGCAGTGTTAATAGTACCACCAATACTCCATGGTGGCCGTGCTAAATACTAGGTCATGGTGCCGGCGACCAGGTTTCCCAGTGAGACAGCACTTTATAGGATGCGAATGAGTTGGAGTGTCCGTCTCCCATGCTGGTAGATCGTGGGATCGTGGGTTCGAACCTTGGTCGAGTCAAACCAATGACTTGAAAATTGGTGCTTGTCGCTTCCTAGCCAGGCACTTGGCATCATTAGGACCGGGCAAGGGCCGGCATGCTCAGTGTCAGGATAATGTGACTGAGTGGGATACCAGGTCATGGTGCCGGCAGCCTGGCTTCCCAGTGTGACAGCACTATAAAGTCACCATGAGTGCGCATTGTCACAAGTCGGTATCCGTCCTGATATGACCTTAGATGTTGCTAGGATGTAAAACAACAACAAACAAACTAAAATGTGCAACACTAGATAGATACGAAGATGGATGTTGAGATGAGATGTGTTACTTAAATATGATAGTGTAGTAGTCTGCATCGACAACTCAGACAGGGAACCACATAGACATGTGGGCATGGATATAGTGGTTGTATCAAGGAACCTAGGTAATGTAATGGTTAGCACTGTAGCCCTGGAATGGCAAGTGGTCTGGTCTTGCTTGGAAATCTGCTCCATATTTCTAATTGTCATTACTCCCCCGACATTGGTGGTTTCTGTGGACTGAATCTCATAAAGCTATGCACTGTTTGATTGGTTAATCTGCCATATCTATGTATATAAATAAGTACATTCAATCAATGCATTGTTTGGTTGTTTAACCTGCCCTGTCTATGTATATAAGTAAGTACATACAAGCTATGCAGTGTGTGGTTGTTTAACCTGCCCTGTCTATGTATATAAGTAAGTACATACAAGCTATGCACTGTTTAGTTGTTTAACCTGTCCTGTCTATGTATATATAAGTAAGTACATACACAATATGCACTGTTTGGTTGTTTAACCTGCCTTGTCTATGAATATAAGTAAGTACACACACCATATGCACTGTTTAGTTGTTTAACCTGTCCTGTCTATGTATATATAAGTAAGTACATACAAGCTATGCACTGTTTGGCTGTTTAACCTGCCTTGTCTATGAATATAAGTAAGTACATACACCATATGCACTGGTTAGTTGTTTAAGCTGTCCTGGCTATGTATATATATAAGTAAGTACATACAAGCTATGCACTGTTTGGTTGTTTAACCTGCCTTGTCTATGAATATAAGTAAGTACATACCACCTATGCACTGTTTAGTTGTTTAACCTGTCCTGTCTACATATATATAAGTAATTACATACAACCTATGCAATGTTTGGTTGTTTAACCTGCCCTGTCTATGTATATAAATAAGTACACTAAACAACTTATTGTGGGGGTGGGTGGGTGGCAGTTTAAGGCTAGTCAGTGTCCTCCTTGTGCCCTTGTCGAAGTGAGCTCACTGCCACAGCACCTGGCCTTTTATAGGCTCGTACAGGTTAATTAGTTCAAAAAGGCATCTGCAGATGCCAGTCTGATTGTGTTTACTTAGGCTAATCAGGTTTTGTATCTTAAAAGTGAAGATAGGCGGCGCTGGCGCACAACACATATACTAATCATTTCTCGATAGGTGGCAGCATGCAGTCCTCCTTAGTTACTAGGACGGCTATGGCTGTCTCCGCATGACAAAGTACCCATGTTGCTGAGCATCACGGACAATTCATTAAGACACCATCAACAGAATCCATTCCTCCCAATACAGCAGCGAATCGACTACGCACCTTCCTGCGCATCTCTTGTAATCAAATCAGACCAGTTAGACAATCCCAAGACATGCGCCGCCATAAATCTAACTGCACAATACAATCAGACAAACATCCCTGCGGGTGATTCTCTTCGTGATGAAATGCCTCGTCCTGTTGTCACTTTGTGTCGGACCAGCAGTGCGCAAGGAATCAGTTCAGCTTTCTGTAATGCACTCTGACTCGGGTGAGTTGGGGAGCGTGCGGTAGGCGGAGTTGGGGGGGGGGGGGTCCGGAGCCCTAAGGAGCTGTTTGTGACCTCTTGTCACGCTCCATTTGCTTACGTGGGTGTTGAGAAGTGCACTGTTATTAATGGCCAGGCTGGCAGTCTGTTACTCTGCTAATGCAAGTGTGGTCATAATGATGGATCGAGATTAATGACTGCTGCATTGGGGAGACCTCCCTCCAACCCCTCCCTCCCTCCAACCCCTCCCTCCCTCCCACACACCACTACCGCACTCATACATAGAGATGTGCCAGTTCTTCTTATGCAGTTGCACTGACTTAGACTACGAGTTGTTCGAATGCCTCTTCGTCAATTAACCTGACACTCATATTTGCTGTAGAGGGGGCAAACAAAAGACCTCGCCTCATTCTACTGGTTTGTTGGTGTATTTAATATGCATTCATGATATGAATTGCTTATTAACAAATTAACAGAACACCTGACGTGATGGCCGTATCGATAGAGCGCAGACTCCCATTCGGAAGGTCGGGAGTTTGAATCCCTGTCGAGTCAAATCAATGACTTTCTAAATTGATACTCTCCACAGTGATAATAACATTCACTTGATGTTTCTTTGTTTGGGTAAGATTGTGCACATCTTTCATATCATATATATCATGAACAAAAGAGATTGGAACAATAAAAACAGATAATTTCTTTTAGATAATGAAGTGGACTTTGACATACTTATAGTATTTGCAATTTTTCTTTTAATATGAGGAGAATAATACATTAACTAGTTGTGTGTGGTACGATCTAATACATTAGTATCTAATATCAGTAAAGTGCTTAATTTATTTACTAAGCTAACAGTGATATATGTATGAACATGGACACAATACAAAGCAGGGCTCCATAATGAAATACCCAAGCCAGTATAACAAGGCAAATCTCCAACTGAGATGTAAGGATGTCCATTAGATATTTGTTTGCTTTTGGGGAGTTTTCAGTGTTGAGGGCTTTCATAGTTTGGTGTGTTGAAGGCTACAAATCTGCAGCACTGTAGGGGCAGCACTGAATGTGGTCCCACGCGGCCGCGAGTTGGATTGTGGTGGGTAGTACTCGAAGACATCAGATGGGGAGCAAGGGGATGGGTCGGTGGGGAAGCACAAGGAGTTGGAGAGAAAAAGGTAATCCAGGAGCCCAGCCGCAATCTTGAGAGATCTGGGGGAGGTTGGTTGATTGTTGTTCTATGCCCAAGAAAGAATCAAAGCCATATATATATGTGAAATGGAGAACAGGCAAATATCTGCTGAAGAACCTTTGTCAGTGTAGATAACTCTTTAATCTACCCCCACCCCCTATTTTCTGGTACATAAGGCACACCTGGTATCCCTTTCCCCCACTGTATCATCAAAGCTCATTGTGCTACTTGTAAAGAGCAACTCACCTGTATCATGTATTCCTTACATGAAGGTGCTAGTAGATCGTGGGGTCGTGGGTTCGAACCCTCGTCGAGTCAAACCAATGACTTAAAAATTGATACTTGTTGCTTCCTAGCCTGGCGCTCGGCATTATTAGGATCGGGCAAGGACTGGTTGGCTCAGTGTCAGGACAATGTGACTGAGTGGGATATCAGGTCAAGGTGGTGGTGGTCTGGTTTTCCAGTGGGATAGCACTATAAAGTCACCATGAGTGCACACTGTCACAAGTCGGTACCCGTCCTAATATGACCTTCGATGTTGCTAGGACGTAAAACAAGAAACAAATCCTTACATGAAGACTTCATTCATCTTAACCAGATACCCATATCTAATTGGTATTTGAGCTCTAAGCCAGTGGATATGCCCTGATAATGCCGAGCATCATTATACTGAGTACCTCATGGTTTTGATTAGTAGTTTGATGATATCACAAAGGGAAGGAGCAGGTGGACGTCCATATATCGCAAGGCAGACACAACAAACATCATATTTACCTTACCTTACTAGCAGCTGAGGATAATCATCAAGAAACAAGTTGACCTCAGAAGCCCTCAAACAATGGCCGAATGAATTTTTGTTGTTGTTGTTGGTACATTAGTTGTTTAAGCAGGGGAAATTTCAGTCGCAGGCGATTGGTCTTCCTCATTCCACTGCTCCTTGCCCTATCCGAATAATGCCGAGCACCTGGCTAGGAAGCGACAAGTATCAATTTTTAAGTCATTGGTTCGGGAGATAGGGAGATCGGAACCCATGTGGTCTTCGGGTAAAGTCAAACCAATGACTTAAAAATTGATACTTATCGCCTCCTAGCCAGGCGCTGCACATTCTTAGGATAGGGCAAGGACTGGTTGGCTCAGTGTCAGGATAATGTGACGGAATGGGGAATTGGGCCATGGTGCTTTCAGCCTGATTTCCCAGTGGTACATATCTATGAAGTCACCATGAGTGTGCACTGTCACAAGTCAGTACCCGTCCTGATATGACCTTAAATATTGCTAGGATGTGAAACAACAACAAACAAACTTACAGGAGAATACGTTGTTTTAATCGCATTTTATCATAATAATTGAGAATAATTAAAGCGTTGTTGGTAATCTTACGGCGTATTTAACGCTGCATGTTTTCCTTTGAATTAACTAATGATGGATTTATTCTGTTAGGAATAATTCATTCTACCGAATTGTTGTCTATTCCTTTTGTTGCTGTCAATCACACCTACTCCACTGTAGTTTTCAAGTTAGCTAACGTGATATTTGATCCGAATATCCTGTCACATTGAGGCCGACTGCAGTACTGCGTACATCTCTCTTGCCATATACTATTTTGTTGTTGAGGTTTTACATTCTATCACCAAACACGGTGGTCGAGTGCAGGAGATCGGGAGTACAATTTCCGGTCTAATCAGACGAATGGTTTACAAAATTGATACTTGTCGCTTCCTAGCATGGTGGTTGGCATTAATAGGATTGGGCAATGACTGGTCGGCTCGATGTCATAATAATCTGATTAAGAGGGATATCAGGTCATGGCACTGATGGCCTGTTCTCCCAGTGGGGCAGCACTATAAAGTTGGTATGAGTGAACACTGTAACATCACACTTGCTATCCGGACCGCACTGCATCCATGCCTCTATCTATCTCCTCTCTGCTGGCCATCCTTCTCCTTGATATGTCTGAAAAGAGTTCCAGGAGGGGGAGCCCACCAGCATTTCACTTTCTACTCTTACTCTGACCATGTTTTTGGGTCGCTGGCTGGTCACCATAGAGCAATTAGACACGGTCCTTTGACTCAACTCTCCTCATTTCTCTTTCCTAGACTGTACCCTTTTTTTTTTCCCAGTTATACTCCTCACACTGACCAGGAGAGTTGTGTGCATGGGTGGGGCCCTTTACCTTTACGTTTCTCTTGCATTGTTCTTGTTGCTGGAACGACCCTGCAGCCATTTTTACCCAGCTTTCCTCGAAACCCTTGCTGCTGTCTGCTAGATACAAGTGCTCAACTACCGCTGGACTGAAGAGATTTGGGGTCGCCCCAATACTTCGCCATTTCACGCTGTAAAGATGTCCCCAGCTTCTACAACCGTCCCTACTGAAGATTAATCTTCAACCAAAGATTGGGCCGCTTTATCGGAGCCTCTCTATAATGTTGCACTTCTGCAACCAGTAACCGTTGTAAGGTTACAAACAACCCCAAGCAAGCAAGCACGGTAACAAGTCGGTACATGTCCTGATATGACCTTACATGTCACCAGCGCGTAAAACTCCAGCAAGCAACCAAAAAACAACCTAACATATTTCCCGCCGTTCAGGGCTCCCATGGGGTATTCTATAAATAGCACATGGTGTTTGAGGGAGTGATCCCCGAGCAGCTGGAACCGCAGAGCAGCTCAGGCGGGTTTACATACAACTACCGTAAACCAGCGCAACCTCTACGCTGGTTCCCTAAGCCACACACGGTGAATCAATGCACGGCGCAGCATCTACTCAACTATGAGGCATGCGCCTGATGCATCGTTGCTAATAAGCTAGCCTCCTTCTGGGCTAATTCTGATCGTGGGAGAATGATCAGCTACCCTATGTGTCTTTAATGACACTCATTAGCGCGACCAGACGGGATGGCCGAATGAGTTAGAGCGCCCGGCTCCAGTGTTGGCAGATCATGGGGTCGTGGGTTCGAACTCTGGTCGAGTCAAACCAATGACTTTAAAATTGATACTTGTCGCTTCCTAGCCAGGTGCTCGGCATTATTAGGATAGGGCAATGACTGGTGTGCTCAGTGTCAGGATAATGCGACTGAGGTCATGGTGCTGGCGGCCTGGTTTCCCAGTGGAAGAGCACTATAAAGTCAACATGAATGCGCACTGTCACAAGTCGGTACCCGTCATGATATGATCTTAGATGTTGGTAGGACGTAAAACAACAACAACAAACTCATTAGCGCGCCTAGTCTTGTGTTGGTTTACTGCTCACTGAAACATGAGAGGTCACGTGGCCTGTTGATTAATGCCTCAATTATCGCAACAATAACTCACCCCGAGCCTACCTTGCTCACTCCACTCCCACACCCACGCGCACCCTCACACCCACCCCCACCCCCAACCTCCACTCCCACCCCTCCCCTCCACTCCACTCCCACCCCCATCCTCACTCAGACTCCCTTCCCAACCCCACTCCAACCCTCACTCCCACTCCCACCCCCCCCGCCACTCCCACCCCCTCCACTCCCACTCCCTTCCCAACCCCACTCCAACGCTCACTCCCACTCCCATCCCCCCCACCACTCCGGTCCTATCTTCCACTCCTTCCAACCCTTCCTCCCTCTCTCCCACTTCCTCCCCTCCACTCCCACCCCCATCCTCACTCCCACTCCCTTCCCAACCCCACTGCAACACCCTCTCACACTCAGCCCCGCTCCCAGCCCCCACTACTTCCACTACATCCCACTGCCACCTCCCCCCCCCCCCCCCCCACACTTCCATCCCCCCCACTCCCTTCCCCACTACCGCCTCCACCCCCCCCACCACCACCTCCACTCCACCCCACCTACTGCCATTCCCATCCCACCCCACCCCCACCTCCGCTCCACCCGACTGCCACTCACCCCCCACCCCCACTCCACCATCACCCCACTCTCCATATGCCATAGACCACATACCATTAACTTTGGACCCAACTTTATATCCCTGATGAATAAAGATAAACTAGAAGTTTCTGGAACACATAATTTCTGTTACAAAATGGCGATAAGAAAAAGATGTCGTGTGGCAGATTCTATAGTCGAGACTCTATATACAAGTTTTATAGCTGAATAGGACACAAATCTTTATATTTCCTTTAGTGCTAATTCATCCATCGGAATAGTGGAGGTCCGATATTATTCTCGGCATCTCTCAGCATGTATGGAGTTATATTTAATACATTCTTAAGATTTGTATGAATCTAATTAAGACAGCAACTTACGGGTAAGTCTAGTTTAACTTTAATGTTGATGCAAAGGCAATGAGCTTGTTGGTTTAATCCCACGGAGTAGACTATCGGGTTATAGTATTGGCAGCATGGCATCCAACTGGGGCAGAACTATAAAGTCGCCGCGAGTATGCCGTGGCATGAATCGGTTTATGCCCTCATCACATGGACCTATATATTTGTTTTACATTGTGGTGGATTTATTTTCCTGCCCGTAACGGATAAGTGCATAAACACTTGATTTCAGCAACGGCCAGTACTAGTCCAATTTGATGCGAATCTTTTTAATTTAGTTTTTGTGATAAGTTAGGTTTTCTTGTTCTTTCTTGTTTATGGGTTGTATAAAGGTGTGGTAACATACATGTTAGTGGACATAGTTGAACGGAATAGAGGCTAACGTAGTTGAACGTAGTTGAACGTAGTCAAGCGTAGTCGAACGTAGTCGAACATAGTCGAACGTAGTTGAATGGAGTTGAACGTAGTTGAATGTAGTTGAACGTACCAGCATTCATACTTCTCTAGTACATTCAACTACATTCAACTATGTTCAACTATGTTAGCATCCCCTATGTTCAACTACATCCACTAACGTGTATGTGGCCAGGCCTTAAATGTGTGTATCTAGCAAACAGTCCAAAACCAGGGCCCGTAGTCATGTGCTGGTGCCAGGGCCTTAACCACGGCTATGGTAGCCCCACACGGCTAACAATAGAAAATCCATATTCATGTGCTTGTGCCAGCGCTATCCGCCGACCGTAGCCTAGGCTAAGCTACCCCACTTTCAAATCATGGGTAAGGGAGTAGTCCGAGAGGTTAGTGAGCATGTGTGGGTCTCAATCTATTCAATGCGATCATATTTGACAGATTTAAATATGCAATAAGTGAAATTGAATCAAATTAACCCTAAAATCAAACCGTTATTAACACTGCCACTGCATTGGCGGCGTTATGCATATTGTCAAATCAACGAATGTAAAGTAAACAAATCGCCGCCGCCGCTTCGACCTCAATATCCATACTGTCGCATATCAACAAAATGCACATTGCCGCCACCACCGCCGCCACCGCTGCCACCGCATCAGCAGCAATATATTAGGCCCAAATCTATTCAATGCTATCATATGTAATAGAATTACATATGCAATAAGTGAAATTTAATCAAATTAATTCTAAAATCAAACCGTTATTAATGCTCCCGCCGCATTGGCGGCGTTATTCATATTGTCAAATTGAGAGAATTCTCAAATCTATAAATAAACTCACTGTTAGCTATCCACGGCGGCTTGGACATTGGTGAATACGACTTGACCTATTTCTCCAACCCGCCGTGAGCCGCGGATAGATACCCCAGAGCTAGCGTGTAGCACTGGCTACGCCTGGCACCACTACATGAATATGGGCCCAGGCTTTTACCTTACTCTGTGTTAGTCCATTCACCTATATAGTGTGTTTGAATTTCTGTTGTAACTGGTTAATTCCATTAGTTGCTAGTTAGGCCATAATGTCTAGTCATAGAGTTAAGCACATAGATTTCAACAAGTTTATATAGGTATGACATTATATGTTGTTCAGATCTAAGCCCCCTCCCCCCCGAACAACAAAAATACCGGGCCTATAATTAAAAGTACAGCAGTACTGGCGTCTAATTGCGAATTGTCAACCTGTTTAGGTAACATATCTAACACTCCACCAAATACCAAATGAAGGCAGACCACCATTTCAACACAGCGCCAGGCGTGGCCAATCAATGTCCGCTGCGGGAATCTATATAACGATTGGCTCAAACACCTCCTAGCACCAGCAGATGTAATGTGTGTGGAACTAGCGCTAATTGTATGCCTCCGACACCAGCAGCGCGTTCCCGATCGGGGCGCTTCATGTAGTTAGTTTGACCTAGTGCGGTGGCCGAATCGGCAGAGCGTAGGCCTCCCGTACGGGATATCGGGAGTTCAATTCCCAGTTGAGTCAAACTGATGACTTACAGAATTGATACTTGTCGCTTCCTAGCTTAGCGCTCGGCAGTAATTCGTTAGCTCAGTGTCAGGATAGTGAGTGTGATATTGGCGACCTTTTCTACCATTGGCACAACCATATGAAGTCCCTATGAGTGCACGCTTTCACAAGTTGGCACCCGTTCTGATATGGCCTCATATGTTGCTAGGATGGAACACCCCAATATACCAAAACCAGCTGCTGGTGCCCCTGTACCAGTTGGCATCGAACAATAGAAAATGTTTATTATATTGAGCGGCCACCAGATTATCAGGAACCAGTTCTTTGCTTCCACTCCATAACAGTCATTACAATTAATAGGGGGTGGGGGTGGGATGAGGGTGCGCGTGGGTGTGGGAGTGGTACAACAATGGTGATTGTCACAATGATGAAACATACTAAATAATTAGTCTGATTGTCCTTTGGAATATCCATCCTGGCTTATAGGAGTTTGTTTGTCCGACTAATTTCCCTTTTGAATATCCATCCAGCTTATAGTGAGTCTGTTTGTCTGACAAATTGCCCTTTTGAATGTCCATAATAACATATAGTGAGTCTGTTTGTCCGACCAATTGCCCTTTGGAATATCCATACTAACTTATAGTGACTGTTTTTCCGACTTATTGCCCTTTTAAATATCCATACTAACTTATAGTGAATGTTTGTCTGACCAATTGCATTTTTCAATTCCATACTAAATTATACTGAGTCGGTTTGTCTGACCAATTACCCTTTTGAATATCAATCCCAGCTTATAGCGACTGTATGTCTGACCAATTGCCCTTTTGAATATCAATCCCAGCTTATAGTGACTGTTTGTCTGACCAATTGCCCTTTTGAATATCCATCCCATCTTATATTGAGTCTGTTTGTCCGAATATCCATCCCTGATTTCAGCACACCTTCTCAGACTGACTGGCTATTTAAATATTGATCCAAATCCATGGGCACACTAGCAATAAGCCATTTTGGAGAGAAATATGAGGCTAATTTGGCCCACCCACAAAACCAGGAAGGCGCCCCTTTCGTGTTCGTAGGGGTTCAGGGCTCGGGTTCGATCCCAAGTCGAATTAAACTTACAGACTTACACTTATAGAAATTATACTGTTTACTACCTTGCTTGATGCCTGACATGATAAAGATGCATGACTCAGTTGACGCAGAGTCAAGATAATCTGACTTAGTGGGATGTCATGTCATGGTGGCGGTATCTCACAGAAACTAACACTATGAAGCCACCTTGACTGTGGATTACTTGTACGCGGTGCCTGTGCTGATTGTTTGAGAGTTATTATCCACCACGTCAGCAGAGAGGGCTATATTGACGGCAACAAGAAGAGGAGCCTCCACTCTGCTCAATGTACCAAACCCTTCAACAAATAAATATATCGGAGCACCAATCTACAATGGTATTGTCATGTGGAATGTCCTCCCCATCAGACTCAGAGAAACACAAACAATACTTGCCTTCAAAATGCATATAGATCCCACCTGGTTATTCAGGCCCTTGACTGACTACTGCAGTAATTATTAGCAAAGCCCTGAGCTCCTGCCCCCCTCTCATCCTCGCTTGCTCTGCTGTGGGTTTATCCCGCCATCATCCACCCCTATGGGCCCCCTCCCCTGCCACCACCCTTAGCCATCATGAACAAACCTTCAACACACCGAACATCCTACATAACTGTCAACCTGTTTAAACACATGGAACGCTATATAAGACAGACAATATGTATTGTCAACTATAAACTTCCCTTGTTTTATAAGAGAAAAATGTAACCCACAACGATTGTTTGAATTGCCCTGAGTATACAGTTTCTACTCAGTGCTGCTGAATTACAGTGACTGGTGCTGTACATTATCCAGCAGGAGCCACTCCCTTAATTCTCCAGGATTGCTGCTGTAACTAATACAGCACTGATCAAACTTAGATTATTTAGACTGTCAACTACAATAGTAAGATGGCCGGAAGACCAGTGCTCCTGCACTGACAAATGTCATATTCAGATGAATAAATACTTTACCCAAAAAAACACCAAAAACCACTACCCTGGTATGATCATGTATGCTAGTATGTAAAAGCCCAAATGAGCCACCTCAAACAAATTGGATCAGCTCCAAGATTAGCAAACCTCAATAAGCGAGCGCAGAGAATTGCATGGTATTGCTGAGCGGAGACCTACTACCAAACCAGAATGGCCGAATGAGTTGAACATCCGTCCCCCGTGTTGGTAGATCTTGGGATTCGAACCCACTGGTTCAAACCCTGGTCGAGTCAAACTAATGACTTAACAATTCATACTTGTCGCTTCCAAGCCAAGCGCTCGGCATTATTAGGATAGGGCAAGGTTGGCTCAGTATCAGAAAAATGTGACTGACTGGCATATCAGGTCATGGTGCTGGCAGCCTGGTCTTCCAGTGGGGCAGCAGTATAAAGTTGCCATCAGTGCACACTGTGACAAGTCGATACCCGTCCTGATATGACATTAGATGTTGCACGAAGTAAAATTCAAACAAACAACCAACCATTCCACTACTAATTAACCGCGAATCCCGTATAACGTGAGGCGGACTTGGGTACTTTTGAAACAGGCTCCGGTGGCGCCCCATGTGGCCATGAATGAAAGCGCAAGAGTCTAACAGAAAATTCTGTGCAGTTTTGTAAAAGGCACATTCGTGGCTCATAAGCACTTCTTCCCCATCTTCCCTCACCGCCACGGGACGCTCTGGCCAAATCTGTAAAGCACTTGCTTCCCGAGCGGAAGGTCGGGAGTTCGATTCCTGGTCAAGTCAAACCATTGACTTACACAATTGGCACTTGTCACAACCTAGCCAAGTACTTGGCATTACTAGGATAGGACTAGGACTGGTTAGCGCAGCATGATGATAATGTGACTGCGTGTGAAATTGGGTCATGGTGTTGGTGACCTGGGGGCAGCACTATAAAGTCGCCATGAGTGCACCATGTCACAAGTTGGTGCCCATCCAGATACGACCATGTATAGTGTATGGACATACAACTCCAATAAATAAACGAACAAACAAACATCCTGCATTGCCCATCCTTCGCCCCCCCCCCCCCCCACATCACCACCGACCACGCCCCCTGCCGAGTGAATGCCGCGCATCATCGTGTTAGCGGGTTGCCTAGGACATCTGAGACCCAGTGTCCTATGTATTTTTCAAATGAAGCCCCCAGCCCCACCCACTCCCCCACCCCCGCTCTCTAACCATAGCCTGCGGATAGGACATTGTTGTGCTTCATAATGCAGGTACGTTATTGCAATCAATGCTGCGAGTAGCGTGTGCCCACGGTGCAAGTGCGCATGTTTGAAATGGGCGTGCCGGGAACCCTCAATGAAAGCTTGTTATATACCGTGGTTGGCTTGTCTGTTCTCATAATGTCGGCGGACCTTTATCACTGTTTATGCGCGAATTATTGCAGGGGTCGTGGGTCGGGCGTGTGCTATTATCATATTACTCCATAGTCATTTTACAATTTTTACTGGGGCGAGTATATATAATTATATATATATATATATATTTCTCTAAACAAAAATTCTTTAGTACAATAACACGAAATCGTTAAGGATATTGTTAAGATAGTGGTTCCTGATAGATATGATGAGTTAAACCTAGACTACCCATATAGGGTTAGTCATGAGCTTTGGAGAGGTATGTTCAGAAAGGTGATATTA
This sequence comes from Branchipolynoe longqiensis, assembly GCA_030323885.1. Classification (NCBI taxonomy): domain Eukaryota; kingdom Metazoa; phylum Annelida; class Polychaeta; order Phyllodocida; family Polynoidae; genus Branchipolynoe; species Branchipolynoe longqiensis. The sequence goes on from CM059197.1 coordinate 28,099,408, forward strand.
TGGAGAGGTAGTAGCTGCAATTTTCAGGTTATTCTATGGGTTCATAGCACGTTATAAGGTCACAAGCCGAATGTGGACGTGTATGTATAAGGGGGTACCTTTATGCGGATATTATATAAGCGGATAAGGTGAAGTTGTATTGGGTTTGCTGAGTCCGGAAGGTTCTATACTGTGCACAGTTGGAGCAGCTTGGAAGTTGGAGTCCTATTGCTTGTAGGGACAGGTAAACACACGCAGCTGGTGAGCGGGTGCTACCTTTCCCAGCACGGTTGGTCACTTCACCCTGATCTTTTCTATTACTCACTCCATTTACATATATATGTTTGGTTACCTTTATTATAGCCCAGATAATGGTAATGCGCTGCTGGATGTTGTCCGCGATGAGATTCCAACCATGGATGAAATGGCTAGAGCAATCGCCAGCCTGAAAGATGGCAAAGCCCCTGGGGGTGATGGAATTCCTGCTGAAGTATGGAAGCACGGAGGAGACAATCTGTTCAACAGACTGCACCAACTAATCACCAATGCCTGGGAGGAGGGTTCTGTACCCCAAGCATGGAAGGATGCCAGCATTGTAACCATCGACAAGAAAGGTGATTGAACAGACTGTGGGAACTATAGAGAAATCTCTCTTCTTTCCATAGCAGGCAAGATCTTCGCCAGGATCCTACTCAACAGACTATCTATTCACATAACACCTGATGTAGTTCCGGAGTCACAGTGTGGCTTCAGAGGTAACCGGAGCACCGTGGATATGATATTTTGTCTCCGACAGCTACAAGAAAAGTGCATTGAGCAGGACCGACCACTGTACATGGTATTTGTCGGTTTCACTAAGGCATTTGATACAGTCGGGAGGACCGGATTATGACAGCTATTGAGGACGTACGGATGCCCAGAGAAGTTCACAACTATGATTGAGGCTCTACATACAGGAATGATGGCGAACGTTAGTGTTGGAGGGGAAGTCTTGGAATCGTTCGGGGTTACCAATGGGGTCAAGCAAGGTTCTGTACTGGCCCCTACGCTCTTCTCCATCTTCCTATCAGCAATGCTCGATGAGGCTTTCCGAGACATGGGGGATGGCATCTATATACAGTCCAGAGAGAGAGCGCTGACCTATTCAATGTCGCACACTTCAGAGCAAAGACCAAGACTACTCAGATACTGGCGAGATGAGCTGAACATTCGCAGATGTCGGTAGCACTGGTTGCCCACTCTGCTGAAGAGATCCAGAAAATAGTGGACGCTTTCTCCGATGTATCAAAGAAGTTTGGCCTGAAGATTACCATCAAGAAGACGGAGGTGCTGTACCAACCCAACTCTACAAGAACCTGAGAGGAGGAGATCATGGTTGACGGAAACAAGCTGAACTCAACTACCTCGGAAGCACTATATCAAGTGATGGACGCAATGATGCTGAAATACAGAGGAGGATGACCAAGGCTAGCGCATTTTTCGGCCGACTACGCCAGAGACTCTGGAACAACCACCATGTGTCCATTCGGGTCAAAGGTAAGATCTACCGTGCAATCGTCCTATCCACCCTACTATACGGAGCCAAGGCCTGGACAGTGTACAGACAACAGGTGAAAAAGCTGCATGCCTTCATGATGCGATATCTGCGTTCAATCATGAGGCTAACCTGGAAGGACAAAGTGACAAATAAGGAAATACTCAAATGGACGGGGCTGCTCTCTATGGAAGATCTTCTGATCAAAAAGAATCTCCGGTGGACTGGACACCTCATGAGGATGTCATCAGACAGGCTACCAAAGCAGATCCTCTATTCTCAACTGTCCTCTGGCTACAGAAAGAGAGGGCCCCCCCTTGTCTCCGGTTTAAAGATACCATCAAAAGAAACCTGAAACTGAGAGACATTAGGACCGACTCATGAATGCAACTCTCACAGCAACTCTCACAGCAGAGAGCTAAATGGAGAGCGGCAGTCAAGTAATGAAAGCAGTCTTTGTCGCATCTATATATAGATAATATTTCTACTTCTACTTTGCGAGTTGGACAATGTGAACAGTCATGTTCACTACTACGTGAAACTTTGAAACCTATTATGTATCAATAACAAGAAATCCCAAGTAATATTGCCCACTGTAGATACTATTAACACGTCTCTTAACAACCTGGTTGCTCAGATTGCCACCTATCAAAAAGATGTGTATATTAGTATTAGCGCCGTGTGCAACCACTGGAACATACATCTCCACTGAGGTTCTATTGCGTCTGGAATTACCCATGTTATATTGCAACATGAGTAGTTTAATACACCATGCAAGACTTGGCGACCACAGCACCTGCCTTGAAAGCCACCACTTCTGTATACTGAGCAGCTGCATTGACCACTATCATACGGACGGGCACAGTTCTGTGGTGTGGGATTGGCATTGGGCCTAGTCAACTTGTCTGTCGTACCGTCCCTACACTCATATGTAAGCAGCGATGAAAGGCCTCTGCATTTTCGTGGATTTCCGGGTGTTTCCGTGTTTTTTTTTATATTTCCCGATTAAATTCACAAAATCCCAATATATATGACAACAAATTGAACAATTAGTGAGCTCGAATTCCATTCTTTTATGACCTAAGATGTTGGTAGAAGATAAACCTAAACAAGACAGTGTTCGGCATGGGCTTTAATACAGTCACAATAAGAACAGTTCAAATATGACTTTCGGAATTTTTGTCGGGAAACCCTGACAGTGATAATACTATGGAGGAAAATCCGCTTTTTCGCGGAAATTCGCCGTTAGTGTAATAACCAAGGCTTGGTTCTGCCAAGGTCTAGGACCGATTTCCGCGGGTTTTCTTACCGGATACCACTGCCATCCCTGTCTAAAGCCCCTGTCACACTTCACCGGATCGAGGAAACGGTTTGAAACGGAACAAAGTATGTTGATATCTGGCAAAGTCCGGTTTGTGTCCATTGCATATCCATTGATATCCGGTGATATCCTGCCCGATCCGTTACAAGGATTGGGCATGCACAAAACCTGTCACGGATTGCACCGGACTGACGTATGTGGTTATTGTCTGTTACCGTCCGTTATCGTCCGTTCCCCGTCCGTTCTCCGTGCTTTTCCCATCCGTTCCCCGTCCATTCCCCGTCCGTTGACCGTCCGTTCCCCGTCCGTTACCCGTCCGTTACCCGTCCGTTACCCGTATGCTACCACCCGGTACCGTCCGTTCCCATCCGTTACATATCTATTATAAGTCTGTTGCTGTTCGTTATAGTTCTTTTTGTCTTCTGATATTGTCCGTTAATCGTTAGATACGTTGTCACCTGTTACCTTTCCTCACCGTCTGTTTCCGTCGGTGAAAGCCCAGTCACACCTTACCGGATAGCGTACCGGATAGAAAACGGACCCTGTCCGGTGAAATACGTCACTGTCCGTTTTATATACGTACGCATCTGGCATGTCCGTTCTCTGTCCGGTGGTGTCCGGTGTGTACGGTGTCAAGTTTTGAAGTGCACAAAACTTGTACCGGACACCGCCGGACTGAAGTGTATGGTTGGTGTCCGGTTTAAGCCAGTTTAGTCTGTTTTGTCCGGTTCATGTATGGTACCCATATGTTAGATGTCCGGTTTGTTTCCTGAAGAGTCCGTTGAATGTGCTGTGGGAATTTCGTCCATCAGTTTTTTATATGTTTTCAACACGTCCGTGATCAGTCTGGTTGGTGTCCGGTTGGTGTCCGGTTGGTGTTTCGTTGGTGTCCGGTCCATCCGTTTGACATTCGGTTTTTGCCCGTCAGTTGACCGTTGCTTGTCCATTGTTATGTGGTGTCATCCAGTTATCATCCGGTTATCGTCCGGTGGCTATTGGTTAATGTACCTTCCTTGTCTGTTTAGCTTTCATTTCGTCCGGTACATTTCGTTAAATTTCGGTACATTTCGGTACATTTTGACACCGAACACCACCGGACTATTCAATTTTTTGTCAGGTGGTGTCCGGTACTCAGTCCGGTAAGGTGTGACTGGGGCTCTACCATCCATTACATAATCGATACATTTCAAGTCCGAATCACACCGGATTAGAATATTTGTGTCTGGGTCTGTCCGTATCCTCAATCCGGTAAAGTGTGACAGGACCTTAAGGAAGGCTCTGTTTATGCCGATGAACTGTATGGCTGCAACCACTGGTGAAACTGCCTTGGTCTAGGTTAGTAGGTATGTGGGTGGGTGGGCGAGTCGGAGGGTTTCTCTAATCTACATTGAGACGCTCCGCCAACAAATATTCACTCAAAGGTAGTACACAGCTTGGAAAAGTAAAATTTCCTTCTATGAAATCGGCCTCCGCATAATGAATGATGGCTGCTCAACGTATTTTTTAGATATCCCCATAAAAAAAGTCCATTTGAGTGAGGTAACACGCCGGGCATTCGATACAACCTCTTCAGCCAATCCATCTATTCGAAAAATAGATCTCCAAACACACATGCGGCCTCATTGAAACCTGCTCCTTGGCTGAATCAGAGCGTATTGATTGGCTGACGCCCTCAAGACACGACACTCTGCCTTTTGTCTATTTCCACCTCTTAAATCCACCTTGCCGACCACTCACCGCTTCCTCGCTTTAAGGATGGTGGGTGCTGGTGGGTGGGGGGGGGGGGGGGGGGGGGGGGAGGGAAGAGGAGAGGGAGGAGGGGATGAAGGAATGGTGTTTGTATTAAAACTCAGCCCCACAAGAAGCACCCATATCAAGGATGGCGGCCATACGGCATACCCCTCCATAGCCGTCCATCAAATCAAACTCACGACATGAAAGCCGAACCCGCGCTGGCGTACGCCGACGGCACGTCAATTTGCGTTGGTTTCGCTTTTGCCACCGGTGGCTTTTCTTTTTTTTGCTCTTTTATAAAAAAAAGTTTCTCATGTAGGTCAACCTATGGCGACCATCGTGGAAGTTAATTGCTCCCGATACATAATACTTATCCAATCAAAAAGAGACCGCAAGCTCCATTTGAAGAGAGCCTTCGGAGGAAATAGCGTCGGTTCGCCTCCGCTAGGGGGTCACGACCTGAACCCGCTCTAACGCTGCTGGATCTTTAGGCAGGCGCGCTTTTAGGACTTGGTCCGGCGACTCTGGCGGCAATCTCGACAGACGAAATTAAAAGCGGGACGGTTGGCGTTGTTGTCGGCGTTTTACGTCCTGGCAACATCTAAGGTCACATCAGGAAAGCTTGCACTGAAATGGCCGTGGACTTTCGGGACTTTGCTACTTTCCGTGTTAAACTTGCATAGTCCAATGGTTTTGAGTTCCCGTCAATTTCTGAGATAATTATATTAAATTGATTGTTATAATCTATGGTACTTTAGTTTAAAGGAAATTTTATTTTAAATGGCTAACTTTGGAGATATTTGAAGTGCAACCATGCAAAATTAATTTTGGCAAGCATGCCAGGACTCTGATACTATAGGCTTCCATAGCAACAGGTTCTATTAAATTGTCCCAGTGCTTCCTTCTGTGTGGTGACAAATGTTTAATAAGTGCACCAGTATCTAGGTTAGGTATGTAGAATCAAATCTAGATAATTGTTTTGGTTATCAAAATGTGATGTTTTCATCGGACTATGCAATTTTAACGTGATTAAGCGGTAAGTTTCCAAAGCGTTGTGGAGCGGGATGTAGCTAAGGCGATAAAGTATTCACCTGTGAAGGTGTCAGTCATTCGAACGATCCTGCTCAATGCACCCATTTGCAGTTTGGGCTATTTTCTGTTCCAACCCGTGGTCCACAACTGGTTCATTAAACACTGTTAAAGGCTGCATATGGGAAAGTGCATATAAAAGACCACTTGCTGCTTAACGGAAAGAGTAGCCTATGTGCCGGCAGCAGGTTTCCTTGAAAGAAATATGTCAGAATGACCATATGTTTTTTGACATCCAATAGCCGATGATACAAATCAATGTGCTCTAGAATTGTCAATAAATAAAACAATCTTTTGTTTGTAAAGGTTTGTAAATCGTTGACTTCGATTAGAACAACATTAAACATGTTCTAGTGTTGTGCGGAGGCGCCAGAACCACTGACATTTTTGTAAGTCATGTTTATTTTGTGTACGCCGTCTGAAATAATTCCTGTGTATTATTATTTTGATTCCATAAGAATGGGAGGCAACAAGATGAGTATGGATCGAGCCTAATACTGTGGCTGGCATAAGACCTACCGCACACCTACAGAAAATGAAAAAGCAGAGTTCGATAAGAAAGATAACTTTCTTCCATGCACAGGCCAGATCAATGGCTCCAAAGCCACCCATTGCTTATCTGTGATGTGTCGAACTGATATGGTGTCTGGTATAAGGGAAAGCCTTGCAGACATTGGATAAGTGAAAAGGGAAAATCAATCTGAACTGATTACAAGATAAATGTAAATACAAGATATTGCGCATTTTGTTGTCCTTAGCATTTTGCTAGTTTTCGCGGTTTGCATGATATTACAATTCATTACTGTATGTTTGTTTGTTTGAATTGTTGTTTTGTTTGACCTAATTAAGCAGAGTGTGGGATCGGACATTGTTCTGCAATATCACTTGTACTACACCAGACGGGATGCTCGAATGACTTGAGCGTCCGTCTCCTGTTTTGGAAGATCGGGGAATCCGAACCAATGGGTTCGTTGGTTTGAACCCTGGTCGGGTCAAACCAATAACTTAAAAATTGATACTTGTCGCTTCCTAGCCAGGCACTTGACATTATTAGGATAGGGCTGGTTGCCTCAGTGTCAGGATAATGTGACTGATTGGGATATCAGGTCATGGTGCTGGCGACCTGGTCTTCCAGTGGGGCATCACTATAATTCCCCATGAGTGTGCGCTGTCACAAGTCGGTACCAGTCCTGATATGACCTCATATGTTGCTAGGACGTAAAACAGCAACAAACAAACAATAGAAACACTCGTACTATTTGATATATTATGCATTGTAGTGTTATTTTCTTGCTGGTGACTCCGCCCCTAATCTATTCTAGCTAATTCGGTAATCAGAAGCGCCCTCCTAGCAGCCCCAGTGGACAGGATAATGATAGCAGCATTAGGACAGTAAGATGCTGATATTTTGATGACGGAAATACATTCGCACTTGAAAAATCATTCTCGGCAGTAGGTGGTTTCCCAGTCGCATCCTTGCTGCCGTGCTGGGTTACTATGTCTCGGTCCTGTAACCAATTCGATCGGAGTGATTTATCAATTATGACAATGGGGTTTTTGTAATATCGAGTTTATCGGGTGAGATCGGAGGAGAGTCCTAACAGAATATGCACCGTTCTTCCGCAGTTAATTCGACAGTTTTCTTGCAGACTGCTGATAAGGATTATACCGATTTTGACGCCGCTATGGATTAGTGTCAATGAATTGACGCATGAATTCAATCATGCATCGATGTAGTGATTAATCAATGCATTGATGTATTAATGCTGCATAATCCTATAAAGACAGTACCTTTTCGAAAGCGAATCACTTGTCACGATTGGAAGTTTATACATCCAAATTGAATATTGGTGCACTTATCAACTAATTGTTACTACACAAAAATGGCATATTATGTCAGTTTAATATTAATATAACCTGTTCCTGCTGAAGCCTATGGGATCAGAGTTTTGCAAAGCATGTTAACATTAATTGTGCATGGTTACACTTCAAATATCTCATAGGTTAACCGTCTTTATTATTATTATCCTCTTATTTGACAAAAACTAAAAATCATCGGATTATGTAACTTATGAATGGATTAATACAATAATGAATTCACGTCTGAGCGTGTTAATGTATTAATGTGGTGTTGACCTAATTACTGAAAGTTGACTGTACTACAGTGGGTCGGTGTTACAATAACCAAATTTGTTCCATGAATAGATTATAGTGTTGTTCCGCCCATAGGCCATCTTGTATAATGACATCTAAACAGATAACAATGCCACACGATAAGTTATCCATCAGTAGCCTAAATTTGCGTATAATGCACTTAGGTAATCTGCATGAAGCCTACATTAGAATGTGGATGCCCTTTGGTATTTTGCATATGATATACGATTCGATATGAACCATAGGGAGTCAGTGGACTGTATATATCATAGCGGTTATTTATGTATTGATCAATTATCATTTAGTTGTCTTTCTGTCTTATTATCAGTGAATACAGCGTAAATAACAGAGATGTAGCAAGGCTGAAAATGGAAGGTCAGTTCGTCCCTCACTGGGGACAGATTACACACTAACCTTTGAAATGGGAATCTAAACTTATTAATTAGGGTTTACTGTATACTGTTATTGTAGCACAGTCTTGCTGAACACTTCACTTAAAATGACAAGCATACATGTGACCTTTTGTTTCTATCCGTAGGTGGGATTGTTGAAAGGGACGATCGCTATGACTCTCAGGTAAGTGAATATCTTAGTTCATATGTTGTTTTTTTGTTTGTTTGTTTTTTGTGACAAGTGTTTTATTCTGCCCATAACGTATAAGCTCCCGTGAGGGTGCTTGTTTTCAATGCTGGACAGCTGTGATACTGGATTGGTCTGGTCCCGCACTCAAGAGTCTTTACCTGATCTTTCTCGAGCCAACCTTTGCGGTTTTGGGTGTTAGTAGTTTCTATATTAGTTTTTTTGAATTTTCAAAGTTTTTTCCTGACCTGTATATGATAACTTAGCCTACTATGTACATCTACGCAGATGACATACAGGCCTGTGGGAGAGGATCCCATCCCATTGTGGTTTGTTACAGCATCCTTTCATCCATGCCCTGTCCTTAGATAGTACACCAGCACGCCAGAACACCCCTGGACCCTTCAGGACTGTGACTAGGTGGGATGGCTGTGTTGTGTGGTTAGCTAATTTGTATTCCAGGGTGATTTGTATTCCCGTGGCCTGCCCGGTTCTGCTTTGGTTTGTGCCAGTGCACATACCCAGACGGACTGCGCCATATGGTGATAGTCCTTCCAAATTCCTTAGTACTTAGTAGGGCTAGTTTCCGTATTTGTAATATCTACCATCTTTTCTGGCCTGTCTTTTGCTTTTTGTGTTGGAACACAGCAAGCAGTGACTGCGCCCAAGATCAGGTGAGATATTGTTTCTTCAGTAGGTGGTTGTGTATTATGTTTTCTTTAAAGGACGTTTTATAGTGGTCCATGCTTTGGATTGCCCATTGTTGTGTGGGTTGATTATTCCAGGCATGTGCCGCCATGGCCAGTACACTTCTCTCATAAATGTTGGTGTTACTTATTGCTGTCAGTAGCACTGGGGCTGCCATTCGCCTGGTGTCCCTATGGGGGGTTGCTGTGTATCCTGGTTTTGTGGTGTAATGGTGTGCCAGTATTTTGAGGTGCGTTTACTGGTAATGCACACATGTATTAAGTATCCAGACACTCCCTCCCACCGCGACACACACATGTGTCATTTACAGGATACAGATGCACGCTATGTCGGTTTATGCAATTGTACAGTGGTGTCAAAGGTGTTGCACTGACTGTCAATTTAAATGTCAGGTCGCCTGGTTTTGATATGTATTCTTTACATGAATATCCAGTATGCGTTGAAATAGTTCGATTCTACAAATATCAACTGACGACTGCATAATAAAAAGTGCATACTAATCGTGAAATATATATTAATAGCATATATCATGCAGTACTCGGCCAACATTATAAACTGCAATGCATTTGGACCTGGGAAGGATAACTTTGCCCCCCGCGCCGAAAAGTTTGAAGCCTCTCGACGTAAAAAATTGATTTTACCTGTTGGCTGCGCGCTTGCGAGATCTGTCATAATGTGACAGGGCCTTAATGTGTATGTGACCGGCCTTGAAAGCATGTCATTACTGACTTCCCCACCGGCCGTTGCCGGGTACCTGTGGAAGGTTGCGGGGCTTTATACAACTAGATCAGCCGAGTGGTGACCAGCTGATGGGTGATGGGAGGTGACAGGTAATAGGGTGTGGCCCTCAGGCTAATGGCATGGGATGTGGACTGGTGGCAGCGCCGCCTGTGACCGTGCCGCGCATCAGAAGGTGTGTGTTCATACATGCTGGATTCAACTGGTAAAATATTTGGGAATTTCAGGGTGATTTTTATTGTGTGCTATGCAACCAATCAGGTGTCGGCTGCATCGGTAGTTTGGCTATTCAGCAGAATGTGATACACAAATGGGTTGGGTGTGTCCTGGACATTTAACTATTGATTCTTTTTATTCTGGGAAGATGCCGGGATATCTGTGTGCTTTGCCTTATGTGGGTAGACCAACAATGGCAACAATAAATGGGCCTTACACATCTAATCACATATTCTGATATTAGTATAAATCATCTGTATGTGTAAGTTCTTGTACATTTATATTTCACCATTCACCAAAAATGGCACCAATAAACCTTACAAGCGCATCATGCATTGTGATATTATGATCAATCATCTCTATGTGTGTGTGTATAATTATATGTAAATTATTGTACATTTAAATTTCGCGATTTGCAAACAATGGCAACAGTTGGCCTTACAAGCCCATCGCGCATTGTGATATTATGATCAATCATCTCTATGTGTGTGTGTATAATTATATGTAAATTATTGTACATTTAAATGTTACGATTCGCAAACAATGGCAACAATAGGCCTTACAAACCCATCGTGCATTGTGATATTATGATCAATCATCTCTACGTGTGTGTGTATAATTATATGTAAATTATTGTACATTTAAATTGTGCGATTCGCAAACAATGGCAACAATAGGCCTTACAATCCCATCGCGCATTGTGATATTATGATCAATCATCTCTAGGTAAATTATTCTGCATTTATATGTATGACAATCATACTTGAATAGGCCTTGCAAGCTTATCACATATTGCTATATTTGTATCAATCATCTCTATATCTGTGTATATATATATATATATATGTGTGTGTATATTCTTGTGCATTTAAATGCATGACAATAATACATTAATAGGCCTCACATCCTTATCACATATTGCAATATTTTGATCAATCATCTCTATGATTCCATCAGGGAACATGCATAGATTAATAGGCAGGATGCTATTGCCAAAACTGCAAGGTGTTTAAAGCCGACGCTCAGCGCAATTTTTCTCATTTACCAAAAAACACCATACAAAGCAACATTCTCCCCATGACACTACTGCCATCTTGGAATACATCCATGATTGTTCATAATTAAATAGCTTTGCGATATGAAACCCCCTTTGCTGCTGATTGAAAGAAAGCCATCAAGTGCAGTAGTCTTAAACCACGCACTAATTACACTGCCAAACTAATCAGCTGAAGCCTGACACTCGTCTTGCATCAGCTCAGTGCAGGCTACTTCTGTGAGACTTGCATATGGTTGCCAATAATATATAAATGCTCAACATACAACCGATGTATGAGAGCCAAAATCAGAGTTCAAAGAAACTAGTATTATGGGGAACCCAAACCAAATTGCGATAAATAGATGAGACTGTCTCAAAAGGTGCTAAGCAATAATGGACAAAACTTTGTCCATTGTAATGATTAACATATTATCTGCTTATGAATTTGCTCAGGATAAACTGATTTGTTTTTAACATGGTGTTTCATAATGCCAACAGAATACATATTGATTTGAAGCAAATGTCCTTGTGTTATCAATATCAGCGTAAATGTTTCTGTGCTGGTTTGTGTCAATTGTTACAATAGACCGCAACAAAAAGAGTTATCACCTTTTGAGACAGGCTCAGATATTTTTGCAGAATGTGTATAGTGAGGTGCCACCGCCATAATATTTCTTGCTGGTGCCAGATGTTGAATTGGTGGTGGAAGTCCTCTATTATTAGATGATACCTATTTCACTCAGTATTCTGCATGGTAAATAGGTACCAGCATATTGCTATTAGTGGACAGGCTCATAGTGCAAATACTCTATATGACATTGTTGAAATCCTTTTTAAGACGTGGGTGGAAATTGTCTATGTATGTACTTGATGCGCATCCATTTCTATATCTAGATCTATATATATGAATACAGTAAAACGTCTCTAAATCGACCGATCTTGGCACGGACTTTAAGAGGGTCCATTTAGGGAGGTGGGAGGCTTAGGGAGTTAGACTTTTTTTTTTTGAAGATATATACTGCCTATCTTGGATACGTCTGACTATACTTTTTTTCACCATTAGACAGTTTGTCGATAGAAAGCCCAAGTGTATACTTTTACCGACCCAATGGATTTGTTAACCTCCCACACCACGTATATATGGTATGAGAGCAACCAGTCTTTGATGACGCTGTAAGTTATACACAGTGGCAGAATCCAAATTGGCAGAGGTGGGGGCACAGGGAATCGAACCACCAACCTTCAGATTAGGAGTCCAACCTCGAAAAAAATCGGACACTCTAAGCACTCTGCCACAGACAACACCACACAACATGATTACAATGGTATTGTTGGGACCAAAATAAAGCGATCGGTAGAGGGGAGTGGTCGATATGTGGAGGTGGTCGGTTCGGGACGTTTTACTGTATATATTTAGTGCAACACGTTCTTCCTCGTATGATCTTAGATGTGGCCAGGACATCAAACCCAAGAAAGACACCGCGGTCTTTTCTAGGCCATGTGCTGAAAGTCTCAAGTTCAGAAAATAGTAGTCTGCAACGCATTCCTCCCAATACATTGTACCGGTTGTTTTTATATATATCTAACATGCTGAATACGCATTAAATACAGTGGATGTTTTTCTATGTCAAGATAATAGTGTAGCAGTCTGCGCTGACCTTTCCCACAAGGAGCTACATAGACATGTAAGCGCGACCGGACGCGGTGACCGACTCGGTATAGCGCAGGCCTACCGTGCGGTAGGTCGGGAGTTCGAATCCCAGCCGAGTCAAACCGATGACTTATAAAATTGATATGTGTTGCTACCTAGCTCGGCGTTCAGCATCAATAGGATAGGAGAAGGATCGGTTCGCATAGTGTCATGATAATGTGACTGTGGGATATCGGGTCATGGTGCTGGTATCCTGGTCTCCCAGTGGGGCAGCAGCATAAGGTCACCATATGTGCACACCGTCACAAGTCAGTACTCACCCTGATATAATAACCCTAGATGTTGCTAAGAGATAAAACAACAACAAACAAACAAAACAAGACAAGTAGGCGTGGATAGGGAGCCTATCATATGGAGCGTTGTGCTAAGCATAACAGCTCCGGACTGGCAAGAAATGTGCTTTTAATCTTACCCTCGGCGCAATATTTTCCCATTTTCATCACCCCATGACATATATAAATGTATAAATGTATAAACGCATCAACACATAAATGCATAAATGCATAAACGCATAAATGCATAAACGCATAAACACATAAATGCATAAATGCATAAATGCATAAACGCATAAACACATAAACGCATAAATGCATAAAGGCATATAGGCATAGACCCATCGATGCATAGACACATAGACGCATAGATGAATAGACGCATAGATGCATAGACACATAGAGGCATATATGCATAGATGCATAGACGCATATATGCATAGACACATAGACACATAGACACATATACGCATAAACACATAAATGCATAAACACATAAACACATAAATATATATGATCTTCGGTGGTACAAATGGTATAGGTTTGGGGGGGGGGGGGGGGAGCTGACGTGTGAACCGTCAGGTGGCGCTTCAAACAGATCTGGGGTTGTGGGGTTGGCTAGGGTGAAACAGTCGATGACTATATCAAGGCTCCTCCACTCGATCAGTGAGGGAGGAGTTGGGACTAAGGATCAGATGATAGTTCCCGGCGTTATTATATTCGTATAATGGTTTATATAGAATATATATGTATATATTTTATAATGTACAAACAAAGTGAATGCACATTGTTTGGGGTGGCTAGCTGTACACAAGCTATAGCGCGTTCTCTGCAATTCTCTGACAGTCCACTGCGTTGAATGACTGGTCTATGCATTAACTGCTGCTGACCTAACCAGTTGCCATGGCGACCTCTTTCTGTTGTAGATCACACAGTACATCCGTCCTACCAAGGACCGCTCAGTGCGCTGTCCAAGGGATGCGCCCATAAGTACAGCCTTCAGTAGATATTGATGGTGGGTTAGCTTACAAACTAGAATGACAACTGTAATCAGATAATAACAACACTCAAAGGAACTCTGACTGTCACCGAACCTCAAATCATTGTTACCCCATGCAGATGACCGCTCACAGATCTTTGTGATGTTCCTCCCACTTTGGGTCCGTCCTGCTATGACCTTAGATGTTGCCAGGGGTACAACTCCCACCAATCAACCAACGAACCAACCCATTTTGACCGAGGGCAGAAAAATGATGAGTCTGCAGTAATAGAAACGTCTTGCTAGATGAGTTGAGATGTTACTAGGACGTAAAACCCCAGCAAACAAAGCATGATTGTTGGATCACAAATCAGTACTTTTCGCTGATCACTATATTCTTCAAGGCAAAATTAACTGCGTGTAAGAGGCATACACAGAGTGTGGATCTGTTGTACCTTTTGGTTTCTGTCCATTTCTGGGGATCTTATTGAGGCCTAGTTATTAGGGAGCCGGGCGGAGGCTTTGGTAACTTGAGCAGACATCTCGTTCTGACCAGCCCCGCCTTAAGTGGTGTATCAGTTGTCACAGATCAATTGTCAAATAAGGCATGTGATGCGGCGGGCACCGAACCTTATCCTCCCCTCTCATCTTGGTCAGGCACCCCCCCCCCCCCACCCCACCACCACATCCACCCCCACCCCAATGTCCCTCCCTCCCTCCCTCCCACCCGCCCACCCCCACCCATCCTCCTACCCTTCATTCCCATCGGTACCAGACCAGCCGTGTCTTATTTGCCTTCCCACCCACCATCACCCATGAGGTTCCCCAGTTCCCGCCCCCCCCACCTCTAACTGTTATTGCCCATCTGTTTAACTGAACATCTGGGTAGTATGACTGTCTGTGTTTCAGTTTGTTTGCTGCCTGACCAGATGGGATGGCCGAATGAGTTAGAAGGTCCGTCTCCAGCGTTGGTAGACCATGCGATCGTGGGTTCGAACCCTGGTCGAGTCAATCCAATGACTTAAAAATTGATGCTTGTCGCTTCCTAGGCAGGCGCTTGGCATTATTAGGATAGGGCAAGGACTGGTTGGCTCAGTGTCAGGATAACTTGTGGCAGTGTTCAATCATGGTGACTTTATAGTGCTGCCCCACTGGCAGACCATGCCACCGACACCATGACCCGATATCCCACATAGTCACATTATCCCGATACTGCCCTAACCAGTGCTTGCCCTATCCTATTAATGCTGAGCGCCAGGCCAGGTATCAACAAATATTAATTTTATAAGTCATTGGTTTGACTTAGCTGGGATTCGAACTACCGACCTCCAGTGGAATGAGGAAGACCAATTGTCCGTGGTTGAAATTTCCCCTACTTAATCAATTAATATCGCCCCGCAATAAACAACAACAAAAACAAAAAGAGAAACTAGAACATAAAGGCTCATATGTGAATATGTGCAATCTGCCTAATGCATCTTGTTGGTTTCTACCATTTCGGCTGCAGCAATGACAATTTATAAATTGTCAGTCTGTGGTAAATAATCTCCCGGTAAAATAGTTGCGTCTTCTCCAGCATTGCGCTTGTCATAAGTGCTACCATGTTCCTTATCATATTGCCTTGCAATCGCAAGACGCTCTCAGGTAAGGCCCAGAATAGCGCCCTCACTGTGGCCACTTATACCTACCAGGCTGGTGAGCTGTGTCTCCCCCAGAGATATCTGAAGTGGCTAATGCCAATCTTATCTCTCATATATGGCAGTCACTTCCAAGTTCCATGTGGCGGGTTCTGCTGCTTGTAGCCGGTCGAGTCCTATGCTTGATAGGGAACTAATGAAGAAGCAGGATGTATAACAGTCAGACAGTAAGTACCGAGCACAGCTGCTCGTCTAGAGGCCCCTGATTCGGCCATCAGATCTGGCTACGTATCATGACTATGTACACAATAAAGAATATGTCGTTGGGGGGTGATGAAAATGGGAAATATTGTGCCTAGCCTGGGACTCGAAACCACATCTCTTTGGATTCCAGGCCATTGTGCTAACCATTACACCACCTAGGCTCCATGATATCACCACACTACCCACGCCTACCTGTCTATGTGGTTACTTGCCTGAGAGTTCAGTGCACACTACTACACTCATCCCCCTGGAATTGTAAGTCGTTTAATGCTTACAGTTACATACATACAGGCAATGCACTTGCACATACATACACAGGGTAGGTTCAACATTCATACAGTGCATAGCTTGTATAGGATCATGGTCACGGCAACCAGTGTCATGGCGGTGATGAAAATGGGAAATATTGCACCTAGAGTGGGACTCAAACCCACATCTCTTTGCATTCCGGGCCAGTGTGCTAACCATTACACCACCTAGGCTCCATGATATCACCTCACTACCCATGCCTACCTGTCTAGGTGGTTAGTTGCCTGAGAGGTCAAGTGCACACTACTACAAATACAAATAAAAACCGCCCGCCCGGTCCTCATTTTTATTTCGCAAAGATGATCACCAATTTTTTTCTATTTGGTCTTAATATAACAACTTCCGGGAACTCTTGTCGTATTATTAACCACAGCCGAGGCTAAGCTGAAGACAGTGCTACCCCACACGTCCAAAAACATAAAATGGAAGTTATCTAAATGATGGAACACATCAATGCTTCCAAAGGAAAATCCTACAAATGGCTTAGAAGCCAGATATGATGTGGCTCCAGTACTATGTTATGAGAGATGGCAAACTGAGGTAAATTAGGTATGGCCATAAACAGGTTGTGTGTAATTCACAGAAGACTACATAGGAATTTATGTGGACATCTTCTCTTCGTTGCAAAATATAAATGGGAAAATAAGACAAGTAAAGTCACATTCGACATGATGTACAATTCATGAGTCAGAATCGCATCTAAATCACGCCAGTTCTATTTGCACAAAGTAGTGTACAGTACTTTCGGGGTCATTACAAATGATAGTTTACCGCCCTCCTTAGTCAGTATTGGGTGGGTGGGAAATTAACCCTCCGGTCTGTCATGCCTTGTATAGCCTGTCAAGTGCGAGGAAAATATATAATATTCAAAACCAAAACAATTACATTTGATTCTACATATTAAACTTAGCTATTAATGTACTTATTAAGCATGTGTGGCCACATAGAAGGGAATAATGCGGCAATTCAATAGAATATGTTACTGCAGAAGCCTATGGTGTCAGAGTGTTGGCATGCCTGCCACCAATAATTGTGCATGGTTGTACTTCAAATTTCTCAAAAGTTAGCCATTTAAAATCAAAGTTACTTCAAGCTGAAGTATGGTAGATTATAATTATCAACCTAATATATTTATCTCAAATAATGGCAACAACTCCAATCTAACGGAATATCCAACTTTAATCTATTATAAATACCAAGTAAATACTCACATTGATCTGACTAATATTGATCTAGTCATATGACACTACTGAGGCCATATTGCTATGCAACTTATGGGTTACATAATTTCATTGTGTCATATGCGGCACATTGTGTATTCAACAGTAATTGTATACCTTTCTCTATATACCTTTTTTGTGTAAATAATCCTGAATTGAAAAATGGCTGGAAGACCAGTGTGTCGGCATTAACAAAAGACTTATTTAGCAGCATAAGCTTATTTACAACGGAACAAAAATAAACAAAAGAAGAGCTGCCCGGATTATTCTGACAGTTCGGCAGTTCAGGGCCAGCCAATTTATGTTTTGTTTTGTTTTGACGGTCAATAGATACATCACATACAATTCCGTATAACTATAAGCGAATTGTTTGTGAAATCCATGGGGCGCGCCGTCGTGGTGTTAGTGATTCCGTCCTCTTAATGGCTACTGCTAATGTGGGAGTGCCTGCTTTATGGGTGCACTGCGCATGCCCCGTAATTTACAACGCTCCACGCTGAGGTAGGTGCTGTAGAAGGGCCAGGTATGACGCCCTGTTCATTGTGCGTCGTGCTTTATAGGATGGTATAGAATGATTCACTACGATATCAGCTAGACTATCCCAGCTCACATTAGATTGTTGTTGTTTGTTGTTGTTTTATGTCCTAGCAACATCTAAGGTCATACCAGGACAGGTACCGACTTGTGCCAGTGCACACTCATGGCGACTTTATAGTGCTGCCCCACTAGAAGACCATGCCACCAGCACCATGACCTAATATCGCACTCAGTCACATTATCCTCACTGAGTCAACCAGTCCTTGCCCTATCCTAGTAATGCCTAGAGCCTAGTTAGGAAGCAACAAGTATCAATGTTTAAGTCATTGGTTTGACTCGACCAGGGTTCAAACCCATGACCCCACGATCTACCAACATGGGAGACGGACGCTCTAACTCATTCGGCCATATCCGTCTGGTCGCTCACACTAGAAGATAAGACTTGACTGACAAGTTAATCGTCTAAAATCGGCAACCGGAGGCTGCCCGTTTTGGTTTAGCTCACATAATTGGCCAATATGGTATCAGTGGTTCATAGTCAGGGATGAAGTACGGGATGACCGAATGAGCTCAACGTCCGTCTCCCGCTTTGGTAGATCGTTGGATTCGAACCCATGGGTTCGAACCCTGATCGAGTCAAACCAATGACTCAAAAATTGGTATTTCCTAGGCAGACGCTCGGCGTTATCAGGATAGGATCAAGGAACAGTGGAATTGGGTTGACCGATCGTCCACAAGGGGGCACCCAGGAATTGGCTAGGGTGGTTTCCAAATATGGATCGAAACTACCCCTATTTTAGGGTAATTTTTTTCACATGGGTTGGTGGAACAACACCCATTTTAGGGCAATATTTTACATGGTTTTCTGGTGCAACAACCCACATTTTGGTGCAATTTTTCACATAATCTTAAAATCTAGTGTTCCTTAATAAATTAATGCAAGAATTTAGGTCTATATGATTCATGGAATTATATTTTGTTTAAAAATACTCATGACATTTCAAGATGTACAAAAACAGGTGATGAGGTGTGATTCACATTTTGCTCTGAAGTACAAAAAGGTGTTAAACACTGTTAAAGAGCATGGCCCTTTGAAATATACGTTTATACAATTTTTTAAACAATTCTTTTTTTTGGGGGGGGGGGGGGGCCGGGAAACCAGGAACCCCCCTGGGTGCGCCCATGGTCCACGATTTAAATTTCCCTGGTTACTCACCTAAATTAGCAACAACAACAAAAACAATACAACTCTTTGCGATTTTCTGGGATTTTTTTATATTCACCGATACTCCCAGAATACTTTGTTTGTTTGTTGTTGTTTTACGTCCTAGCAACATCTAAGGTCATATCAGGACGGACCCAGAATACTAATATATATATATATCAATATATATATATCAAAATATGACAGCAATTGGCTTGTTTGAATCCCATTTTTATATGTCCTTCGATGTTGCTAGAACATGCAACCCAAACAAGAACCAGGTTTGCATGGGCGATAATACAGTGACAATAAAGAAAGTTGAAACTTGACTTTTGTCATGTTTCCTCTGTTCCTATTCCTATGGGGGAATATTTGCATTGTTTTGCGGAAATTCGCCATTGGTTCTGCCGGAACCCACCAGGTGGTGCCAAGATCTCAGCCTCATTTCCATGTGGGTATTTCTTTTCGTTTGCCGGAGACCACATTCATCCCTGCGTTTTGGTTTAACAAATAACATATGTGTTCACACATATTTGCATATTATTCCACACAACCATTGCCATTGCTGTTGGCCTTTATGCCAGATTGTCGTGTAGTGTGACCCAGGCATGCCACAGTGGCTGCTGGTTGATATTCCCCTCGTGCTTCTCTAAGGTCATTAAATAATGGAATCAATCTGGCATAAAGCACTTTGCCCCGGGATACCGGCCTGTAGACGGATACCCTGCAGCTCATACTAATGCAGTGATGCCTTCAGTTAATGCAGAATTCACCCCCGATGGTTCAAGCGTGGCGTGGTCGGGTGCATTTCAAGCGCTCCTCTTGCATATTGTATAACCTCTTGATGTAGGTACATAGCAATTGAAAATCAGCATGGGGGGAGTGAGTGGGGAGGACCTTCATTTTGAAATAAATCACTCCATCGGTAATAGTTGAATATATTATGTTGCAATCACAGTAGCTCACCCTATACTTGCTGCTCGATGTTCTGCTCCGGGATTCACTTAATTACAAATAATATATTCTTAAAGTGGCATGGTCCGTAGGTTTTGACTTGCTGTCCTTGTTTTCAAATAATGATACTAGTATGAGCTGATTTTAATCGACCTTACCTTGAGGTGAAAAAGCTGCATGCCTTGATGATGCGACATCTGCGTTCAATCATGAGGCTAACCAGGAAGGACAAAGTGACAAATAAGGAAATAATCGAATGGATGGGGCTGCCCTCTATGGAAGATCTTCTGATCAAAAAGAATCTCCGGTGGACTGGACACCTCATGAGGATGTCATCAGACAGGCTACCAAAGCAGATCCTCTACTCTCAACTGTCTTCTGGTTACAACTTCAAGGATACCATCAAGAGAAACCTGAAGCTGAGAGATATTAAGACCGACTCATGGACGCAACTCTCACAGCAGAGAGCTAAATGGAGAGTGGCAGTCAAGTAATGAAAGCAGTCTTTGTTGCATCGCGACCGAAAGCATGATGATGATGACCTTAGCTTGAAATCACTTGGCTTTGGAGATATTTTAAGTGAAAATGTTAAAAGTTGATTTTGGCTATTTAATCTTAACATGTTTGATTAACTATGGGGTAGTATGTCCTTCTTTCTATACAGCAATACATGCTTAAAGTTGCAGAGTCCGATGGGTTTTGAGTTTCTGTCATTTTCTGAGATAAACATATTAGGCCGATCATAATAATCTACCCTACTTTCATTTGAAGTAATTTCATTTTAAATAACTAACTTTTGAGATAATTGAAGTGCAAACAAACAAAATTAGTTTTGGCAAGCTTCGCAAAACTCTGACACCATACGTTTCTGCAGTAGCAGGTTCTATTAAATTCCCTCAGTATTCCCTTCTATGTGGTGACAAATGTTTTACAAGTGCAACAGTATTTAAGTTAGATATGTATAATCATATCGAGATAGTTGTCTTGGTTAAAAACATTTGATGCTTCATCAGACTATGCAGCTTTAATAAAGACTCCGATCTAAGTCAGTGTTTTGGTGTCTGATTCATTACCGTAAGTGTGTATTATCACAGATTGGTTGGTGTCTTGATGCTACCTAATACCTCTGTCACACTACGACGTAACGAGACCACGCAAGCCTGACATGGTCACTTTTCGTCATTACGTTGATCTATGGTGGGGTACATTGTGATGACATCAGAATGACGTTAGACTGACGTCGAGCTATGTCATGTTACATCATGTTACGCTGGCGCACATCAAGGTTTTGAACCTGTTCAAAACTGTTGACGTAAATCAAACATAAGGGTTTACGTTCGCTGTATGTTCTGTACACGTTCGGCAAATGTCAATGATGTTAAACAGATGTTAGTCAAACGCTGCTCACTACGATCCATTACGCTCCACTATGTTGACCCACATTAAAGCCGGTGGAAACGTCCATGCAGCTTAATGGGAACATCAGGAGAACCTCATGAGAACGCCAGGCGAATGTATGCCAAACGTACGTCCAACATACATTCAGCGTTTCTCCACCGTGTCATGACGTATGTAACATCACATAACGTAAAGCAACGTAGTTGTGGCGATGGGATAATGTTCATAACGTTCCATGAGAGTCATTATGTTGTCCTCTCTCGTTGAATGACGCTATCACTACGCTTTACCGATGTTACGCTCTCGTCAACTACGCTGAATCCATGTTCAACTTGTGCCCAAATTTGCATACTACACTGAGAAGTTAGACATTTTTCACGTTCTCCCTACGCTGATGTCCTTACGTCATAGTGTGACAGGGCCTTTAGATGATACTAGCACCAGATTCTCCTATTAATCAATACAGAAAATCTCCAGGTCTCATGGTCATGCATCATCTTTGACTCTATCACCCACATTGCCATCTACTACAATCTTAGGGATCCTTACCACTGCAGTTTGAAGAGCGATTGGTTGGTGTTTGTTGTTTTACGTCCTAGTAACATCTAAGGTCATATCAGCCACGGGCTATGGGCCGTGGTTTGGAACCCCAGTGTAGGATTGATTGAGTGCTGATGGTTTAAGGTCGTTTTGGCAGCAAGGGCCATATATTCACAGTGAAAATGTTGTATCAACTATCATCTCTTCTGGTAGTCTTGTCAAACACAGTCATATGTCGACATTTCGAAATGGTCAGATCCATGTTGAAGTTGCATAGTCCAATTAAACATCAACTTTGTAAAACCAAAGCTCTCACCTAGATTTGGGTCTACATATTTCACTTAAATACTGATACAATTATTAAGCATGTGTAGCCGCAAAGAACGGCCCATTGAATCAATTCAATAGAACCACTTAATACATAACCCTATTGTGTCAAAGTTTTGGCATACTTGCCAACATTAATTTGGCATGTTTGTGCTTCAAATATATCCAAAGTTGCGCATTTAAATTCAAAATTACCCCGATCTAAACTATGATGAATTAAATCAATCAATTCAATATATTTATCTTCTGAAACTCAAAACCATCGGACTATGCACCTTTAAATGGCTGCATAATCCAAATCTGATGACCGTATTGCAGTACTTGTAATGGGGCTGTCACACTACGACGTAACGACGTCAACGTAGGGAAAACGTGAAGAACGTTGAACTTCTCGGCGTAGTATGCAAATGTGGGCACAAGTTGAACGTGGATGCAGCGTAGTGGACGAGAACGTAACGTTGGTAAAGCGTAGTGATACCGTCAGTCACGAGAGAGGACAACGTCACTACGCTCACAGAATGCTATGAACGTTATTCCATCGCCAGAAGAACGTTACATGACGTTAGCTATGTAATGAGACGTTGAACGTACGTTGAATGCACGTTCTCCTGACGTTCTCCTGACGTTCTCCTGACGTTTTCCTGACGTTCTCCTGACGTTCCCAATAAGCCTCGTAGGCTTTTGCACTTGGTTTAATGTGGGTCAACGTAGTGGAACGTAGTGGAACGTAGTGAACGTATGTGAGCAGCGTTGAAATAACGTCCGTTTAACATCATTGACGTTCACTGAACGTGAACAGAACGTACGGCGAATGTAAACCCTTACGTTCGACCTACGTCAAAGTTTGAACATGTCCAAAACCTTGACCTAACTCAACGTAACACGACGTAATGTGACGTAGCTCGACGTCATTCTAACATCATTTTGACGTCATCATGACGTAACCCAACGTCATGACGAAAAATCATCACGTTAGGCTCACGTTGGCTCGTCACGTCGTAGTGTGACAGGGGTATTAGGCAGTGTTGCACGACATGTACAACAATATTGCACTAGTGCTATGTCTGTATTACGCTAGCTGGCTGACAGTATTTCACTAGTAGTATTGCAGAATGGTTGGTTGTTTTACATTCTGGCAACATCTAAGATCATATCAGGACGGATACTGACTTGTTATAGAGCGTGCTCATGGCGACTTTATAGTGCTGCCCCACTGGGAGACAAGGCCACCAGCATCGTGACCTGATATCCCACTCAGTCACATTATCCTGAGAGTGATCCAACCAGTCCTTGGCCTATCCTAATAATGCCGAGCGCCTGATTAGGAAGAGAGAAGTATACAACTTTGTAACTGATTAGTTTCACTCGAGCATGACTCCAACGCGTGGCTTCGAATCCCCACATCTACCTAAGCGGATGGCGGATGCTCAACTCATTCGGGCATCCCAGCTGGTTATTGCAGAATTTGATGGAACAGTATAGTTCCATTTACAGAAGTAACTTGTATTTTTTGCGACCTGGAGTGATCCTTATGGCTTCCACCGGTTAGAGCCGGCAGCATACAAAGTCAGTGATGGTAACTTGGATTTCCCAACGCCAAATATCTTTGCCTCATGAATATTACAAAAGAAACTGATATATACACCACACACAAGCCCATTGTGGGAACCGCATGAACTTGTTAGGCATCTATTATATATATATATATGGGTAATTCTATATGGCCAGAACTACTCTTACCTGGGATTACATTAAGGATTGACGGACATTTATTAAATTCATAACCTTCATGCACCGGGCGAGATGAGCAAATCAGTATGAGTGCTATCTTTCCATCCGGAAGGTCGTGGTTCGAGCCATAGCTGAGTCACTGAAATGACGAACATAATTGGTACTTGTCACTAGCTAGTAAAGTCCCTTAGAGTACTGCTATTATGACTCGATAAAGTAAGACCTGGTTTGCTTGGTATCAGGTTTGTTTGTTGGGGTTTTCACTCCCTGCAACATCTACGGTGATATCAAGACGCCTACTGACAAGTTTGACAGGACACACTCACGTCTGCGACGCTAGTGGACTGAGCAGAAAACACCATAACCCGATATTCCAGTCAGTCACCTTATTCATATACTGAGCAAACCTGTACTTATCCTAATGGCCGGCTATGTAGTAAGAAGTAAGATTTAGTAAGTTGGGGTTCGAACTCAAGAACTTCCCTCAGCCAGGACGCTTACTAACGCAGCCACCGCATCCGCCCAGGATAACGTGACTGAGTATGATATTTGGGCATGGTGCCGGTGGTGTTGCATCCAAAGTCTCCATGAATGTGCGCTGTAAATACAAAATCTAATCTGATATAACCTTATATGTTGCTAGGACGTCAAGCCACACAACAGTGACTAACACGCAGCAGTGCGTTCAAAGGTTCAGTTTGGGGGACAGCCCCAAGGTAGTGAGATTATGCGCCGAGAACCGGCGACCTACAGTGATTATCACAGCATTAACTGAAATATCACCCGATCTGCATCGCCGACTCATTAACCAATCAGATACCGATTTGTAATTGGGTATGGCGGGCCTAAGTGAAGCTCAGCGCGCAACGAAATACTGGCTCGGGATTTGATGGACTCAGAATTTGCCCCACGTAACGCTCACAACCTTGAGAAATAAATGTTGCTGATAGAATCGAATGCATGTTCATTGATGTAACTTCTAAAAAAAATATTTGATTAAAAACTGTAGACCAGCATGGAGAGTGATTTGGAAGAGGTATCCCATGTTAGGATGGGCATATTGCATAGAATGGTATTAAGTTTCTTGTGAAACACGATCGGTGGAATGTAAGGGCCACGGTCCCGCAAAGTAAGTAATTATCCAGGAGCGGGATTGCGCATTTGCCATAATCACACTGGGATTGTTTTAGGAGCCTAATGCGTAGGGCGTCCTAGGGTAAGGCTGGCGTGTGGTGGTGGGGGGGGGGGGGGGGGGGGGAGGGGAGGGGAGGGAAGGCAGGGGGGAAGCTTGGGACAGGCGCTTCTTGGGATGGGGGGAATAAGAAGGGGATGGGAAGAGGTGGGATGGAGGGGTGTGTGTAATGGAGACTTGCGGGCGGGAAGGAGCGAGGCGTTGTTGGGGGGTGGGGGTGAGTGGGGTTGTTTGGGAGGTGTGGAGGGACGGGTGGCGGTTAGGTGGGAGACTGGGTGGGGGGTGAGGGTGGAGGCGGGGGGGGATGCAGATGGGGGAGATGGTGGTTAGAGGTGTGGATGCGATGCGGGAGTTGGGGATGGGGGAGTGTGGGAGCGGGGGAGGTGCAAGAGGGCAGGACAGTGAGGGGAAGGATGCTGTTGTGGCGGACCCAGGGGATGGGGGAGGGAAGATTGAGTAAGATTGGGGAATGAATGGAACTGTGGGTAAAATTGTGATGGAGGCATGAGGCCTGTAGGTTGGGAGAGATATGTCCGACGGGTGGAGAAGGAATGGGATAGTGGAGGGGAATGGATGACATGGTAGGAAGCCTATTTAATGTGGAGTATTACCGTGTAGGGCGGCTTACATGGCAGTCGCTGATTGGTTGATCGGTGTGGTGTGTAAGATGATGATCTACCGACGAGTGGATCACGGTTTCCGGTTCAATCACAGACCAGCCCTATTCCCCCCCCCCCCACCCACCGATGATTTCCACACCCTTCTGACACACATGCTAGAATGAAGCCCACCGACAGCTTGGTATACAACTCTATGTTATTGTTCAGGGATTAAAGATTTCTTCCACGATTTCTCGCATTTCCAAGGTTTTGTATATGGACCGATTACTGTTCCTAAAATGTCAAGGATATATACAACAGCAATTTGTTAGTTTGGATACCGTTCTTCTATGACTTTCAGGGGCGTAGCTAGACCTTTAACAATGTGTACTCCTAATTTTGGCAGGGGTTTAGGGGGCCGCTTAAGCTTAAACTGGTGGATTTTACACATTTTAGACTTGAGTTTTCGACACTCCGGACTACTACATGCCTCCTATCTCTCTCTCTCTCTCTTTATTATTTTTTAATTTTTGTTGTTGTTGACAAAACGATGTGGACGTTTTGGTTTACGTGCATACGCCTAGCTACAGCCCTCACTTTAGATATTGCTAGGACATGACCTCCCCACCCGTAAAAAGTAAAAGAAGGGAACCGGTGTCATGAGCGATAATACAGTCACAAGAAGTCTTAAACAACAAGACAGTGGAACACTCTCCAATGAGAGTCTGTGTTGACTGGTCAATGGGATGGAACTCGGATAGTGCTACGAGAGTATTGCATGTAAACTGACTTCCGGAACCCTTTAGCGATTCCCTGACAGTGCTCAGTCTATGGGGCAATTTCCGCACTTTCATTGAAATTTGCTGTTGGTTTCGCCTCTTTTCATAATAATAATACTTGCTGGAATAACGCGTAATTATTGGGGCAATATTAGTTATAGATAACTTCACCATGGATTTCCATTTGTTCCCTCTTTTTTTGTTGCTGGAGACCGCTTTAATTGCTTGTGTATGAGACTGTCTCAAAAGATGCTAAGCAATATGGGACAAAACTTTGGCCATTGTAACGATCAACATGCTATCTGCTTATGCATTTGCTCAGAATAAACTGATTTGTTTTGTACATGGTGTTTCATAATCTCAATAGAATATATATTGAGTTGAAGCAAATGTCCTTGTGTTTTCATTGTAACCATTTCTGAGCTGTTTTATGTCAATCGTTGCAATGGGAAACAATATAAGAGTTATCACCTTTTGAGACAGCTGGGCAGGATATCTCAAAGAACGTAACCTTGACTAGTCCGCTCCGGACTCTGAATCCAGACCTGGTGATGCCGGCAGAAGCACACAGATGCAGCGTGGGGACGCCCTGAGGAGGCTGGGATTGCTATTTGCGGTTGCCAGTGAGGAACCGGAGGGGGCAGGAAGGGTGGGGGAGGTTCACAGACAGGCCGCTAGGTGGCGACTATACTATGGACAGCCGGTGATTATGACAGGTGGAACATGCCTCCCTCTAATCATACTTACGCACCAATGTTGGCAGTTTGTTCAATATTAAACCACATTTTCTAATTATGGTTGATTTGACGGCTGGAGTTCCCTTGGCGGTGAGCGTTCCCCTGGCGTCATTTAGGTGAATCATCGGCAGCTGGAATTACGAGTGGTCAACTCGGGTCGATGGCCCGTCTGTTTCTTGTATAAGACACACAGATTATCTCTGCACACTCAGAACTTTACCACACCCACCCACCCATGTTCTAAGACTACGTAGCGTCCAACTGGATATTTACCTTAATTAATATTAACCAATTGATGACATATATTGTGATGTCGAACGTTTTCAACATTTTCATACTCTTACAAAGCATAAAGACATAATGATGGGAGGAGAATCTGAAAACACTAAAACAATTTGTTTAATAGATCCTATGCTTATCAAATATATACAGGTTTTCCTCTCTCAATTACACAAGGATTCTGACTAGGATGCCAGTCATATACACCTCTTATCATGAAATAAAATGTAGATAAAATGTACTGATGTGGTGGTGGGAGAAGAGGGGGGGGGTATCGAACACTTTAGATGAATCATGAGTGATGTGTGTAAGTATATACCTGGGCTCTTTGTACAGATCTAATAATCTGTCATCCCCTTGTAAGATCCCAGTGATTAAACTGACTTAAATTACAACATGTCACGTGACGTAAGGTTCCAAATCAGGGCTCGAGAGATTGCAAACGGAATGTGCTGATCTTGTAACTTTGGGCACTACACCTGTAAATCAGTACCAGGTGTGTCGAGTTGAGATTCGCTTTCGGCTGATTGGTACATGTGGTTATATATTAGACGTGCGTGTACAATACATTGCCACTATTCATTGAGGGAATGACCAGATAAGTTGAGTGTCCGCCTCCCGGTCCGCCAGGTGAGAGGCTCCGAACCACGTGTTCGAACCCTGGCAGAGTTGAACCGCTGACTTTAAAATAATGATATACTCCTCGTGAGGTACCCTGAGGGCAGCCATTGCTAGAATAGGGCAAGGATCAGTGGAATAAATAACAAGGATTGTCCGCGATTAAGATTCCAGTGCTAACAAAAGTATACCATATTAACAATGGAGGTTATATCGGAATAGTGATCTATGAAATAAGACAGACACTAGCTGTCTTGCAAGATGAAAACCAACAACATTATACAGACAGGCGCGCAAATATTATTTGTCCCTACTTTGGAAATGGTAGGTTCTAGGAAATCCACCGACAAGGATGGCCGAATGAGTTAGAGCGTCCATCTCCCATGTTGGTAGATCATTGGATCGTGGGTTCGAATCCAGGTGGAGTCAAACCAATGACTTAAAAATTGATACTTGTCACTTCCTAGCCAGGTGCTCTGCATTATTAGGATAGGGCAAGGAGCAGTGGAATGAGGAAGACCAATCGTCCACGATTGAAATTTCCCCTGCTTAAATGACTAATGTACAAACAAATAATTCAACTCCAGCATAAGCTGTTGGGTTCAATACATTGACATTGGTAGCTCGACATCAGACATCGGGAAGCGGGTGCCCGTACCACCAGTCAATCAGATCCCAGGTCTAGATTACATAAGGATGTATATAGTTTGTGGTCCCTTTTCATTTGAATCAAAGGGAACATATTCGCACCAGCACACGCTATGGAATAAATTATGCTAATTCTACTAGTATCAGTGTGTGCCTTTCGGATGATGTGACAGTTGGAGAGTGGTGGGGGGGGGCGGTGAGTGGGGGTGCGAGGGTGCTTCAAAGGTGGGGGCGGGGCATGTGAGGGGTGGGGATGGGTGAGGAGTTTGAAGCCGGTTAGTTACTCAGTTAAATATTGATGATTCGAATAAGTAGCTAGCTGGTTTGACGAACGGTGGGGCTAGCGCCAAAGAGAACACCGTGTGATCGAGTGGTTAAGAACTGTTCCCTTTGCCATCAGCGCCCACGTGTCGTTGATGAGGGGTATGCACCAGCTGACCCCAGCCGCACCCACCCCATCCCCCACCCCACAACCCCCTCAGCCATATTCCTCCCCATCCTCCGCCGGCTACCCACAACGTGCACACCCGTAGACCCCCACGTGACTGTCCCCTCACCCACCACCCCCACTTCCACAACCGCCGCCCAACCTTTCTGGTCCTCCCCCATCCTCCTCCGCCTACCCGTCACGTGCCCTCCCGTAGACGCACCCTCTCCGTGACCCCACAATACCTCTCGGCACGCCCACGGGTCCGCCCCCTGCCCACCCCCTGCCCGCCCCTTCACCGGCCCCAAACCCCCTCCCTCAGACCCACGCCCCCCCACGAATCTGACCCGTCACCAGCCCCCTTTATTACCCTCCCTCAGGCCCCCACCCCCACCCCCACCCACCCACCCACCCATCTGACCCTCCTCCCCACCCCACCCCTCCTACCCATCTGACCCTCCTCACCCCATCCCCAACCCAACAAACACGCACTGCTCTCCCCAGGTGTCTTTATTCAAAGCACGCACGTGCACACTTTCCGCGCAGATGAGCGCACATCGGTCACATTGGGACGGAGACTGTGACGGAGACGCATCCGGAGACGCGTGACGCACGGGGCATTATGGCGCCACCTGATGGCGGCACGGGCCGGCCGTGTTGGGCACCGTACAGTGCGCTCGGAGTGGGGAGGGGCTGCGTCTGGGTGTGACGTGTGTAAACTTTGGGGCGTCCCCTACCGTCATTGGCGCGAATCACTCGGCTAGCCAACAACACCGGTCAGTTAGTGTAAAAGTTGGTTGTAAGCATTTTACGTCCCGGCAACATATAAGGTCATATGAGGATCGGTACTTGTGACAGTGTGCACTCATGGCGACTGTATAGTGCTGTCCCCTGGGAAATCAGGCCGCCAGCAGCATCACCCGATATCCCACTCAGTCATATTATCCTGACACTGAGTGAACCAGTCCTTGCATTGTCATATTAGAGCTGCATAGTCTGATGAAATATCAAATTTTCTAAATCAAACCAATTATCTACATATCTAACTTAGATACTGATGCATGTATTAAGCATTTGTTTCTGTGTAGAAGGGAATACTGAGTCAATTTACTAGAACCTGTTACCTTACTGCAGAAGTCTATGGTTTCAGAATTTTGGCAAGATTGCCAAAACTAATTTTCCATATTTGCACTCAAAATATCTCAAAAGTTTACCATTTAAAATATAAGTAACATTGAACTAATGTAAAGTAGATACTACTGATCGATCTAATATATTTATCTCAGAAAAAAATACAGAAATTCAAAACCATCAGATTATGCAACTTTAATGTTGAGCGCCAAGATAGGAAGTGACAAGTGTCAATTTTTAAGTAATTGGTTTGTCTCGACTGGGAATCAAACTACCGAGTCGCCTAAGAGTGTCCGGTAGTGTAACAGTGCAAGGCCGTTGATTGTTGTCTCGGAAGTCGGATTGCCCAACGCAGTGGCCAAATCAGTAGAGCCAGATCGCAGGCTTCCCGTGCAGAAGGCCGAGAGTTCAAACCCCATCCGAGTAAAACCAATGCCATATATAATTGATACTTGTTGATACCTAGCCTGGTGCTTGGCATTAGCATGAAGAGGCAAGGACGGGATAGCACAGTATCACTATCAGGATAATGTGACTGTGTGGGATATTGGGTCATGGTGCTGGCAGCCTGGTCTCCCAGTGGGGTAGCACTATAAAGTCACCATAAATATGTGTGACGCAAGTTGGTACCCGTCCTGATATGACCTTATATGTTGCTAGGACGTAAAACAAAACAAAATTAACTAATTTCTTGCTTGCGCTACGCCCTCTCCGTGCGGAGAGTTGCATTTGGGTGTAATCAACGCCTTATTCCCATCTTGATATGTCGTTAGATGTTGCTAGGACGTAACACCCCTGACAACGAAATAACCATTCTCTTCTCACTCATATGAGTATGGTTCTTAGCTGCGTGGACGTCTTAGTATCCTATTGCTTTCCCGCGTGCAGCCTAGTTCCACAGTTGAATCTGGGTATGAATGTAACCTATAGTTTTGTTGTGGTTTTTTTGGTGCATTAGTTGTTTAAGCAGAGGAAATTTCAATCGCAGATGATTGGTCTTCCTCATTCCACTGCTCCCTGCCCTGTCCTAATAATGGCAAGTGCCTGGCTAGGAAGCGACAAGTATACATTTTCAAGTCATTGCTTTGACTCGACCAGGGTTCGAACACACGATCCCACAATCTACCAACACGGGAGACGGATGCTCTAACTCATTCGGCCACCCCGCTGATAGATACTCTGATTGGGATGTCCCTAATCGGACACTTGATTCTGGATATAAGCAACACCATAGTCCCCTGTAAGATATGCGCATGCTGTGAATACCTGACTAGCTAAGCTGTGATAACTGTTCCAACCCACACATCTATATTCCAGCTTGTGACAATCCCAGCATAAGGGGTTGTGAATGTGACACAACCCGATACCAAGTTTGTCTAGGACTCTCCAGGGACCATGACAATATGGCCGAATTGGTAAGAGCACTGTCTGGCTCCCAGTTCACGAGGTTATGGGTTCAAACGTGGACCGAATCAAACTGATGACGCATAGAATCGATCCTTGTCAATACGTAGCCTGGTGCTCAGCATTAATCGGGGATGAAAGACCTCCGCGATTCCGCGGATTTCCGCAACTTTTGATCATTTAACGTAGAATCTGGATGTACATGATAAGAAGGGGCTAGTTCAAATCCCATTCTTATATGACCTTAGGTCTTGCTAGAACATAAAACCCAACCAATAGTTAGGTGTGCATGATAATACACTCACAACATGGATAACTGAAATGTGACTTCCGCCATTTTACCGCAATTCACTGACCATGCTAATCCTATGGGAGGACAATCCGTGTTTTCGCTGAAATTCGCGATCGGCGTTTCCGCGTCTTTTTTTTGCTGGAGACCACTTTCATCCCTGATTAATATGAAAGGGCAATGACTGGTTTGTTTATTACAAATAATGTGACTTATTAGGATATCGGGCACTGGTGCTGGTGGCCTGGATTCTCTCTGAGGCAGCACTCTTCATAATTGCGCACAGTCGTTAGACCGTAGCCGTCCTCATATAACCTTAGATGGTGCTAGGACGTCAGACATCAACGAACAAACCTCGAGGGAATGCATGGGGTGCGGTTTAGCTCCTAACATCCATAGTCAATCATTTCAGCAACACTGTCCAA
This sequence comes from Branchipolynoe longqiensis, assembly GCA_030323885.1. Lineage (NCBI taxonomy): Eukaryota > Metazoa > Annelida > Polychaeta > Phyllodocida > Polynoidae > Branchipolynoe > Branchipolynoe longqiensis. The sequence goes on from CM059197.1 coordinate 28,132,107, forward strand.
TTTAGCAGGTCATCCTATTTCAGCGGCTGTCCTGATGGAGGGGAGACTGCAACACATATCTGGATATCAGCTTCTCCACCGCAGAGTCATCGATTACACTGCGTTCTGGTCCGATTGTGATGGACCTTTGGTGCTGACATGACATTCAAGCTCTCTTCCTCACTCCCTGTTTCTACTGTTAACTAGGTCACTGCCCGAGTGCATCTCTTTGTTGCTGTCACAAATGCATTACCATCCAGCTGCATGTTGGGGTTTTACATCCTGGCAACATCTAAGGTCATATCAGGACGGGTACTGACTCATGGCAACTTTATGTTGCTGCCCCACTGGGAAACCAGGCTGCCAGCACCATGTGCCGATATTCCACTCAGTCGCATTATCGTAACACTGAGCTAACCAGTATTAATGCCGAACGCCAAGCTAGTAAGTGACAAGTATCACTTTTGTAAGTCTTTGGTTTGACTCGACTGGGAATTGAACTCCCGATCTCCCAAAGTTGAGGCCTGCGCTCTACCGATTCGGCCACTGCCCCTGGTGATGGACATCTAGCACCGTGGTGAGATGACGTTTGCTTCTATGAATCCAGTCTGGCTATTTTGTATTAATCTATGAATATGTGTATGTATGCATATATGCATCTCTGTATGAGCGATTTAATTTATTATGTGAATATACATAACAAAGATACACACATTTTTATTTATTATTATTCCTGGTGAACGGTTAATATATAGGTTTGTTTCTAGATATATGAATACATATGAATGCATATAAGATGAACCATGATCCAACGGACACGGATGCAATGGATTCCACATCCAACGGACACAATCCACTAGCCACCCGTGTATACTCCCACCCCTCACCCACCAACATCCACACCCGTATACTCCCACAGCTCACACATCCAGACCCGTATACTCACATCTAAGGTCAATTCCGGTACGGTTAAACCATCTTTCATGTGGTTATAAGGTCATCTGAGACTTTTTTATATGATAATGATAGTCAGTATGCGCAGTGAATGATGGGGTGGTGGATGTAGTCTGCGCAGTGAATGATGGTGGTGGAACTAGTGTGTGCAGTGAATTGGTCGCGGTGGTTGGGGTACTGTAGCACGATGGCACCTATAGATAAAGCAATTTCGTCGCTGCAATGGACAAATGGCTTTAACGGACAACTGCTCCCCCCTATTAGTCCGTTGGATCGAGGTTCATCTGTTTATATATGTTGATATATTTATATGTTTATATACATTATATATCAATGCCAGAGTGGTGTGCACATCTTTTTATAAGGGAACATGATCATAATTGCATTCACGTGTAATACTGCACCGAGCAACACTGACTGACTGGTACAAGATAGATTTTGGTAGTGAAATAGGTAGCCTTCATACAGAACTCTCTTCATCGCTCTCATCACGACATGCATTGATACCGACACTTGTCCTTATTGGGTTAACGGCAGCATTTCATGGTAAGGATGATCAACTGTAATCACTACCACCTGGCATTCAACTGAAGCTAGTGATCATGCTTTCTCAGTCATGGTTCGGCTGGGCAGAAATTGGGAGGTTTTGAATGTGAGCTGTTGGGGATGTTATGATCTTGGTATTATTTTGACGCTGAATCTTCCTCTGCGAACGTCAAACCTGAATGAAATGACGTGAATATTGCAATGCTGGTTCAGAGCTTTCATTTTCCGAGAGGTTTCGCGCTGGTCATGGTGGAACCCGGAAGCATATATCACTGCCTCTTACATACCCTGTTCTAGTGAGCACATTGATTTTTATCATCGGCAATTGGACATCAAACATATGGTCATTCTGACATATTTCTTTTGAGGTAACCTGCTCTCGCGAGATATGCTATTCTTTCCGATAAGCAGCAAGGTTTATTTTATATGCACTTTCCCACAGACAGGACATCACATACTACTTACTGCCTTTGATGAACCAGATCAGGACCAGTGGTTGGAATGGAAAATAGCCCAAACTGCAAATGGGTCCACTGAGTAGGATCGATCGGATGATTTACACCTTCAGAGGTGTACACTCTACCGCCTGAGCTACGTCCCGCTTCTTAAGAGTAGGATTCAAACCCACGCGTTCGAATCCTGGTCGAGTCAAACCACTGTCCTAAACTTGTATACTTGTCGCTTCCGAGCCAGGTGCTCGTCATTACGACATATTTGCACTTCAAACATGTTCAAAGTTACCTCAAATTAAAGTAAGCTAGATAATAGGTATCAACCAGATATATTTATCTGAAGAATATGGCAGAATTTCAAAAAGCATCGGAAGATGTAAAATTAGACATTAATGATCAAATTTACCTCAAATTAATGTAAGATAGATCCTGACAATCAACCAGATATATTTATCTGAAGAATATGGCAGACATTCAAAAGCATCGGAAGATGTCAAATTAGACATTACTAATAAAAGGTATCCCAGATTAAAGTAAGATGGATTATGACAAATCACTCAACCAGATATATGTACCTGAATAATAATGCAGAAATTCAAAAGCATCGGGTGATGTAAATTTAAAGGATGTCTTTCTTCAAATAAGGGAATACCTTAGAAGTGCAGTATATAGTGGTGCCCATTGTTATGACCCAAACCTACTTTGTGTGTGGTATTGACTTAATCTGCATTGCAGGCGCGCTAAAGTACCACTTATAGCTGTGTGAGGTGGGTGATGGTGAGGTGAGGTGGGGGGGGGGGGAGGGGTGAAGCCCATGGAATGAGGGTCCTTAAGTCTAGCCAGGCGAGAGATGGAGACCAACGACCCAAGTTTAGGATTGAGGGAGGGGGTTCCTTGATAGGATGCATTGTGAAGTAGGACCAGGCTCACAGAGACTGTTCACTGATGTGTCTGGGAGTGATATCCACAGTGAGCACCCACTATATAAGTAAACTCCCACAGCAATTTCATTGTGGTTTTGTAATTTATTGGTTAACTGTAAATTCACCTTAGCTGTATATTTGGTATATATATCTATATATATATATGTCTCAAAAGGTACTAACTCTTCATTTGTTTGTCCATTGTAACAATGGACACAAAACAGCACAGAAACAGTTACACTGAAAACACAAGGACATTTGCTTCAAATCAACAGGTATTCTATTGGGATTATGAAACACCATGTACAAAACAAATCAGTTTATCCTGAGCAAATGCATAAGTAGATAGTATGTTGATCGTTACAATGGAAAACGCTTTGTGCCATATTGCTTTGCACCTTTTGAGACAGTCTCATATATCTGCATTAGAAGCTAGGCTCTCAATGCAGATTATTTTATTTGAACAAATATGACTTGATTGTTTCTTAGTGTGCCATACCTGATCGCAGCCGCGTCCCCATCTATTCGCCCCCCACCCCACCCAACCCCTATCCCCAAGCCTGGTTCTGACCGTTGAATCTCCGTAGTTATCAGAACTCCCGCTGGGTGGCGCCAATGGGATGGTGCATGGGTGTGGCGATATCGAAGTGTGTGTGTGTGGACGGGAGGGTGCTGAGCCTTTTGTCCGGAGGCTTATAGTCATCGCCAGCGGATTATGTCAATGGAATTATTCTGCTTGATTTCCCTATATGGCTATAACTATGATCCTCTTTGCTTGCAGTCTCTTGGGTTTGCGGCCAAGCCATGGACCCATCGTTGTTGTCTTGCCCAGTGCAATGTACACCATCCCTCATCTATCCACATCAGGGTAGAGTATGCCGGATGTAGGCTGTATTTGCATTATCAGCATGCATTTTTATGTTGAAAAGGTAAACAAATAAAGGATTGGGGTACACGTGCATTGATTGCATCAGTAAACCTAGGGCTCCCTACCCCAGATTGGCAGAACTATAGGTTCTAACCCAAGCCTAGGTTTGTTTGTTAGAGTATGACGTACTAGCAACACCTAAGATCATACCAGAACATGCGTCGACTTGTGACAGTGTGCCCTTACGGCAACTGCTGTTCCATTGGGACATCACGCCGCCAAGTCACGAAATAAAAATGCCCCCTCAAAATAATCTGAATCTCAGGGGGTGATGTTATTTCGAAATAAAATGGCCCATCACTTCCTTTCCCATTCCCCTCCCCCCCCCCTCCTCCACCCCTCATCTGCCACCTACTTCCTCACCCCTCCACGTCCCATTCTCTCTTCCATATAAACCACCACACTCACTCACTCCATTTCCACCTCCACATCACTCCTCCACCTCCTTCTATTTTATTTCACACTCCATTTCGTGACTAAGGGCGATTCTATTTCAATGTGGGGGAATTTATTTCGAAATAGATTCACTGGGGGGGGGGCAATTTTGAGGGGGGGATTTTATTTAGCGACACCGGTACCATGAACCGATATCCCACTTGATCACAGTATCCTGTTGCTGAGCTAACCAGTTCTTGCCTATCGTATTAAGGCAGAGCACGGGGCTAGCTAGTGACAAGTATACAATTGGTAAGTCATTGGTTTGACTCAGCTGGTAATCTAGCGCGCGACCTTCTACATGGGAAGCCGATTCGGCCACCGTATCCTGTATCATTCCTAGGTAGTGTGCCCAGTACTGCTCCCCGATGATATTCCTACCAGTACTACCGGACGTGGTGCCGAATCATTATAGTGCAGACCTCCCGTGAGGAAGATCGGGAGTTCAATTCCCATTCGAGTCAAATCAATGACTTACGCAATTGATACTTGTCCGAATCCATGGGGTCGTGGGTTCGAACCCTGGTCCAGTTAAACCAATTCCTTAACAATTGATACTTGTCTCTTCCTAGCCATACCCTCGGCATCATTACGATAGGGCAAATACTGGTTGGCTGGTTGTCAGGATAATGGGACTAGGTGGGATACCAGGTCTTGATACTGGTGGCCTGATCTTCTAGTTGAGCAGCACTATACAGTCACCATGAGTGTGCGCTGTCAGAAGTCAGGACCTGTTGTGACATGACATTACATGTTGCCAGGACGTAAAACTCAAACAAGCAACCTATTCCTACAATCCGCAACAAGGAATGTTGACAAGACACAATGTATTTCTGCTCATGGCATAACTAGTCGAACACGTTGAAACGGCATCTGTTGCTTAAGTTCTTGTCTATTGGACCACGAAGGATACACATATAATTAGTCAAACCAAATGTCTAACTGGTCACACATACCATTATTTATGCCGAAAGGGTAAACGTGGTGTCCCAAATAGAGGCTGAGAGCCTATCTCGACGGCCCACGTGATCACCTCGTGATGTGTTTTTGTTTGCATGCGAATCCCAGGTGCCTCAGCTTAAAACGGCACATATAGGTCGCTATTCTTAGTACAGTACAACCCCGTTAAACCAAGCTCGGTTAAACCAAACGGTCGGTTAATCCAAACTTGTTTTGGCGGCCGGCAAAATACTACCATTTATCATATAAAAATGTTGGTTAAACCAAAGTTGGTTAATCCAAACTATCGGTTAATCCAAACAAAAATTGTTGGGCCCAGGCCACTTCCGGTACTGGTAAACCAAACTTGCATGTGATTATAAGGTCATGTGAAACCCCACCCACTTTTTTATTTGATAACTGGAGTACCCAACTAGGAGATTTAGGGTAGGCAGGTCTGGTAACCACACAACCACACAAGCCTCTCATGCATCTCCAAGCACCCCCACACACATTCACACACACACATACATAAATCGACACTCACAGCACACCTATGTCATGAAGGCTCCCCCGAGCTCCTCCCCAACACACAGGCTGTATTCGATTAACACAACCCGGGAGTTTGGGTCACCCTAGTGGCTAGAATTTCAAATCGAACACCGCAAGTTGAGTCGACAAATACAAGTGGCGTGTGGAAAATGTCCTGACCCCAGTAACGCACGTCTTGGCTTGGAGTGGCTAGGAGCGATGATATCATATTTGTGCTGCTACCTGCAGGATAACAGCTACCATTACTAGTCCTACTTGTTGTTTTAATGCTTTTTTTTCTTTTTAATAACCCAGATTAATGAAATGGAAATATAACTAAATGATGCAATCATAAGATACTTTAAATCCTATTTTGCTGTAGTTATATCGGTTATTAAATAATAAATAAAGTTTTGGATTAAGCCTCCATTTTCTCCAACCCGAGCATGGAGAAGCATGTTCGTTTATTCAATCCGAGTCTGTAGGATGTGCGCATGTGCCAAAAAGTGACTTGGCTGACCCGAGTTGGTTAACGAAATACGCCCACAGTAACGGCGCCACCGCACTGCTATTATGGCGCCACTATCAGAGGCTGCTGGCACATGTTACTTAAGGCCCTGTCACACTACGACGTCCGATGTCAGTGCGTGCTCAACATTAGAAAATTTGCCAGTACATTGGCATTGATCCAACTGTTCAGCAGTGGGGGATAACATTGGGTGTATACACAATGTACACACAATGTAGACACAACATATGTAATATAGGCAGATTGTATCTCTGATGTATTGCTAGCATATGAGAGCGTTCATGTGCCCCGCAAAACGTTCAGAAAACGTTTGCAAAACATTCGCAAAATGCTGGCTTACGCTCAAGGAACACTGACCAACGATACATACATTACTCCATTGCTAGAAGTATGGCATATACATTAAATACACTGGATATCCGGCAGGCATACACTCGAAGTACGCTAGGAGTACGTAATGTATCCATTGGCATTATGCGGACTGTATGCGGACTGTACGCAGACTGCATGTTCCCACCGGCTGAAGGGACAGCCAACATGCAGCAACATATACCAATGTATCCATAATGTACTCCCAATGTATGCCAACATATCCCGAACATACATGCAGCGTATGTCCAATGTACAGCAATTTTGAGTATGCATACAAGTTTTTCAGAGCCTTGACACACGGCAATGTAAGACAACGTATCACAACGTTTCTGGAATGTACCCGATATATGCCCAACGTATACATAACGTATGACAATATACGCCAACGTGTTCATCGAAAATCACATATGTTGGCATCTGCTAAGGCCAGACATTGTAGTGTGACATGCCCTTTACTCCTGCTACAAGGGATAGTTTCTGTGTGGTACAGGCGCAGAGGTTCCCGCGCCCTAATGACACGCCGCCAACCAGCGCCCTGTACTTGACATCGGGACAGTGGCTGGGTCCAGGCTCTCAACGGGTCCCGCGTTCTTGGACCCGTCTCAAAGGTGCTCTTTGATTCCATGCAGCAAAGGGCTGTCTACTGTTGGCGAGGATTCTTTTTGTTATTTGTCTTTTTGTTTTAGCCCGAAATACAAACTACATTCGAATGGATATGAGGCATTTCCAACTCAGTAGCCAAGTAATGCCACTCCCGCACCGCCTCAATCTCTGCTATAAATATCAGACCGGATGGCCGAGTGAGTTCAGCTCCCGTCTCCAGGTTTGGTAGATCGTAGGATATGAACCCACAACTCGAACCCTAGTTGAGTAAAATCAATGACTTTTTTGTTTATTTTTTGTTTTTGGTCCATTAGTTGTTTAAGCAGGGGAAATTTCAGTCATAGATGACTGGTCTTCCTCATTCCACTGCTGGTCGATAGAAAGCCCGAGCCTAAACTTTTACTTTTAGATATGGTATGAGAGCAACTGGCCTTTGATGATGCTGTAAGTTATACACAGCGGTGGAAATCCAAATTGGCAGACCTGGGGACATGGGGAATCGAACCACCGACCCTCAGATTAGGAGTCTGAACTAGAAAAATGTCAGACACTCTAACCACTCTGCGACAGAGAACGCCACAAGTCGATACTTTAAAGTCGACACTTGTGGCTTCCTAGCCAGGTTCTCCGCATTATTAAAGTATGGCAAGGACTGGTTGGCTCAGTGTCAGGATAATTTGACTGAGGGAGATATCAGGTCATGGTGCTAATGGCCTGGTGACCCAGTGGGGCAGCACTATTACATCATCATCAGTGAGCACTGTCACAAGTCGGTACCTATTCTGATATCACCTTAGATGTTGCCAGGACGTAAAACTCCCACCGGCAACCAACCTGCTATAAATGCCAGTTACAGATGTATGAAGGTCGGAGATTGCTACACATTGGATTGGTTTGAATCATCTTCCCTCGCCTGTCTCCCCTGGATATTGCCTGAATTAGTCTAATTCTCAGATTCCCACATGAAGCAAGTGCAATATTGATTGATGTCAGAGTGTGTGCATGTTGTGCGTGTATAGAATGCTGTCGCTCTTTACTCTATTACTTTTTGTTGGGGTTTTACCTGCTAGCAACATATAATATCATGTCTGTAAAGTATTGAGGAGTGCACACTAAAGGTCTTAGTTTGCAACTGACTTTGTATTAATTTCTTCATTCATGCTCGCGTTATGTTGGGGTGTTCGGATAACAGCATGCATTACAATATCAGGACGGCCACCCACTTGTGGTAGTGCGACCGAATATCCCACTCAGACACATTGCCACATGTTGAAGCCAACATGGATAATTCTGGGCGTGAAAGCATCTACTAAAACATGCCGACGCTCTCCCCTGGTGCTGCCTTAAGGGTAGGTACCGAACCCAGCACCCCCAAGCCATCTACTCAAAACTCCAGCCGCCACCATGTGGAGCCAGGCCGACCTGCTCACTTCTCCACAGTATCTGAACCCGCATGGTGCGTGGAGCTGTCTCACCTTTTCTCAGCCGTCGCACCCTCCCATCTGGAAGACCAAGAGGCAGTAGGGTTGAGCGTCCTGGTAGCCGATGATAGACTGAACAAGACAACATAACCATGAGATACTTCAAGTCATTCAGACAATAAAACTCTGAATTACCACTTTACATACTTTGCTTTTGCATTACTGAATTATACTGATACCGAGCTAACTAACTATTCCCTGTGCTATTCTGGTAATGCCGAGCACCCACAATTCATTTTTGTCATGACTTTATTGATATTTTTCTTCTTTTTTTTTCTCTTCGTAGGGTGGAGGGCATTTCGGGGTTTTTCTTCTCTTGATATCCTTCATATTAACAATGACAAATAAACACCTTTTTACCTCCTGCCCGCCTTTGCCTTCTTCTCTCACTGCACATCACCTTCGCATATATTATAAACTGCATGTACTGATCCTTGTTAATCCGGGCGTGTATTTTTGTGAGGATTAATCCCTCAGAAGAAAAATACCAGCGAAAATGGATACTTATGCTGAACTATGTTCTACATACTTATTTAATGATGGGAGTGTATCACTGCACGATTCAATATGGCGACTGCCTTACCCCGGGAGCGGTATTTTCTTGGGCGCAGTTCCCTTTGATTCCTTTGTGATTTTATAACACAGCTGCTTCGCTTCAAATGAAACTAGGTCCAATATGCGCCTGTGTCGAAGGCAGATAAATGAAATATCCACTGGCTGATGACGCCTTAATCTGTTTTAAAACTGAGTCTCTGCATGAGGGAGAACACAATGGATTTTCAACAGCATCGATGAACACTTTACAATTGATTATTATTATGTTGATTAAGCTGGATACATATCAACGAATATCGCGATATACCAATGCTGGGGCCCCGCATGCAAGTAATCAGGCTCATGGTTCTGATAGCGGTGGAGTAGAAAACACTCCATCAATTAACAAAAAGTTGTTGCAGCGTCGATGGCAGAGACAGGAGAATCAGACAGTGGTAGCATGCAGAGTGGGCATTGCGTGTGGTGCACTGGTTGAATATCAGCGGGCCCTGCTTCCTTCACACTGTCACATCCGATCGATCCTGCTCAGTGGACCCATTTGCAGTATGGGCTATTTTCCGTTCCAACCAGTGGTCCACAACTGGTTGATCAAAGGCTGGGGTATGCGCTGCCCTATCTGTGTATACAAATATACAGTCTTTTGGTTGTAATATGTGGTATTCTCTGTGGCGGAGTGGTTAGAGTGTCTGACTTTTTTCTAGGTCTGACTCCTAATCTCAAGGTCGGTGGTTCGATTCCCCATGCCCCCATCTCTGCCAATTTGGATTTCCACCGCTGTGGATAACTTACAGCGACATCAAAGGCCAGTTGCTCTCATACCATGTCTATGTGGTGGGGGAGGTTAAAAATCCCTTGGGTCGGTAAAAGTGTAGGCTCGGGCTTTCTATCGACAAACTGTCTAATGGTGAAAACAAGCCTATTCAGGCTTATCCATGATAGGCAGTATAAATCTTCAACAACAAAAAATATCCGAGCTAGGAATCATATCAATATCTTGGGTGACGGAGTTGGGAACCACTGTTATGTAATAGTGATGAAATGTGTGCCTACTCACTGTGTGACGCATAAATAACTATCTGTAAATGTTATGCGACACAGTGACCAGGATTGTGGTATGATGTCCGGATATTAAGATACAGTTACTAATTATAGAAATGTTCCCTCCATGCACCAGGAGGAGTGCAAATGGAGAGGGGCATAGATTATTGTTTACTGTAACTGTATAACAACTACTTGTTACCACGGGACTGCTGGGTAAGCACATCCAGCCATTCGGCATACATTAGGGGCACCACCTCCCCTGGGGTTGAGTGACATGTGCTCCCTCTTGAGTGACATGTGCTCCCCCCCCAAGCTGCAGATGTGTGTGATTGGCTGGTTCTTTGAGCCCAGTCACCCTTGTACAACTTGGACTTGCTGGACAGATCACACATTCAATCTAGAGATACAAAAGGAAGCAAGCAGTTCACCACTGAGCTGGGTGTACCACCCATAGGACTTAAACTCATTGGGTTGTGGGCACTGATTTTAACTGAACAAACAGAAGCTATGTGGATCTGTATAGCAGGTTGTAAGTGACTCAAGGTGGCAGGTCACTAGTAGGTGAACAAGAGTTGTAAAAATAAAGCTCAACCTTATCACTGTCAATCATGCATGGCTTGTCTCCCTGAGTTGTGTTTTGGTGTTTAGTGGGGGGAGGCTGGCAGACAGTTGCCAGGATCCTCCTGATAGTAGTGAGTATAATAGGAGTAACTGTGATGGCCCTCAGTTATTCTTCCCTTGCTCCTTATCGGAAAGAGTAGCCTATTTGGTGGAAGTAGGTTTCCTCCACAAATAAATATGTCAGGTTGACCATAACATTGACGTCCAATAGCCGGTGATAAAACAAATGAATGTGATCTAGAGGCATTGTTAAATAAAACAAACTTTCCTTCAGACTGGAGTGGGTGGAGGGTTACTACGGTTACTAATTATGACAGGGCATGGAGGACCAGTGTAATCAAACCAATGTTTCGGTGACGGGACGTTTGAACATAAACTGTGTTTTATTTAATGTTACATCCTGGATAGGACAATTTCAATGGGATCTACATTAGGAATACATGTTTGTTAAAGATGCTTTCAATGTTATCTATAATATCAGGAGACATCTGGTGACCAGTGCAAAGACAGCTTTACCAAAAAACATAGGCACTGACCCCAGTCCCCACATTCTGGCGTGTTAAGTGAAGTTGCTACCTGGCTTGATTGCACATTGGATCACATATTCTATCCTTGCTGAGGGGCCACCGGACACAACTCTGGAACATTCACTACTCGCTCTGCCTAATTCCATTTCTCATTATCCTATCCTGGTAACGCCGAGCACCAGGCAAAGAAGCCATTTGTCTTAAGGGTCTTGTTTGGGGTTCCAAGGTAATAGTTCGAAAACCGACAATCCGCCTCAAACTTCACAGTGCCATCCTGTGTAGTATGGGATAAGCTTGAGGTGCATGTCTATCAACTTTGGCGGGTCTCAAACTTGATTCAGTAACACACAATGAGGCAGCTACGTCGCATGCTGGCAGGAAATTCACTGAAACCTTCCCAAATTATGGGAGTCAGAGGGCGGTGCTCCGGTAAGAAATTGACAAGCCCTTCTTCTCTAGTGATTCATCAATCATAGCATGCCAGATGCAGTGGCCGAATTGGTAGAGTGCAGGCGAACAATGTGGAATATTGGTGCTTTGAATCCCGGTTGAGTCAAACCAAGGACTTACAAAATTGATACCTGTTGCTACCTACTAGCCTGGTGCTCGGCAAGGACTGGTTAGCTCAGCATCAGAATAATATGACTGAGTGAGATATCGAGCCATGGCCTCTCAGTCGGGCAGCCCGTATAAAGTAACTATGAATGTGCACTGTCACAATTCAGTAGTCATCCTGACATAACCTTAGATCTTCCCAGGACATAACATTCCAACAAACATACAAATCAATCATATCATAGCGGCAAAAGATCAGGATAACATGGATCGCTGTATTGCATGAGAATAACAACAACAATAGTAAATTTGCGAAAAAGAAAACCAATATCATCCAAATAAATCACAATTGCCTTTAGTATAATTTTGTGATTGCAATCTAAACATGAGCCACGTAAGGTTTCTAATAATGGCAGCCATGTTATTTCCAGGTGAGCTTTATGGGTATTGTCTCGAGGATATTCAGTCAGCGCCGCTGAGTTCTGTGGGTGGAGCAGGGTGGGAGTAGTGGGTGGGTGCGGGTGGGGGAATTGGTGGAAGCAGATGCCGAAGTGATGTCATATACAGCATGTTATGCTGACACATCTGCTCACTGAGGTAGGATGAGTTGCGTTCTCCAGTAGTAATTAGTTGGGGATCGGTTGATTGTGCATGTGGTGTGTGAGTAAGGGGTGGGGTTGGTATTGGGTTTGGGGGTGGGGTTGGGGGTAGGGGTGTGTGTGGGGTTGGGGGGTGGGGGTTATCGGACTGTTTCAATTGAATCCAGTGTATTTGTGTGTCGCTGTTGACAAAGCTCTGATTGGACGCAAAGAGGGATTGATGACCTAATCGATGGGGTCATATGTCACTGGCTTGTCTGGTATAGATTATCTGGATCTAAAAGTAGGACCGCAATATGACAGTACTAACTCTGTTTTCTCTTCACTGATACTAGGAGAGAGATACGATGGTCACGTATTACTTGGTCCTGTTATAATGTATGAAGATGTAATGCAAAATCGAATGGCGTCGCATGTCGTCGCATGTCGTCTCATGTCGTCGCATGGCGTCGCATGGCATCGCATGGCGTCGCATGGCGTCGCATGGCGTCGCATGGCGTCGCATGGCGTCGCATTGCGTCGCATGGCGTCGCATGGCGTCGCATGGCGTCGCATGGCGTCCCATGGCGTCGCATGGCGTCGCATGGCGTCGCATGGCGTCGCATGGCGTCGCATGGCGTCGCATGGCGTCGCATGGCGTCGCATGGCGTCGCATGGCGTCGCATGGCGTCGCATGGCGTCGCATGGCGTCGCATGGCGTCGCATGGCGTCGCATGGCGTCGCATGGCGTCGCATGGCGTCGCATGGCGTCGCATGGCGTCGCATGGCATCGCATGGCGTCGCATGGCATCGCATGGCGTCGCATGGCGTCGCATGGTATGGGGCTGCACACTGTCACGTTGCATCATTCCGTGTCGCATGCGTCACGTCACGTCACATCCCGTCGATTGACGGCGCGTCGCATGGCAGGGCGTCGCATCGCTTTCTATCGCATGTCGTCACATACAGTCGCCTACCATGGCATCACGCGGCTAGGTTGCATTGCATATATTTTGTTCCAACACTTCCCAGATAATTACAAGCTATATAAGTATGTACTGTCTGAAAACATTATATAACTATTATTTAATGTAGGTTCAGGCTACACTCGCCCGGCCTGCTTGGTTCTATAGCACTAAATAAAAATCACCCCAAAATTCCCAAATATTTGACAAATTGTGTGACCTGCTAGAATTCAGACACACACACACAGAAAATAAACCACATTTCAACCCGGACTCCCACTGGATCTATTCAAATCTGCGTCATCAGCACAATTTGGCTCTGATTGTCCTGATGTGCCCTTGAGCTACAGGTCATCTAACCCTGCGGATGGAGATACTCACAACAAGCAGCCTGATTCACTCACCCGCAGGGCAGCTCAGTCTATGAGCCACTCACCCCTACAGGTCACGGTTCCCCAGTTACATTCTTTTACATATCCATATACTAAATATATTGGAGTTATCAAGACACACATAACACACACATAAGTTTATTCTCTGGCAGGAGAATAATTCTATGCCGTACCGAAAACAAGTTTCAAAGTGAGCAGAATGACCGTTGGCTCACGGTGTAGAGGCGGCTATTAGGAGAGAATTCCCATGCCGCAGTGAATATCATGAAGGTTCAGGTGGCTAGAGAGAAACATTAAGGGGCTGCCATTATTTATATCCACATAATAAATTACATAGTACATATATACATGTATATATAGCGCACACATTATCCTACTAAGCTGTACATTACAGTTGTGCCCGGTGCTGTATTTTCCAGAACAGATTGGAGAACTCCTAGTCGCGTGGCGCCCCCTGGGGTGCAGTTCTAGCACCCTTTGATGCTGGGCCGACAGATTAGGCCGGAGCCTGTTCAAGGGGACGGGGCATTGTCACGGGGACCAGGCGCACTTTCCCAGGTCATATTGTACTTCCGGTCATGCCAAGGTTAAGGTTACTTTGGGGCCCGTGACCTTGGTCTAATTCATGCGCGCTTTCGCCAGAGCGAGTTTCCTGTGTGTTGCACAAGGCACTAGCTAACGAGCAGCCGTCTGAGTTGCTTGGTCAGTATTTGTGTTCCTATCCTTTCCAAGAGTGATGGATGTAGTATATGGAAATGGACATTTAAAACAGGATTGGAGAATGTGTAGCTATTAATATAATTCTTTTAATTTTTTTTTATTGAGGCTGTATTTATACTGTCCATAGCATATAAGCCCGGGTACCCAGGCTTGTTTTCAATGCTGGCCAGTTGTAGTGTTGGTGTTATCTTACCACACAGTAGCTCCTGATAAGTAATTTGATTTTGTTCTACTCTTATTACTAGACTAGCCTACTCCTATTTACATATCATAGGCTTGTATGTAGCTGTGTGGTGTGTTATCTGGCAGTTTTTGACATGGTTACCTTCCATTGGGTGTCCCGCTGGTGGGCCGTGACATATCACATGCCCCTTTGCAGTGCAGCTAAGTGGGGGTTTTCTAGCCTCATCTTGCACAGATATTTTTTGTAACTTTTTAGGTCAGGAATTTGTCGTTCCTTTACCGTTTGGGCATTCCACACCTTGGCAGTCATAATACAGAGTGATATTTCATTTCTTCCACGTAACTGATTGACAAAGACACCGACTTACTGCATCTATTTCGAGTTCTACCGGTTCCTCACGAGGCAGCGTTTTTGCCAGAGCATAAAATAGGCAAAGTTCTGTACCCATACATTTTCTGAGGGTGCAACTCTGTACCCTCAAATTGTTGGGATAATTTTGATTCAAGGTTCTTCAAGAAGCCAGAGACAACAAAGCCAGCATCAATAATCAGCTAGGTTGTACAATGCTAACATTCCCTGCAGAATCAAAACAAATAGCTTGAAATGTTGCTAGAATGTTAAAACCCAACAAACAACCCTTTATCATGGAACCCTATTTAGATCGAACACATATAGCTGTGGTCTATTTTTTTCTTTCTTGAAGAAGTATACTGCCTATCATGGATAAGTCTTAATATACTTGGTTTCACCATTAGACAGTTGATCTATAGAAAACCCAAGCATCCACTTTTACCAACCCAAGGGATTATTACCCCCCCCCCTCCCTCACCAAATATACATGATATGAGAGGAACTGGCCTTTGATGATGCTGTAAGTTATACACAGCAGTGGAAATCCAAATTGGCAGAGGTGATGGCATGGGGAATCGAACCACCTACCTTCAGATTAGGAGTACTAACTAGAAGAAAGTCAGACACTCTAACCACTCTGCCACAGAGAACACCACAACTGGAAGACAGGGCTAGAACGCTATGCTATGTAGGCAAACATCACACTGTGTTATGTAAGGAAACATCACACTATACTATGCAGACAAACATCGCACTGTGTTATGTAGATAAACATCACCCTGTGTTATGTAGGCAAACATCACACTGTGTTATGTAGGCAAACATCACGCTATACTATGTAGACAAACATCACACTATACTATGTAGGCAAACATCACGATGTGTTATGTATGCAAACATCATGCTGTGTTATGTAGGCAAACATCACACAGTGTTATGTAGGCAAACATAATGCTGTGTTATGTAGGCACACGTCACACTGTGTTATGTAGGCAAACATCCCACTGTGTTATGTAGGCAAACATCAGTACATTGCCTGTTTGTATGTAGCCATTAAAAGACTTATGGACATAAAGCATTTAAGAGACTGACAGTTTCAGTGTGACTAGTATAGTAGTCTGCACTGACCTCTCAGGCAATGAGTCACACACACAGGCGGGCATGGATAGGATGATGGCATCATGCAACCTATGTTTTTGTTTGGTTGTTGTTGTTTTATGTCATAGCAACATCTAAGGTCATATCAGGACGGGTACCGACTTGTGACAGTGTGCAATCATGGTGACTTTATAGTGCTACCCCACTGGAAGACCAGGCTGCCAGCACCATGACCTGATATCCAACTCAGTCACATTATCCTGACACTGAGCAAACCAGTCCTTGCCCTATCCTAGTAATGCCAAGCGCCAGGCTAGGAAGTGACAAGTATCAATTTTTAAGTAATTGGTTTGACTCGACCATGGTTCGAAACCACTCATCCGGCCATCGCAGCTGGTACCTATGTGGTGTAATGGTTAGCACGCTAGCCCAGTATGCAAGTGGTGAGTATTCAAATCCTGCTCTTCGTGTAATATTTCCCATTTTCATCACACCACACAACACTTTCGGTGATCTCTCACAGAGACCGATTTCAACACCTCCTAGCCAGATTCAGGAACCATTATCCCCTGTTGAAAACAGAACCTCATTTGCTAACATGGAAAATAGATTATTCACAACGAGGCTAATGCGGTGAGACAATGGGCATTGTTCCACTCCTCCGCTACTCATTCACTCCTCATTCAGAATTCGCCAGCGAGGCAGTTTGCGCGTAAACACTGTGTGTGAATGGTATTTGCGTTGAGGTAGTAGTCCAACATGATTTGCCTTGTGCCTCATATTCTATGAGGGCCTGCATTTTACTACGGCATCAATGATGCTATTCCAATAAACTAAGGCCACCTCATATGCATCTGTATCCCATGACCAGCCTACGCCGAATTGTTGTCACTTTAAATATCCTGAATAAACTTCCTTGAATAATTGGTTCATGCACTACGCTGATCTCTGGGGACGACATCTCGCTAGAACCATTCGGGCAGAGCACATTAAGACGAGGCTCTGTTTAATGTGAATGGTCACGTGGCTTCGGCCATTTTAGAAAGTGGTCAGGTGACCGCAATCTGTAGCCGCCCCTTGCCGGTGATCCGTGGATGTGTTGAGAGGGATGAGTTGGTTGAGGGATGGGGTGGGGGGTGGGGGGGGGCTGAAGTGAGTGTGGGTGGGTGGGAGGGGGGTGCGGGTGAGTGTGAGTGTGCGAGGGGGTGGGGTGTGAATGGGAGTGTAGCAGGGGGTTGGGTGTGTGGGAATGTGGCAGGGAGGTTGGGGTCTGGGTGGGGGTGGAGGTAGGGATGGGGGTTTGGATGAGCTGGAGGTGGGGATGAGGGTAGGGATCAGGGTGGGCTGAGGATGGGATCGGGGTCTGGGTTGGGGTGGCTGGGAGTGGGACCAGATTATGGTGGGGGGGGGGCGTGGGGGCTTTGGTAGAGGTGTGCTCTGGGATGGCAATGAGATCGGGGTATACAGGACAATGCAATGTAGGGCGGGGAGTCAAGGGCTGAGGGCTGAATAGGGGTATGCAGATGATGGGGGGGATGGGCTAATGGTGAAATCCACGCAGGGGTCATAAGAACAGTGCCCCATATGGCAGGATCAGGAAGCAATATGGAACCATAATGCTGCTTCATCCTAACAGAGAGAAGCCTCAGCTTGACAGAAACCGCAGCGCCGACAGCATATAACTCAATTCAGCATGAATCGATGCATCCATCTGTGTATGTATATATGGACCTATGTAATTATCGAAGTGTCTGCGCATATGTGAGCCGTAGTTTCAGCAATGCCGCCTAATCGAATGTGCGGATGCGCGCATATGTTTTGTGGGGATGCACGCGCATATGTTTTGTAGGGATGTGCGCCATCATTTTTCATTTTTTTCATTTCCTACGCACATTTTCTTCAGTTCAGCCACCGCGTGTCACGAGATGACGGAGTTAGAGTTAGGATTAGGGTGTGGAAGGTTAGGGGGTGGAGGGTTAGGGTGTGGAGGGTTAGGATGTGGAGGGTAAGGGTGTGGAGGGTTAGGGTGTGGAGGGTTATGATGTGGAGGGTTATGGCATGGAGGATTGTGGTGTGAAGGGTTAGGGTGTGGAGGGTTAGGGTTAGGGTGTGGAGGGTTAGGATTAGGGTTAGGAGCGTCAGAGTTGCGAGGGTATGGGGTAGGGTTAGGGGTAGGGGTAGGATACGGTCACTTTGAATGCCATACTCTTGGAACCGAGTGCTGAAGATACGGCTCACGTATGAAACTGATATACTTCTAGACAAGGGATGCATTACTGGAAAATAAGGCGCATGCACAGTGAGTGCCGTACGTTCAGGGAGTGGGTCTAAAGGTACGGCTCACTTACGTGTAGCCACCGCCAAGAGAAGAAAATTGTGTGCTATGTGCTGCTGTTGAGAGACACTATGAACATGGATTGAATCGACAACTGACGACAATGATGTGAGAGGTAAAGAATGAGCAGCCGAGATATCTAGCACTTGGCCGATAGAGAATGGAGTCAGGATCGAACACTCTATTTAAGAAAAATGCTGTGCTAGATACAATGATAATTGAGATATCCTGAATCTGAACAGATATAGCGCTATTTCCTCAAATGAGACCAACTGAGTCTTGATTGAGGCTTGTAAACTATGACATTGTGATTGATTTTAGTTAAAAGAATTACATTGGTAGATATTTCTCCTTATCACCATCTCAAGAAAAGCAATCAATTTATTATATTCTGCCTGTAATGTTCCCCTAGATTTTGTTGACTTGAATGTTTCAATGTTGTGGTATTACCCTTGTGGATAGGATGGTTAGGTATCGAAATCAATTGACTTAACACGGTAATAATGAATGCATGTTCACCCCAAACCTTAATTCAGAGATACAGCATTGAAATGTTTTCTACAAATATTCCCTACCTATGTGCCAGATGATATACCTGTTTCCAATGTATTGTAAACGACTGGAAGACCGGTGCCTTGGCGCTGATGTATGTTCTGATAAATAAACTGTTTTACAAAAAAAAAAGGAAAAACAGACAAAAAGAATTAAAGTGACGAAGGCGATTTAGTTAAATCGTTAGTCATATAGTTTGTTATATATGACTCTCCATCGAAATCTACAAGGGCATATTGGCAGGAAAGTTGAAGGGTGGGGGGGGGGGGAAGTGTGTAGTAGAAAGGTACTCTCTCTGTTCTGATTGGTCATTCCTACATCAACTTATCTTATAACTGATCGTGTTACCTGAGGACATGGAGAGGGGCGTTGTCATTGTACACTTCTGTAGTTCTTCAGGGTTCCTTTGAATCCATATATCTCTCCGCGCAATCGGCGGCTTAACGCCTTTCTCTAGAGTAGGGGGGGAGCGGGGGGAGGGGGTAGGAATAACTTCTGTGAAAACAGTGCAAATCTACCCTATTCAAAAAAGGACATTGAAGATCTGTGAAATGTGACTTCCTTTACAATGAAACTTGGAGAAGGTTGTCCTGTGCAACTTTCTGCGTATAGCAATATACTGATTGACTTTAAATCCTATTGTATTTAATTGAGTTCTGCTCTGAATGGAGAATAAAATACGTAATTTTGCAGTTGCTTTAAACCTAGGGGTTTCTCTCCAGGTATATTCTGCCAAGTCAGAATACAAGTGCCCTGTCTCTGTCCATTTGCAGTTATGGCTCTTTTCCGTTCTGGCCAGTTGTCCGCAACTGGTTCAGTGATGGCTGTGGTATGTGCTCTCCTGTCTATGGGAAAGTACATATAAAAGAACCCTTGCTGCTTATCAGAAAGAGTAGCCTATGTGGCGGCAAGATGTTTGCTCGAAAGAAATATGTCAGAATCACCCTATGTTTGACGTCTAATAGCCAATGATACAACAATCAATGTGCTCTAGAGGCGTTGTTAAATAAAACAAGCTTTATTTTGTCTGTATGTAAGATCATGCAGAGGGTGGCCGCTAGCCATGGGTGGAACGGTCCACCATAGGGATGGGCCCTGCTACTGCGCTGACACTTGACAAGGATCAATGCAGTGGAGACTGCCACCTGGTGGCATTGGAGCTCATTACACAATACTACACTATCGATTCTGGTACCGGTAGCGATTTGAGAAATATCAGGAACAAATATAGAATTATTAGGTACCATCACGATGACACGCGTGTTGTTCTCGGAAAAGTATATTTTTAGACTCAGATAAGGGCCTCAGTGATACATTTTGCTTGCAGAACAGATTTAAATATGATTACCTGTGTACATATTTCCTCCGAATTTAACATGTGCATCTATCTAAAGGCCCAGTCACACCTCACCGGACTGAGTACCGGACACCAGCGCACAAAGAATTTTCTAGTCCGGTGGTGTTCAGTATCAAAATGTAGCAAAATGTACTGAAATCTACCAGACAAAACAAACGCTAAATGGACAAGGAATGTACATTAACTAATAGCCACCAGACTATAACCGGACGGTAACTGGACAACAACCGAATGTCTAACGGACGGACCAGACACCAACCGGACACCAACCGGACACCTACCGGACTGTTCACAGATGAGCCAAAAACGGATGGACTGAATTCCCACAGCACCATCTACACACTCTTCAGGATACAAACCAGACACCTAACGGATGGTTTACAGACATGGACCGGACAAACAGACTAAACGGACTTAAAACGGACACCAACCATACACCTCAGTCTGGTGGTGTCCGGTACAAGTTTTGTGCATGTTCAAAACTTGCTACGTACATCCCAGACACCACCGGATACAGAACGGACACACCGGATGCCAACTGTATATAAACCGTACATTGTCGTATTTATCCGGTACCCCAATCCGGTGAGGTGTGACTGGGGCTTCACATTCATTGTGGGATAGGGGGCTAGGTAGATACAAGATTCACCCGTACTGCTGCAGTAGCCACAGCAGGGGTGCATACCAACCCTATGTAAAAGTTGGCGAAAAAACGGGTCAAAGAATTGAGAGCCTAATTTCACAAACTAAGAAGCAACAATTATTCTTTACATCTGTTTTATTATTAGGCCGCCACTTTTGAGTTGACAAATATAATATAATATCTAGTTTAATAAGATTTAAAAGTGAAATCGACGGCGTTCTGCGGCCGTCATCTTGTCTTTTTGAATTCTCTCCCATTTCACCAAATCTGTCCCTATATGAGTAGCCATTTGATACTGGAGCCACAGTTTCTAGTTCAGGTTCCATACTAAAGCTATTTTCGCCCGTATTTAGACTACGTTGACGTTCACCCGTGTACTACAAGTACCGTGAGCCGTATCGTTATAGTAGCTATATTCGGTAGGAAAACAATAAAGAAATATTTCATTAAGCTTCACTAACAGAACAATAAACAAAGGGATGAAAGCGTCCAGTCCAGCCAACTTTGGTATTCTGTTTCTAAGTGATCCAGGCAACGGTTATCACTAACTTAATAGGTTCACCTCGTATACGTCCAACAAATCTCGAACCGACAAAAACAGAAGGTTGTGTAGTAGTCTGCACTGACCTCTCAGGCAAGTAATCACATAGACAGGTAGGCGTGGGTAATGTGGCGATGTCAGGGAGCCTAGGTGGTGTAATGGTTAGCACACTGGCCCAGAATGCAAAGAGATGTGGTTTGAGTCCCGCTCTAGGTGCAATATTTCCCACTTTCATCACCCCCATGACACTAGTTGCCGTCACCAGGATCCTGTACAAGCTATGCACTGTTTGGTTGTTGAACCTACCCTGTGTATGTATGTGTTAGTGCATTGCCTGTATGTATGTAATTGTAAGCATTAAAATACTTACAATTCCAGGGCTACAAGTGTAGTAGTCTGCACTGACCTCTCAGGCAAGTAACCACATAGACAGGTAGGCGTGGGTAGTGTGGTTATGTCAGGGAGCCTAGGTGGTGTAATGGTTAGCACACTGGCCCGGAATGCAAAGAGATGTGGGTTCGAGTCCCACTCTAGGCACAATATTTCCCATTTTCATCATCCCCATAACAGTTGCAAGCAAGGTACACAAGAAGCAACAATGGTCTGTTACTAGCAATGGTAAAATCAAAATGCAGTGCATATGATCGCAGTGTAACTAACATGAGTGCAAATATTTGGGATAAATTGGCAGCTGCAACAGAACATTCAGAAGACATAGCAGTGTTTCACAAAGTACTAACAAATAATGTAACCTCGAAAAACACATGATGTTTCAATGGACTATGAAAAAGTGTAGGAAAATCTGGATTTTGGACTATTTGTAATCTACAAACAGTTACAAGCCAAAAACAGGAAGCAAGAGCACCAACATTATTACTAAAACAAAATTCAGAAGATTTAAATCAAATTGGAGTAGTGCTGCCTAGCCGTGAAAACAGGTGTTACCACACTTATCTGCTATGAGAAGGGTAGATAAATTCAGCACTAAAAAACTAAACTAAGGTGAGGTATTCTTGACCGGGAGTCCATTATTCTCGTCAGAATTCGTGTTGAGACCGTATGGTTAATACCATGAGAAGATCTACTTGACCATTATCAGACAGGAGGACTTGCGATGTATCAATCAAATACATTGCTGCACAGTTTGCGTCAGTGAAGCAGGATTAGGACATGCCAAATGAATCACAATCAGCTTCCACCCCTCCATCCCCATACTGGAAACTGGAATGGTGTGGGGGAGGAATGCAGATATGGAGAAGGTGGAGGGCGGGGGGGCAGGGGGCATTAGGAATAAAACCCTCATCTGGGATATCAATGTGCTGTTCTCTGTTGTGGAGTGGTTAGAGTGTCTGACTTTTTTCTAGGTCAGACTCCTAATCTGAAGGTTGGTGGTTCGATTCCCTGTGCCCCCACCTCTGCCAATTTGGATTTCCACCGCTGTGTATAACTTACACCATCATCAAAGGCAAGTTGCTCCCATACCATGTCTATGTGGTGTGGGAGGTTAAAAATCCCTTGGGTCAGTAAAAGTGTAGGCTTGGGCTTTCTCTCAACATACTGTCTAATGGTGAAAACAAGGCTATCCAGATTTATCCGTGATAGGTAGTATAAATCTTCAAGAAAATTCCCGGCCAA
This sequence comes from Branchipolynoe longqiensis, assembly GCA_030323885.1. NCBI lineage: Eukaryota > Metazoa > Annelida > Polychaeta > Phyllodocida > Polynoidae > Branchipolynoe > Branchipolynoe longqiensis. The sequence goes on from CM059197.1 coordinate 28,155,429, forward strand.
GTTAAGGAAATACTTACACATTAATATGTGTAGACAGACGCGTTGGCGAATTGCTTGAGCACCGACTTTTCCTGCAGAACCTCAGGAGTTTGAATGCCAACCGAGTCAACCCAATGAATTGATACTTGTTGCCTCCTAGCCTGGCACTCGGCATTAATAGGATATGACAATGGTGGGTTAGTATAGTATCAGGATAATGTGACTGTGGGGGATATCGGGTCATGCATGGTGCCAGCGGCCTGGTCTTTGAGTTGGCCAGCACTGTAAAGGTTCCATGAGTGCGCCCTGGCACAAGTCAGTACCCATCCTGATATGACCTTAGATGATGCTAGGTCGTGAAACAACACCAAACAAACATAACCTTGCAAAGCTGTTGACATTATTATGGTGAGACACAGACTGGTTAAAGTCACTCAGTGGGGATATCAGGTCATATCTGCAAGGGATATGGTATCCCAGTGGGTCAGCACTATAAAGTCGCCACGAGATCTCATTGCCAGAACTCGGTCCCTTTATTCGAACAACCTTAGATATTGCTAGGAAGATTCCCCCCCCCCCCGCCCGCCTTACCCGGCTAATGAAAATACTGCACACACCCACACCCACACCCTCACCAAAATAATACCCCAAAACAAAACAATCAGGCCGGCATGACTATCAGCGATCAGCGGAAACACTGCATCCGGTTGGGGCAGAAGGATGAACCAGCGGTACGCCTGTCCGCCTCCCCTCCCGTCATACGATACCAGCAGTTCCCCCATCCCCCTCCATTCAAGTTCCATTCCTCTCCCCTTTCCCACCAACACTAACCCCAACGCCGCCGACGTCCCCTGGGGGGATTTTCCCCCCCAAAAAAGGGCGGACGCGTTTGCTATGTGGATATGGCGGCACACACAATCGCCGCCTTAATACGCGCCCACGGCCACCGCCTTCGCCAGGGTGCGCGCCAGCAAAAAAAAACACTTCCCACTTCCGGTCTTGCTTCCGGGTGTTATTTAAATAAATGAAGCACCGCAGGGTCATTATGGCTCCAGCTATAGTATAATAGTTTTTAATATAGAACTATTTCTTTGTTCCGGTTTTCTTAATGCCATTATAAACTAATGTGTTGGACCTTTGTCTGCCCTATCAGGGGAATAATGAGCCAACACTGGAGTTTCCTCAGATGTAGGGATCCTCTACTGGTTTACTTTGCGAGCATCAGAATAGAAGTGACATGCCACTGCCCAGGCAGGTTGCAGGTGACCACTAGGCAGGGGAGGAACGGTATACCATCACCCTGACACAGCCGCTGCTTACGTGTTGTAAACCTGTTGTAGCTAATACTTCAATAGATGGCATTCCCAAATGAGTTGAGCCTGTCTACTGGTTTTGGCCGATCGTTGGATTCGAACCCACTGGTTCGAACTCTGGTCAAGAGAAACCATTGACTTACCAATTGATAGCTGTCGCTTCCTATCATGGCGCTCAGCAATATTAGGATAGGGCAAGCACTGGTTGACTCAGTTTCAGGCTAATGTGACTGAGTGTGATATCATGTCATTGTGGTGGCAGCCTGGTCTCTCCGACTTTAAAGTCATTATGAATATGCCCTGTCACAAGTCAGGACCTGTCCTGATCTTACCTTAAATGTTGCCAGGAGGTAAAACTCCAAAAACCAACCAGCCAATACTTAGCGCAGTCATGTACAGACTACCCTGGTTAGCTTATTATGATGCTGTACTTAAGGTTGTATGGTCCAATGAATTTGAGCTAGTGTAATTTATTGTTATAGCCAAATATATTATTTTGATTGTTATAAGCTACCTCACTTTAGTTGGGAAAATACTTTTGATTTAAAATGAGATATATAAGTGAAAGCACTCTAAATTAATTTTGGCGTGCTTGTCAAAGCTCTGTGATAGCCCATGGTCTTCCACCACACCATCATGCACTCACGGAAGAATGCCAAGATTCAGTATCAGTACGCTTCAACCTGGTTTATTACAAAACCTCTCCGCTCTCCGCGGCATCAACAGTCAATTGACCCATCCCCTAACTCGCCAGGTCCCATGTCGCCTCGATAGGTGGGGGGGGGGGGGGGGGGGGGGGGGGGGGGGTGGGGGTGAGCTAGCCACACACAGTAGAGGGCAGCCCCATTGGGGGTCTACCCGGTGCCTAGCCTGCCGCCACCTAGCACAGTTCAGTGTAACTGCGTAGGTGTATGGCGTAGTGTCTGCTGCCACCGTGTGGTAGTGGGGCTCATGTACAGACTACTACACTTTCATCGCAGTATGCAGCTTTAACTAGAACCATCAACATGAACATGTAAGCCTGTGCGTGGAGAGTGATTGCGGATACCTTCCCCGGCGCCAGTGTTGGTCACTCCCCTAACCAGGTTGGAGAGCTTACCTCGTTTGAGTTATGGTGCTTAAAGTACCTAATTCGAGTACCGGATCAATTTCCAAGGTCGAATTTCATATAGGATTAAGGTGCAGGTTCACAAATATGGTTGTGGAACACTGAGTTTTAGGAGGTTTTCATATTGGAATACATCACTAGAAAGCAAAAAATTATATCTAATTTCTTGAATATTGGAAGGACATTTAGTTGGGACCGGATTGAGTAAATTAACAGTGAATATTAGGAAATAATTCAGTAGTTACAACACATGGCTACAGGACAGAACTTCCCATGATAGTACTGTGTTGGTATAGCCATTAATCCCAAACAATAGAGGAACCTCCAGTCAACCATGGGGTATATGCTGGTATGTGGCCCACTCATATACTTCCACTTGCCACTGGGGGAGCTCCTGTGAGGACTGTTGTACATCTTTTTTTTTAGATATATTTTGTGCATACCAATATACATATATATGCATAATAAATAATTCACTGTGATTATGCATGTGATGCATAATCACCACAAATATGGCATGTCTTGCTGGTACAACATTAAGAAAAACCTACCTTAAATATTATTGTATTTGATTTATTTTATTGTTGGTTATCACTTTTTATTTCTATTCATATTATTTAAGCGAATGCCGGTGCTGGAAGGCCTGGGGACGGGAGTCCAGTAAACTATGCTCATAAATAACACTGTAATTATGCATCTGATGCATAATCCCCACAAATATGGCATTTCTTGCTGGTACAGCAACATTAACATTAAACTTACCTTGTATATTATTGCATTTATATTTCATTTATTTTGTTGTTGGTTATCACATTTTATTTATATTTATATTATCTGAATTGAGGCCTGGTGCCGGGAGTCTCGGTGCCGGGAGGCCGGGAACCCTGGCGCCGGGAAGTTGGGATTCCTTGTGCCGATAGGCTGCCGTCTCCTCCCACCCCGAACCCGAACCCCATATGCCTATTATAAACTTACCCTGTATATTATTGCATATATATTTCAATTTTATTGTTGGTTATCACATTTTATTTATATTTATATTATTTGAATTGAAGCCTAGTGCCGGGAGTCTCGGCGCCGGGAGGCCGGGAACCCTTGTGCTGGGAAGCCGGGATTCCCAGCGCCGATAGGCTGCCGTCTCCTCCCCCCCCCCTGAAACCTAAACCCCCTATGCATATTATAAATGTTATACATATACATATATATATACATACATATATATATACATATACATACATATACATACATACATATACATACATATATAATACAATACATATACATATATATACATACATATATATACATATACATACATATCCATACATATACATACATATATATTAACATACATATATATACATATATATACATATATATACATACATATACATACATATACATACATATACATACATACACATCTATATATACATATGCAGACATATATACATGAATCTACACATATGCATATAAATACATATTTTATTTAGAGATGACTGCATCACATATCTTATAGTGGTCCTCCATTTGTCACTGCTAAGTTAATCCATATGTAGTTTGTGTCACTATCAGACTTATTGCAACAATGCAAGGGGCCTAAGCTCTGACACTTTCACACTCAGATTTTAACCAAACACTGCCATTACCCTAAATAACATTCCATTTATATTTAATTTATTTTTGATTATGCATGTACATGTACACATACTTTTAAAGCTATATGTATATATGCATATATGCACATACATATGTATGTATTATATATAATATATAAATAATATTGCAATATCAGGTGAAGAATAACTTACCAGTGTTCCTAAATGTAAGGATGACTGTGGCAGATCCTTCACAATGGTAATCCATTTGCAAGTAACAAGTTGACTGTTGTGTAGTGTGTGCCTTCAGAAATATGTGTGTGCAGTGCACTGTGGCACACACCCTTATAAACCAAATCCAATCCACTCTCACACCTATTCAAAGGGCATAAGCTCTGACACATTCACACTCAGTGAGCTCAGCTGTCAGTGGAGGTGCAGCCCAGAGAACCATTGGCAACCTGAGGTGTGAAAGCTTTCCTTGGCAGTTTTTGGTTCAAATCTGAGTGTTAAACTGTCAGAGCTTAGGTCCCTTGCAATAAGTCTGAGAGTGAAACAGAATACACATGGGTTAACTTACCAGTGACAAATGGAGGACCACTCTACAATATGTGATGCAGTCATCTCTAAATACAGTATGTATTCACATATATACATATATATATATATATATATATATAATTATGTAGTCACATATATAGGTCTCCATATGTATACATATATGTAGATGTGAATGCATGTATATATAGACATATATACAGTTGTTTGTTTGTTGTTGTTTTACGTCCTAGCAACATCTAAGGTCATATCAGGACATATATACACATATGTGCATATGTAATATGTATATATGTATATACACATAGGTATATGTATATTTATATGTATACACATATGTATGTTTATATCTATATATATATATTATATGTATACATACATATACATGTGAATCTAAAAATAATGCAAATAATGATTAAAATAATACGGTAATTATAATGACAAGAATAATGATAATAACAATGATAATAATGATAATAACGATGATAATAATAACAAATATACATATCGTTTTAAATCGATAAAGTGTTTATTAATATATGTGCATGTGTGTATATGTATATGTGTATATATGTATATATGCTGTCACAACAATAAAATAAATCAAATACAATAATATTTAAGGTAGGTTTTTCTTAATGTTGTACCAGCATCTTTGTGGTGATTATGCATCAGATGCATAATCACAGTGAATTATTTATTATGCATATATATATTGGTATGCAAAAAATATATCTACATGATGCACAACAGTCCCCACAGGACCTCCCCCAGTGGCAAGTGGAAGTATATGAGTGGGCCACAGACCAGCATATACCCCTATTGTTGGCTGGAGGTTCCTCTATTGTTTGGGATTTATGGCTATACCAACACAGTTATAACATGGGCAGTTCTGTCCTGTAGCCATGTGTTGTAACTACTGAATTATTTCCTAATATTCACTGTTAATTTACTCAATCCGGTCCCAACTAAATGTCCTATGAATATCTAGGAAATTAGATATAATTTTTGGCTTTATAGTGATGTATTCCAACATGTAAACTTCCCAAAACTCAGTGTGCCATAACCATATCTTTGAACCTGCTAACTAATCCTATATCAAATTCGACCTTGGAAATTGAACCGGGGCTCGAATGAAGTAATTAACCACCATAGCCCGATCGAGGTAAGCTCTCCAGCCTGCTAACACGGCTCTCCTGGCACCCCTGCCCGCCCGAAACCAATTGGCGGCCCGCCCCTGGGTGCCATTTGCGCGTCAGCCATAACCTGTTCATCCCCATAGCAACGCCACGGTAACCGGGACGCGCCCGAGATGAACGCTGCAGTCGCAGCAATAAGGGCAGACATGTCCCGCGGGAGGGGCCGTCGGACCGGTGGCGCCCCCGGCGGAACGCTTCAGAAGCCTTCAGTGAAGGCACCGGCTGGTTCAAGAGCGCCCCCTCTCCCATCCCCCATCCCCCATCCTCCATTTCCCATCCCCCTCTCCCACTCTCCCACTCTCACGTTTATGCTTACTCGTCAACCCGACCCTCCCACTTAAATTCACCGTCTCCCCTCCCCCTTTCCCCTTCCCACTTCCTGTTCCTGTGACCCCCCCCCCATCTCCATCCCCATCCCCCTCGCCCTCTCCCTCTCCCTGGCCATCCCCCTCCCTCTCCGCTCCGCCTTTCCCCCTCCCCTTCCCCGTCCCCTTCCCCTCCCCTTCCCCGTCCCCTTCCCCTCCCCTTCCCCGTCCCCTTCCCCGTCCCCTTCGCCCCTTCCCCCCCTTCCCCTCCCCCTCCCTTTCCTCATCCCCATCCCTTCCTTCTCCCCCATTCTTTCCCCATCCCCTCCCCACCCCCCCTGGCTCTTCACCCAACATTCCCCCTTCCCCTTCGTCCTCCCCCTTCCTTTCCCTCCCCAACCCTCACCCCCATCACCGCTCCCCTCCCCCCTCTCCTCCCTTCTCCCTCCCCGCTCCCCTCCCCCTACTGCCCCTTAGGCACCCTCCCTTCCCTTCCCTCTGCCTACTAGGATAGGGCAAGGAGCAGTGGAATGAGGAATACCAGTCGTCTGCGACTGAAATTTCCCCTGCTTAAACAACTAATGTAAAACAACAATTGTCAGGAATGCACTCTGCCAAAAGTTGGTATGCAACCAGATATGATCATCGGTGTTACTAGAACGTTAAACCCCAACATATGAGTTGAGCACCCAATTCCCCTTTGGGTACGTTGTGGGATTTGAGCCCTGTCCCACTCAAACTAATAACTTAAGCGGCTGTCACACATCACCGGATTGGAGGAAACGGAAATAAACCAAACAAATTGTTGTTTGTTTGTTGTTGTTTTACGTCCTAGCAACATATCTGGTCATATCAGGATGGGTACCGACTTGTGACAGTGCACACCCATGCTGTCCAACTGGGAAACCAGGCTGCCGGCACCATGATCTGGTATCCCACTCAGTCACATTATCCTGAGACTGAGCACACCAGTCATTGCCCTATCCTAATAATGCCGAGTGCCAGGCTAGGAAGCAACAAGTATCAATTTTTAAGTCATTGGTCTGACTCAACTGGGGTTCGAACCCATGACCCCACGATCTACTAGCACGGGAGACTGACGCTCTAACTCATTCGGCCATCCCGTCTGGTCAAACCAAACAAAGTGTGGTGATAGTCCGGTTTGTGTCCGTACAAGTTTTAAACATGCACAAACTTGGAACGGATACCGCCCGATTGATGTCTACGGTTCTTGTCCAGTTTGAGTTTGTTTCTTTCATTGGCTATCCATTTTCATGTCTGTTTTATGTCCGTTTTATGTCCGTTTTATGTCCGTTTCATGTCCGTTTCATGTCCGTTCGTCCAGCGGCCTTTGACCCGATATCGCAACATTTTGACACATTTTAATACATTTTGATACTAATCACGCCCGAACACCACCAGACTAGACAATTATGTTTGTTGCTCAATCCCATGACGTGTGACAGCCGTGATGTGTGTCACTACCTAGCCTAGCGTTCAGCATTACTAGGATAGGGCAAGGAGCTGTGGAATGAGGAAGACCAATTGTCCAGGATTACAATTGTCTCCGTATAATCAAGTATTGTACGAAGGGAAAGGAACAGACAGAAACCGGCACACAGGTAATGATCCGTTTGCCAGACATGATAGCATTCATCAAACCTTTGACGCACGGTGGCCGAATAAGTAGAGCGAAGGCCTCCCGTGCAGGAGATTGCGAGTTCAATTGCCAGTCGGGTGAAATATATGACTTATAAAATGTCACTACTAGCATAGCACTCAGCATGAATAGAATAGGGAAGGGACTGGTTATTTCAATGTCACAATAATGGGACTCAGTGGGATATCGCGTCATGCTGCTGCTGGCCTGATTTCCCAATGCGGAAGCACTATAAAGTTGCCAGGAGTGGGCACTATGACAAGTCGGTACCCGTCCTGATATGACCGTATATGTTGCTAGGAAGGAAAACAACAACACGCAAGCAAACAAACCCAGTGGGGAAGCACTATAAAGTCGCCATGATTGAGCACTGTCACAAGTCGGTACCTATCCTGATATGACCTTAGATGTTGCCAGGACACAAACCTCCAACAACAAAATCAAACCTCCTGCGCAGTGCTGAGGGGTGTCGCTGAGCGCATGTGTCGGTGAATGTCCGGCGGGCTTTGCGCTGACTGCATACCGTTCTGGCTTCACACCTCATCTCAGGTGCCGGCTGTAAGAGACGTGACACCTCCAGGAAGCCCCGCTAACGACGCTCTCCTCCACGTGCCTTCACACCCCACCCTACAACACCCCACCCCTCCCTACCTCACCCCACCCCACCCTACACCACCCCACCCCACCCCACCTCACCCTACTCCACATCTCCCCACCCACACCACACCACCCCACACCACACCACCCCACACCTCCCCACCCCACCTCACCCTACTCCACAGCTCCCCACCCACACCACCTCACCCGACACCTCCCCACCTCCCCACCCCACCCCACCCTACCCAACCCCACACCTCCCCACCCTACTCTACCCTACCCTACCCCCACTCATCCTACACCTCCCCAGCCCACACTACCCCACCCTACCTCACCCTACCCCACCCTGCCCCACCCTACCCCACCCTACCCCACCCCACAACACCCCACCCCACACCTCCCCACCCCACCCCACCCCACCCTACCCCCACACCTTCCCTCCCCACCCTACTCTACCCTACCTTACCCCCGCTCATCCGACACCTCCCCACCCCACCCTACCCCACACCTCCCCCACACCTCCCCACTCTACCCCACACCTCCCCACCCTACCCCACCCTCCCCTACCCCCGCTCATCCGACACCTCCCCACCCTATGCCACACCTCCCCACTCTACCCCACACCTCCCCACTCTACCGCACACCTCCCCACTCTACACCACACCTCCCCACCCTATCCCACCGTACCCTACCCCCGCTCATCCGACACCTCCCTACCCCACCCTAGCCGACACCTCCCCACCCTACCCCACCCTACCCCACCCTTCCCCACCTTACCCCACCCTACCCCACCCTACCCCCACCCTACCCCACCCTACCCCACCCTACCCCACCCTACCCTACCCCACCCTACCCCACCCTACCCCCGCTCATCCTACACCTCCCCACCCTACCCCACCCCCACGCTACTCCACCCTTCCCTATCCCCGCTCATCCTACACCTCCCCACCCCACCCTACCGCACACCTCCCCACCCTACCCCATCCCTACCCCACCCTACCCCACCCTACCCCAGCCTACCCCACCATAGCCCTGCTCGTCCTACACCTCCCCCCCACGCTACTCCACCCTACCCTATCTCCGCTCATCCTACACCTCCCCATCCCACCCGACCGCACACCTCCGCACCCTACCCCATCCCTACCCCACCCTACCCCACCCTACCCCACCCTAGCCCTGCTCGTCCTACACCTCCCCCCACCCCCCCCACCCCCCCACCCCCCACCCTACCCTACCCCCGCTTATCCTACACCTCCCCACCAAACCCCACCCTACCCTATCCCTGCCCATCCTACACCTCCCCACCCCACCCCACACCTCCACATCCCTCTCCTACCACACCATACCTCCCCCCCCTCCCCCCCCCCCCCCCCCCATTCCCATTACACCGCACCAGCCAAGTATCCTTTTCACTGAAGCATATGTCCACACCCGGCTGATACCATGTATAGCCTCAACAACCAAAACATTCATCCTGGCTGTTCTCCACCCGTCCTTCCCCTTCCCCATCCCTCCCTCTCGTCCTGCCCCCACCTCCTCTCTTTCCAACTCGGCCAGCTGCACACCTTCTCCTTCCTCAACTCCCCCTCTCCTTCCCCATATCATACTCCCTCACACTCTCCTCTCCCTCACCCTCTCCCTCACCATCTTCCTCTCCCTTGCCCTCGCCCGCCACCTTGTCTCCTCCCTATCCATCACGCTCTCCTTCTACCTCTCCTTCTTCATAACCCCTCCCTCCCCTCTCCGTCCCCGTATTCCCCTCCCCACACACTCTTCATTCCAACTCCTTCTCCGTCTCCCTCCCCATTCCCTCCTCCCTGCCACTCTCCCCACCCTTCTTCCTCCTCCTATCATCTCCCTGTCCCTCTCCCTGTCCCTCACCCTCTCCCTCACACTCTCCCTTACCCTATCCATCACCCTCTCCCTCTGCCTCACACTCTCCCTATCCCTCACTATGTCCCTTTCCCATCCTTCTGCCTCTCCCTCACCCTCTCCCTTTCCAGATCGCTCTCCCATCCTTTTCACTCTCTCTCTTCCACTCTCCCTATCTCCCTCCTCCATCACATTCAGCCTTCACTCTCACCTTCTTCTGGCTCCTCCATCTCCCTCTCTCGCTCTCATTCACCCTCTCCCTTTCCCTCTCCCTCTTCCATCCTCCTCACTCTCCCTCTCTTCCACTCTCCCTCCTCCTCCCTGTATCCCTCCTCCGTCATCTTCAGCCACCTCCTCTCCACCTATCTCACCTTCTTCTGGCTCCTCCATCTCCCTCTCTCATTCCCTCAGCCTTTCCCTTTCCACCTCCCTCTCCCCTCCTCCTCACTCTCCTTCTCTTCCACTCTCCCTCCCCCTCCCTATCTCCCAACCTCATCGCTTTCACCCACCTACTCGCCCATCTCTCTCCCCCTCTCCCTGACCATCGCATATCCCTCCAGCTACCTACCCTCTCTGGCCAATGATGCCAACGCGAACACGCATCCACATACAGTGACATACCGATGAGAGCTTCCTGATCCCATACCGAGATAGGTTGTCATGGAAACACGTTGGCAATAGGTGTCCGTCGCGCTGCCCGTCTCCAGCAGCTGTCACGGCGGAGTTGAGGGGTGGGGGTGCAGTGGGTGTGGAATGGGCGGGTGGAGGAGTATGGGCGGAGAGTATATGTGTGCAGGGAGGGGGTAACCGTATGGGAATTCCTCGAACCGAATTTTGGAAAGATTATTTGTTTGTTGTTGTTTTACATCCTAGCAACATCTAAGGTCATATCAGGACGGGTACCGACTTGTGACAGAGTGCACTCATGGCGATCAGGCCATCGGCACCATGACCTGATATCCCACTTAGTCACATTATCCTGACACTGAGCCGACCAGTCCTTGTCCTATCCTATTAATGCCAGGTGCCAGATTTGGAAGCGACACATATCAATTTTTAAGTTATTGGTTTGACCCCATGATGCTGGACTGAAGAATATGTTAAGAACTGCTTATGGAGGGGACCGTTTTGCTGGGATACTCAATGTTTCAACGCGCAGATATGTACCTATATACCGCTATTTTAACTGTATTCTTAACCATTATTAATGAATTAATTAATTAGTTCAAGAATGTATTCTTATCTGTTGCTCACATGCAACTTGACATATTTCTCATCAGAAAGGAGGACTTTCTAGCTGAAACGGCTTGGCATATGGATATAAGCAGTATATTTATGTAGCACCTATGTATATATAGTTTTGAAAGTGAACAGAGTGACAGTTGGCTCATGGCGTATAGGAGGCAGGGGAGGAGAGAATGCCTGCTCCACAGTAAATAACATGGAACTTAACGTAGTTAGAGAGAGACATTAACGGGCTGCGGTTATTTATATCCACACAATAAGCTATATACTACATATGTACGTTTAAATATATACATTTGAGTATTTCTATATACACAATTATATACATACGTATACGTCCATGTGAGTATATATTCTGTATGTTTATGGAAGGTGTCGACTACATACACACTAGTACATTCCCCTTCTGGGTTCGACAACACACATCCCCCTCCCCAGCCCTAATCAGAGAAGCAGAACTATAACGCCAAGTAATGATGCACCTCAAGACTTATTTAATGGAATTGGATTCTGACTGATGGGTGCCATCAAATATTCATAGAAGTCTGCAGACAGATGTTCCTTCAGTTGGCTATCTGATTAGTATTATCTGCAGGAATTGCTTCTTTGATTTATAGGTATGATAATGGAGCAATTGCGCACATTTACAAAAAGCAAGACTATGTTAGGACCATAACCAATCCCACGGCTCTAAAGCAGTAAAGGCCAGTGTCTGAATATATATTGACTTGGCAGTATATGATTATCAACCCGCGTATGAATTCTCTGCGCACATGCCTCTTTGATACAATGGTATTCTCAATTTGAAAGAATGGCATCATTGCCTCATTAAGTCACTAGAATATAGTTCCAAGAGAATGGTTAAATAAGTTTGACTATGCAGTGATAAGCGAACATCAGGTTACATAGCTATCTACCATGGCATTGCTCTCCTGTGTAGGTGTACTGCTTTCAAATGGACTCCAGCCTTTGCATTCTTACCATTTTAAATCACTCTAACCCACCCAGTTTGGTATTCATCACATATTCCCATACATAAGTAAAATAGTTTCTTTTGATTTTAATAAGATAACCAGAGCTGGCGTTCATGCCATTTCAATTCAAGTATACTGTCCTTTGTTTGTTGAGATTTTGCGTTGTAGCAACATTTAAGGTCATAGCAGGACAGGGACCGACTTGTGACAGTGCACTCTCTTTTGCAAATTTGTAGTGTAGCCCCAGTGAGATGGAGGGCCGGTAGGAGTGGGTGGCAGTGTGTGTGTGCCCCCTCCCCCCGCCCCACCGCCCGCGATGGTGGGGGGGGTGTTTTGCCTCGCAGCCCCGCGTGCCCTGCAATGACCCCGAATGAGCACTCGTTCATTCCCCACCATTATCCTGATACGGAGTGAATAGACGACGCCAGTTAAGCTAATGACATCTATCGGCAGAATCTGGAACCACTCTATTTGGGTACATTATCCTAGTGAGTATGATTTCACATGCTATATCTCTGTAAAGAATGCATGGAAAAATACTAAATTGCCTGATTATATTCGAGATATTTATATCGCATCAGGATTTAAGCTCTTATCCTTGTAATATATATATATATATATATATATATAAAAAGACAATTATATTGTATTTTTCTTCTGGAATTTCAGCGCCACTCTCTGCATATTACACCACATCAATTAAGCTAGTGACATCTATTGGGTACTTTCCACCTTAACTGGCGGGGTATATTCTATCCTGGGGCTGTATGCACGAATCGGTGTTAGGGCGGTAACCGTGGCTAGGCTAGCTCCGCATGGCTAAATGTGAGAAATTGGTATGCACCAATCGGTGCCAGCGCTAACCGCAGACTTTAGCCGAGGCTAAGCTAAACCACTTTCAGAGTTGGGGTTCAGTGGTGTTAGTGTTAGGTTTGTGTCAGGATGGAGGCCAAATCTATTCACTGCTATCATATTTAACAGAATTAAATACGCAATAAGTGAAATTTAATCAAATTAACCCTAAAAACGAAGCGATATTAACGCTGTCGCCGCATCGGCGGTGATATTAATATGGTCGAATCGACGAATTTAAAGTAAACAAATCGCCACCACCCCATCAACGTCGATATACATACTGTCGCCGCGCCGGTTAATGTGCATGTGTGGGTCTCAATCTATTCAATGCTGTGATATTTAACAGAATTACATACGCAATAAGTGAAATCTTATCAATTTAACCCTAAATTCGAACCGTTATTAATGCGCCCGCTGCATTGGCGGCGTTATTCATATCGTCGAGTGGAGGGAATTCCCAAATCTATAAATGAACTCATGGTTAGCTATCCGCCCCGGCTAGTACATTGGTGCATACCGATTCACACATTTCTCCAACCCGCCGTTACCCTGAGGTAGGTAACCGGTGCTAGCGCCTTAGCTCCGGCTAAGCCTATCACTGATTCGTGCATACGGCCCCAGGTATTGGTGAGTGCGAGGCTAACTAGCGACATGTATCCATTGTGTAAGTCAGTGGTTTGGCTGGTTCTGGGTTGGCCTTGTTGGACTGGAAGGAGGGCAGTACTGTTCCTGATTGGGCCATACTTGACTGGTCAAAAAGTTAAGTAGAGAAATAGTCCCGCACCGGCGCATTCCCTAAAGGCACTATACATTCTGCCTTGTGAGACTGATGCGGACGCACATGCGCAGAACTACCTGCAGCTTTGCACATATCCAACATATCGCGGCATATTTTCTTTTTTAAACTAAATTTAGTTTATTCATTGGATCATGTCATCTGTCAGCACCAGAGCACTGGTCTTCCAGCCATACAGTGAAGGCCCGGTCACCTACACGCTAGTGGACGTAGTTGAGCGTAGTGGAGACTAACATAGTTGAACGTAGTTGAACATAACGGCATCCATACTTCTCCGTCATGCTAACTTGGTAATAATATGGGTGGGCTGTAATTTCTGTTTTAATCTTTACACATATTCAAAGGCTAAATTTGCATCCGTGATGTTAACATACTCTAGCATACTCTAGCATATTCTAGCATGCTCTAGCCTACTCTATCATACTTCGATGAAGTCCTGGTCACATAGCCGTTAGTGGATGTATGTGAACTTAGTGGAGGCTAACCTAGTTGAACACAGTTGAATGTAGTCGAATGTAGTTGAACGAAGTTGAACATAGTTGAACATACTTGAACCTACTGGCATCCATACCATAATGTATTTATCCGTACTGTAATGAATTTATCCGTAACATAACATATTTATCTGTACAATAACATATTTATCCATCCCAAAACCTGCCGTACCTTAATGTATTTCAACATAGTTTAACATACTTACACCACCTTTGACCCATGTTAGCCTCCACAACTTTCACCTATGTTCAACTACGTTCACTAATGTGTATGTGACCGGGGGATAAGATTGCTCGATACCTAACTAATTATGCTACCTTCCTGAACCATGGTTTCAAATAGTCATTAGTAACCACTGAATTGCTTCAATAATTAGGAGACGCTGCCACTTTAAAATGATCATTAAATTATTATCTTATGATTAAATACATCTTGCGTGATCTCAAATTCATTTTCAGCTGTGGATGCAAGATGTGCATTCCTTGCAAAATAATGACATCTATCTGTAGAGGCGTTGCTTATTATTGATATTAATAGACGTGATCACCGTTAATGGACTTCCATTAAAGTATTAGAAGCCAAGCCTCACCTTTCCAAGAAGAAAGGAGGGAAGAGAAAATGAGCAGAATGTTCACTTAAGTGCTTTGAGATTATTCCGCCTGACAGGAGGAATTAAAGTTCAACCAGATTATATGGATATGCATGAGTTCTCTCAGGTCCTTGCACTAATTAGGTGTATATAGTTTATTATACCATGCTATGCTATATCATATTATATACCATGATGATGATCATCATCATGCTGTCGGTCGCAAGCGACAAAGACTGTTTCATTACTTGACTGCCGCTCTCCATTTAGCTCCCTGCTGTGAGAGTGATGTCCATGAGTCGGTCTTAATGTCTCTCAGCTTCAGGTTTCTCTTGATGGTATCCTTGAACCGGAGAGGAGGGTGCCTTCATTTTCTGTAACAAGAAGTCAGTTGAGAGTAGAGGATCTGCTTTGGTCACTTCTGTGATGAGATCTTCATGAGGTGCCCAGTCCACATTTCATGAAAGCTGCTGGCAAAAGTGTTGAAGTGCTGCTGGCTTTTTCAAGTTACCAGCGGCACTCTCTCTGGGAGCAAATAGAGGTTTCACACTGGCAAGAACATGTCCAGACAGGCGCAAAACTATTTGTCCCTGCAGTGGCTGGTCAAGATGTTGGGAGTTCCATACATCAACCGCCCTTGAGGCTGCCACAGTGACATGGTTTTCTGTTCAGGGTTTGCCCCCTTAGCCTTCGGTTTTGTCAACAACCTGTACCACAAGGCAGTGGTTTACAACTCTGCAGGGCAGGGGTGTCAAACTCCCTGAGGTATTGCAATACCTGCATACACAATGATACACTGTGATACACTGTCCTATACCATGATACACTGTTATATATGGCAGGATGCGCTAGGTGAGTCGCCAAGAGTGCTGGTTTGGTTTCAGAGGCAAGAAGATCTGGAATCGGAAACTCGCCCAAATCAAAGCAAAGAATTAACCCTCAGTTACACTATGGCTTGTGACCACTGGTAACAACTTTGCAATTACTTTGTGACCAAAAGTCTCACTGGGTGCTGACCAAGGTACCAACCGGCTACAAGTGCTGAAAGTGGTCGGCAACTTCTTGCAACCATTTTGATTGCAAGGAGGTTATGTTGCAGCACCTGCAATCTCCTTGCAACTAAAAATGGTCGCACATAGGTCGCAGAGTGGTCAGTGACCTGTACATGAGTGAGCGTCAACTGATTGACTGATTGCCGACCAATTGCCAACCATTGTTTTTCCCTCCTTTATGTTTGCTTTGGTCACAAAGAGATCACCAGCTTTTGTTCGTAAAGTGGTCACACTTGGTCACACGTGGTCAGAAGCCATAGAGTGACTGAGGCCTTACAATGTTCATATTGGTTGCTACCAAGACTGGCACTCACCGTGAATAGGATAGGACTGGGACTGGTCTGCTCAGTCACAACATCATGTGATTGAGTGGGATATCGCGATATGGTTGCCGGAAGCCCAGCCTCCAGGGTGGCAACACTATAAATACATCATGAGTGTGCAGTGTCCCAAGTCGGTACCTATCCATATATATCACAAAGCGCAGTGCAATGAGATATACCCATTGTTCACGATTGAAATGGCCCATGTATAATGCAAATAACGTAGGTATAATGGCAATGGCCCATGTAAAATGGAAATGGCCCATCTATAATAGAAATGACCAATGTATTGTAGGAACGGCCCGTCTACAATGGAAATGGTCCATATACAATGCAAATAACCCATGTACAATGGAAATGACCGATGTATAATGGAAATGACCCTCATGTAATGGAAATGTCCTCGGTATAATGGCCATGGCCCATGTGTAATGGACATGATCCATGTATAATGAACATGCCCGATGCATAATGGAAATTACCCTTGTATAATGATCATGGCCCATATATAATTGAAATTGCAATGGTCCATGTATTATGGCAATGGTCCATGTATTAGAGACATGGCCCATATATAATGGACATACCCCATGTATACTGGACATAACCAAGGTATAATGGACATGGCCCATGCATAATGGAAATCCTCCATGTATAATGCTTAACCCCTTTCTCTTTGTCTATCTCATCTCTCCGTCTCTCTCGCCTGCTTGCTCTTTATATACGGTTTAGTTTAAATATATACAGTAAAACCTCTCTAACCGACTACCTCCACAGATCGACCACTCCAATTTGGGTCCCAACAATACAATTGTAACCATATTTTGACTCCCTACACCGACCACCTCCCTAAATGGATCACTTAAGGTCGGTCCCAAGATCGGTCGATTTATAGAGGTTTTACCGTGTATATATATATAGCAAAGCATATACTATGTATATGCCGATGTAGGTTTCGCATGGTGCTGCCCATCGCGGCGGTGCCTGGTACTACCGCGTGGGGTTCCGGCAAAATCCGCTACTCGGCGCTGCTGTAGCGATATATACACTGAGCGCGCGCCGGTCGCGTCACTACGCCTCTACACATTCATACGAATTACTTTTATTTTTACTTGATCGGTAGGGCATTGTCAGCCCAGCCAGATACTCTCTATTATATATGTTTTACACCCATATTTATATATACGTTATTGTAATAAAGATTGTATCATCCACGCCGGTCTTCTTGTAATGCATACTTACATATATATATATATATATATCTATATATATATACGGTAAACCCTCTATAAATATATATATCCATGCCTATATAAATATATAATGTGTGAACTCGTGAAGAACAATTAAAATGACCACAAGCCGTAAAAAAACGCCGAGTCAGCAAAGATGTGGGGCATGGGTGGAGGGGGGTACAACAAACCTTTTCAACTACGCCCCCCCACCCTATTTCTGACCCCCCCCCTCCCCCACACCCCCAAATCTCACCGCTCAGACACCTAGGTGCAAGGCTTCCTTGGCCACGGACAGCCTGCCGCTAATAGATGTGCCATCCCCAGGGGTTGTCAAGCGTCCAACCTCCCGGAAACCAGCAGGACGTCGTAATAGATCCGCCGACTGCAGTTTAATATGGAGACGGCGATGGGCGTCTTCAGCTAAACGCGCTTAATGGAGAATGCAGCATCGGGCCCCCACTTACTAGCCCTTCGGCGGTCAATTCCCGCGAACAATAGGGAACATTAGATGCAACATCCAGGAGAATCTATCTTTAGGAATGTATTATATATCTAAATGCATTTTATTATGCATGGAATTTATTGGGATATTATAGTATACATGCAAATGACGATGCATATCATATTATTTAAATAAGTGATGTCTGAGAGACATTAAGACCGACTCATGGACGCAACTCTCACAGCAGAGAGCTAAATGGAGAGTGGCAGTCAAGTAATGAAAGCAGTCGTTGTTGCATCGCGACCGACAGCATGATGATGATGATGATGATGATGATTGTGTATGTTTATATTGTATATTTAATGATTACATTGTAAATTCATGTAGGTCTGGAGAACCAATTCTTTGGTGCTGAATAGAAAGCTATCTTTATTTGTCAAACAGGAGATGGAGGAAGGCATATTATGGGAGCAGTTGACAGAAAGAATGTAACTTACGTGTGATGTGGTGTAGTATGGACGCATTGAAATGCATAGGCAGTTACCGAGAATCACACCAAACCTGCCGGCCGAATCGGTGGAGCGCAAACCTCGCGCGCGGAAGATCGAGAGTTCGATTCCCGGTCGAGTCAAACCACATGACTTACAAAATTGGTCGCTTCCGAGACTGGAACTCAGCATAACCAGGAGAGGGACAGGATTGGTTAGCTCAGGATAATGTGATTGTGTGGACTCCCAATGGGGCAGTACTATAAAGTTATCATGAGTGTGCACTGCCACAAGTCGGTACCCATCCTGGCCACAGTTCTAAAGGGTCCGAGTATGTTCTAGCACACAAGTGCACTATCTAAGGACAGGGTTTAGGTGAAAGGATGCTGTAACAAATAAAATAAAATAAATCTGAATGGAACGGGATCCTCTCCCGCAAGCCTGCATGTCACCCAAGTAGATGTACATAGTAGGCTAAGGTATCATTACTCAGACTAGACAAAAAAAAACTGGAAAATTACAAAAAAACTAACGTAGGCTATTACTAACAACCAAAATTGCAGAAGGCTGACCCGACCAGACCCAGGTAAACACTCCTGGGCAAAGGAACAGATCAAGGCAGCACCACAGCTGTCCAGCGTTGAAAACAAGCACCCTGACAGGAGCTTTTATGTTATGGGCAGAGTAAATACCTCGTCAATAAAAAATAAATAAAAAAAAAAAAAAAAATTCAGATTGTTCTGCCAGGATGCAAAACCCCAAGAAACAGACCTGTTCTCAACCGGAACACGGTCCAGAATCAGACAGGAATTTCAAGCAGATGAACAAGATAATGTTCCTGTGAATAAAATGCTCTCCAGACGGGGTGGCCGAATGAGTTAGAGCATGTGTCTCTTGTGTTGGTGCCTGGCCATCCCGGCATACAAAGAAACAAATGAGCTGATCAGGCTGCGAAGAAGGCCCTAACCTGTGATCTTGAACCGTGTCTGATCCCTCACTCTGATCTGAAACCACTAATAGCACCCACATAAAATCCAAATGGCCACATGAGTGGGATGAAAACATTAATAAACTTAAAGAAATTGAACCATCTGTGGGAAAGCCACTCATGCAGGAGGTCGGCGGGACCAAGTGGTCCTTAGCCGCTGCCGTATTGGCCACTCGTGGCTTACACATGCTTTTCTGCTCAAGGGGGAACCTCCCCCTGAATGTATTGGGTGTCAGTCCCCGCTGACACTAACACATTTTACTAAGTTGCGTTGATTTGTTTGCCCTGCACCAACAGTTCTACACTGCAGACAGTATGCATGACCTTTTTCCTATGGTAAAACAGGAAAACATTTTAGCCTTTTTGAGGGCAGCTGAACTGTACCACCTCATATAATTTACTAAATAGATTCTATCAATTATTAATAAAGCTGTTCTTTTTCTATGGGAATATGTTTCCCTTGACCACAAATATATGATTGTGAGCTTTCTAATTTAATCAGTGTCTATTGGCACATAATTGATTGTCTGCTTTTACATGTAAAAGCTATGGTTTGAACAAAAAACGAACATTTCTCGCCTTGAATATGGCCAATTCTGCCGACAGGGCATAAAGCAACCACAAATCAATCAATCAATCAACCTGTGTTGGTAAATTGTTGATTAGAATGCTGGTCGAGTCAAACCAATGACTTAAAAAAAAATGTATACTTGTCACTCCATAGCCTGGTGCTCAGCATGCTTTGGATCGGGCAAGGAGCAGTGGAATGAGGAATACCGATCGTTTGTGATTGAAATTTCTCAGGCTTAATCAATTAATGTACCAAATAAAAGAAAGAATGAGGTGAATGGGAAACTTGTGCTCACTCACTATTAAGAATTGGTACCTGGGAACGCCAGCACTTACACCACCATGCTATACACACATTTCAAATGACATCATGATAGGTAATTAGGTCTGTGTGCAACTTGGCTGCAGAACAACACCCAGTTGTACTTGCAAGCTCAATGCCTATGAGCAATCTTCATACAGAAAATGTGAAATATATCTAAAACCGCACAACTTAGAAACAAACCGCATGGCACACAAACAGACAAAATATTTACCGAACAAAATATATTAAATTTATATGTTTATTATTCTAAGTTTCTATTAATTTTGAATCAAATTGAAGCTTTGCCCTGTGCGTATGGGCAAAATCAATGCATTGTCAATGGCCGTGAGCAATCTTCCTACAGAAAAAGTGAAATATCTCCGCTTAACACCCAAACAGATCAAATGTTTATCTAACAGATTATATTAAATGTATATGCTTACTGTTCTGTATTTCTATTTATCTTTTTATACTGCACATATAGGAAAACTCAACAGCCATGCCTAATCTTTATACAGAAAAAGTGAAATATCTCTAAAACCGCACCACCTAGAAACAACCCTTTTGGCATACAAAGAGATAACATATTCATCGAACGGATTATATTAAATTAATGTGTTTATTGTTCTTTGTTTCTATTCATTTTGAATAAAACTGACGTTTTGCACTGCACGTATCGGCAAACTCAATGGCCGTGTGCCTTTGTTGTGCAGCCAAGGTGCGCGCGCCTACACAATGTTTACTGTCAGCATCTGAGGCAGCAGTAAATAGTATGATTGAATTAGTTTGTCGCCAGCAACTAACCAGGATAACACATCAATTCTAACTGGCCGACCCACATCACAATGCATAGCTACAATTGAATAGGGTGACTTGAATTTAAAATCTTCTCTTCAGTTACACCCTCAATCAATACACACAAAGTACCAGACTCATATTATGAGATGCTTTTCAGGAGATATATATTTAGATTTATTGCTATTAAGTAATTGGTAAATGATACTGCCGTGGGGGTGGGGGTTGGGGCGGGGGGGTGATACAAACGGGAAATAATCAGGATTCGAACCCAGAGTTCTTTCTATTCCGGGCTGGTGTGCTAATAACACAAGATAGGGTCCCTGATGGCATCACCCTATCCACGCCTACCTGTCTATGTGGCTCATTGCCTGCATAATTGATTAATTTATTAGTGCAGAATACTACAAGATTTAGAGCTGCATAGTCAGATAAAAGCATCACATTTTTAAAACCAAAATAAATATCGAGAGTTGTTCATACATGCCTACCTTAGACACTGATGTACTTATTGAGCATTTGTTGTTACACACAAGGGAACACTGAGTCAATTTAATAGAATATATGTTACTGCTGAATCGTATGGTGTTACAAGTTTTGGTGTGCTTGCCAACATTAATTTGGCATGTTTGCACTTCACATATCTCCAAGTTTAACCAGTTAATGTAAAAGCTACTTCAAGCTAATGTAAGGTAGATTATAACCGCCCACCTCATATATCTATCTCATAAAATGATGGAAATTCTAAATCACCAGATTATGCCACTTTAATTCACTGGTCACAGCTTGTCCAGTGTATTATTAACAACCCCACCCCAACAACATAATTCATAAACTCACATAACTAACTACACTAGAGTTACACTAGGATATTTCTAACAAACTGACATTTATATACCGCTTGCCTAACTGCAACTGAACATTAAAACTTACTACATCTTTACCAACTCAATACAGAAGATAACTTATGCTTACATTCTAAATACTATGTAAATACTCACATTGATCTGACTAGTATTGATCTAGTTATATGACACTACTGTGACCATATTGCTATGGAACTTTTGGGTTACAGAATTTCATTGTGTTACATGCTGCAAATTGTGTATTCAACAGTTATTGTATACCTTATTATATATACCTTTTGTGTAAATAACCCTGAATTGAAAAATCACTAGAAGACCAGTTCTTCAGCACTGACAAAAGACTTATTCAGCAGAATAAACATATTTACCACCAACAAAAAAAAAAAAAAAAATGGAATATAATGTGGACAGTTTATGATACTGACAGCCTCATATTTTCTCATGCTGCCAGTCAGGTTAACACCACCAAGTTAGCACCACCAAGTTAAAACCAAATTAAAAACCACCAAATTAACATCCATAACAAACACAGATTTACACTGAAAGGTGGCTGAGTCGAGGCACCTCCTCTGTGCGGCTACTTGCTAGATGCTGTCCGAATCGGTATAGCGCAGGTCTCCCATACGGAAGGTCGGGAGCTCAATTCCAGGTTGAATCAAACCAATGACTTACAAACTTGATACTTGTAGTTTGCTAGACTGGTGCTTGGCATTATTAGGAGTGGCAGGGACTGGGTGGTTCGGTAGCAGGATAATATGGCTGAGTGGGATATCAGGTCATGGTACTGACGGATTGGTCTCCCAGTAGTGCAGAACAATAAAGTCACCATGAGTGCGCACTGTTACAAGTAGCTACCCGTCCTACTATGCCGGTAGATGTTGCTAGGACGTAAAACCCCAACAACTACCCAACCAACTTGGTAAATGGTGACGAACGTGTTGGTCAAATTGTTAGTGTTTGTCCCCGCCTGGCCTCAGCGTACGTTAGTCATTTGACGGAGGGGTGGGGTGGGGGTGGGGGGGCGAGAGGGTGTGAGGCGCGGGTTGGTGCTAAAGCTTTAACTGATCTCGTCGTCAAGGTGACATTGATGGGGAAGGGGTCGTCAGGCCGTGATAAAACCGCCCATATGCACACACACCCTCAACCCCAACCCCAGCCCCAGCCTCAGTCCCAGTCCCAGCTCTGGCCCCAGCTCCGGCCCCAGCCCTAGCACCAGTCCTAGCCCCAGCCTCAGCCCCAGCCCCAGCCCCATCCCCTGCCCCAGCCCCTGCCCCAGCCCCAGCCCCAGTCTGAGCCCCATCTCCAGCCACAGCCCCAGCCCCAGCCGCGTCCCCAGTCCCAGCCCTGGCCCCAGCCCCAGCACCAGCCCAGCCCCAATACCAGCCCCATCCCCAGTCCCAGAGCCATCCCCACCCCCAGTCCCAACCCCAGCCCAGCCCCAACAGCAGCCCCAGCCCCAGCCCCAGCCCCAGCCGCATCCCCAATCCCAGAGCCAGTCCCAGCCCCAGTCCCAGCCCCAGTCCCAACCCCAGCCCCAGCCCTAGCCCCAGCCCCAGCCCCAGCCCCAGCCCCAGCCCCAGCTCCAACCCCTGCCCCGGCTCCAAGCCGATCGGCTACCCACGCAGGAAAGCCTGGTGTGGGAAGGTGTACTAAGGATTAACCTTTGGCTATAAGCGGGCTCCTTAGTGTGTGGTATTAGTATCTATTATATAGTATATAGTATCTGGTATGCAGGTATTGCAGGTATATCAATACCTCAGGGAGTTTGACGCCCCTGCTTTGCAGAGTTGTAAACCACTGCCTTGTGGTACAGGTTCTTGACTGAACCGAAGGCTAAGGGAGCAAACCCTAAGCAGAAAACCATGTCACTGTGGCAGCATTAAGGGCGGTTGATGTATGGAACTCGCAACATCTCCCGACCAGCACTGCAGGGACAAATAGTTTTGCGCCTGTCTTGACATGTTCTTGCCGGTGTGAAACCTCTATTTGCTCCCCGAGAGAGTGCCGCTGGTAACTTGCAAAAGCCAGCAGCACTTCAACACTTTTGCAGGCAGCTTTCATGAAATGTATCTCGAACGGATGGGGCTGCCCTCTATGGAAGATCTTCTGATCAAAAAGAATCTCCGGTGGACTGGACACCTCATGAGGATGTCATCAGACAGGCTACCAAAGCAGATCCTTTATTCTCAACTGTCTTCTGGCTACAGAAAGAGAGGGCACCCCCGTCTCCGGTTCAGGGATACCATCAAGAGAAACCTGAAGCTGAGAGACATTAAGACTGACTCATGGACATCACTCTCACAGCAGAGAGCTAAATGGAGAGCGGCAGTCAAGTAATGAAAGCAGTCTTTGTCGCATCGCGACCGACAGCATGATGATGATGATGATGATGTCAGTCTACACTTCCGGTTGTTCCACTTCGCAGTGGTATTATGGGTAGGTGCTTTGTAGAATCTGATAATATGTGGCGTGACTAGATATTGGGCCGTGTTTTGTTGCAAGGGCATAGTTTACAGGATACCTTATCACCCTTTGAGAATCCCATTCCCGTGACGTGCATACACTTAGTTTTCTGGGGCTTAGGGTCTAGATTATAAGTGCCGTATGAAGTCGGGGTTGGCTGGGGTGGGGTGGGGGGGGGGTCCTTGTTGACAAAATAAACCGTCATATTTAATGAATCAGCCGAATCAGCGGAATCAGCCACACTTGCAAAAGTAAGCGAGTGTGTGTCTGAGTGCAGGGCTGGGATTTTACGGGCGAGCAACATCAGCATACTACCAGATATTTAAGTCAGATTATATATTTGAAAGTGAGCAGAGTGACAGTTGGCTCACGGTGTCTAGGAGGCGGGGATGAGAGAATTCCTGCCCCGCAGTGAATAACCTGGAGGTTAAGGTGGTTAGAGAGAAACATTAAGAGGCTTAATAGTTAGCACACTTTGCCGGAATGCAAGAGATGTGGGTTCGATTCCCGCTATAGGCGCAATATTAGACATTGTCATCACCCCCACGACACTAGCCAACAGTTTAACCTCTCACCGCTCCAACTCATCCTTGTCAGCCTGTGCCTCATGGTAAGACCTGTTGCAAGGACGTAAAACAACAACAAACAAACCTGGCATGAATGCCCGCCACCCACCCACTGCCAGCGGTTATAATCTACCCACCCTCTCTCCAGAACCATCCATAACTCATCCCACAACCATCCATAACTCATCCCACAACCATCCAGAACTCATCCCACAACCATCCAGAACTCATCCCACAACCATCCAGAACTCATCCCACAACCATCCAGAACTCATCCCACAACCATCAACATACCGGTCCCATTAAATCGCTGCTCCCCCCCCCCCCGAAACAACTGGACCACTGCCATCCCACACTAACCCCCCAGCTCCACCCACTACCCCTCTTCGCTCCCACCCAACCACCCACCCACCCACCCACCCACCCATCGAAAGCCAACCCCCAACCCCAGTTTATTCCCGCCTACAGGGCAATTCAGATCTCCTCCCAGAATGCCCTCGACTTCCGCTTAATAGTCTATCTTCACATTTAGGTCTCACAAAGCAGTGTCCCCAAAAATGCGGAGCGGCATCAGTCGAATTAAGGCCAGCGTGCCTTAAAAGCACATAAAGTGTCCACCCGGCCATTGCCCAAGCTAGAACTGCCGGTAGGCGTGTTGGTGGGGATTAGGGCAGGCGTCATTGCGGTCCTCTAATAAATATACCTTTTCCGCGGGCTACCCACCGAAATAGTTAGTTGTTTCCCACTGCTATCACCTAGGATCTGATGAGCGTTCGGCGGTGGGAATCCTCTAGATGTCCTTTAACACTGATTTTGTATGATCCAGGATGAGCTGTTATGTAGAAGCGTAGTTCTTGTACTCATATTATAGGACGGATTGGTGATGGAATTGGGTCTACTCAGCTAGACAGTCATGACATCGGAATGGATCTATGTTGTAAGATAACATCAGGGAATTATTAGAGTTTGGCAAGTCCCAGAGGGCAGCGGAGAACAGGGGAAAAGTAAAGAAAACTGGTTGCAATGTCATCTGTCACGGTATTCTCTGTGGCCGACTGGATAGAGTGTCTGACTTTTTTCTGGGTCGGACTCCTAATCTGAAGGTCGGTGGTTCGATTCCCCATGCCCCCATCTCTGCCAATTTGGATTTCCAACGCTGTGTATAACTTACAGCGTCATCAAAGGCCGGTTGCTCTCATACCATGTCTATGTGGTGTGGGAGGTTAAAAATCCCTTGGGTCGGTAAAAGTGTAGGTTTGGGCTTTCTATCGACAAACTGTCTAATGGT
Organism: Branchipolynoe longqiensis; assembly: GCA_030323885.1. NCBI lineage: Eukaryota > Metazoa > Annelida > Polychaeta > Phyllodocida > Polynoidae > Branchipolynoe > Branchipolynoe longqiensis. The sequence goes on from CM059197.1 coordinate 28,181,952, forward strand.
GAAAACAAGCCTATTCAGGCTTATCCATGATAGGCAGTATAAATCTTCAACAACAACAAAATATGTGGTGCCCCAAAGACCCTCACGGTTAAGGGATTGGTGATGATGATGAGTGACACCTCCCTAAAAGCTGGGAGGCGTTGCTAGGTTTGGCTGCATAAATGGTTAGTACGCCCGCCCTGGAATATTAGATATGTGGGTTCGAATCTTATTCGAAATTTAGTACCGCCTTTCTTTGGAATACATCCAACGAGACCAATCAACAACTACAAGGTATTATTTTATTCCAGAGTTTTATGCATTTCTCTTAATTCCTATTCATTCATACTGTATTAACCACTTTGGAAAATGGCCATGTATACAAGTAAGCGTAGATAGGTTGAGCATCAGAGAGAGCATGTAGGCTAATGATGGTTAGGACGATACGCCCGGTATGGCAAGAAGCGTAGGTTCGAATCCTGCTATAGGTATTACCATTCCCTCTCCACAACAATGTTGTTGTGTTATTGAAGCATCAGTTTGACGGACAGTTACGTCAGTGTGTCCGTTGATAAATAGTTGATTGGTTGTTGGAGTTTTACGTCGTAGCAACATCTAAGATCATATTAGGAAAGGTGCTGACTTAGTTGCAGTGTACTCTTAATGCAACGTTTTAGTGCTGCCCCAATGGGAGACCAGACTACCACAATGATGACCCGATAACCCACTCAGTCACATTATCCTGACACTGAGCCAACCAGTCCTTGCCCTATCAAAATAATGCGAGCGCCTGGCTAGGAAACGACACATATCAACTTTTGTTTTGGTAAATAGTGCTCAGGTGCTGGCAAATCACCCCCCTCCCCCCCCCTGACTATGGGGCGTGCACCCTGCAGTGCCTAGTGCAAAATAAAAGCGGCATATATATACCGCCTTGCATATTGTATGATGGTGTTTTAGCGAGGGGCCGGTGGGACGCCGTCTGATTTATGGTTCCACTTTTATGGTGTGCTTTAATTTTTGTCTGGCTAGCATCGCATTGGTCGCAGCAATGGCAGACGTGACTAACCAAGTTAGGACTCGCAGTATCAAGGGCTCCCTGTATCAAGGAAAGGGTCAAAAGTCAAATTATTTTCATCTTTCTTGTTCAATTTGTTTCATTCCTCACAATAACGTACGGTTTCAGTGCCTGTATACTGCTGTAAGCACCGTCTTGATTTGACCTTAGATGTTGCCAGGACGTCCGTTCTCTGTGGCGGAGTGGTTAGAGTGTTTTTCTTTTTTCTAGGTCGGACTCCTAATCTGAATGTTGGTGGTTTGATTCCCCGTGCCATCACCTTTGTATTTCCACCGCTGTGTATAACTTACAGCGTCATCAAAGGCCAGTTGCTGTCATACCATGTCTAGGTGGTGTGGGAGGTTAAAAATCGCTTGCGTTGGTAAAAGTGTAGGCTCAGGCTTTCTATCGACCAACTGTATAATGGTGCAAAGAAGTCTATTCAGACTTAGAAATGATAGGCAGTATAAATCTTTAAAAAAACTAATCTCCAAAAAGCAACAAACGCAAATCAAGTTGTAATGAGAAATGTAGCTACACACTGAACAGTAATAATATAGATGGACAGCTACAAGAAAATGCACAATTGTTATTCATGAATGCCCAGCTGAGAGTAGGCTAACAGTAACAGACAATTGAAGAAATGAAATACCAGAAAAAAGGATGGGAGGGCTCCTTCTGTTAACCTAACATGTGTGTGTGTGGGGAAGGTGGGTTGGTGTGAACAGGGGTACAGGGTGGGTGGGTAGTGTGGGTGTGTAAAGCTGGACACACACATTTGTCGCGTGACTGACTGACTGATGCATAACCAATGACCTATGAATATACCGTAAACAACTAGAGACACAAGTGGCAGTAAAGTAAAGCTGACCTACTTCTATGTACGTGGCCCACATATGTGGGTCCTCTTTGAAGGTTTATCTGACATTACTATTCAAAAGCTTCCATGTTAATGTTGCTTAGTCCGATCCTGTCGAGATTCTGTTACTTTTTTAATTCAATATGTTAAGGCTCTGTCACACATCACTGGATTGGGGAAACGGAAAGAAACCGAACAAAGTCTGTTGATATCCGGCAAAGTCCGGTTTCTGTCTGTTGCATATCTGTTGCATATCCATTCATATCCATTCATATCCGGTCCGATCCGTTACAAGTTTTGAACATGCACAGAACTTTGAATGGATACCGCCAGATTGACGTCTATGGTTCTTGTTCGGTTTGAGTTAGTTCAGTCTGCTTATCATCCGTTGGCTATTCGTTCATGTACGGTTCATGTCCGTTTCATCTCCGTTTCATGTCCGTTTCATGTCCATTTCATGTTCGTTCGTCAGGCGGCATTTGACCCGATATCGCAACATTTTGACACATTTTAATACATTTTGATACTTATCACGCCCGAACACCACCAGACTAGAAAATTCTGTCCGTTGCTCAAAGGGGCACAGTGTGACAGGCACTTTATGTTTATCATTATGACTTACCTCACTTTTGTTTGAAATACATGTGATTATATATGCTTAACATTAGAGATATTTGAAGTGAAAACCTGGTAAGTAATTGTTGGCATACACTACTTACTTCTGATAGCACATACTTTAGAAGAAATATATTTAAAAAGTGCACCTGTGTCTAAGATGGATATATAGGATCAAATCTAGCTAAGTGTTTTGGTTAGGAACATCTAAAAAACTCTTTTCCAAAACGCAATAAGCGTGGATCAAAAAAACTTAGCTTGCAATGTCAATGTCAAGCTCGTAGCTTGTGCTATGGAAAAGAGCTCTTCCTACATATAAAGAACTCTTGGCAGACGGGATGGTTGAATCAGTTAGAGCATCCATTTCCAGTGTTGGTAGATCATGCCATGGTTGAAACCCTGGTCGAGTCAAACCAATGACTTAAAAGTTGATACTTGTCGCTTCATAGCCAGGTGCTCAGCATTATTTGGATAGGACAAGGAGCAGTGGAATGAGGAAGACCAATAGCCCGCAATTGAAATTGCTTAACCAACTAATGTACCAAACAAAACAATGTATATGTATACATATATCGAGAGCTCTTTTCCAAAGCATAGGCTATGAGCTTGGCATTGGCATTGCAAGCTCATATTTTGGATGGGCGCTTATCGCGTTTTGGAAAAGAGCTCTTCATTTGATATTTTCATTAGAATATGGAGCTTTATAAACTGCAGGCTCCTGAGTTCTTAGGTAGTGACTGGCCATGCAGAGTGTGCCCAGCTTGAAGATGGTCTCAGTCCGCATGCCTGCAATGAGAGGGAGACGGCTGCGCAGCCTCGCCAGATTCACAGGGCCCGTCTCAGGGCTCAGGCCGAGCCCTGTTCAGGCGTTCTTACCCGCATCCGGTACTGTGGCGAAAGACTCAGAGCGAGGCTGAACCGATTGAAGGACGGCCGTGATTGATGGGTCCAAATCTGATAGGCGGGTGAAAAGGTGGATTGTGATTAGCAGACGGGTGAATGCTATTGAAACAGTGTTCTCCATCACTGCTCTCCTGGCTAATGCGCTTACAAACCCAAACGCACACACACCTTACACCCACAACCTACTTACCCCCCTACACACCTACTTACACCTTACCCACACCATATTCACACTCACACGCACATACACCTTACACCCACACCCTACTCACCCCCCTACACCCACACACACCTGCTTACACGTTACGCACACCATATTCACACTCACACGTGCACACACCTTACACCCACACCCCTCTCACCCCCACCCACACACACTTACGTACACCTTACGCACACCATATTCACACTGACACGAGCAGACACCTTACACCCACACCCTTATCACCCCACACACACCTACTTACACCTTACCCACACCATATTCACACTCACACGCACACACACCTTACACCCACACCCTACTCACCCTACTACCCACCCACAAACACCTACTTACACCTTACCCACACCATATTCACACGCACACACACCTTGCACCCATACCCTACTCACCCTCCCACCACCAACACACACCTACTTACACCTTACTCACACCCTATTCAGACTCACAGCCACACACTGCTCACACTCACACCATACCCACCCCTACACCCACACCGACTCCCACACATACACCCACCCCAGTCTCCAGGGCGGTCACTACCTCCTTACTTGTCGACGCTTACACTGCCTCGCCTAGCTTCTCAAGGTCAGAATCGAACCTTCCGGCAGTGAGTTACGTCCGAACTGGACCCTTGCAAAGCGCGGACCAGGGGTCATGGGGTCCACATCTTGTTTCACATCAAACCCAACCGCTGAGACGTAGATCTTCTTAATTGTGGTTCAAGGTCGTTGCCACGGTTCCCCAAGGGCACATGGTCGCACGCCTTAAGGTGAGTGAACATTCGCTGGGACTATCGGCCACCACCTCTTTGACTAAGTTAATCAGCCGTAATGGTTGTTCAGCCGGCTTAGGAAGGGACTTAATAGTTTACGCAACGATTACTCTCAGTAGCTCCCCCACTCCCCCCCCCCCACTCGGACCCTGTGCAGTAACGGAATCCCACACCCAACAGCCAGTTCCACCTACCAGCCGACCCCCCGCTGACACCCGGCGTGAGTAGTATGTAAAGATTGGGCTTAGGATGCGGGCACACTGCAAGAGTTGCTCCTAAATAAAGAGGGGAAATGGAAGATAGGATTCATGGAAGATAGGATTCGGTAAAATATATCTAAGGAAATGCATTTCCATGACCAACTATAGATTTGGAATATATGAATTCGTCCATAAAAGTCTCTAATGTACAGTTAGTGGTTATACTCTTCTCGTGGTATCCCTGGAAATATGTTAATTTAGGTCATTGGCAATATCAGTCATCTATTAAATGTGGCACTAACCTTAACCAATACTCCTACAGCAGGATTTAAATGCAACAGTATTAGTGTAGATGGGACGGAGTTCCACTATTGATGTGACTATGAGTTGCATCTGTCCGATTCAATAGGATTGTCCATTTCTCTGTTTGTTCTAAACGTGTACATGTGGGCTACATGCAGCTGATGAGATTTCAACTTTATTTGTCTTAAACTTGTGTCCTATTTCCTTATTTAATAAGCGCATCCATATTGGAAAATGGGAAGTAGAATATTCGCACTTTCCCTTGAGAAAAGAAATTTGGTAAGCAGCATTTATGAACAGATATGATTGTGTAAGTCGATAACATATTATAGCAATATGTATATACATGGTATATATACTTACATATGGTATTTATATATATATATATATATATATATATATATATATGTTTATATATGTGTCATGGGGGTGATGAAAATGGGAAATATTGCGCCTAGAGTGGGACTTGAAACCACATCTCTTTGTATTCCGAGCCAGTGTGCTAACCATTACACCACCTATGCTCCCTGATATCACCACACTACCCACGCCTACCTGTCTATGTCGTTACTTGCCTGAGAGTTCAGTGCACACTACTACATATGTATACCGTATATGTCCCAATAGAAGCACACCACCCAATAGAAGCACACAACCTATTTCAAGATTGAAAGCGCACACACATTTACTATCATATTCAGACTCAATGCACATGAAATAAGACAATATACTATATTTCAGAGGCGCAACAAAAACAAATAACAATTTACGATCATATTCAGCCTGAATGTACATACAATAAGATGATCCCACTTTATTTCAGAGGCATGACAAAAACAAATCCATGGAATTCTTTAACTTTGAATAGATGCGCATTCATGTGTCTGCACTCTCCCAGTGTGTGTCTTTTGGGACATATACGGTACATATGATGCGCAGCGAAGGAGGAAGACGGAGGCAGGAGTGGAGAAAAACACACTTTATTATGTAAAGTGGGGGGGGGGGGTGGCAGGGGGGCAATGTACAATGTGGGGTGTATCTGTACAATGATAATGAAATAAAGTGCAGGATAATGTCAGAGTCTTTTTAGGGGAGCGGCCCCGAAGAGCCCTCCACCCTAGAAGGTAGAACTGAGTGTAGTTTGGGTGGGTGGGTGGAGAAAAAGGGGAGGAGTGCGTCTGGCAGGGGAAGGAGGCTGAGGGGCGAGAGAGGGCAGCGAGGCTGGGTTATAAGGGAGAGAGGGAGATGGGGGGTTATGCAATGCACCGGTCGCGGGCTGGGGGGAGGGAGAGATGGGGGGGGGGGTGCTCCTCCTTCACTGCGAATCAAGCGCAATGCAAGCATTACGGCCAATTCTGCTACATCCATGACACTGCTCCGACCTATATCTGTAAGCCATGTCCCTCTATGTGTGTCATCACTGCCTTCCTCCCCTTGATGTCATCCCTCATCCCCCCTCCCCCCTGACGCCACACACTGGATCTGGATGCGCCGTGTGGTGCGGATTTCCGGGTGAGGATAATGAGATAATGGGGGTGTAATTACCATAAAACCTTCTTACACAGTCTCCTATATGGGCATGTCCATCATATACGCATCAATCCCCCCCCCCCGTCACTGTGAGAACCCTCCCCTCCCTCCTACTCACTTCACCCTACTAAGCAACCGCCTTTCCGCCACACGCAGTATGCAATAAGTACAAATGTGCTCTATAAGGAATTCATGGGGATCAAATAAACAAGGACAAGATTCGCACACATTATATTATATTTGTGAAAAGAGCTATAGCTGTATCAGTGGCAGTTATGTAATCAATAGAGCCTCTGCTGCTCAGTGTGTGTGGTGAGTTCCAAACAGATTTTTAACTTTATAAGTATGGCATTTATATTTCTTTCCAGAGAATAAATTATTCCTCCCTAACTGATTAATCATGCTTGATTAATATATATATATGTAATGGCCCATGGCCTTCTGACTCTCACCCTGCCACACACACACGGAAGAACGCCAAGATCCAATATCAGTACGCGTCAACTTGGTTTATTGAACCAATCTGCTCTCTGCGGCATCCACAGTCATCTAACCCGCCCCCTGACTTGCCAGATCCCACCTCGACTCCATAGGTGGGGTGGGGGGGTGAGTTAGCCACACGCAGTAGAGGGCAGCCCAGTTGGGTCTGCCTGCTGGCTAGCCTGCCGCCACCTAGCGCAGTTCTGTGTAACTGCATAGGTGTGCGGCGTAGTCTCCACTGTTACCCCGTGGTAGTAGGGCTCATGTACAGACTACTACATATATATATATATTTCCATATGTATAAGACAATAAAGTTCCATAGTCCAATGATTTAGCGTTTCTGTCATTTTTCTGAGATAAATACGTTAAGTTTATTGTTACAATCTACCTTACTTTAGTTTGAAGTAACTTTTATTTCAGATATTTTAAATGCAAGCATGTCAAAGTAGTTTTGGCAAGAACGCCCAAACTCTGGCACAATAGGCTTCAGCAGTGCCAGCTTCTATTAAACTGTCTCAGTATTCCCTTCTACTTGACAACAAATGCTTAATAATGTAATAGTATCTAAGTTAGATATGTAGAATCAATTCTAGATAATTGTCTTGGTTTTGAAAATGTGATGCTTCGTCGAACTATGCAGCTTTAAGACATTGAGACATTTTTTATTCACAATTTCTATACAATATTCCACAAACATGTACTATTCTGTTGACACTAGAAATTGCAGGAACAGTGTAACCATTAAAGGGTGTCTTCCCACTGCCTCTTATAAACAAAATAAATCAAGAAACTAAATTATTATATAAATATATAACTAAAACCTTCCTATACCGAGCCCTCCTCAGATCGACCACTCCCCTATATCGATCGCTTTATTCGGGTCCCAACAATACCATTGTACGGATATTGTAACTCTCTAAACCGACCACCTCCCTAAATGGACCAATTAAAGTATGGGCCATGGTCGGTCGATTTAGAGAGGTTTTACTGTATATATATATATATACTCATCTGGTGCGACTGACACTTGTCGACACTCATTGGAGGAGAGGTGGGCCGCAGGTGGCGCCACCGGTCAAGTGCGGAGTTTAACGGAGAATACCAATGGTAATAACGATAATATATAGTAATTAATATATAATTATGGCCGCTGGCATAACGGTGCTACTTGTGCTGCCTGTATACATCCGGCATGTGGAAATGATTATCCCACACAATGCACTCGTTCCCACGCCCTTTTCTCTGAAGCTTGACACGTGTAGCCTGTTGACTGGCGTTGAAGGAAAGGTGCTTACATGGTGGCCGAATTACATTGACTATCTTCATATGCTCACTACCATCACGTTGCCAGTGCATTTGATAGCGTCAGTTATTTGCCTACTATTCAAGAAAAACTGCCACTGTAGTTTGTTTATTTGTTTGGGGTTTGCACCCTAGCTACATCTAAGTTGATATCAACACGGGTACCGACTTGTGACAGGGCGCACTCATGATGACTTTGCAGGGCTGATGCGTGGGCTGACCAGATTCCCGATGCCTTGACCCAATATCTCACTCAGTCATGTTATCTTGATACAGAGAATACCAATCCTTGCCTGATCCTAGTAATGCTGAGGGATTATGTTAGCTAGCGACAATTGTCAGCGTTGTAAATTATTGCTAGGAAGCACTCTTACCTATTCGACCACACACATCAATACTGTTCATTCAGAATTGCCTATTGGGGCATTCACTATGTAAATTTCTGATCCTGTTTGCTAGTTAACCGCTACTAGACAAGGCTGCATGTATTGGGTGGTTTCTTTTGTGTGTTTTATCTGCTTCTATTATAGCACGTGGCTTCCTGCTGCAGCTAGACACATATTCAAGTGGCTTCCTGCTGCAGATTGACACATATTCAAGTGGATTCCTGATGCAGCTAGACACATATTCAAGTGGCTTCCTGCTGCAGATAGACACATATTCAAGTGGATTCGTGCTGCAGAGAGACACATATTCAAGTGGCTTCCTGCTACAGTGATACCCATATTCAAGTAGCTTCCTGCTGCAGAGATACACATATTCACGTGGCTTCCTGCTGCAGAGAGACAAATATTCAAGTAGCTTCCTGCTGCAGAGATACACATATTCAAGTGGATTCCTGCAGCAGAGATACATATATTCACGTGGCTTCCTGCTGCAGAGGTAGACATATTTAAGTGGGTTCCTGATGCAGAGATACACATATTCAAGTGCCTTTCTGCTGCAGAGATATACATGTTCACGTGGCTTCCTGCTGCAGAGATACACCTATTCAAGTGGCTTTCTGCTGCAGAGATACACAAATTCACGTGGCTTCCTGCTGCAGATATACACATATGCACGTGGCTTCCTGCTGCAGTGATATGCATACTCAAGAGGATTCCTGCTGCATAGATACACATATTCAGGTGACTTCCTGCTGCAGAGATATACATATTCACATGGCTTCCTGCTGCAGAGTTACACATATGCAAGTGGCTTTATGCTGCAGAGATACACATGTTCACGTGGCTTCCTGCTTCAGTGATGTCATCAATGTGCTCCTGCATATCGCATGTCCTAGCCATAGTGTCGAGTCTGGCTGGAAAGCTCTTATTCTGCAGGGAGACAATATTAAGCGCAATATATGATAGTTGTGACACACACTGCAAGCAGGAACTGAAGCACAAGTTAAATTGGTTGGTTTGTTGTTGGAGTTTTACATCCTGGCATCATCTATGGTCATATCAGCACGGGTACTGACTTAGGACAGTGCATACTCATGGTGACTTTATACTATTTCCCCACTCAAAATCAGGCTGCCAGCACCATGACCCAATATCCTACTCAGTCACATTGTCCTGACACTGAGCTAACCAGTCCTTACCATATCCTATTTATACAGTGCGCTATAAAGTGGGGCAGTAGTATAAAGTTACCATGAGGGCGCACTGTCACAAGTCGATGCCCATCGTGATATGACCTTAGATGTTGCTAGGGTGTAAAACTCCAAGAACAAAACAAAACAACTGAAAACTATATGCATCGTTTATATAACATTCAGGAGACTCCCTATGGGAGGACACTGTCTATAGTGGAAAGTCCCCCAGGCATAGCCAATATGTTGACAGTAATGCCCTTATCTCATTGAGCTCACCATCAGGATCGACAGTGCCACCTGCTGACACCTAAATACCTGTCGTTTCCCATTCACTGACAGCGAATAAGGCCAAGATTGTGTCATGTGACCCTAGCTGGTGACAGCGGGGTTTTCCCAGCGATAGAGAAAAAAAGCCTCGGCTCAATACATGAAACATGAATAGCAGACCGATCGCATTTAGTCGCAACAGGTTTGAGAATGTGGATATTGTCGAATGCATGACCTCAATGTGTGACCCTAATGGGATAAGCTGCACATGTGCAGCAGCAAAACAGGAAGGAAGCACCGCAGCAACAGCCACACAACCCACTGTGGTCGGGTCTACTAAAATCACACTCAGGGTCACCTTTAGGGGGCTGCTTGGATTATGGGTTGTTGGAGTTTTACATCCTAGCAACATCTCAGCTCATATCAGGACGGGTACTGACTTGTGACAGTGCACACTCATGGCACATTTATAGTTATGCCCCACTGAGAGACCAGGCCGCCAGCACCATGGCCTGGTATCCCACTCAGTCACATTATCCTGACACTGAGCTAACCAGTCATTGGCCTATCCTACTAATCCCAAGGGCCTGGCTTGGACGCAACAAGTATTCATTTTTAAGCTATTGGTTTGACTCACCAAGGAGCTGAACTGCCGATCTCCCGTGCGCTATACCGATTCGACCACCGCGCCCGGTGGGGACTTCTAAAAAGAAACCCAGGGTCTCGTTAAAGGGTCAGTGACAGTTACCGAAACACCTCCACATATTCACAAGTATTATGATCAAGAATGACTAATCACCATTTGTATAGATTGAAAAAGAAAATATGTTCGAGGAATTATTTAGCATCCTATGTGAATATGGCCATTGCTTCCGATATGGCATAAAGAAACCACCAATCAGTCATTCAAGGACCCTAAAGGCTCAGTCACACCTCACCGGATTGGGGGAAACAGACAGAAAATGAACAATGTCCAGTTTGTGTCCGTACAAGTTTTGAACATGCGCAAAACTAGGAACAGATGCTGCATGACTGAGGTCTATGGTTCTTGTCCGGTTTGATTTTGTTTCGTCCGTTGGCTATCCGTTCATGTTCGTTTCCTGTCCGTTTCCTGTCAGTTTCATGTCAGTTTCCTGTCCGTTTCATGTCCGTTCGTCCAACAGCCATTTACCCGGTAGCGCAATATTTTGACACATTTTAATACAATTTGATACTTATCACCACTGGACTAGACAATTCTGTCCATTGCTCAATCCGGTGATGTGTGACTGGGCCTTAATGGTCTAATGGTCAACCTGCTGTTAATTGAAAACAGAACGAGACAGTAGTATAAAGTGGCAATTTTAATTCTTTCTATCTTAGCTTGTTACATTACTCTTTCATGATGAGATGACCTTAGATATTTCAAGGATTACAGGCACTTAACCCTATCGATACATCGTATTAGTTGGGTGGGTGGGACGCAAATCTGCCCGTAAGAAGTACGTCCTCTCGGTTTGAAAAGTCTGGTCGAAGTGAGGATCTCCAGTGCCACGTCATCGGCTTTGACTGGAAATCACTATAGATGGCGTGTCAATCGGTGGCCATTTTAGTTAGTTCTAAAAGCGAATATGGGTGTCGCCAACCGTCTGATTTAAATCTAACTGTGTAAGTAAAGTTAACTGCACAATAAGAAGTTCAAGAAGTATCATGTAGATGGCGCGTTGAGCGGGGGCCAAATTATTAGTTCTAAGAATAGAATATAGTCGGCGCCATGGTGCCCTAATCTACTGAGATTCACAGTCTTGTTCATTCAATTACCCATGTTGCACACATCATGGACAATGTCACTCAGGCCAATTGACTCATCTGCTAGGGTGGATTACATGCTTCGATATTACTCCAATTCTACTCTAGGTTGATAACACTAAAATTGATTGTTGTTGAGTGACTGCTACTAAGCAAAGATGTGTGATACCCTATGTAAGTCTAACCATCTATTCCCTGTGTGACGTCACATAATCAGTAATAATAGCCACGGAAGACACATTCCAACCTACTGTGTTTGATCTCACATAGACCATTCTTGTCAGAGGCATATTTTGTAAAGATACATAAAATATTGCTGCCACAAATACATGGTACGATCACGTGACTAGATCTCTAAGCATTAAAGGGTGAATTTGGTATGAATTCTGTGTCATATAATTCCGGGCTAACTGAATGCAGAAAGGAAAAAACTAAAAGTTCACTTAGTAATAAGAGGAAAGACCCAGTTGATGAAGTGTGGATGCTGAGAACAACCGGCAGTCATTAGTGGATAGTCCCATTCCTGAAAGATCAGAATGTTAGCCCAAAATAGAAACACAAACACTTGTTTGTTCAATGCTTTATATCCTATCACCATCTAAGTTTATATCAGGATAAGTACTGACTTGTTACAGTGCACACCTATAGTAACTTTATACACATTGAGAGGTCGGGCTGTGGGAATATTGCCCCTATTTGCAACTTAATCACATTATCCTGATATTGAGCAAACCAGATTCATTGTTATCAGAAATCCTTTTTTAAATAGGTAGGGTCATTGTGGTATAACAGACGGCCCTGCAACCAGATTTCTCCAGTTTTCCCTGTCTCTACTGCCCTGTGGGACTTCACAAATACAAGGTCTGTCCATTCACTGATGTTGTCTTCCTCCCCCTTTCACATTTCCTTGCAAGATGATTTTGGCCAGCCCTGGTCAACGGAAAATATACCATACTGTAGTAGGTGGTGTAATGGTTAACACACTGGCCTGGAATGCAAAGAGTTGTGGGTTCAAGTACCAATCTAGGCACAATATTTCCCATTTTCATCACTCCCCCCCCCACCATGACACTGCTTGCCGTGACCATGATTATGTAAAGTTAGATGTTGTGTAGTTGTTGAACCTACCCTGTGTATGTACATATGTAAGTGCATTGCCTGTATGTATGTAATTGTAAGCCGTAGTGTAGTAGTCTGCACCTCTCAGCCAAGGATCCGCATAGACAGGTAGGCATGGGTACTGTGGTGATATCAGGGAGCCTAGGTGGTGTAATAGTTAGCACACTGGCCTGGAATGCAAAGAGTTGTGGGTTCGAGTACCACTCTAGGCACAATATTTCCCATTTTCATCACCCCCCCCTGCCATGACACTGGTTGCCGTGACCATTATTATGTAAAGCTATGTGTTGTGTAGTTGTTGAACCTACCCTGTGTATATACATATGTAAGTGCATTGCCTGTATGTATGTAATTGTAAGCCGTAGTGTAGTAGTCTGCACCTCTCAGCCAAGGATTCGCATAGACAGGTAGACATGGGTAGTGTGGTAATATCAGGGAACCTAGGTAGTTTAATTGTTAGTACACTGGCCCCCCGGAATGCAAAGGTATATGGGTTCGAGTCCCACTCTAGGCACAATAGTTCCAATTTTCATCACACCCCCCCCCATAACACATACCAATTTGCATCCCTTCACGAGCATCACAATATCTTATTGTGGCCCAATTGCCTACTGGATCTGAACATGGGGGTGATATATATTTGAATTTAAACCATACTCTGAAATCTGAAATTTTAAAATGTTCAAAAGTGACTTTCACACCATGTACAACCAAACTCTATTTCCGAATACAGTTGTTGAAGGCGTTCATGATGTAGACAGTAAATTTGTAGAAATCTGAGCATCCAAGTCATTCCAAACCTGTAGCCTACAAAATATATAAGAAGGGGCATGACTAGCAATACATGGGGTTAATAATCTATACATGAGGGGTAGCCAAGTTGGGTGTATAATCTGGCGCATGGATGCAATATGCACGACTCGAGCTCCTTGCGGACACACCACTGGGTCGGTACCCTGTAGTGGAAGATAGAGTAGCCCCGGGTATAATTGAAGCACGCTGACAGAACTGTGCACCCGGGGGAAATCTCGCACGTTGAAAGATGCATTCAGATCCTCCATCTGTTACTGGCGAGCAGCTCGGAGCAGTTCGCCACGCAACGCTAAGTATGAGAATGCTCGCGCCAGATTCGTGCCTTTCCCACCAGCAGCAGACCCATGTTATGTTAGCTCTGTTTAGGTGTGTGTAGTGCACAGGAAATTCTTGTTAACTGTCCCAATTATTCAACAACAGGTGGAAGCATTATACTACACCTCTGAGATGTTCTCGATGATGTATATAGAATCTTTATATAAAATATGTATGTATATGTTTTTATTGTTGGTTTTTTTGTCTTGAAGGTTTATATTGCCTATCTTGGATAAGTCTGAATAGACTTGTTTTAACCATTGTCGATAGAAAGCCCAAGCCTACACTTTTACCGACACAAGCGATTTTTAACCTCCCACACCACATAGGTTATCTTGTTGTAAACCACTGCCTTGTGGTACAGGTTGTTGACAGAACCGAAGGCTAAGGGAGCAAACCCTGAAGAGAAAACCATGTCACTGTGGCAGCGTCAAGGGCGGTTGATGTATGGAAATCCCCAAATCTCTCGACCAGCCACTGCAGGGACAAATAGTGTTCCGCCTGTCTGGACATGTTCTTGCCGGTGTGAAACCTCTATTTGCTCCCCGAGAGGGTGCCGCTGGTAACGTGCAAAAGCCAGCAGTACTTCAACACTTTTGCAGGCAGCTTTCATGAAATGGAAAAAGCTGCATGCCTTCATGATGCGACATCTGCGTTCAATCACGAGGCTAACCTGGAAGGACAAAGTGGACTCATGGACATCACTCTCACAGCAGAGAGCTAAATGGAGATTGGCAGTTAAGTAATGAAAGCAGTCTTTGTTGCATCGCGACTGACAGCATGATGATGATGATGACACCACATAGACATGGTATGAGTTATTATCTAGACACTGGACACAGTAGTTGGATTGAGTAACTTCTCTGCCTGGCCCCTATTAGGCCTACCCTTTATGTCACTTAAAATCAAATTAAAGCCAGAGCTTTGGAGCAACTGGGCCGAGATGGGCAAATGACCTTTGAAGGGTGGGGGGAGTGGCGCCCTACACCCACTCAGGTGTAGACCAATCGTCACCAAGCTCCTGTAATTGGCCCGCTATGACCGCCCAATGCTCAACCTTGGGGGTTGCGGGTTCGAATCCGACATGCATATCAATATTGAGAAAGGCTCCCTAATAATATTGGGATGTACATGCTTTATACTACACATCATCATCATCATCATGCTGTCGGTCACTATGTGACAAAGACTGCTTTCATTACTTGACCACCGCTCTCCATTTAGCTCTCTGCTGTGAGAGTTGCGTCCATGAGTCAGTCTTAATGTCTCTCAGCTTCAGGTTTCTCTTGATGGTATCTTTGAACCGGAGACGGGGGCGCCCTCTCTTTCTGTAGCCAGAAGACAGTTGAGAATAGAGGATCTGCTTTGGTAGCCTGTCTGATGTCATCCTCATGAGGTGTCCAGTCCACCAGAGATTCTTTTTGATCAGAAGATCTTCCATAGAGGGCAGCCCCATCCATTCGAGTATTTCCTTATTCATCACTTTGTCCTTCCAGGTTAGCCTCATGATTGAACACAGATGTCGCATCATGAAGGCATGCAGCTTTTTCACCTGCTGTCTGCACATACTCTGTATATATATGTATGTGTATATATATATGTATATATATAAATGGCCAAGTATGGACCTAAATGTATTTATTTGGACATAGTGTAAGTGCGGGGATATATATATATATAAAATGCATATATATATATATATATATATGCATGTTATATGCAGGGGTCATTAACATTCGGCAATATTGTCATATTGGTACAAAGGGAATGCGGGCAGAGGCAAAAGTGCAGGGAACATAATAAGTATTATTATTCTGCCCATGTTGGATTGGTCACCCTTGCGTAATTGTGGATGTTTCCCATAACAGGGCTAATTCACGCCGGAGACAGGATTGCAGCAGCTCTATCAGGGTTCCCAATGCTCCAGAATGATAGACATGTGGGGTCAAGTCCCACTCTACCTATACTGACATATAGATGTGCAACAATCCGGGAACACTTCATACCTCTCTCTGCATTTAACTGCACAATGCAGCAACACCTGATTTTATTATGCAGTTCCGAGAGTTCTGAACTGTTTTCTGATATCCCTCCCCACTACCATATTCCCTTTTGAAGATTTAACTAAATGGCACTCTATTTATTTATTTTTTCTTGAAGATTTATACTGCCTATCATGGATAAGTCTGAATAGACTTGTTTTGACCATTAGAGAGTTTGTCGATAGAAAGCCTGAGTCTACACTTTTACCGACCCAAGGGATTTGTTAACCTCCCCCATCACATAGACATGGTATGAGAGCAACTGGCCTTTGATATCACTGTAAGTTATACACAGCAGTGGAAATCCAAATTGGCAGAGGTGGGGGCATGGGGAATCGAACCACGAACCTTCAGATTAGGAGTCCGACCTAGAAAAGTCTCAGACACTCTAACCACTCCGCCACAGAGAACACATAAATAATTACGCCAAGCCAGGCAGATCACTTATCTCATATCTCACTTAGTTTGTTTACATGTTATTGTATCATGACTAACATCCATTTTATATATGTTGTAATAATAAATACCGACTACTTTTAGCAAATTGATTAATGAATGATTAAAGCTACATGGGTCGCAGCAACTTTGGTTGATGCACTAATCATGTGTCTAAGTGCTGTTCTCTAATGTCAAGCCGCTCACATTTCCTTTTGTCTTAACCAGACTCCTCTGTGAATTACACTTACAGAGTATTCTTGTGAATCCAGACCAGTGTATAGGTTCTATATATGGAACAAGATAATACAATTTCAGGCGACGCAACACCATGTAAACGTCAATCCATAAATCTAGTTTCAATAACAGATTTTTACCTGAAAATAATGTTAAGTGTTACTAATTCCACTTTTCCTATGACCACATGGTTATGGAGCAGTGGACAAAATGATATGATTACACACAAATGTACTCATTGATGGTTTCATTCTGATGTTTATCTCCATTTTTGTATTGGCCTTTACATGGTTTTGCGCCTGACCTGTTGATTATTTTATTTATTTTATTTGATTATATTACACTGAAGGAGTGGCAACCATATATTGTTTGTTCGGTGTGTGTGTGTTCCCTGTGGTAATGACTGGTGGGACGCCTGTGAGAGGCTATCTTTCAGAACACTTCATCAAAGGTTTCCTTGACCTGTGCATGCATTATCAGAGAAGCCTTAAACCGTATATGTGCGTCCTAGTTTAATGGCAGTGTTTCGGCTTCATAGAACCTTACTTGAGGGTTCTCTATATTGACCACATGGAAAGGCTTCCCAGTTATTACCTTATAATGTCGTCACACCAAGGCTCCTCTGCACAGCCAGACACTTTCAGCGACTATTAAATTACTCATCTTCCTCTCATTGAATTCAGAATATAATATCTTAGCGGTCTGAATGTTTCATATTGACAACTGGCATATGGGCAGTGCAAATCCCTTCATTGATAATGTTATTAACAAAATATCCCACGCCCAATTGCACCGTTGTATGGACCCTAGGGATATTGTTGGTTTGTAAGTCTTCTTCATCTCCCAGTTCTATTGAGCAGTTAGTGCAGAATATTATATATAATCTATTATATACATATAAATAGGAGTAGGGTAGTCTAGTAATAGAGTAGAACAAAGTAAAATACATATATGCCAAGAACATTTAAAAAAAATTAACATAGGCTACTAACCATACCAACCAATTATCTACTGAAATAAGGCAATCAAATAATGTATCAGCAGCTACTGTGTTGTAAGATAACACCAACACTACAACTGGCCAGCATTGACAACAAGCCTCGATACCCGGGCATATAAATACAGCCTCAATAAAAAATATAACAAAAATATATATATATAAATGCTCGGAGAACATATGCGGCCTCCTCAACTTGATACTTGTGACTGGTGGCGCCACTACTGCTTCTACTCCTCACCTCTAGCGGATGCGGCAAACATTTTGTAGCTACAGTTTTGTTTTGTTTGTTTGTTGGAGTTTTACGTCCTGGCAACATATCAGGTCATATCAAGACGGGTACCGACTTGTAACAGTGTACACTCATGGCAACTTAATAGTGCTGCCCCACTGAGAAATCAAGCAGCCGGCACCATGACCCGATATCACACTCACATTTTCGTGACACTGAGCCAACCAGTCACAACTATATTTATATATATATATATATATGACGTATAAGCATTATGCCAGTAGAAAGGCACGGGAGGGATTATATGTTATTTACTACCTTATTATTGGTGGGGTGGCTTACTTGATGTATGCCCCCCCCCTCCAACCACGTGACCAGTGACGCCCCCACCAACACGATTCTAACCGGGACGCTACACTGTTACATATATACATATATATGTATGATAATAACTAGCCAATGCTATATGTTACCAAACACAAACCTGGCAGTAACCAGAATGGTAGAAGGAGTCTTTTTTATTTTCTTCTTTCCTACATTGCTAATGCTCATAATTTCTCTGTCAATCTATAATGCATGAATTCACCTACCACTGCATAAACAAACTAAAAAGCCCACAAAACCTTGCGTCCATTCGCTAACCCAGGAAGCACCCCCTACCTCCTCCTCAGTCGTCTGCATTACCCAAACCACAAAGATCGCTATAGTGATCCGCCAACCCTCCTTAGCCCCCAATCTCCACACACACAACCAGGGCGCGCCACTGGGCCCATCCAGGTGATGAATGGTGCTAAGCCCGCTGGGACAGAGAGGTGCAGGGGACGGGCCGTGATAAGACACTGCCCGTGAGTAGGTAGGGGTGGGGGCGTATGGGGGGTGAGGAGGGGCACGAGGGTCGGGGGGTGGGGGTGGAGCAGTGAATGAGTGTACAAGTGGATTGCACTATCAGGAGAGCGATGGATTGCATTAGGGGTGGGGTAGGCTGATACTGGAGGCTGAGGACTGTTGGGAGTGTTGATGCCTTAGAGTAGGAACGCCTAGGAAATACAACAATAGATATATATATATATTTATGTGGAATATAATACAACAGATTATATAAATGTTATTTATTTAACTAACCCTTTAATGCCTGTAGTGGGGCCGCTCACAGTTGGTTGAGCGGCCTGGTCGCGTTTGGTTGTTCACATGCAGGCAAACCCCTCGCGAGCAGCCTATGTGTGTGTGTGTCACCAACTATCGGTCCCTTTTGCCGGCGAAATTTTGTTCAAGTACATAAATCGGTAGGCTGATAGTGTTTGGCCAGCCAGAGTCATTGTTCTCAACCAATCACCTATCGTCTTGTCTTTATGGACATCCAAATAATGTATACATAGGTAAAATCTACGAATATTCGGCATAGGGGGGAATCTAAATGTTATATTACTGATCGGTGTACGTGACCAGGTGCATGTATATATATATATATATATATATATATATATATGTATATATATATACATATATATATATGTATGGGTTGGTGGTGCCTGAGTGGGATGTAAATAGACATAGTGGTGCTGGCAGGTCTTGGTCTGATTGCACTCAGGGCTTACCCTCCCTCTGCCGGGCTAGGGATCACCATACTCAAAAGGTCAAGGTTGGTGGTGGCCATGGGCCATACAGCTTGTGGTGGTGGGCAGACCACTGGTATCCATGGGGACCAGGAATGCTGGATCCCTATTGGTAGGACAAAGACTGCTTGATTCCCATTGGTGGAAAGCGGTGGTGTGAAACTGTACAATGAATCCATGTAACTATTTAAGCAATAAACCAGAGGGCTTGACTCTCTCTCTTTCTTTACACTGTATACTATTCCTTTCTCTTGTCTGTATTGGTTTCTACCATATCCTGCCTACACAAGCACAGATTCGAGAATTATACCTTACACATATATTTATATATCCACATTCATATATGAGCGTACAGTATTGTATATAATTCTGGCAACATTGACTAAAACTAGATTCATGGAGCTTCCAGCCCTATAGTCCGATGAAAACATCAAATTTTCAAAACCAAAACAGTGATCTAGATTGAATTTTATATGTGTAACTTACATACTGGAGCATTTCTCAAACATTCATCACAATACAGAAGAAGTTAATTTAATAGAACCTGTTTCTGCATCAATGGTGTCAAAGTTTTGATATTCGTGCCAACATTAATTTTATTTGTTTGCACTTCAAGTACCTCAAAAGTTATCCTTTTAAAATCAAAGTAACTTCACACTTCCTCAGGGGGAGGTTACGCTTGCCGCATGCAGCAGATGGCAGCCCTGTCGGGGCGCTGTCTGGCGGCTACCATACCACCACCTATCGCTGTAAACTGTGACGGTGATGGAGCAGTCCTTGCTGCCACCGTATGGTAGTGGAACTCATGTACGGACTACTACAATATTATAGCGATCAATGACAGAAACTCCAAACATCGGATTATGCAACTTTAATAGAATAGTGATTACCATTCAAATCATTGACAGAAACTCCAAACATCGGATTATGCAACTTTAATAGAATAGTGATTACCATTCAAATCATTGACAGAAACTCCAAATATCGGATTATGCAACTTTAATAGAATATTGATTACCATTCAAATCATTGACAGAAACTCCAAACATTGGATTATGCAACTTTAATAGAATAGTGATTACCATTCAAATCATTGACAGAAACTCCAAACATCGGATTATGCAACTTTAATAGAATAGTGATTACCATTCAAATCATTGACAGAAACTCCAAACATCGGATTATGCAACTTTAATAGAATAGTGATTACCATTCAAATCATTGACAGAAACTCCAAACATCGGATTATGCAACTTTAATAGAATATTGATTACCATTCAAATCATTGACAGAAACTCCAAACATCGGATTATGCAACTTTAATAGAATAGTGATTACCATTCAAATCATTGACAGCAACTCCAAACATCGGATTATGCAACTTTAATAGAATAGTGATTACCATTCAAATCATTGACAGAAACTCCAAACATCGGATTATGCAACTTTAATAGAATAGTGATTACCATTCAAATCATTGACAGAAACTCCAAACATCGGATTATGCAACTTTAATAGAATAGTGATTACCATTCAAATCATTGACAGAAACTCCAAACATCGGATTATGCAACTTTAATAGAATATTGATTACCATTCAAATCATTGACAGAAACTCCAAACATCGGATTATGCAACTTTAATAGAATAGTGATTACCATTCAAATCATTGACATAAACTCCAAACATCGGATTATGCAACTTTAATAGAATAGTGATTACCATTCAAATCATTGACATACACTCCAAACATCGGATTATGCAACTTTAATAGAATAGTGATTACCATTCAAATCATTTCTTTTGGTCGGAACATGAAATCTTCACCAATACTATGAATTATGCAAGGCGATGGTATAACTCAATGCTCCCTCTCAATATTGAATCGCAGATCGTTGTTTTTATTTCAACGTGATTTCTTAATGGAGTACTTAACTAGATTCTCCCGGCAATTATCCTTTTTAATTAACTTCTTGTTTTTGTTGATGTTAGTATTTTAATTTAAGGTTGGTTAAGGCCCTGTCACACTACGACACTTCTCCCGGCGACCCGTCAGCGTTGAAAATAAAATCTTGCGCGTCGAGAAACATCCAACTTTTCGGGGGTTTGGGGAAAAAGATTGGCGTCAGCGCGGCGCATTATTCGCGCGCGGCCATCGTGTGTCGACACGTTGGGGGGGAAAAAAAAAGGTTTGGCGCGATGTCTTCATATAACCTTAAATGTTGCTAGGGCATAAAACAAAAATGCCCCATTTTGCCACAACATGTGGACACGACCCACCCGCACGCACGCCGTCTGCCTAGCGTTCCCATAATGTTATTCCGGTGCATCCAATGGAACTCGACATCAGCCTAACGTCCTTACCCATATATTTGTGCGCGCTGCTGGTCGTTGGTTTTTTGTTGACATGCTTAAAACCTTGGGCGACCAATAGCGCGCGCCGGCGTTCTGCGCCGACCATCAACGTCAAGGATAGTGTACCAACGTGTACTGACGTGCACCAATGCGCGCTTAACGCGCCACCAGCCTGTCTCGATATTTCACTAATTATCGCCCAAAATCAACACACGTTGACAGGTCGCCGGCGAGAAGCGTCCTAGTGTGACAGGGCCTTAAAGTAGGCTTAAAGATTGTTGCTAGTCCGTAGTCGGTACTGTCAGTGAGGTCTCATTGAGGACCAGCTGGAGATATTTGTTCCCGCCGATACTTGTGTTAGTAGGGAATGTTGAATAACATATATGAGCCTGTCTCAAAAGTTCATAACTAATATTATGTTTGTCTGCATAACGATTGACACAAAACAGTACACAAACAGTTACACTGAAAACAGAAGGACATTTGTTTCAAGTCAGTATGTGTTCTATTGCGATTATGAAACACAAGGTAAAAAAACAAATCAGTTTATCCTGAGCAAATGTATATGTTGATTATTACAATGGACACAGTTTTGTCCCATTTTACTTATCACATGTTGAGACAGTCTCATATACAGTAACACCCAAATTATCGCCCAAGATAGTGTCTTTACAAAATGCAGCGCTGAAGGAAGCACTTCACTGGATAATTATAAAATAGCATTAATAAATATGTACCTTGGTAAAACATTCCGATACAAACAGGATATTAAGCCAGCATTCTCAGGATAACACAGTACTAATGTATTAAATGATGTTGTTATGCTTATATCTCCCATGTATGTAATGGAGGAATGACAGATGGTGTTGCCATATTTCTATCCTCTGCAAGCTGGGAACATGCATACAAGAGTGCAATAGCGAATCAGCCCAAATGTGGTAGCACTATGTATATATGGATAGTGATAAACCCCTTTATCGCAGGTACTAAGCTCTATACTGGCTCCTCCCCCCCCCCCATGGGGTGGGGAGTGCCCAGCATGCACCTCGTCCCTCCCCCCTCCTCTGAGGGGCTGCTTTCCCGACTCAGTCGGAAGGAACATTTTTTTTTTTAAATAAAGGACTTGGGGTCTTTTTACCGCCAACTCATACCGCACACTTTCCTTATTGTCTTACTACGTAATTTTCTCCTGTTACTCTCATATCTTATGGTAAAATTATTATTTGATATATATATATATTTTACCTCGGTAAACAGCCTCAGGCTAGCCTCAGGCTAGGGAGAGGTAAGCACGTCCGGTACCAGCAATTAGCATATACAACTCACGACTGGATAACGTGTCGTTGGGTTGCTCCGGCAAAATTAGTCTACATACAAGCAAATACGCAGTAAGTATAATAAAAACTGTGGTTAGCTTAATTATGATGCATTAGAGCATCAATATGGAAAGTTTAGACTTTCGTTGGTCCAATTTGGACGAGTTATTTGGTTATAAACAACCAAGGATAGAACACTCGAGTGGGTTTCGCGAAGGAACCAAACCGGTCATTAGCAGTTATGTCAACACCCGGGTCACCGTGTGACTATGGGTAGAGATGTGGGTTTCGCCCTATCTCATGTGGAAATTCTCTCGTACTCTAATAGAGAGTAATGTTGGAGATGCTCCTGGGTTTCTTTTATAGACTCCCCTAGACAAAACTTTTTCAGGCGTTTCTCCGAGTTTCGTAGCATTTTCTCCAACTTGTTGACGTAGTAGTCACAGGTGGGAGAAGTGTGCGGAACAGAGGGATGGGCGGGCCGATACACTGGTCCCGACCCCGCGTAAGGTTTGGGCTTGACCCACAACCCACGCACAAATTTAGCTTATTACGCCTGTGTTATAACGGTATAAACACGTTCTTTAACACCAATAGATGTCCAAATGAGTTTGAAACAACCATATTGTGACATATATATATACCGGGACTGATCAAAAATGTTTGTTTCAGTTCCCGATGGCCACGAAGCGGAGTAAGCGCGGTGCAGCAGCAGCCGAGGGGCGTGTTCCGAGTGGAGTGGACGAGGAGTACGACTCCTCACCCGTGTTGTCGGCAGGGCCGTCGACACAGCCCCGGGCGCATATCCTCTCCGACCCGGACGAGGACGCAGTGCCTGATGTGCCTGCGCCTCCAGATTGGGAGGCTCGCTTTGCAAGATTGGAAAGCCACATCTTGACTGCCAAATCGCCTGTGTTTCGGAAGCGGCGTAGGCCGAGTGTCCAAGAGGATTCATTTGAGGATTTCTTGGACACAGACTCGGCGGTGGAGCTTAAGGCTCCTCCTCCTCCTTCTCCTAAACGGAGGAAGAAGAAGAAACAGGTGATTTCTTCGGGTGATGAATTCACCAAGGAGCGGGCAGAGTCTGGTTTGCGCAAAAAGCGGAAGACTAAGTCCAAAAAGAAGAAGAGGAAGAGGAAATATTCTTCTTCTGAGTCGTCCACTGAGTCTACTTCTACGGAATCAGACTCAGACACCGTATATGAAGGGGTCTATGCGGACATTGGCACTAAAGTGGCTAAGAAGGTGGAGAAGCCAAAGGCTAAGCGGGTTAAAACCACTACGCTTATGCGCGAGACCGTGAATGGTCATTTTCGCACGTTCAAACCGGCGGAGGTTATCTCCAAGTTAGGAGATGAGTTAACAGGCATAAAGGGTGTTCCCAACTCCATCATTAAAGAGATGGATCGGGATGTCAATATGACGGATGACCGTAAGAAGTTTGAGGATGTGTTGCACACAGTGCATAAGGCAGTGTTGGCTACTCTAACAGCTATTGTTCCTGTGGCTAATAGGATGCAGAGTGAAAATAAGTTCTCGTCTTTGGCTAAGACAATGGACAAAGGCATTGCAGTACTAGCGGCGGCAGGTAATTACCTGTCGTTTCGAAGATATGAAAATGTCTTCAAGTCAGTTTGCACAGATGCTGGCAAAGAAGTGGCTCGCTCTAAGAAGGTTACCGATAATGAGGGGAAGGAGTTTACGCTCTATCTTGCTCCAGAGCCGATTAAAGGGAAACCTTTAGATAATACCAAGATGTTTGGCAGTCAACTACAATACCTCTATAAAGAGGTAGAGACTGCAGCCAAGAGTGGCAAAAACATGGATGGTAAGAAGAAACAGGAAGTTCCTCGTTTCAAAAAGTCACGAGGGGATTTTCGTCCACGACGGTTCACCAGAGGAACCAGACCGAGTTCAAACTTCGGTCAAGGGTTTCGGGGCCGGGACGCTCGCCCAGGCTGGACCGACAACACCGCACGGCCAATGGGTCGAGGGTTCAACTCGTCGAGACCTTTCCCCAGGGGCGGGTCCAAGTAGAGGTCCAAACACAAACTTTACAAGTCCCTGCAGCCTCTAAAAACACACAAACTGTAAGCAACTTTGTGGCTGGTAATATTAGTAATCATATTTCTGAGTGGCACAAAATTACTAGTGACCAAGAAATTATAGAAATAGTTAGGGGGGTTCAAATTCCTTTTACACAAATTCCTGTACAAAGTATAATACCTTTTCCATATAACATTCAACCAGTTGAACGAGACGCACTAACTAAACAGGTACATAAATTCTTTGAGAAAGGAATTATACAAAAAGTGACACACTGTTCAGGACAGTTTATTTCAAACATTTTCTCGAGACCGAAGCCTAATGGTGATGTTCGAATGATCCTGGATTTAACAATCCTTAATAAAAGGGTGGAATATCGACATTTTAAAATGTTCTCTCTAGATACGGCACGGGATCTGATTACACCAGATGCGTGGATGGCTAGTGTTGATTTACAGGATGCATATTATACGCTTCCCATAATGGAACAATACCGAAAATTTCTTCGATTTATTTGGGATAACCAACTCTATGAGTTTACCTGTATGCCGAATGGCTTAGCTTGTGCGCCACGTTTATTTACTAAATTGCTTAAACCTGTTTTCTCGGTAATGGCGAGGAAGGGTCATATAATGTTTCCATACATAGATGATTCTTTTATTATAGCATCAACACAAATTGGTTGTGTGAATGCAGTTTTGGATTTATGTGCATTACTCACTAAATTGGGGTTTTATGTACATCAACAAAAGTCAGTGTTTAAACCAACAAAACAACTTAAATGTTTAGGGTTTATTCTGGATACACAGTCCCTTACAGTGTCGATAACAGAACAAAAACTAATTAAGTTTATGACTACAGCGACTCAGCTTATTAAGTTATCAAAGCCAAAAATTAGACAGGTTGCTGTTCTTATTGGCATAATGACCTCATATGCACCTGCTGTGTTATATGGGAAGGCCCATATTAAGTCGCTAGAAATAGATAAAAATTTAGCGTTAACACAAACTAAAGGCAATTTTGAGCGAAAGATGTTTATTTCGCAAGAAGGGTTACAGGATATTGGATGGTGGATGCAACATATAGCAAGTTCACCAAATCCAATCCGCATGGCGGAACCTAATACAGTAATTACTACTGATGCTTCGTTAGAAGGTTGGGGAGCTCATCGAGATGGGGTCACAACAGGAGGTAGATGGCTTGATGATGAAAAATCAGACTATATTAATGCACTAGAATTGCGTGCTATTTATCTGGGCTTACGTAGTTTAGTAAAGATAAATAAATCACAGGTTAGAATACTAACTGATAATACTACTGCCATGGCATATATTTGTAACATGGGTGGAACCAAATCAAAGTCTTGCAATCAGTTATCTAAACTGATTTGGAACTGGGCACAGGCTCAACAAGTCTGGCTGACTGTAGCGCATATTCCAGGGTCACAAAATACACTTGCAGATTATAAAAGTAGAAATTTCCATGACCATTTAGAGTGGTCTCTCTCTACACATTTGTTTAACTTCGTTTGTGAAAAATGGGGTACACCTGAAGTTGACTTATTTGCATCACGAAATAATAACAAGTTACCCTGTTATGTTTCTTGGCATCCTGAACCGGATGCTTGGAAAGTAGATGCGTTTGCTATTACCTGGGAAAATAATTATTTTTATATTTTCCCACCATTTAGCATTATCAGCCGAGTAGTGAGAAAAATCGGCTTGGAAGGGACACATGCGATACTGGTGGTGCCCGATTGGGACACGCAACCTTGGCTGCCAGCAGTTTCACAACTGGCAAAAGATTGTATACGATTCCCAAGAAAACTCGGGAATCTGACGCACCACGGACCGCTAGTGGTTCACGGCGACGTGTCAACGACGCCCCTATTGGCATTCCTTTTCTAAGGAAGCAGCTACAGCAATTTGGATTGGACAGAATTACTGAGGATAGGATAGTATCGGATGCCTGGAGGCCAGGAACTGTCAAAATGTATACAACCTATTTAAAGAAATGGGGTGTACATTGTTTGTTAATGAAAGTTAAGCCAACAAATCCAAAGATTTCACAAGTAGCTCGGTTTCTTCGTTCTCTAGAGGATGAAGGACTTTCCTTTGGATCGATTAATGCGGCGAGGTGTGCGTTATCAATTATATTACCTAGAATTGATGGCGAAACAGTTGGAAAACATCATGTTATTTGTTATTTACTTCGTTCAATTTATCAAAGGAATCCTCCAAAACCAAAGTATAGTCGGTTTTGGGATGTTTCTATAGTATTTAAGTTGTTTCAGGCTTGGCCTCACAACTCGTGGTTAGATATAAAACAGTTAGGTTTTAAGGTCGCGGTCCTGTTATTGTTAGTAACCGGACACAGAGGACAGACGATTGTTGCTTTATCCTTAACTGGATTAGAAATAGACAAGCAACAAGCTACGTTTGATTTAGAAAAATTGCTTAAATCGAACACGTTAGGTGACCCTTTATCAACGGTTCACTTAGACTGTTTTCCGAATGATCGGAAATGATGTGTTGTGTCGGCCATACGGGCTTATATATACAAGACAAAGGATTTACGTGCATCACAACAACTATTAGTGAGCTTTATAAAGCCACATAAGGCGATTTCACGAGACACACTTGCCAGATGGACAATTACGGTGTTGAAATTGGCTGGAGTGGATACGAGTAAATACTCTTCCCACTCAACTAGAGGAGCCATGGTCTCCAAGGCACGGGTGCTTGGTATTTCTGTGAAAAGAATACTAGCGCATGCAGGCTGGAAGACGGCTAAGTCGTTTGCAAAACATTATAATAAACGACTAGAAAAGCCTACCGGCGTTGCAAAGCGTCTTCTCGCCAACTAACAAGAATAGGTGAGAACAAAAATTTAGAATGTTATAATAATAAGAAAGAATGATATTAAGGATAAAAATGAATTATGTAAAGGTCTCCCTAGCCTGAGGCTAGCCTGAGGCTGTTTACCGAGGTAAAATAGTATAGTTATACGAGTCTTACCTTGGTACAGATGATGGATAACTGTTGTTTTACCGAGGTATAAGCCTCGGATAGATGTGGGCTAGGGCCCTCCCGCCACACCCTGCCACATCTATTCCGTTGGTGTACCTTTTCGGTAAAGTAATAGTATCCATTGTTTGAAAGTCATTTTTATCCTCAATAAGTAGGTTAAGATTGCTGGTACCGGACGTGCTTACCTCTCCCTAGCCCACATCTATCCGAGGCTTATACCTCGGTAAAACAACAGTTATCCATCATCTGTACCAAGGTAAGACTCGTATAACTATACTATATATACATATATACAGGTGCTCTATAACCCATTATGGAAATATAAACTTTGACACTAACCCTCACCTTGAATGACTTGCGGGCGTCAGAACCAAGAACGTCTGCATTTGTTCCCTGGCATCACGTATTTGTGGACGCGGACTGAGAAAGTAAGGAAGTAGTTCCTCGCCTAGCCGTGGCGCCACCGGTGATTGGTCAGGCATGCATCTATGTGGTCACTGACGGTCAGATTTTGTATTTATATATATATATATATATATATATATATATATATATATATATATATGTGTATGTGGACCTGTGTTCTTGTTTGGCTGGGTATATCTTTGTATAAATAATATACACTGAAACCCCGTTATAGCGCCATCGTTGGGGGGTCCCTAAAGGGTCATGGTGAGAACAGCGGGGTCTAAATAAAAGATTCACCCGGTACTTGTAGTTCACAGGTGAAGGACAACGTAGTATAAATACGGGTGAAAATAGGTTTAATATGGAACATGAACTAGAAAGTGTGGCTGCAATATCAGATGGCTACTCATATAGACACAGAGTTGGTGAAATGGGTGAGAATGCAAAATGGCGGCCAGCGAACGCCATATATTTCACTTTTAAATTGCATTAAAGTATATGTTTTATTATATTTTCCAACTCAAAAGTAGCGGGTAAACATGAAGACATATACAAAGAATAAATGTTGCTTCTTAGATTGAGAAATTAGGCTCTCATAAAGACTCATTTCATTAGCCCAATTTTTCGACCATTTTTATATAAGGCTGATCTTCACCCTTGTACTACAAGTACCAGGTGAATCTTTTATCTAAGCGGGGTCACGCTAAATCGGGGTTAAGTTTACTGAATTACATTTGAATTAAAGAATTCTGGGTCCAATGAAGCAAATTGTGTTATATCCGACTGGGCACGGTGCTCGCTTCAACAGAGTGCGGGGCTTGCATGCGGGAGATCGGGAGCTTGGCTCCCCGTAGAATCAAACAAATGACTTATAAAATTGATACTTGTCACTTCCTAGCCTGGCTCTCAGCATTAATAGGATAGGGGGAAATGACTGGTTAGCTCAGTGTCAGGATAATGTGACTGAATGGGATATTAGGTCATGTTTTCAGCGGCCTGATTTCCCAGTGGGGTGGCACTATAAAGTTGCCATGAGTGTGTACTGTTACAAGTCGTACCCGTCCTGATATGACCTTAAATGTTGCCAGGATGCAAAACTCCAACAACCAATGTTAGATCGGAATTGGCGTTAAATTGGAGTGCTTTATAACGTTGTTTCACTGTACATATTCAGAGTAGTGGTCCTGTTAGTGTTAGGCTGGACCAATCTCACAGCGCCATTGACAGATACTCCAGGGTGAGCAGCGCGGCGCCGTCTCCGTTATCCTCCATCCATCAGAGGTCACTCCGGTCCATGGGCCCCATAACCACGTCGGGTCACGTGACCCACTGCATGGCGAGGTGTCAGTCGCCCCTTGGGGTGTTTTGCGAAATGGCAATTGTGGGTGTCTTCCGGTTGGATGTGGGTGGGGTGAGGAGAGGTATGGTGGTGAGTGAGTAGGTGGGTGGGGGTTATGACACATTGTTTAG
Organism: Branchipolynoe longqiensis; assembly: GCA_030323885.1. NCBI lineage: Eukaryota > Metazoa > Annelida > Polychaeta > Phyllodocida > Polynoidae > Branchipolynoe > Branchipolynoe longqiensis. Next base: position 28,212,242 of record CM059197.1, read on the forward strand.
TTGTTGTTGTTTTATGTCCTAGCAACATCTAACGTTATTATCTGGACGGGTCATATCAGGACTTGTGACAGTGCACATTCATGGTGACTTTTTATAGTGCTGCCCCACTGGGAGAATAGGCCGCTACCACCATGACCTTATAACCCCCTCAGTCACATTATCCTGCCACTGAGCCAACCAGTCCTGGCCCATCTCTAATAATGTCAAGCGCCTAGCTAGGAAGCCATAAGTATACATTTTTAAGTCATTGGTTTGACTCGACCAGGGTTCGAACCCACCAACCCATGGGTTTGGATCACCAGATCTCCCAAAACAGGAGGCGGACGATCAACTTATTCGGCCATCCCGTCTGGTCAGGTGATGACGCAAGAGAGGTGCATCAACAATCACAACGACAATAAATTCAATAAAAGGGTGAACATATATGTTGGTCCTTGTGGGTTTTGCTATTACCATATACTAAGATTTGTGTAGTTGTCGCAAGAAAAGAGTTTGGCCAACTTTGATGGACCAGTCTTCAACGACAATGTTTGGCTGCGTGGTGCAGCTCATTTGGGATGGGGGTTTGTGTTTGAGTGTGTTGATCTGTAATGGTTGTGTGTGGGTGGGTGGGGAACGTGTTTGTGTGAGTGTGTGGGGGGATATAGTGCGTGGGTGTGTGTGCGATATAGTGTGTGGTGCAATGTGTGTGGGGTGATATGATGGGTAGGTGCATGTGTGTTCGGTGGGATATAGTGTGTATGAGGAGGAGGGACACAGTGTTAAGAACATGTTTGGTGTGTTATTGTTTTACGTTCTAGCAACATCTAAGGTCATATCAGGACTGGTTAAGAACATTTAATGGGTGGTATACATTGTGATGGAGGGTGTGTGGTGGGGTATAGTGTTTGCATGTGCGGAGAATATAGTGTGTGCGTACATGTGTGTTGAGTGGGATATCGCGTGTGGATGCTTATATTTGGGTTGAGGTATAGTACCTTTATTAGTATTCGGTTGAGTGTGTGTTGGTGTGTGGGTGATGTAGTGTATGGTGTATGCCAGTGATATATAGTGTATCGGTGTGTCTGTGAAGGAATAGTGGGTAGGTGCATGTGTAAGCGACATGCTATAGTGTGCGGGTGAGTGTGGAATTGGATATTGTACATGGGTAAGTATCTGAAGGGTGGAATATAGTATGTGTGTGAGTGTTTGGGGCGTGGTATATAGTGAGTGGTCGGAGGTCTCGAGAGGGATATTTAGTGAGTGATTGATGGGTGGTTGCTTTACGCCGTCTCGGTAGCATAGGCCATATTCATGGCGAAAGGGGTATAGTGTGTATGTGGAGGATGGAGAGAGGTGTTTGGTGTGAGGAGGGATAGAATGTGTGGGTGGAATGGAATATAGTGTCTGTGTGTGTGGAGTAGGGTATTGTGTGTGGGAACATGTGTGTGGGTGGGATACAGTGTGGGGTGAGACATATTGTGTGGGTGCGTTTGTGAGGGGTGCGATAGAGTGTGGGTGTATGTGGCGTAGGGTAGTGTGTGTGGGTACATGTGTGTGGGGGATACAGTGTGGGTGGGTGAGGGGTGGTACATACTGTGTGGGTGCGTGTGTGAGATACAGTGTGGGTATGTGTGGAGTACAGTATTGTGTGTGGGTATGTGTGTGGGGGGGATACAGTGTGTGTGGGGGGGGGGGTAGCACATCGTGTGTGGGTGCGGGTGTGAGGGATGGGAGACAGTGCGTGGAGTAGGATACTGTGTGTGGGTATGTGTGTGGGTGGGATACAGTGTGTGAGGGGGGACATAGTGTGTGAGTGCGTTTGTGAGGGGCGCGATAGAGTGTGTGTGTATGTGGCGTAGGGTAGTGGGTGTGTGGGTACGTGTGTGTGATAGAGTGTGTGTGAGGGGGTGGGACATAGTATGTGGGTGGTGTGTGAGGGGTGGCATATAGTGTGTGTGGAGTAGGGTATAGTGTGTGCGTAGTGTGTAGTGTGTACTGTGTGGGTGCATACTGTCTGTGTGGGTGGGGTGGGGTAGGGGGGACATAGTGTGTGACTGCGTTTATAAGGAGTGCCATATTGTGTGTGGGAATGTGTGTGGGGGTGGGATGTAGTGTGGATGTGTGTGGGGGGGTGGGACATAGTATGTGGGTGCGTGTGTCAGGTGTGCCATATAGTGTATGTGTGTGTGGGTGTCTAGAGTGTTATAGTGTGTGTGTGGAGTGGAATATAGCATGTGGGTGTGTGTGTGGATTAGGGATTGTGTGTGGCTACGGGTGTGTGGGTGTGATACAGTGTGTGGGGGTGGCATATAGTATGTCTGTATGTGGAGTAGCATGTAGTGAAAGGGTGTGTGTGTGGGTTACAATGTTGGTGTATGTGTGGGGTGGGACATAGTGTGTGAGTGTGGGTGTGGGGTGGCATATGGTGTGTGAGTGCGTATGTGAGGGGTGGCATATAGTATGTGGGTGTGTGTTGAGTAGGGTATAGTGTGTGGCTACATGTGTGTGGCTGGGATACTATGTGGGTGTATGTGTGGGGTGGGACATATTTTGTGAATGCGTGTGTTGGGTGGGATATAGTGTGTGAGTGCATGTGTAGGGGTGGATATTATGCGGTGTGGGTGGATGTGGGTGTGCTGTGTGTGGCTGTTGTGGACATGTAAATGTGGTTGGTGTGTGGTAGTTGGGAGGAGGATAGAGTGGGGGGTCTGGGGGTGGAGTAGGGGTTAGAGGTGGATGGACCTAGTAGCGGTGTAATGGTGAGTTGTGGGACTGCGGACAAGGCTGGGTCAGCGGGGATTTGCGGCCGGAGTCGGCCGGACTAGTGAACAGGTCAGCTCGCAGATTTAGGACCGTGGGGAAACCAGGTCTGCACGCAGATTTAGGATTGTGTGGTAGCCAAGTCTGGATGCAGATTTAGGATTGTGTCATGGTTAAAGGCTGCATGCAGATTCAGGATTGTGTGGAAGCCAGGGCTGCATGCAGATTTAGGACTGTGGAAGCAAAGGCGGCATGCATATTTAGGACTGTCTGGAAGCAGTGGAAGGCCAGGACACATACACATGTTTAACTGTGTGGAAGGCAGGACCACTTGCCAAACACTAGGACTCTATGGACGGCAAAGCTGTTTGAAGATTTCCTATTGTGTAAAAGGCAGGACCGTGTAACCAATTAGGAATCCTTGGAAAGCAAGGCTGCATGTCTAGGCATGTCTTGTGTAGTTTTCCCCATTGGTTATAACCCACGCTTTGTGTTTGGCCAATTAGCGATGGCTAGGGTAGGTAACCTAGCCTTTCCAAATAGTCGACAGAGAACAATTATTTAGCCAGCTGTCAGCCTTAAGGTAGTCACATAAATGAACCTACTCCCGATCTGTCCTGACATTCTCTATGATCGCCTAATGGGACAAAGGCGAATGATACAATTTTGAAGAGTTCAGGCGCAAAACCCTGTAAACCGCAATCCAAAAATTCAGTTTAAGTAAAAGAGTGTTATCTGAAAATAATTTGAATTGTGACTTATTCCACGTTTCTTATGTTGACATGATTAGGGAACAAAGAACAAAGACGTAGGAATGAGAAAAAATTAACTTTTAGAAGGTATGATTCCGATGTTTATATCGATTTTCGGATTAGCGTTTATTTGGTTTTGCAACTGAACTATTCAAACGGTTCCCACAATGATATGGCTCCGATTGGTTACAATGCTCGCCTTCTCTTTTGATTCAGTGTGAACAATGTAACACATTTAAGTCCCTATCACACCTCGCCGGATTGAGCAACAGACAGGAATTTCTAGTCCGATGGTGTTTGGGCGTGATAAATATCAAAATGTATTAAAATGTGTCAAAATGTTGCGATATTGGCTCAAAGGCCGCCGGATGAACGGACATGAAAGGGACATGAAAGGGACATGAAACAGACAGGAAACGGACATGAAATGGTCATGAAACGGACATGAAACAGACAAGAATGGATAGCCAACGGACGAAATGAACTCAAAGCGGACAATAACCATAGACGTCAATCCGGCGGCATCCTTTCCAAGTTTTGTGAACGTTCAAAAATGTACCGGATGGTGCTGGATATCAAATGGATATGCAATGGATATGCAATCGATATGCAATGGACACAAACCGGACTTTGCCGGCTATCAACAGACTTTGTTCGGTTTCTTTCCGTTTCCTTAATCCGGCAAGGTGTGACAGGGGCTTTACTGACTCAGCTGCACTTTGGATATCAACGGATATCAACGGATATGCAACGGATATGCAACGGATATGCAGCGGATATGCAACAGACGCAAACCGGACTTTGCAGGATATCAACAGACATATACATTGTTAAGTCATTGGCTTGACTCAACCAGGGTTCGAACCCGATCTACCAAAATTGGAGATGGATGTTTAACTCATTCGGCCACCCCGATCTGGTCAGCTTCTGCTTCACATCATTCAATTTGTGGAATCCGAACCGATATAATACTGCTTCGGTTCTAGATCAGTTCACACCCCGCATCTACTCTTGTTTATATACCAGACAGGATGGCCGAATGAGTTAGAGCATCCGTCTCCCGTGCTGGTATATCATGGGTTCGTGGGTTTGAACCCTAGTCGAGTCAAACCAATGACTTACAAATTGATACTTGTTGCTTCCTAGCCTGGTGCTCAGCATTATTAGGATAGGGCAAGGACTGGTTGGCTCAGTGTCAGGATAATGTGACTGAGTGGGATATCTGGTCATGGTGCCGGCGGCCTGGTTTCCCAGTGGGACAGCACTATGAAGTTGCCATGAGTGTGCACTGTCACAAGTCAGTACCCATCCTGATATTACCTTAGATGTTGCTAGGATGTAAAACAACAAACAAACTATGGTTTATCGGCGAGAACAATGGTTATTATAACCTCAGGATGACAGAGGAGCGAAAGAAGGTGATGGGAAAGGCGCCTGGTCAATAGTACTCCTGCAAGGCGTAATAGGTTTGATCCCAGCATCAGGTTGCTAATAATACTTGCTCTCCAACCAACAATATTTTAAGTGACTTACAATTATATGATGTATAATGTATTATGCGAATATTATTTAGGCTGCAGTGTTACATGCCTCAGCACTGCTGTTTTGTTATATGTTGTTCCTATGTGTATTTATTGGTAGTTCTCTTCGTTTGCTTACATGCTGATTTAGGTGCTGCTCAGTGACCTGGACCCCTGCTCAAATGCATGCATGCAGGCCTACTTTATTCTGGGACTGGTCACATGTGGATGTAGACTGCTGTATCCACCTCTTTTCTTTCGAAATTGTTGACTTGATAAATGATTGGTAGGCCTGTCCGTGGGTCCAGCCAGAGGATTTCTTGCTCCAAACCATACTCATTGTTGTTGTCCTTGACGGAAGAATATCAATTATCGACCTGCCAGTACAATCCTCCGCTAGGTATTCTTAATGGAAGTTAATGGGGATTAGTAACATATTGTCTTGTGGTTGGCAGGTGGCTTATCGGCGGATCTGACCAGAGTATGGGTAGGTAGAGCATGGAGGTTAGGAGGGGCGGAGGAGCATGTCACTCGTTGGCCCTTAGGGGTCAAACCTGGGCTGTTTTCAGCCACCCAACAATATTTCAGCCCGTGTGAATATTGAAAGGAAGCTGCTCTCCTCCCACACTGAAACCGGAACTCCCACCGGGGTAAGATGCCTGGTAGACCGGCACGAAGCCCTCCCACTGGTGGGATTTGAGGCGGTGTGTGTGGGGGGGGGGGGGGTTGGCATGGGGGAGTAGGTGGGGTGGGAGGTCTGGATGGGGTGGGTAGGGGAGGAGTAGGTAGGGTGGGGGCGGCGTTGCAGGGAGAGTAGTGTGTCGGGAACGGGTGAAATAGGTCCAGAGAGGGCGGAGCAAGGCGGGGCGGAGAAGGACGAGCACGAGTGGGGACATGCAGAGTGTGTGCGGTGGTCAGTGCACGCCAGGAACTGGAGGGAGGGACGGGTACCAGTTGATTACAGTGCTGACAACTGAAGGTGGTACTTGTACTAGGTATGGGTGCCAGTTGGTTGTAGTCATAGCGACTGAATGAGATGCATGTAACAATTCATGCGAGCCGTGATGACTGTATGCGATACGGGGATCCGTCCGCGAGTACACTGGCGATTTGAGGAGCTATATGAACCAGACTGTTGGGGTTCTGGCAACTGAATGAGGTACGGGGACCAGTCGGCTGGAGCCCTAACAATTTAATGAGGTACGGGTACCAGTCGGTTGGGTCCCTGGCTCACTGAATGAGGTATGGGTAACAGTCAGCTAGATCCCTTAGAACTGAATGAGGTATGGGTGCCAGTCGGTAGGAGCCCTGATACCTGAATGAGGTATGGGTACCAATCGGGTGGAGCCCTTACAACTGAATGAGGTATGGGTACCTGTTGTTTGGAGGCCCTGACAACTAAATGAGGTATGGGTACCAGTCGGTTGGAACCTTTACAACTGAATGAGGTACGGGTACCAGTCAGTTGGGTCCCTGGCTCACTGAATAAGGTACTGGTCTCTCTCTCTCTTTGAAGATGTATTCTGCCTGTCATGGCTAAGTCTGAATAAACTTGTTTTCACCATTAGACAGTTTATCGATAGAAAGCCCGAGCCTACACTTTTACTGACCCAAGGGATTTTTAACCTCCCACACCACATAGACATGGTATGAGAGCAACTGCCCTTTGATGACACTGTAAGTTATACACAGCGGTGGAAATCCAAATTGGCAGAGGTTGGGGGGGCACAGGGAATTGAACCATCGACCTTCAGATTAGGAGTCTGACCTAAAAAAAAGTCAGACTCTCTAACCATTCCGCCACAGAGAACACCACGCTACCAGTTAGCTAGATCCCTTACAACTGAATGAGGTATGGGTACCAGTCAGTAGGAGCCCTGAGAACTGAATGTGGTATGGGTACCAGTCATTTGTAGCCCTGGCAACTGAATGAGGTACGGGTACCAATCGATTGGAGCCCGGGCAACTGAATGAGGTATGCGTATCAATTGGTTGGAGCCCGAACAATTGAATGAGATACGGGTACCAATCGATTGGAGCCCTGAGAACTGAATGCGGTACGGGTACTGGTTGTTTGGAGTTGGGACAACTAAATGAGGTACGGGTACCAATCGGTTGACTGAATGAGAACTGCCAACTGGAATAGGCACGGGTTCCGGTCGGTGGACTACTAACGGGTGGGACAGGTATAGGTGACAGTCGATGGAAGCAGTGGCGCCTCTCCAGCTCTCGGGTGCCAGGTAATAATGGGGCTGTGGTAGACCAGGCTCCGCTGGGTCATTTGGGTTACTGTGGATTCAGCGACTCGAGAACGAGGCGGTTATTGGGCGGCATGTGCTTCCGGTATTTGTCTGGCGTCTGTTTGGGGTGGGGTTGGGGGGGTCTGGAGGGTTCAGTGTCTTTGTGCGTATTGTGGCCAATATGTGATCAGGGAGCGAGCAATGGGAAAGGGCTGATTGGACAGGGGGGGTATGTGTATGGTGAGGGTGTATCCAGTGAGTGAGAGGTCACTGAGCTGATAGGGCTGGGCAATGTGAGGTCCCAGGGTGAGGTTAATATGGAGAGAGTACGAGGTCAATGTGAGGTCAGCATGTCAATGTGATGTAAATTTGGGATCAGTGTTAAATCAATATGGGGTTAATGTGAGATAAATGAGAGGTCAATATAGGATCATTGTAAGGCCAGTAGGGGGTCAGTCCGAGGTCAAGTTGAGGTCAGTATGATGTCAATGTGAAGTCAGTGTGAGGTCAATTCTGGATCAGTGTGAGGTCAGTGTGAGGGGAGAAGTGTGAGGTGACAAGTGCGGTCAGAATGGTCAGTGAGAGGTCAATATGGAGTCAATGTGAACTCAATAAGGGGTTAGTGTGAACTCAATATGGGGCCACTGTGATGTCAATGTGAGGTCACAATGGGATCACTGTGGGATCAAGATAAGGTCAGTCTAAGATCAATTTGAGGAAAGTGTGAAAGAATGGGTGACTGTGCGGTCAATGAGCTCAGTATGAGATCAGTATGAAGTCAGTGTGAGGTCACTGAGGTAAGTCTGGAGTAAATCTAATGTCAGAGTGAGCTCAATATGGGGTCAGTGTGAAGTCGGTGTGAAGTCAGTGTGGGATCAGTTTGAGGTCAATATGAGGTCAATTTGAGGTCAGAGTGAGCTCAATATGGGGTCAGTGTGAAGTCCACGTGAAGTCACTGTGGGATTAGTTTGAAGTCAATATGAGGTAAATGTGATCTCAATATGGGGTCAGTACGGTGTCAATCTGAGGTCAAAATGGGTCCGCCTGAAAGCAATTTGAGCTCGCTATTTGGTCAATGTAAGGTTGTTATCTGGTCTGTGAGATCAGCATCTGTTTCGTGCGAGTTCACTTTAGGATTAGATGTTGGGCTTTTTGCAAATTAAATATCACCTCAACTGATTTGACTAAGTATTCCCTTCACGATTAGTTGATATATCTTAACACATTATTCCTATTTCAGAAACATCAAATGCTTTACATCTCGAATGGGTTAGTTGCGCTCTCAATCCGTTGGTAAGGTCTGCGCTTACCAGCAGTATTCGGTTGAGTACGTAGGGGTGGGCGGATGGCAATTGTTCAGGCTTAGTCAGTGTCTTCCTTGTGCCTGTGTCGATGTGAGCTCTCTGCCGCCAAACCTGGCCTTATATAGGTGCACAAGGTTGATTAGTTCAGGCATTCAACTGCAGATGACAGGTCAGTAGCATTAGTTAAGTAATCAGGTTTTGTATTTAAAAGTGAATAAAGGCAGCTCTAGCGTACAAGGCATATATCATAGTGCAGCCGTTCCTCGATAGGTGTCAGCATAAGGCCTTCTTAGTTACTATGAGGCTATGGCTGTGTCCGAATGTCAAATTACCCATGTTGCCGAGCATCACGGACAATGACTGGAATGATTGATGGCAAACAATGTAAAGGACAATCTCAAACTCAATCATTTGACAATGTAGTGCAATGCACTGGCAGAAGACGGATGCCATACTAATTCAACGGTGTATTACGCCTATTGGAAATGAACAGTCATGACTATTCTGGATAGGATGCACATTTCCTGACCGACTGACCGACTGAGCAAAAGATGATTAGGTGCTGACTCTCTTTCTTAAAGTTGTATAATTCGATGGTTTTAAATGTCTGCCATATTATCTTGTAGGTAAATAGTTTAACTTGATGATTATAATCACGTTACTTAGTCTTGAAGTAACTTTGAATGTAAATGGTTAAATTTGACTACATGTGAAGTGTGAAAACATTAAATTGAATCTAGGGTGCACATGGATACACCATAGGCCTCCGTTGAAATAGGTTCTATTAAATTGACTAACTATTCCTTTTATGAAACAACAAATGTTAAATTAATACATCATGATCTCCGTTGGATATGTGATGTTAAAGTTGCATAGTCCGATGGTTTTGAATTTCTGTATTTTTTCTGAGATAAATATATTAGATCGATCACTAGTACATACTGATATTACCTTAGATGTTGCTAGGATGTAACACAACAACACACAAACAAACAAACTTTACATTGGTTCAAAGGTACTTTTATTTTAAATGAGATATTTTGAGTGCAAACAAGGAAAATTAGTTTTGGCAGGCTTGCCAAAACTCTGACACCATAGACTTCTGCAGTAACAGGTTCTGCTAAATTGACTCAATATTGCCTTCTATGTAAAATCAAATCTAGATAATTGGTTTGGTTTTGAAAATTTGATATTTCATCGGACTATGCAGCTTTAAATCTAGGTAAGTGTTTTGGGTTTCGAATGAGCTTTGCTGTTCATCGGACTATGAGGCTTTAAGGTCTGAGGCTGTTTATTAATTTGATTTGTCACATGTCTCTAAACTCTGTTAGGCTGGAAACAGAAAAACATCCGCCCTACCATAACAAGAGTAAACACATCAATACAATCAAAAAGCGCCGTTAGGAACAAATCCTGAAATCACTCAGGCCATAACTCTTCCTTGGAAATGCCCTCGGCACTATCTTGGATCTCCAGTCTTAATGGTGAGCCGTCAGAAATAACCTATAGCAGAAAGCCACACCCGATCTATCCTTCCCTTTCCACACTCACATCCACACTCACACCCTCACCATCACCCCACTCTCATCCTCGTCCACACTCATACACCCACACACCCACAGACCCACACGCCAACACCCACCAACGCACCTACCCCCGATACCCGCACCCACACCAGCACCCACACCATCACCCCATCCGCACCCACACCAACACCCACACCTACACACCCACTCACCCACACCCACACCAGTACCAACACCCACAAACACGCACACCCGGACCTAGACACTCACACACCCACACCCATACCTATACCCACACCAGCACCCACACACCCACCTACACAGTCACACACCAACACCCACACTAGCACCAACACCCACACCCACACCAGCACCCACACCCACACCCAGACCAGCACCCACACCCACACCATCACCCACACCCACACCAGTACCCACACCCGCACCTACACACTCACACACCCACACCTACACCCACATCCACACCCGCAATCACACCAGCACCCGCATCCGCATCCACACCCACACCTACACTCATACGCATACCCACATCCTCGCCATCACCCACACCACCACCCACAATTACACTTACACCCCGCATACGCACATACACACACCATCCCATACACACCCACATGCCCGCACCCACGCCCACACCCTCAGCCACACCCCCACCCGCCACTGCAGCCTCATCCTCACCTGCACCCACACCGGACCTACACCCACACACTCACATTCACAGTCAAACCTACACCCACACCCGCACTTACTAAGTAATTACTTAATAATGCTATTGAATCTATCATCGCTGGAGGCGATAGCGACATTGATTTGGCATGTATTCACATTTCATATATCCAATGTTAACCACTGATAAGGAAAATTAAAAATACTCATTTGCATATTCCCACATATGGCCCATATATATGACCAGAACATCAACATCTAAGGAAGGAGAGAATGGAACCTGTTGCCCAGTAAACAGTGCACAGCCTTCGCGTGTGGAAGGTCAGATCCCGGCTGAGTCAAATCGATTACTTCCAAAAATGACACTTGTCACTACCTAGCCTGATGCTCATCATTAGTAGGATAGAGCAAGAACTGGTTAGCTCAGTATCAGGATCATGTGACTCAGTGTGTGATTTCGAGTAATGGTGCCCCCAGTCTGATCTCCCAGTGGGGCAGCGCTATATAGTCACATCAGTGTGAGTCTACTTGTGTGCAAGATAATCAAAACTGTGCATGATGTGTGATAGTTCTGTCGACAATGACAAAAAGTGCCAATAGTCAAGATTTGTCATATCTCATCACATTCTCATTCCCTAATTTAATCACCATCAAACTTATTTCTGAAATGAACTGCTACTATCTGCGTCTAGAACCCCAGTGGCTTGGAGCTGATAAATGTGTTATGCTGACGAATATAACCGTCCTGGACAAAAAAGGCACTAATAAAGTATTTGTGTCTATACCTATCCAGAATAGATTCTGTGTGCCATAAACTTAGATTACTTTCAGAGTCTCTAATGCTTTATGTTATTTGTATTAATTTATTCTTGGCCTTCTTCGTCTCCATGATAGTGAGGGGTGATGGCGGTGAATGCTTTATGTTATTCATATTAATTTATTCTTGGCCTTCTTCATCCCCATGATAGCGAGGGGTGATGGTGGTGAATGCTTTATGCTATTTGTATTAATTTATTCTTGGTCTTCTTCATCTCCATGATGGCGAGGGCTGATGGTGGTGAATGCTTTATGCTATTCATATTAATTTTTTCTTGGTCTTCTTCATCTCCATGATAGCGAGGGGTGATGGTGGTGAATGCTTTATGCTATTCGTATTAATTTATTCTTGGCCTTCTTCATCTCCATGATAGCGAGGGGTGATGGTGGTGAATGCTTTATGTTATTAGTATTAATCTATTATTGGCCTTCTTCATCTCCATGATAGCGAGGGGTGATGGTGGTGAATGCTTTATGTTATTCATATTAATTTATTCTTGGCCTTCTTCATCTCCATTATAGCGAGGGGTGATGGTGGTGAATGATTTATGCTATTTGTATTAATTTAATCTTGGTCTTCTTCATCTCCATGATAGCGAGGGGTGATGGTGGTGAATGCTTTATGTTATTCATATTAATTTATTCTTGGCCTTCTTCATCCCCATGATAGCGAGGGGTGATGGTGGTGAATGCTTTATGTTATTCGTATTAATTTATTCTTGGCCTTCTTCATCTCCATGATAGCGAAGGGTGATGGTGGTGAATGCTTTATGTTATTCGTATTAATCTATTATTGGCCTTCTTCATCTCCATGATAGCGAGGGGTGATGGTGGTGAATGCTTTATGGTATCCATATTAATCTATTATTGGCCTTCTTCATCTCCATGATAGCGAGGGGTGATGGTGGTGAATGGTCTATGTTATTCATATTAATTTATTCTTGGTCTTCTTCATCTCCATTATAGCGAGGGGTGATGGTGGTGAGTAAGTCGGTGATCGAAGGCCATCTGAGGAGGCTGACTGCCTATCCAATTGGGATAGTGGTCTGTATTTTAATGTGTTTTTATAGGCCATCTGCATGACACAGTGTTAGAATTGTGTGATGTTAGCAGTTAATACCAGGTAGATATCACCGCCATCGTGAAGTATGTCATGCCATACGCATAGGCGCCTAAACAGTTTGTGTTAGCTAAACGTGCAGTTATTTATAGATTTGGGAAATCCCTCTGAGCCTCTTCCCGAAGAGCACCGCTATTTCCCAATATCGTGGCGACGGCATTAATATCGCTTCGATTTTTGGTTTAATTTGACCAAATTTTACTTTTTGATTATCTTATTATGTTAAATATGATAGCATTGAATAGATTTGGGCAGAATAATTAATATATCGCCGCCGATGCGGCAGCGGCGGGGGGCGGTGGTGGCGATTTGTTTTGTTTACATTCGACAATATGAATAATGCCGCCGATGTATCTGCGCCATTAATATTGCTTCGTTTTTGGGGTTAATTTGACCAAATGAGGATGTTATTCTGTTAAATATGATAGCATTTAATAGATTTGGGCCTAATCGGTCCCTAACACCACTCTTAAACCAGCTACGGAGTGGTGTTAGCAAACTCGACCTTAAACTCACGGTGTTTCCATAACACCGCTCCATGCATAGCGACTTTTCGCCGCTAAACTAGAAATCCTGTCCAAAATGCGCTTTGGCTTGGTAACACCGCTCCATGCATATTGGCCCAGGGACAACACATCCAATCTCAACCATGCAATATATACTACATTTGTTCTCGGTACTCTGGTTATTAAGAGTCCGGCCGTAATGCTTTCTCTATATCATCGACCTGTGTCCAGGAGAGGACAGTAAGGTCGGGTTGCCGGGCACTCTCACAAAGCAGACGACATTTACGTCCACAGCCCCGCCACGAACATCTCCACAAACGTGAGCTTCACATCAATATACCTGTCCCTTGTGAGGGACCAGTAATTCCCATTCATTACTGATGTTGTTCCAGGGCCCTGTCAATGATCATTATTGCATAATTGATCTTCTGTTTACTGGTAGGTTTTTTTCTTCTTCTGATTGTGTTTATTGTTGGAAGCATGCGCCGCACACCGACTTCATATTTGCATCGGAGAGTTCTACTTCCGGTGCTAGCTTCATTTATGGCGCGTTTGGAGTAGGATCACGCCTCCGGTAATGGACGAACAGGGTCGGGCCAGTCTCTATACGCCGAGCCGTAAATTATTTACGGCCCGAACCAGACGGCGAATAACCAATGACGACGGCAGTCTGCGAAATGTGGCTGGAGAGCTTGGCGGGTTGCTATGGTGCTTGGAGAGTGCGTGTGTACCTTGTGTGTGTGTGTGTGTGTTTGGGGGTGGGGCAAGGCGGGTCCGGGCAGGGCGGGGCAGTGGGGAGGTGATGGGGGCAGTGGGGAGGTGATGGGCAGTGGGGAGGTCATGGGCAGTGGGGAGGTCATGGGCAGTGGGGAGGTCATGGGCAGTGGGGAGGTCATGGGTAGTGGTGAGGTGATGGTCAGTGGAGAGGTGATGGGCAGTGGGGAGGTGATGGGCAGTGGGGAGGTGATGGGCAGTGGGGAGGTGATGGGCAGTGGGGAGGTGATGGGCAGTGGGGAGGTGATGGGCAGTGGGGAGGAGATGGGCAGTGGGGAGGTGATGGGGCAATGGGGAGGTGATGGGCAGTGGGGCAGGTGATGGGCAGTGGGCAGGTGATGGGCAGTGGGGAGGTGATGGGCAATGGGGAGGTGATGGGCAGTGGGGAGGTGATGGGCAGTGGGGAGGTCATGGGCAGTGGGGAGGTGATGGGCAGTGGAGAGGTGATGTGCAGTGGAGAGCTGATGGGCAGTGGAGAGGTGATGGGCAGTGGGGAGGTGATGGGCAGTCGGGAGGTGATGGGCAGTGGGGAGGTGATGGGCAGTGGGGAGGTGATGGGCAGTGGGGAGTTGATGGGCAGTGGGGAGGTGATGGGCAGTGGGGAGGTGATGGGCAGTGGGCAGGTGATGGACAGTGGGCAGGTGATGGGCAGTGGGGAGGTGATGGGCAGTGGGGAGGTGATGGGCAATGGGGAGCTGATGGGCAGTGGGGAGGTGATGGGCAGTGGAGAGGTGATGGGCAGTGGGGAGGTGATGGGCAGTGGGGAGGTGATGGGCAGTGGGGAGGTGATGGGCAGTGGGGAGGTGATGGGCAGTGGGGAGGTGATGGGCAGTGGGGAGGTGATGGGCAGTGGGGAGGTGATGGGCAGTGGGGAGGTGATGGGCAGTGGGGAGCTGATGGGCAGTGGGGAGGTGATGGGCAGTGGGGAGGTGATGGGCAATGGGGAGCTGATGGGCAGTGGGGAGGTGATGGGCAGTGGACAGGTGATGAGCGTGGGGAGGTGATGGGCAGTGGGGAGGTGATGGGCAGTGGGCAGGCGATGGGCAGTGGGGAGGTGATGGGCAGTGGAGAGGTGATGGGCAGTGGGGAGGTGATGGGCAGTGGGGAGCTGATGGGCAGTGGGGAGGTGATGGGCAGTGGAGAGGTGAGGGGCAGTGGGGAGTTGATGGGTAGTGGGGAGGTGATGGGCAGTGGGGAGGTGATGGGCAGTGGGGGGTGATGGGCAGTGGAGAGGTGATGTGCAGTGGAGAGGTGATGGGCAGTGGGGATTTGATGGGCAGTGGGCAGGTGATGGGCAGTGGGCAGGTGATGGGCAGTGGGCAGGTGATGGGCAGTGGGGCGGTGATGGGCACTGGGGAGGTGATGGGCACTGGGGAGGTGATGGGCACTGGGGAGGTGATGGGCAGTGGGGAGGTGATGGGCAGTGGGGAGATAATGGGCAGTGGCGAGGTGATGGGCAGTGGCTAGGTGATGGGCAGTGGGGAGGTGATGGGCAGTGGGGAGGTGATGGGCAGTGGGGAGGTGATGGGCAGTGGGGAGGTGATGGGCTTGTTGGGGTACCTACTGTACTGTGTGAGTGGGACCTGAGCTGATGGTATGCTGAAGGCGATTTGCATTGGGAGATAAAGTGGGGCGTGAAAGGAACAAACTGTTGTAAGAGAAGCGTGAGGTGTTCTCGGCAAATCAAGGCAAGATGTTGTGGTTAATATTAAATCTCCTATAGCGAAAGATGGCTGGTTGTTAGAATTGTATGTCCTGGCAACATCTAAGGTCATATCAGGACGGATAGCAACTTGTGACAGTGCACACTCATGGTGACACTTATAGTGCTGCCCCACTGGGAATTCAGGTCGCCAGCACCATGACCCGATATCACACTCAGTCACCTTATCCTAACACTGATCTAACCAGTCATAACCCTATCCTATTAATGTCAAGCACCAAGCTGGGAAGCAACAATTATTAATTGTGTAAGTCATTGCTTTGACTCGAATGGGAATCTCCAGCAGGCGAGGCTTGCACTGTACTATTTCGACCACCCCGTCCGGTCTCTATAGCGAAGGCATGTAGTGTTGATTTATTGGAACCGGTAGAGAGCCAGTGCTATGTGCACGTCCTGCCAACATCAAAGATCAGTATATATATGTTTATCACTATAACTATTTCTGCATATACATATATATATATATATTTTACCTCGGTACTACGCCTCAGGCTAGCTTCAGGCTAGGGAGAAGGAAGCATGTCAGGTACCAGCAATTAGCATACGGATCTCGCACTGTGAAGACGTGTGCGAGGTGACAGCGGTCTTTATCTACATTTAACTACGATTATTCGCAGCAAGTTGGATTATATTTTTCACAGGAGTGTTAATTAAGACATGTGGTGTCTTTGGTCAAAGTTATATTAAATTGGCAAATTTATTAAAGTAATAGTTAGCGTTTAACCGACTTGTGTGCTGGTACGCTAGTTGCCAAGTTGGGATTCGCCAATCTGTTTATTTGTTGATAGAGTGTTATCGACAAATAACTTCGTAATTTGCATGAGTGGGAATACAAATTTCACAAGAGTGTTTATTAACACTGGTGGAGTCTTTGGTGCAAGTTATATTAATTTGGCGAATTTATTAAAGTAATTATTAGCGTTAAACCGTTCGAGTGTCGGTACGCTGTAGTTTGGGGTTCGCCATTTTGTTTATTTCTTGTTTCTCACTTTATCGCTATTGTTATAGCGAATTTAGGGTTTTTAACCCAAGAATACTGGAGGATATGTATTTCTTGTGTATATATGCTTCGTTGTTGTGAATTTATTGAATTATTTGTGCATCTTGTGGTGTTTTTTCGATAAATTAAATTACGCCGTTTCGGCGTTGTTGCCGGTAGTCGGAGGAGCGAGACCCGTAAGGGGTTTGGAACTGGATTATCGGTTTGCTCCTGCCACGCTAAGTGTATGAAGACCTGTGGAGGCTTTATAAGTATTTCTTGTGTATTTATGCTTTGTTTTGTTAATTTATTGAATTATTGTGCATCTCGTGGTGTTTTTTCGATAAATTAATATACGCCGATTCGGCATTGTTGACGTGGAACACGTAAGGGGTTCTGGAAATTAGCCTCATTTGTCTTTTTGGGATTATTTCCGCGGTCTCTTTTATGGATTCGCGTTGGAAATAATCTTGGGTTTCTTTTATAGACTCCCCATAGTTAGGCGTACGCTCCGAGTTTCGTAGCATTTTCTCCAACTTGCTGGCGCAGTAGCCGCAGGGGGGAGAAGTGTACGGAACAGAGAGTGTGGGAGGGTACCGGTTTACTGGTCCCTACCCCTCGTTTGGTTTGGTTCACACCGACCTACGACAAACTTAGCTTATCCACGCCTGTGTAGAAACAGTTTAAAACGGTTTACTACACCACTAGATGCACAATGGTTATTCAATTAATCTTGCGTGACATTTAGTCAATGCGCCATGGCTGTTTGGTAACTCTCGTTCGATTGTTTCCAGATTTCTGATGGCCACGAAGCGCGTTAAGACGTTGGCGCCAGCTGCCGCAGAGGGTCGCCCACCGGATGAGTCCGATGAGGGGCAGGTGTTGGCGGTTCCTCCGTCGCCTCGGCCCGGGACGCATGGTATGTCGGATCCAGACGACAGTTGTGACTCGGTGGTGTTGCGAGTGCCACCACTGGATTGGGAAGCCCGGATGGAAATGTTGGAGTTACAGCTCCTTAACCATGACCAGGCTACTTTTCATCGAAAGAAAAGGTCACTTCCTCCAGAGACTGACTCGGACGAGGAAGCAGTTGGTGGGGAAGAGGAGTTGTCAGGGGATGATGATTCATCTTCGGACCCAATGCGCAGGGTTAAAAAGAAGAAAGTTAAGAAAGCAGTGGTCTCGTCAGGAGACGAGTTCACAAAGGCAAGAAAGAAGGTGGTGAAAAAGAAGACAAAGAAAAGGAAGACTAAGAAAAAGAAGAAGAAGATTCTTCCGATGATTCATCGACAACGGAATCAGATTCAGAGACTGACCGAGTGGGGTTGTTTGCAAAGATAGGTGGCAAAGTGCGCAAGAAATGCGCTAAAGAAAAAGCCAAGAAAGTCCTTACAACAACCATGATGAGAGAAACTATTAAGGGGCACTTTAATACTTTCAAACCTGCGGAAGTAATCACCAGGCTGGGTGTACAGCTGACGGGGATTAAAGGTGTTCCTCATTCGCAGGTGAAGGAGATGGACAAGGATGTTCATCTGAATGAGGAGAGGAAAAAGTTTGAGTTGACTCTTTTCACAGTTCACAAGGCGGTCCTTGGGGCCTTGACAGCGATTGCTCCAGTGGCCAATCGTATGCAAACTGAGAATAAGTTCTCTTCGCTGGCCAGAACCATGGATAAGGGTCTGGGCATGTTAACGGCTGCCGCTAACTATATTTCGAGTAGACGGTATGAGAATGTCTTCAAGGCCATCTGTACGGATGCTGGTAGGGAGGTAGCCAGGTCCAAGAAAATTGTCGACAATGATGGTAAGGAATATACTCTTTTCCTTCCTCCCAAGCCAATAAAGGGAAAACCGTTGGACAAAACCAAGATGTTTGGCGGCCAGCTCCGGTATCTCTTCAAGGGAGTGGAGGCTGAAGCTAAGTATGGGAAGAATATAGACAAAGGTAAGCCGGTGGAACCTAACACTCAGTTTCGTAAAACTCGAGTGGATTTTCGTCGGCCCCCTGCCAGAGGAGGAAGGCCGGGACCGACTTTCCAGCCCAGAGGTCGGGGTCAGCGCCAGTCATTCGGCTGGAACGACGGAAATCAACCGTTCAGGAGGGAGTTTACTCCCACCAAGCCGTTCCCCCCTCCAGGAAACAAGTAGATAGGGCTACGCAAACCTCCATGGCTGTCAGTTTTCCGTCAAATCAAAGGAGTAGGAATGAAGATCAGGAGACTGATAGTTCCAGATTGGGACATGCAGCCATGGTTGGTAGGAGTGGCCCCCGGAGCCAAGGAACCTATACGATTCCCACAAGGCCGGTGGAAGATTCACGGAGACGTGTAAATACTACACCTCCGGGAATTCCGTTTTTCAACAAATATTTACAACAGTTTGGGTTAGATAAGGTTACTCGGGAGAGATTAACTTCCCATGTTTGGAGGAAAGGAACTGTTAAGTTATATTCAAGTTATTTGAAGAAATGGGGGCTCCATTGTTTGCTTATGAAGGATGGAGCCTACAATTGCACAAGTAATTAGATTTTTAAGGATGCTGGAAGATCAGGGGTTGGGGTTTGGAGCGCTGAATGCAGCAAGATGCGCTTTATCCATTATACTTCCCCGAATTGATGGACAGACAATTGGGAAACACCAAGTGGTTTGTTGGTTTTTTAGCTCGGTTTACGAAAGAAACCCTCCAAAGCCAAAATATAATAGGTTTTGGGATGTGTCAATTGTGTTCACACTATTTAAGAGTTGGCCTAGTAATAGGAATTTAGATTTAAGACAGCTAGGATTTAAGGTAGCAGTATTATTGTTGTTAGTCACTGGACACAGAGGACAGACGATTGTAGCATTGTCATTGGATGGTTTGGAGATAGATCGCGAGGAGGCGACGTTTGATTTACACCAATTGTTAAAGTCAAACCGCACAGGGGATCCATTATCTACAGTGCATTTGAACAGTTTCCCGGATGAGAGACAACTGTGTGTAGTGTCTGCCATACGGGTCTATTTATCCAAGACAAAAGTTATTAGGAATTCAAGACAATTGTTGGTGAGTTTTATTAAACCACACAAAGGTATTTCAAGAGACACTCTGGCATGATGGACCATTATTGTCCTGAAGGCAGCAGGAGTGGACACGGGACGCTACGCTTCCCATTCGACACGAGGAGCCATGGTCTCCAAAGCACGACTGCTAGGGATCTCAGTGAAACAGATCCTGGCACATGCAGGCTGGAAGACTGCTAGATCGTTTGCAAAACATTACAACAAACAACTAGAAAAGTCGAGCGGTCTGGCCACACGCTTACTCACCAATTAACAAGACAGGTGAGAAAAGTTAAAAGTATTAATACTAATGAATACTGTATGAAATGTAAAAAACTATGAATGATTATGGTTTTGAATATGAATGAATTAAGGATAAAAATGAAATTATGTAAAATTCTCCCTAGCCTGAAGCTAGCCTGAGGCGTAGTACCGAGGTAAAATAGTATAGTTATACGAATCTTACCTGGGTACAGATGATGGATAACTGTTGTTTTCCCGAGGTACAAGCCTCGGTTAGATGTTGGCTAGGGCCCGCCCTCCACACCCTGCCACATCTATCATGCTTGCTTGTACCAAGACGAAAACATTAAAGTATCCATTTGAGTTTAAGATCATTTTATCCTGAATAAGTAGGTAAAGATTGCTGGTACCTGACGTGCTTCCTTCTCCCTAGCCAACATCTAACCGAGGCTTGTACTTCGGGAAAACAACAGTTATCCATCATCTGTACCCAGGTAAGATTTGTATAACTATACTATATATATATATATATATATATATATATATATATAGGCTTAGCACTATAAATAAATATGCATACATATATATAAATATAGGTTTAGTATTATAAATAAATATGCATCCATATGTAATATAAGTGTAGGTGTCTGCACTGACCTCTCAGGCAAGGAGCCACATAGACAGGTAGGCATGGGTAGTGTGGTGATATCAGGGAGCCTAGGTGGTGTAATGGTTAGCACACTGGCCCGGAATGCAAAGAGATGTGGGTTCGAGTCCCGCTCTAGGCACAATATTTCCCATTTTCATCACCCTCACGACATATATATAGGATTAGTATAATAAATGTATATACATATATATGACCGCAGGTTTTGCTAGGATGTAAACCACCAACATACATGCACCATACCTCTCCCCTGTAAATGATACCGTCTCTAAGAAGTGTACTGATCTGCTTTGACTTCTAAGAAGAATGGAACCACATAGACAGGTCCGGAATGGCAATAGGTTTGGGTTTGAATGCCGATCTAG
Organism: Branchipolynoe longqiensis; assembly: GCA_030323885.1. Classification (NCBI taxonomy): domain Eukaryota; kingdom Metazoa; phylum Annelida; class Polychaeta; order Phyllodocida; family Polynoidae; genus Branchipolynoe; species Branchipolynoe longqiensis. The sequence continues at coordinate 28,233,246 of CM059197.1, forward strand.
GCACATCAATGACAATATCATCCTGCCCACTGGTAAAAGAGTGGGCGAGAAAAGGCCATCGGTGCCTGTGGGGGTAATTAATTAGGTTAGTTTCGCATTACCTTGAGATTACAGTGGAATTGAAGGATAAAGGCGGCTTGGAATGCAATTGCTGTCGTATTAGGTGAGATCTGATGGAACATCAGGTGGGATGGGAGGGGTGAGGTGCACATTATGATGCACGTAATATGTGGACGGATCGGGAAGTAGCTCAGGTGGTAGAGTGCCTACCTCTGAAGCTGTCAGTCATCAGATCGGGCCTTCTAGGTGGATTCATTTGTAATTTGGGGTTATTTTCCATTCTAGCCAGTGGTCCACAACTGGTTCATCATAGGCTGTGGTATGTGCTGTCCTATCTGTGGGAAACTGCATATCAAATTAAAAGACTCCTTGCTGCTTATCGGAAAGAGTAGCTTATGTGGCGACGGCGGGTTTCCTCCAATGAAATATGTCAGAAAGGCCATATGTTTGACGTCCAATAGCCGATGATAAAAATCAATGTGCGCTAGAGGTGTCATTAAATAAAAGAAGCTTTTCGTTACTTTGCAATATGTGGACATAATATATGTCTTTGGAAATTCATCCTATTATGGGTTCTACCTCCAATATATCGTCAATTGATCTAGGACATGTGGCTAGGTGAATGGTCAAATCAAATCACTTGCTATCATCGGAGATAAGGACATGTCATACACTTTGTACAACTGTGAAAATGTTCAAGAGTATGGACGGCCTCTAAGCTTACGTCAGGAATTCGCTAGACCTACAGCTAGCTGAGAATTCTCCAAATCAGATAGATTCCATATGTTACCAAATAATTCGAAGTTATGAAGTGGGTGGGCATCGCTGCATGCAAGCTAGCGGGACTTGTCCACCCTGTACTTCCAAGACAGCCTTGAGATGCATACGATGCATCAACTTAGCATATATATAGCATTGCTTAGGCTCGATACCATTCCCTTCCACATCCTAATACATATATTCACATATTACTGACTCACCTTCAAGCGGTTCAGTTGCATTGCACTGATGCAAATAATCTCTATGCTTCACATCATTTGAGGTAGGTATGTCAGATTCCGATAGGGGCGCGTCGGTGACCATGTCAATAGTAAAATGTTCCTGGATTTTCACGATTCAAGCCTTGATTAAAGTACTTTTGCATTGGAATATTTTCATAAATTGTATATCACTGGAACAACCATAACCTGATCTTACCGAAAATACACATACAAGTACCAAAATCAAAGTACTTAGAGCATACAAAGCTGTAACAATGTGGCAAGGGACACAGTTTATTATAATCATAATAATGGTGAATACAGACTAAATTGAACAATTAAGCTGACATTAGAAATGCCATAACTTTCTCCCCTATTAAGATATTTTCAAGATTACAACAGATTTGAGTTTGTCTCAGCAAGACCTGTTGAGAGAGCTTAACTTTATACTCTTTGTTGTGTTCTGAAATTTTAGCTGATCTACCTATTTGAGGGCATAAGACATCCTTCAATTCAAACGTATGCATGCAGAATATACCTATTTTATACGACAACTGAAAGTGGCAAAACAAAGGGAACTATGATTATGAGACTATTACTGTATAACAGCGAAAACAAGTCGCTAGACTTACCTGTTACGGGCAACAGAAATACACTGTCACAACCCATCCACCAAAAGTCATTATATCATGAAAACTGATGAAATTAAATTAGTTTCTACCTCGAAAGACTGACGTTCTAATGTATTAGAATCAAAGCCCATGTGTAGTTTCCCATTTGTTCCCCTCTCTCCGATATGATAGAAATGCACATTTAGAGCTGATTATATTTCATTTCCATTGCTGTTCACATCCATACATCGCTACAATATAACATGCCCTGTGAGAGATCTATCTGCCTGACAGACAGAGTTTGTTTGTGGGTTTATTTTAAAAGCAGACTAGGCAGTGATGGACGAGCAGATGTAAAGCTGGGGGTGAGTGGGATTGAGTGTTTGTAGTTGTGATTAGAATGAGAAGTAAGGGCTCGATAGATGTGGGTCAAGGTCAGGTCGCTGAATGCCCGGATGTGGGGCTGGGACTGAGGGATGTTCCCAGCGTGATAGCGACCACGAGGCCGGGCTGTTGCCGGTGTGGTGGTTTCAGCGTGTTCCCGTGCTCAGACGTGTCCCGTTGCTTCTGCGAATGCGCGGATTTCGCATCAATTCGGGTCACCCCAGCCACTTATTGGCGCATGCGCACATCCTACAAACTTGGGTTGAATAATCGAATACGCTCGGGTGGACAGTTTGTTCTTTTTTTTTTAATAACCGATAAAAGTACAGCAAAATAGGATTGAAAGTATTGTATCATGGCCCAGTTTACCTATATTTCCATTTCATTAATCTAAGTTATTCTTTTTTTGCACACGGGACATGTATTTGGCAACTCCACTCGCGTGTTCTATTTGAAATTCGGATGACCCGAGTCGCCCGGTTTGTGTTAATCGATTATGGCCATGTTTACTAGATTCTGACGCATGCGCAGAAGCGAGGGACACGTCTGAGCACGGGAACACGCTGAAACCACCACACCGGGCTGTTGCCGGGTTTGTAGGGGTGCGCGACGCGGGCCTTATATTGGTTGGTTGTTGGAGTGTTATGTCCTGGCAACATATATGTTCATATCGGGATGGGTACCAACTTGTGACAGTGCACACTCATGGTAACTTTATAGTGCGACCCCCCACTGGGAGACGAGGCCGCCATGACCTGATAGCCCACTCAGTTATATTATCCTGAAAATGAGCCAACCATTCCTTGCTCTATACTAATAATGCCCAGACTAGGTGTGGTTAAATGAGTTGAGCGTCCGCCTCTCGTGTTGCTAGGTCATGAGATCCGAACCTGGCTCTGACTTCAAATCCCAATGACTTTAAAATTAATAATTGTTCAAACAAAATTGTCTTGATTACAGTTAAAACAAAATAATTGTTTCTTACAAGATAACAAGTAGAACACAATATCTGGGTAGATGTATGGTATTGATATGCACATTTTCTTATTTTCATCTTCACATAAAATCATGTAACCATATTTTCGATAGATTTTGTGGGTCAGATTAAATACAAATGGTATCGCTAACATAATAAATACACAGAGTCACAAAGAACTTTTTTGACATACTACCCCCAAAACGAAGTCAAAATCTATGATCTACTTTTCTTCAGTTTTAAGTAACTTTTATTTTAAATGACCAAGTTTTGAGATATTTGAAATGCAAACATGTCAAATTACTTTTTGTAGGCTTGCCAAACCTAGAGTAATGGGTTTGATTAAATTCCCTCTGTCTTCCCTTATATGTGGCAACAAATACTGAGTCCATCAGTATCTAAGTTAGATAAGTAGAATCAAATCTAGATCACTGTTTTGATTTCGAAAATGTGATGCTTCATTGGACTATGCAGCTTTAACAAGGTAACATAGAAACCAAAAATGTGGTCCACAGTTTTTGAGAATGACCCAGATACTAACTACCACTACCCACATGGAGTACTCCAGGCTGGATTTGGCAGTACAATACAACCACTTTAAACCAAGATCGGTTAAACCAAACGATCGGTTAATCCAAACTTGTTTCGGTGGCCCGGCAAAATACTACCATTTGTCATGCAGTGTTTCATGTAGCCATCCTCCTTTCCCACCACCACTATCTTGACCAGGTCTAACCCCTGTTTTCCCGGAATCACCTAGACATTGGCTTGGTTCTATCCCCTTCCCACCCTTTTCCCGAATTCCTCCCTGAACCTGGTACTGAAAGCCCTGGGGTGTGGCCCGGGATACGGCCCGCGATCACTAAGCCCTATTAGCGGACCATCCATCGGGTTTGCGCCAACAATTAAGCGTCAAATTGGTCATCGCATGCCGCCTCTGTAATGTGGCGAGCAGCTCGCCACGGCGCATGCGCAGTGCCGACCGCAGCTAATAGCTAGTCGTGCGCAGGGCTTTATGACTCCCGGCCGGGTGGGCATTAGGACTGGATAGGCACTAGCAGGGCTTAGGGTTTGTGGCGAACGGGAAGGGTAGGGTGGGAGGTGGGGTAGGTGTGGAGTGTGGTGCATAGGGGGTGGAGTGTGGGAGTGTTGGGGTGTGGTCTGTTGGATGTGGGGTGTAGGGCGTGGGAGTGTTTGGGTGTGGGGTGTTGGGGTGTGGGGTGTTGGGATGTGGGGTGTTGTTGGTTGTGTGGTGTTGGGTGTTGGGGTGGGGGTGTTGGGGTGGGGGGGGGTGTTGGGGGGGGGGGGGGGGGATGATGGGTGTTGTGGGGCGTTGTGTATGGTGTGGGGTGTTGGATGTTGGGGTGTGGGGTGTTGGATGTTGGGGCGTGGGGTGTTGGTGTGTGGGATGATGGGTGTCGTGGGGCGGTGTGTATGGTGAAGGGTGTTGGTGCGTTGGGGTGTGGGGTGTTGGTATGTTGGGGTGTGGGATGATGGGTGCTGTGGGGCGGTGTGTACGGTGTGGGGTGTTGGTGTGTTGGGGTGTGGGATGTTGGGTGTTGTGGGGCGGTGTGTATGGTGTGGGGTGTTGGATGTTGGGGTGTGGGTGTGTTGGTGTGTAGGGTGTGGGGTGTTGGATGTTGGGGTGTGTGTGTTGGATGTTGGGGAGTGGGGTGTTGGTGTGTTGGGGTGTGGGATGCTGGGTGGTGTGGGGCGGTGTGTAGGGTGTGGGGTGTTGGTTTGTTGGGGTGTGGGGTGTTGGTCGGTTGGGGTGTGGGATGCTGGGTGTTGTGAGGGCGGGTGTAGGGTATGGGGTGTTGGCGTATAGGGGTGTGGGATGCTGCTGGGTGTTGGTGGGTGGTGTGTAGGGTGTGGGGTGTTGGATGTTGGGGTGTTTGGGTGTTGATGTGTTGGGGTACGGGATGCTGGGTGTTGTGGGGCAGTGTGTAGGATGTGGGGTGTTGGATGTTGGGGTGTGGGATGTCGGATGTTGGGGTGTGGGGTGTTGGTTGTTGGGGTGTGGGATGTTGGATGTTGGGGCGTTGGTTGTTGGAGGTTGGGGCGTTGGTTGTTGGAGGTTGGGGTGTGGGATGTTGGGTGTTGTGGGGCGGTGTGTAGGATGTGGGGTGTTGGTGTGTTGGGGTGTGGGGTGTTGGTCGGTTGGGGTGTGGGATGCTGGGTGTTGTGGGGCGGTGTGTAGGGTGTGGGGTGTTGGATGTTGGGGTGTGGGATGTTGGAGGTTGGGGTGTGGTGTGTTGGTGTATTGAGGTGCAGGACACTGAATGTTGTGGGGCGGTGTGTAGGGTGTGGGGTGTTGGATGTTGGGGTGTGGGGTGTTGGTGTGCTGGGTTGTGGGGTGTTGGGTGTAGACTGTGGGGTGTGTCGGATGTTGCCTGTTTGCTGTTGGGGTGTGGGGTCTAGGGGTGTGAGGTGTTGGCTGTTGGAGTGCGGGGTGTGGGGTGTTGGCGTGTAGGATGTGGAGATGTGAGGGAAGTGTGGTATAAGGTGCGGGGGTGCGATTTTGGGGTGTAGATATGGTAGTAGGATACGCAGTGTGAGTGTGAGAAGTGTGTGTGTGTTTGTGGCAGGGTGGGTGTGCAGGTGTATGGATTTGTAGGGGCGTGGGGGGTGGGGCGGGGCGCGGGTCAGCGCAATATGGGCATGGGGTGGTTAGTGTGAGTGGGGAAAGGGGTGGACAGGGATGTGCTTAGAGGGCGGGTTGAGGGGGGGGGGGCGGGGAAGGGGAGCTGTAGAAAGTGGGGGGTAGTGGGAGGGGGAGGTGGGTGGGGGGGGGGGAGGCAGGGGGGGCCAGGATGACCGGGCGGGGTGAGGAATGTGTTGAAACCGGTCACACGCGTTAGCAGACTTGTGTCAGCTGTTTGTGGAGCGCCGAAGCTGTTGGAAATAATGACTGACGGCCGATGCGTTTTTAAGATGGATGGATTAGAATGGATTGGAGACGGGGTAGGCACGGGGTTGACCCGGGTCACGAGGGATGTCGCTAGTTAATAAATACAGTATGAGTGGATGTGTATCGACTTGGACCTCCGTGGGTTGACGTGTAATCACGTTATTTTGTTTAATGTTTAATTTAATACAATGAATGTACAGTCCAGGGATGAAAGCGATCTCTATCAAAGAAAATGCATAAATCAAGCTGAGATTATTACACCAATGGTGAATCTCCATGAAAACATGGATATTCTCTGATAGGCTTAGCACTGACAGGGAATCCTAGACAATTGCCGGAAGTCAGGTTTCAACTATCAGCCATACCTACCTCGTTCTTGTGTGGGTTTTATGATGTAGCAATATCTATGGACATATAGGACACATAAGAATGCGAATTTGAAGTATGTTGTCATGTATATCCGGATTCCTTGTAATTTTGTTTAATGGTAATCGGTAAATATAACAAATTGTTTAAATCAAAGAATCCGCAGAGATCTTTGATACCTGACAATGCGTTCCATGTCACAATGATCAACCCATCTCGCCACCACTTTCTATATAAATTCACTTCTGATGATTACATAAAGCCATATGACCTATGTAGCGATCCCTTGAGCGATTTGGTCACCAGCTCCACTGCTATAATGTAGCAAACCAGCGTGTGTGCATATATTCAAAACTAGGGACCTTTAGCTGATATCTGCCGGAGTGTTGTGTTTCATTGCTACTGCGGAAACTTAAAAGCCGCACTGGTACAGGCATTAAAGCCGCACTGGTGCAGGCTTTAAAGCTTGCTGCTGTGGAGGGAAACTTGCGGCTTTGGCCCATATAACTAAGTGCTTAGAATAATAGAAAACCAATCTTAGTGAGTAAACAAGTCATTGGAGTAAACAACACAAGCTATCAAGTATAACAATCACAATCAATTTCAGATCATTGTAAGGCAACAGTGTATTTTTCAAACCATTACCATTACCGAGGGAGAAAGTATACACTTACACTCACACTTATCCTCTTCGGCTTAAGAAATTAGGCATCAATGCCTGTTAGCAGGTTTGGCCTGTCTAAGGGGGACCTAGTGAAATTATAGTTTTTGTGCGGCGAGCACTGACTGTAGCGGTAATTTACCCAGTGCTTATCGAGGCATCCATTGAAAGAGTTTAAGATTGGGGCATTTAGTATATATATCAGTTGGTAGTATGTTCCAAGTGTTCCCAGCTCTTTCAGTGAGGAAATGTTGCTGAAGTCGCTTGTTAGTCCTGGGTTTGACGATCTTCTTATTATGCCCATAGAACAGTAGTGTAGGGCATTTAAACAAAATAAATGAACAGACAGTAGAGCCTGAGCTGTATGAAAAGAAAAAAAAACTAAACAATTAATAGCTGGATGGGTGGGAAAAGGTGTGTGTATCATTGGGTTGCTAGAAGTGAAGAGAGAGGGGTGAGCTATAGTAAATAGCAGTGAAGGTTTGAAAGCCTGCTACCCGTTTGGATGATGTTTGTATGTTGTTGCTTTACGTCCTAGCAACATATATGGTCATATCAGGATGAGTACCAACTTGTGACAGTGCACACTCATATCATCTTAATAGTGCTGCCCAATGGGGAGACCATGACCCAATATCCCACTCAGTCACATTATCCTGACACTGATCTAACCAGTCCCTGCCCGATCCTAATAAAGATGTGCGCCTGGCTAGGAAGCAACAAGTATAAATTTCTATGTCATTGATTTGACTCGACCAGGTGTAAAATTGTCCGATATAATACATGTGAACCGAGGTGAAGTTACTATAAAAAATTACAAACTGTCTATATAATGATAAATGTTAAATTATAAAAACCCAAAGACATATAGAGGATGTGTGAACTTGGTAAAGTATTATTCATTAGGTATAGAACTTGTATATTGAATAGTCTTTGAGAGGGAGTGTCACTTCCGAGTTTGACTAAGAACAGTCTTTGGAAGAGTCACCTCACATGCCCCCCTCCCCCCCCACATGGTATTGTTATGATCATTGACCACTGCATTGTACTCTGATTGGAGGAGTGAGTCATGTGACCACTGCATTGTACTGTGATTGATGAATAGGATCATGTGACAACGGCCATCTTGAATCTTGAGAACCTATATAAGCAATAAACCAGAGAGTCTCACTCTCTTACTTTTCCTTCTTACCCTGTTTTCCTTTATTACCTGTAGTGTTTTCACTTGACCTATTCACACCACCCACACCACCAGCCGGCACGTTTACACAGGGTTCAAACTCACTAACCCAGGGGTTCGGATCCCCCGATCTCCCAAACCATAAAGCCCAGTACACACCTCCTGTATAAAACCTAAAACTGCCTGTTTCGTGATGAACCTTGAGTTTAGTCGGTTTCAGTCTTTAGGTGTGTGACCCCCTATCACACCAGAGCCTTCCTATTCGCGACTTAAAACTCAGATTTAGGTCTTATACAGGAGGTGTACCGGGTTTTATAAGATTAAAAAAATGATTCGGGGAGTTTTAGTCGGGAAACAGGACGGGTCGGGTTGTAATGGGTACCGTCAAGGCAGTCAGTTTTAGAGCGTGAATCGTATATGGGAGGTGTGTACCAGGCTTAAGACCGACGCTCACATCCTTTCGCCATCCCGTCTGGTGCCATTTGGATGGACAGAAGGTGAATGCATCTTTCCATCCAAAGTAGAGTCCAGGGTGCAATGGACGGGAAAAAGTAACAGGACTTACCCGCTAAATCAAATAAACTGCAAGCATTGCGACATATGTATCAATTTGAACTCATACAGACCCTTTTCCATTGTCAAAACTCCATTACCATTTCCATTCCCAATTAAGGAAATCTCATTGAAAGCTTTGGTGGATGACGCATTGTTTCCTGCATAGAATATTCATGAGGCGGGAAAATGACGAAGTGGAAGTAGAGGGGGCGTGATGGAGATTAGGGATAGAGCGAATTAAGGCGACCATTTCATTAACTCTGGGAGGAAAGCCAGCCGGGTAATGCCTTTGCTGTGGCAATGCACAGCGGGATGGAGATGTGGGGGAGGAAGGTGGAGGAGAGGAGACTCCATTCAGGACGCGATGTATATGCCTATGACAGTCACACTGCGATAGTCACGTGATTAATGTGACGCGGTGTTCTGTTGTGTACACAGTGCACGCCCGATGCACTGCCCACCGCTACTGCCACCAACCCTCCCCATCTCCACCCCCCGGGCGTACTGACCGAGAGGGCCGGGGGAACACTGGGTTGTAACCGCCAACACCATTAGGTTTGATTGGAAAATAGAGCCATCGAAAGAGAGTGGGAGAGAGAGAGAGTGGGATAGAGAGAGGGTGAGGGGGGAGGGGGAGAGGATGGGAGAGGAACAGGGTAAACTCAGGAGGGGAGGGGAAGGGGGAAGGGGAGGGGAAAACAGGGTAAACTCAGGTCAGAACATGTGCGTGCATGGACTTGCGCACTTGCGCATGCGCGGGGTACTTAACCCTAGTTCAAGTGCGCACGAAATCGGTCCACCTCGCCACGTCAATGGGGTGGGTAGCAGGCAACCCAAACCGAACACCTATTGTGATTCACAAAGAAACAAATGAACGCGGTGCTCACAGAGCCAACCAACGCCGCTAACTGGAGTGTCATGTATGCTTATTACTGTAAATATTGACCACATTTACACCTCATTTGTGTAAAGGACACTTGATTGATGCACGTGTTTAAGTAGATGTGGCATGCTGTTGCTCATGCCATATACATTACATGGAATATACATCTGTTTTTATCAGGGGCGTAGCTAGCCCTTTAACGATGTGTTGTCCTAAACTCAGCAGGCGGTTTAGGGGGCCGCTTAAGCTTAAGCTGACAGATTTTACACATTTTAGACTTGAGTTTTCGACACTTCTGACTGGTATATGCTTCCTCTCTATCTCTCTCTCTTTATTATTTTATAATTGAACAAACGCGAGACAGTTGTATATATAGTGGCATTTATTCTTACTAGTTTAGCTTGTTACATTAAGGTTAAAAGTAGAAATGATGATAAGTTCGAGGATTTCAGGCACTTAACCCTATCGATCTATGTCATTAGTTGGGTGGGTGGGATGGCAAATCTACAGGAAAGTAGCACATCCGATCGGCTGAAAAGCTAAGGTCGAAGTGTTGTAAGTGTTGTAACTGCGTCATATGCTTTGCTCTGAATTTATAGTAGGTGGCATCTCAGTAGCAGCCAAATCGTAGTTCACAAGAAATATATAGGTGGCGCCAATGGTCACATTTTAAATCTACTGCGCAGTTTCAGTAACTGCGTAGTATTGAGTTAAAGGAATCTACAGTAGGTGGCGGGTCAATCGACGACCATTGAGTTAGTTCAGAATCAAGAATATAGGTGGCACCAAAAGTCGTCCAGGTCAATGGGAAATACACAGTCTTGCGATATCAATTACCCATGTTGCGCACATCATGGACAATTACATTTTTTTTTTACAAAACGATGTGGACGTTTTGGCGTACGTGCGTATGCCTAGCTACGCCCGTGTTTATTAATGGGTTACAAATTGATGGTTGACACTTCCTAGGGTATGCTTGTTACTGTAAATATTGACCAGATTTAGACCTCAGTTGTGTAAACGACACTTGATTCATGCAAGTGTTTAAGTAGATATGGCATACCGTTGCTTACCCCATATACATTACTTGGGATCTATTCTTCTTAATGGCTTAACAATTCATGCTTGACACTTCCTAGGCAGGCGCTCTGCATTATTAGGATAGGACAAGGACTGGTTGGCTCAGTGTCAGGATAATGTGACTGATTGGAATATCACGCCACAGGGCTGGTGGTTGGGTCTCCCAGTGAGGCAGCACTATAAAGTCACCACGAGTGCAGCACCCGTCCTGATATTACAAGTCGGTACCTGTCCTGATATGACCTTAGATGTTGCCAGGACGTAAAACTGCAACAAACAACCATCTATTCTTGTTATACATATAAATGAATGCACGGGTTGTAATATCATAATTTCACTCACTTCTGTTATGCTACCAGATATGTGTATATGTGTTTCGATTGCAGCAACCAAAATAACTAGTATAGGTAAGTAGGTTTTATTTGTTTACCATGACTCCATTGAGCATGATATGATTTCACATAGCAACCTATGTATTTTGTCCGAAAATTATCATTGGAGCAAGCAAATATTATGGTTGACAACATTTTGCAGGGTCGGTCAGGGAACTGGAAATGCTAATTTATTTTAGGCATAAGGCCTAGGAGAAATAATTAGCTAGGAGATCAATTCTTCATCCTCAATTTGGAGTAGGAACATACTGGTTGGTTTGTTTTTGATTTACGTCCTGACAACATATAAAGCCATATCAGGACGGGTATCGACCTGTGACAGTGCACACCCATGGCCACTTCATAGTGCTGCCCCATGGGGAGACCAGCCGGCCAGTACCAAGACCCAATATCCCAGTCAGTCACATTATCCTGACACCGATCCAACCAGTCCTTGCTCTCTCCTAATAACACCAAGCACCGAGCTAGGAAGTTGCAAGTATCAATTTTGTAAGTCATTAATTTGACTCAAACAGGAATTGAACAGAGGCGCAGCATACATGTAGAGGGAAGGGATATAATTATAAATATGCAAATATATAAAATATGCATGTCGAAGCCGAAGCCGGGTAACATGACCTACTACTACTAATACCCAGGGGCCTTCCCTTATGAAGGTGCCATGTGTGTCCAGCAGCCCTTAGTTCCACAGCTGCCGTCCCTCCCAGCACAAGCAGCCCAGCCGGGTTACCACGCAACCCGGTGATCAGCGTGCTGCCACACCCGAGTCTGAATCAACACTTTCTCATCGGATCATTGGGTTGGCCGAACCCACGTGACCACCTGGTGGTGCGCAGCCTGGCACACCAGCCTGTCCGGAATGGGGCACCCTGCTCCTCCCCGCTCCTCACTCCTGTCCGGCGCACAGTCGTGACCCGCATGCGGCTATCTATGTCTGTCCACCACATTCCTCCTCGCTCCTGTTCGCTCCACCTCGCTCCACCTCGCTCCAGCTCGTTCCACATCATTCCACCACTTTCCTCCTTGTTCCACCTCATTTAACCTTGTTCAACCTCGTTTAACATTGTTCCACCTTGTTTCACCTCTTTCACCTTGTTTCACCTGTTTCCACCTCGTTCTAACTCATTCCACCTCATTCCACATAATTTAACCTTGTTCCACCTCGTTTAACCTTGTTACACCTTGCTTCAACTCTTTCCACCTCATTCCACATACTTTAACCTTGTTCCACCTCGTTTAACCTGGTTCCACCTTGTTTCACCTCTTTCCTCCTCATTCTAACTCAGCCCCCCCGCATTCCACCTCATTCCACCTCATTCCACCTCATTCCACCTAATTTAACCGTATTTCATCTTATTTCACCTCATCTCACCTAATCTCACCTCACTTACATCCTTTCACATTAGTTCACATATCACCATCTGACCCCACATATATCCAGCTCACTCTAGCTCACTCCAACTCACCCACGCTCACTCCACCTCATCCACTCTGACCCCACCTCACTCCAGCTCACCCCACCTCACCAGTCCTTGCTCTCTCCTAATAACACCAAGCACCGAGCTAGAAAGTTGCAAGGATCAATTTTGTAAGTCATTAATTTGACTCGACCAGGAATTGAACAGAGGCGCAGCATACATGTAGAGGGAAGGGATATAATTATAAATATGCAAATATATAAAATATGCATGTCGAAGCCGAAGCCGCAACATGACCTACTACTACTAATACCCAGGGGCCTTCCCTTATGAAGGTGCCATGTGTGTCCAGCAGCCCTTAGTTCCATAGCTGCCGTCCCTCCCAGCACAAGCAGCCCAGCCGGGTTACCACGCAACCCGGTGATCAGCGTGCTGCCACACCCGAGTCTGAATCAACACTTTCTCATCGGATCATTGGGTTGGCCGAAGCCACGTGACCACATGGTGGTGCGCAGCCTGGCACACCAGCCTGTCCGGAATGGGGCACCCTGCTCCTCCCCGCTCCTCGCTCCTGTCCGGCGCACAGTCGTGACCCGCATGCGGCTATCTATGTCTGTCCACCACGTTCCTCCTCGCTCCTGTTCGCTCCACCTCGCTCCACCTCGCTCCAGCTCGTTCCACATCATTCCACCACTTTCCTCCTTGTTCCACCTCATTTAACCTTGTTCAACCTTGTGTAACCTTGTTCCACCTTGTTTCACCTCTTTCACCTTGGTTCACCTGTTTCCACCTCGTTCTAACTCATTCCACCTCATTCCACATAATTTAACCTTGTTCCACCTCGTTTAACCTTGTTACACCTTGTTTCAACTCTGTCCACCTCATTCCACATACTTTACCTTGTTCACCTCGTTTAACCTGGTTCACCTTGTTTCACCTCTTTCCTCCTCATTCTAACTCAGCCCCCCCCCGCATTCCACCTCATTCCACCTCATTCCACCTAATTTAACCGTATTTCATCTTATTTCACCTCATCTCACCTAATCTCACCTCACTTACATCCTTTCACATCAGTTCACATATCACCATCTGACCCCACATATATCCAGCTCACTCTAGCTCACTCCAACTCACCCACGCTCACTCCACATCATCCACTCTGACCCAACCTCACTCCAGCTCACCCCACCTCACCTCACTCCACATCACTCCACCTCACTCGACATACCTACACCTCACTCCACCCCGCTCCACCTCACTACACCCCAATCCACCTCAATCCACCTCACTCCTATTCACACCACTTCAGTCCACCTGACCACCTCATATATTTCATTTCACCACAGTTCATGCAATACGATCCCAGTCCACTTCATTCCCCCTTTTCCACTTCATTTCTCTTCCATTTCCCTCCCTCCACCTCATTCAAGCTCATTCCGCCTCATCCATGCCTCATCATTCCCACTCATGCCCTCCTTCCACCTCATATCATCTCAGCATACTTCCTTCAACCTCCCTCCACCTCATTCGACTCTACTGCACCTCATTCAATCTCCTTCAAATTCCGTCCACCTCCACCAGACGTAGTTTGATTCACGTCAAATCAGATTCACGTCGAATCAAACCAATGACGTACAAAATTGATTCTTATTGCTTACTAGCTTGGCGCTCGGTCCTTAAGAGGATAGGTCAAGGACTGGTTAGCTCAGTCACTGTCAGGATAATGTAACTGAGTGGGCATATCAGGTCATGGTGCTGGTGGCCTGGTTTCCCAGTGGGGCAGAACTATACAGTTTCCATGAGTCTGCTCTGTCACAAGTCGGTGCCCATCCTGATATGACCTTAGATGTTGCTAGGATATTAAATTCCAACAATCACTCATCCGTCCAACCACATCCACCTAAGGCCTCCTGCCCACTTGTAGTCACTTTTCTCCAACCCCACCTGTCTCCCTTGCACTCTTTTCCACCTCTTTCACCCTTCCCACCCTAATACCCCCGACCGCCGAGCCCCGACCCCCGACCCCCGACCCCCGACATGCCTCATTATCCATCAAAACCAACACGCATTGCCATGGCAGTGGCGGCGCTGCCGTCGTTATGCTCAGTTCCCATAGCAACAAGCGGTTGTCCTATTAGGTGACTTCCATTAGCTGGTTTCTAAGGACATACTGGGATGGAGGGGCAGGGATGGAGGGGGATATATGGGGAGGGAGGGGGGAGGGGGTTTTCCCCTGACAACATGTCGGTGGGTAGGGGAACCTGAGCTCCAGTTATCGCTAACTGTTGGACTGCTCCATTGCGGCTTAATTAATTAGTTCGGACCGCAAAGAAACCTAAGAAACATTGACTGAACACGACACGCTGAATGAGCAAGATATATCAGCTTTCCTCTATATCCAAGATAGAACTCTAAATTTAAAATATGTATTTTCCATTTTGTCCTGCGATTGCATTGGTTTATTTCAGTGGTAATATTAAGCGATATTTCTAAATACATACAGGATTCAATGTCAGTTACTAATTAAATCGGTGCAAATAATATCCCTTTCTCAGTATGTAGATTGCATTGCGCTGCTGCTCACAGTAGTTCCTGCGATAGCCACCAGGGTTTAGGCAAATCATCTAATACACCATTACTTCTTCCGTCATGGTTGGAGGTGGTGGTCATCATCATCATCATGCTGTCGGTCGTGATGCGACAAAGACTGCTTTCATTACTTGATTGCCGCTCTCCTACATTTCATGAAAGCTGCCTGCAAAAGTGTTGAAGTGCTGCTGGCTTTTGGAAGTTACCAGCGGCACTCTCTCAGGGAGCAAATAGAGGTTTCACACTGTCAAGACACATGTCAAGTCAGGTGCAAAACTATTTGTCCCTGCAGGTAGAAATCACATAAAGCGCAAGATTTATATAAATATATTCTTCCATTATGGGAATAATCTGCAAAATAACAATATGCCAAAATGGTAATGCATTTCAATTGTGTCACTAAGGCGCACCATCAACAGTTCGGAGAATAATATGAAGGAGGATATTGGTGTGTGGCTGTGCAAACGAATGCTTGCCAGATGGGGTAGTGTTTACTATTGTAGTAGTGTGCACTGACCTCTCAGGCAAGTAACCACATAGACAGGTAGGCGTGGGTCGTGTGTTGATATCAGGGAGCCTAGGTGGTGTAATGGTTAGCACACTGGCCCGGAATGCAACGAGATGTGGGTTCGAGTCCCGCTCTAGGCGCAATATTTCCCATTTTCATCACCCCCATGACACTGGTTGCCGTGACCAGGATCCTATACAAGCTACGCGCTGTATGGTTGTTGAACCTACCCTGTGTATGTATGCGTAAGTGCATTGCCTGTATATATGTAATTGTATGCATTAAAAGACTTACAATTCCAGGGGGACGAGTGTAGTAGTGTGCACTGACCTCTCAGGCAAATAACCACATAGACAGGTAGGCGTGGGTCGTGTGTTGTTATCAGGGAGCCTAGGTGGTGTAATGGTTAGCACACTGGCCCGGAATGCAAAGAGATGTGGGTTCGAGTCCCGCTCTAGGCGCAATATTTCCCATTTTCATCACCCCCACGACACTATCATGCTCCTCGCTCAGTCCTGAAAATCCACCATCAATTATTACTGTATATGCTCATGTAAAAGTACAATATTTTAGATGTTTTTCTTAGACTGCAATTTCTGGTAAACAGCTTCTCAATTATGTTTTTTGAAGGGATGTAATTAATCATTGGCATGCGTCGATAAATGGTCAAACAAGAGACAGATTTCTGTACAAAATAATGAACAACACAATGACAAATAAGTGTCGCCACTATTAATTATTGATCTACATAATAAATGTCCCATTGCTGTCTGCTATGGTACAATGGTACTTCCATACAATATTTCAGTTCATCATCATCATGCTGTCGGTCACGATGCGACAAAGACTGCTTTCATTACTTGACTGCCGCTCTCCATTTAGCTCACTGCTGTGAGAGTGATGTCCATAAGTCAGTCTTAATGTCTCTCAGCTTCAGGTTTCTCTTGATGGTATCCTTGAACCGGCGTTCA
Source organism: Branchipolynoe longqiensis (assembly GCA_030323885.1). Taxonomy (NCBI): domain Eukaryota; kingdom Metazoa; phylum Annelida; class Polychaeta; order Phyllodocida; family Polynoidae; genus Branchipolynoe; species Branchipolynoe longqiensis. Next base: position 28,249,771 of record CM059197.1, read on the forward strand.
ATTAGCGGCATGTACAGTATGTATGTACATATGGCAGAAACGTTAAAGTCATACTAGCACGTCGCCAGGATGTCACATAAATGAGTACAATAATTTACAGGTAGCCTTCATATGGTGATAGCATACAGTAGAATCTACACATCGAACTTAGAAAATACATGGTCATCAACAGCCTACCATAGAAAGTACACGTGTACTGCAGCTTGCTTGAGCATATAAACACTCTTATCATATTTACAGTTTGCTTATGTGGTTGATTTGTAAATACCAATGCTAAAATTCATGAAAAGTGTATACATATGTTATTTCTACATACATGGCGTCCTTGACCTACACATGTTGAACTGTTATCCATGAAATACTATTCTGACTTTTCCACAAGGTCTATCGAATAATCCAGAGTTTTGTCACCCACACAATTTGGAGTATATATACAGCATATATATATATAAATGGTACAACCACTCTCCCGAATAAAAACAACATACATACACTTCTGTCAGGTATTGCACTTTGCCTCCAAATGTATGTTTCAATAACGATGTTCAAACAATTAAGACATGTCTATATTTGCATTGCAGGTAAGCGCTGTGGTTTTCCCATCCTTTCAGGTAAGATTTCTACTTTAAAGTCATTTGAAGTTTTATTTAGAACGCACTAAAATGTGTTCAATTACCAGATTATGTTACGGAAAGTTGCATAGACCGATGGAGGTGTTCCTCTGCCATAGTTTGTAGATAGATATGTTTGATTGTTATAATCTACATGACTTTACTTTGGACTAGCATTTATTATGAATGGCTAACTTTGGAAATGGAGATGTACAATTAATGTTGGTGTTCATGTCACCACAGCGTTCAATAAAATAATCAAATCCTTAATAATTGTGTCAGTATCTAAGTTCGATGTGTAGATTCTACTGTATGCTTCGATGGATTTGTTAATTAGATACGAGGCTATTAGATACGATTGATTTGGTCCAAAGTCAATGAAATTCTGGATTTCAATTTGATGAACAAAACAGAGAATGGCAGCTATAACATACGAAAGTTATTATTTGAACTTTACAGTCTATTCACAAATCAGAAATCACAAACACTAAAGCCACCATGCTGTATTAAGTGAGCTTTTTAGCGGTTATATCGATTGGTGACGTACACTATATTCTATTATTTATAACAAACATAATGATTCAAGAAATATCAAGATGTACTCCTCGCCAGATATTTCTTTCTGAAATATTACTGATTATAAAATACAATTCTTGCGATTTTTCAAGTTAGATGATGACATAGATTTGAATTCATTTCAACCTGTTCTATCTAAAGTTTCTTTCCTCATTTCTAGGCAATTCAAATACAGACATCAACGTAGTGATATACTGCATCATTAAAGCCAACTTTTCAAAATCCTCAAATTTACCTAGATTTGATTCTGTGTAGCTAATGTATATAGTCGTGCACTTATAAAACTTATAAAGCATTCGTTGCTGCCTATCACGGACTATAGTCAATTTAATATGGCCTATTACTGCCTGAAGCCTGTGGTATTAGCATTTTAATGTTATTACCAAAATGAATGTCGGGTGTTTGCACTGCAAATATCTCCAAAGTTACTTCAGACTAAAGTAAGCTTGATTATAACAATCAGCCCACTCTATTTATCTAATGAAGTGACAGAAACTCAAAACCATCGGACTATGCAACTTTGGTTAGGACATTTGAATCATTTAGATCATAGGACGCACCGGTAAATCTGAGCATCAACTTTTCTAAACCAAAACATCTGGTTATATTTGATTTTACCAATCCAACTTTGATGCTTGGAGACTTATTAAGCATATGTTGTTTCATGGAAGGGATCCTAACTCAATTCAATAATACTTGCTACTGCTAAAAATAAATACTCCAAACTTAATTTCACGTTTTCATTTCGAATATCTACCAAGGTTGTGATTTAAAGTAAAAATGATTTCAAATTAAAGTATGGTACACTATAGCCATCAGCCTAATACACTTGGCAAGCAAAGTACAGATATCAAAAGCATCGGTTTATGGGACTGAAAACCCATGGTGCCAATTCTGATAGCAGTCTTTGCCGCATCACGACCGACAGCATGATGATGATGGTGGTTTGACAAGAGTATTTCTTTCAGTTCCAAGATACAACTTGTCGCATCCATCTTCCTATCGGATTCTGAATCATGGCCCCTCACAGCAGAGGTCCACAAGAGAATACGAAGTGTGGAGATGAAGTCCTACCACAAGATACTACACAGGTGATACAAAAACCATGTTATCAATGAGGATATCCCTGCCAAGATCCAGCAGGCAATTGTACCACACACAAATCTCCTGACAATCGTAAAGCAATGCGACTTTAGTGGTATGGCCATATTTCCCCCTGTTCATCATGTCTGGTCAAAACCATTTCGCAAAGCACAGTGGAAGCTGGAAGGAAACAAGGCAGGATAAGCAAGAGATGGGAAGCAAACCTCAGCGAATCAATAGGCCTGGAGTGTGACAAGTCCCAGAAGGGGGGTGGAGAACAGGGGACACTGGAGAAAACTGGGTGCAAAGTCACCCCGGGTGGCCTAATGACCCTCAAAGGGCTTGATGATGATGGGTAGGGGGTTTCCATTAGGAAGACTAGATGGGATATTGGTTAGGACATGACATGACACACATGTGTCCAAGTGTAGTAGATCCCATTTTCACCTGGTTCGCAACCCTTCAGAGAAATGAGCTTCAAAGGCGGGAATTAAAATGCAATCTTACAGGGTTTTCTTTGTATGTCCCTGCCAACACGCTCTACCCTGATCGGAATTCGCGTTTGGCACAAACAACATCTTAATGCAGAATGACATCCACCTTGGTGTGTCAAGAAAAAAAACGTGTGTCAGAATTAAGCTAAAGGGGTGGCAGTGCGTGTGTGTATCGACTGTGCTACTATACAGAGATCTAACAGTTCTATCAGCACCTGAGAACACAAAGACACTTGAGATGAAAAGAATATTAATAGACAGTGTCGTAAGTTATATGCTCAGGGAAATATGCTCATCAGGAAATTTCAGATGTGTACAGCTGATGTCAAGGTAACTTTATTTAGAACTTTCTGCGCTCCCTTGTATACTGCCAAGATAGAATGTATAACATTAGAAAACTGAATGTAGCATATAATGACATTATGAGGTTATTACTCCATATACCTAGGTATCACAGTGCTAGTCAGCTGTTTGCCAATATTGATGTGCCAGCATTCCAGGCTGTTAGCAGGAATCTAATATTCAAATTTATTACTAGACTTGACAAGTCAGAAAATGTTATAATACAGGGACTCGTAAAAATAGATGAGAGTGATCTCAGATTTACATCTTCCATACGGAGGCATTGGTACAAACTACTGTATGTAGACCAACATTTTGATATTGGTTAGTATGGTGGTATTCATACTATTACCTATATCCTATTCACATTAATTTGAATATCTACCTAATATGGACCAAATTATATAAATACCATAATTGTGAGTCTGAAATAAAGAATTGAATTGAATTGATGGCAACTTCAAAAGGGTTCAAGCTAGGGTGTGGAGGGTGGAGCACCATGCTGGCCGATTCTTCTTGGTTCCGTGTCATGGTACTCGTTCTGCACGCAAAAAAAAACGCTGCCTTGGCCCTATTGAACTGCAGTTATGTGTCGTAGTGGCAAAGTCTTGTATTTCGATAAGGCTGTTAGCTAAGAGCACCTGGTAGGATATATGAACACAGATTTATGTGCAATTCTGGGGAAAGGAAGAAAGGCCTAGTATGCAATACATTATATATGGTAGGGTAGCTGATATTTATAGGATATTGTACTGAACATATTTATGAGGATTTATATATATGTACTTGGACATGCGTACATATATATATACATATATATATACAAGTATATATATATACGGGTATATATAATATATATATATATATCATTGGACATGTGTACATATATATACATATATACAAGTATGTATGTATATATATGAGTATATATATATATATATATACACTTGGACATGTGTACATATATACACATATACAAGTACATATATATATATATATATGTATATATATAAGTATATATATATATACATATATATATATATATATATATATACTTGGACACGTGTACATATATATACATGTATACAAGTAGATATATATATATATACAAGTATATATGTATATATATACGTGGACATGTGTACATATATATATATATGTCGTGGGGGTGATGAAAATGGGAAATACTGCGCCTAGAGCGGGACTCGAACCCACATCTCTTTGCATTCCAGGCCAGTGTGCTAACCATTACACCACCTAGGCTCCCTGATATCAATACACTCCCCACGCCTACCTGTCTATGTGGTTACTTGCCTGAGAGGTCAGTGCAGACCACTACACTCGTCCCCCTGGAATTGTAAGTCTTGTAATGCTTACAATTACATACACACAGGCAATGCACTAACACATACATACACAGGGTAGGTTCAACAACCATACAGCGCAAAGCTTGTACAGGATCCTGATCACAGCAACCAGTGTCGTGGGGGTGATGAAAATGGGAAATACTGTGCCTAGAGCGGGACTCGAACCCACATCTCTTTGCATTCCGGGCCAGTGTGCTAACCATTACACCACCTAGGCTCCCTGATATCAATACACTCCCCACGCCTACCTGTCTATGTGGTTACTTGCCTGAGAGGTCAGTGCAGACCACTACATATATATATATATACATATATATATATTTTACCTCGGTAAACAGCCTCAGGCTAGCCTCAGGCTAGGGAGAGAGGTAAGCACGTCCGGTACCAGCAATTAGCATATACAACTCACGACTGGATAACGTGTCGTTGGGTTGCTCCGGCAAAATTAGTCTACATACAAGCAAATACGCAGTAAGTATAATAAAAACTGTGGTTAGCTTAATTATGATGCATTAGAGCATCAATATGGAAAGTTTAGACTTTCGTTGGTCCAATTTGGACGAGTTATTTGGTTATAAACAACCAAGGATAGAACACTCGAGTGGGTTTCGCGAAGGAACCAAACCGGTCATTAGCGGTTATGTCAACACCCGGGTCACCGTGTGACTATGGGTAGAGATGTGGGTTTCGCCCTATCTCATGTGGAAATTCTCTCGTACTCTAATAGAGAGTAATGTTGGAGATGCTCCTGGGTTTCTTTTATAGACTCCCCTAGACAAAACTTTTTCAGGCGTTTCTCCGAGTTTCGTAGCATTTTCTCCAACTTGTTGACGTAGTAGTCACAGGTGGGAGAAGTGTGCGGAACAGAGGGATGGGCGGGCCGATACACTGGTCCCGACCCCGCGTAAGGTTTGGGCTTGACCCACAACCCACGCACAAATTTAGCTTATTACGCCTGTGTTATAACGGTATAAACACGTTCTTTAACACCAATAGATGTCCAAATGAGTTTGAAACAACCATATTGTGACATATATATATACCGGGACTGATCAAAAATGTTTGTTTCAGTTCCCGATGGCCACGAAGCGGAGTAAGCGCGGTGCAGCAGCAGCCGAGGGGTGTGTTCCGAGTGGAGTGGACGAGGAGTACGACTCCTCACCCGTGTTGTCGGCAGGGCCATCGACACAGCCCCGGGCGCATATCCTCTCCGACCCGGACGAGGACGCAGTGCCTGATGTGCCTGCGCCTCCAGATTGGGAGGCTCGCTTTGCAAGATTGGAAAGCCACATCTTGACTGCCAAATCGCCTGTGTCTCGGAAGCGGCGTAGGCCGAGTGTCCAAGAGGATTCATTTGAGGATTTCTTGGACACAGACTCGGCGGTGGAGCTTAAGGCTCCTCCTCCTCCTTCTCCTAAACGGAGGAAGAAGAAGAAACAGGTGATTTCTTCGGGTGATGAATTCACCAAGGAGCGGGCAGAGTCTGGTTTGCGCAAAAAGCGGAAGACTAAGTCCAAAAAGAAGAAGAGGAAGAGGAAATATTCTTCTTCTGAGTCGTCCACTGAGTCTACTTCTACGGAATCAGACTCAGACACCGTATATGAAGGGGTCTATGCGGACATTGGCACTAAAGTGGCTAAGAAGGTGGAGAAGCCAAAGGCTAAGCGGGTTAAAACCACTACGCTTATGCGCGAGACCGTGAATGGTCATTTTCGCACGTTCAAACCGGCGGAGGTTATCTCCAAGTTAGGAGATGAGTTAACAGGCATAAAGGGTGTTCCCAACTCCATCATTAAAGAAATGGATCGGGATGTCAATATGACGGATGACCGTAAGAAGTTTGAGGATGTGTTGCACACAGTGCATAAGGCAGTGTTGGCTACCCTAACAGCTATTGTTCCTGTGGCTAATAGGATGCAGAGTGAAAATAAGTTCTCGTCTTTGGCTAAGACAATGGACAAAGGCATTGCAGTACTAGCGGCGGCAGGTAATTACCTGTCGTTTCGAAGATATGAAAATGTCTTCAAGTCAGTTTGCACAGATGCTGGCAAAGAAGTGGCTCGCTCTAAGAAGGTTACCGATAATGAGGGGAAGGAGTTTACGCTCTATCTTGCTCCAGAGCCGATTAAAGGGAAACCTTTAGATAATACCAAGATGTTTGGCGGTCAACTACAATACCTCTATAAAGAGGTAGAGACTGCAGCCAAGAGTGGCAAAAACATGGATGGCAAGAAGAAACAGGAAGTTCCTCGTTTCAAAAAGTCACGAGGGGATTTTCGTCCACGACGGTTCACCAGAGGAACCAGACCGAGTTCAAACTTCGGTCAAGGGTTTCGGGGCCGGGGCGCTCGCCCAGGCTGGACCGACAACACCGCACGGCCAATAGGTCGAGGGTTCAACTCGTCGAGACCTTTCCCCAGGGGCGGGTCCAAGTAGAGGTCCAAACACAAACTTTACAAGTCCCTGCAGCCTCTAAAAACACACAAACTGTAAGCAACTTTGTGGCTGGTAATATTAGTAATCATATTTCTGAGTGGCACAAAATTACTAGTGACCAAGAAATTATAGAAATAGTTAGGGGTGTTCAAATTCCCTTTACACAAATTCCTGTACAAAGTATAATACCTTTTCCATATAACATTCAACCAGTTGAACGAGACGCACTAACTAAACAGGTACATAAATTCTTTGAGAAAGGAATTATACAAAAAGTGACACACTGTTCAGGACAGTTTATTTCAAACATTTTCTCGAGACCGAAGCCTAATGGTGATGTTCGAATGATCCTGGATTTAACAATCCTTAATAAAAGGGTGGAATATCGACATTTTAAAATGTTCTCTCTAGATACGGCACGGGATCTGATTACACCAGATGCGTGGATGGCTAGTGTTGATTTACAGGATGCATATTATACGCTTCCCATAATGGAACAATACCGAAAATTTCTTCGATTTATTTGGGATAACCAACTCTATGAGTTTACCTGTATGCCGAATGGCTTAGCTTGTGCGCCACGTTTATTTACTAAATTGCTTAAACCTGTTTTCTCGGTAATGGCGAGGAAGGGTCATATAATGTTTCCATACATAGATGATTCTTTTATTATAGCATCAACACAAATTGGTTGTGTGAATGCAGTTTTGGATTTATGTGCATTACTCACTAAATTGGGGTTTTATGTACATCAACAAAAATCAGTGTTTAAACCAACAAAACAACTCAAATGTTTAGGGTTTATTCTGGATACACAGTCCCTTACAGTGTCGATAACAGAACAAAAACTAATTAAGTTTATGACTACAGCGACTCAGCTTATTAAGTTATCAAAGCCAAAAATTAGACAGGTTGCTGTTCTTATTGGCATAATGACCTCATATGCACCTGCTGTGTTATATGGGAAGGCCCATATTAAGTCGCTAGAAATAGATAAAAATTTAGCGTTAACACAAACTAAAGGCAATTTTGAGCGAAAGATGTTTATTTCGCAAGAAGGGTTACAGGATATTGGATGGTGGATGCAACATATAGCAAGTTCACCAAATCCAATCCGCATGGCGGAACCTAATACAGTAATTACTACTGATGCTTCGTTAGAAGGTTGGGGAGCTCATCGAGATGGGGTCACAACAGGAGGTAGATGGCTTGATGATGAAAAATCAGACTATATTAATGCATTAGAATTGCGTGCTATTTATCTGGGCTTACGTAGTTTAGTAAAGATAAATAAATCACAGGTTAGAATACTAACTGATAATACTACTGCCATGGCATATATTCGTAACATGGGTGGAACCAAATCAAAGTCTTGCAATCAGTTATCTAAACTGATTTGGAACTGGGCACAGGCTCAACAAGTCTGGCTGACTGTAGCGCATATTCCAGGGTCACAAAATACACTTGCAGATTATAAAAGTAGAAATTTCCATGACCATTTAGAGTGGTCTCTCTCTACACATTTGTTTAACTTCGTTTGTGAAAAATGGGGTACACCTGAAGTTGACTTATTTGCATCACGAAATAATAACAAGTTACCCTGTTATGTTTCTTGGCATCCTGAACCGGATGCTTGGAAAGTAGATGCGTTTGCTATTACCTGGGAAAATAATTATTTTTATATTTTCCCACCATTTAGCATTATCAGCCGAGTAGTGAGAAAAATCGGCTTGGAAGGGACACATGCGATACTGGTGGTGCCCGATTGGGACACGCAACCTTGGCTGCCAGCAGTTTCACAACTGGCAAAAGATCGTATACGATTCCCAAGAAAACTCGGGAATCTGACGCACCACGGACCGCTAGTGGTTCACGGCGACGTGTCAACGACGCCCCTATTGGCATTCCTTTTCTAAGGAAGCAGCTACAGCAATTTGGATTGGACAGAATTACTGAGGATAGGATAGTATCGGATGCCTGGAGGCCAGGAACTGTCAAAATGTATACAACCTATTTAAAGAAATGGGGTGTACATTGTTTGTTAATGAAAGTTAAGCCAACAAATCCAAAGATTTCACAAGTAGCTCGGTTTCTTCGTTCTCTAGAGGATGAAGGACTTTCCTTTGGATCGATTAATGCGGCGAGGTGTGCGTTATCAATTATATTACCTAGAATTGATGGCGAAACAGTTTGAAAACATCATGTTATTTGTTATTTACTTCGTTCAATTTATCAAAGGAATCCTCCAAAACCAAGGTATAGTCGGTTTTGGGATGTTTCTATAGTATTTAAGTTGTTTCAGGCTTGGCCTCACAACTCGTGGTTAGATATAAAACAGTTAGGGTTTAAGGTCGCGGTCCTGTTATTGTTAGTAACCGGACACAGAGGACAGACGATTGTTGCTTTATCCTTAACTGGATTAGAAATAGACAAGGAACAAGCTACGTTTGATTTAGAAAAATTGCTTAAATCGAACACGTTAGGTGACCCTTTATCAACGGTTCACTTAGATTGTTTTCCGAATGATCGGAAATTATGTGTTGTGTCGGCCATACGGGCTTATATATACAAGACAAAGGATTTACGTGCATCACATCAACTATTAGTGAGCTTTATAAAGCCACATAAGGCGATTTCACGAGACACACTTGCCAGATGGACAATTACGGTGTTGAAATTGGCTGGAGTGGATACGAGTAAATACTCTTCCCACTCAACTAGAGGAGCCATGGTCTCCAAGGCACGGGTGCTTGGTATTTCTGTGAAAAGAATACTAGCGCATGCAGGCTGGAAGACGGCTAAGTCGTTTGCAAAACATTATAATAAACGACTAGAAAAGCCTACCGGCGTTGCAAAGCGTCTTCTCGCCAACTAACAAGAATAGGTGAGAACAAAAATTTAGAATGTTATAATAATAAGAAAGAATGATATTAAGGATAAAAATGAATTATGTAAAGGTCTCCCTAGCCTGAGGCTAGCCTGAGGCTGTTTACCGAGGTAAAATAGTATAGTTATACGAGTCTTACCTTGGTACAGATGATGGATAACTGTTGTTTTACCGAGGTATAAGCCTCGGATAGATGTGGGCTAGGGCCCTCCCGCCACACCCTGCCACATCTATTCCGTTGGTGTACCTTTTCGGTAAAGTAATAGTATCCATTGTTTGAAAGTCATTTTTATCCTCAATAAGTAGGTTAAGATTGCTGGTACCGGACGTGCTTACCTCTCTCCCTAGCCCACATCTATCCGAGGCTTATACCTCGGTAAAACAACAGTTATCCATCATCTGTACCAAGGTAAGACTCGTATAACTATACTATATATATCGACACACTATCTGCAATATATGGAGAGCTTGATAGATGTAGCTAGATTATCAGTAGTTCAACCCTGTCTTTCTGTCGATTTGATATCGACCCCCATACGCGGAAAGTCTATGAAGTAAATGCTTGCTCTCAATATTATCGTCCCCTCCCCTGTCTATGAATACAGTCGACACACTTAGGGTGATCGACGGTCGTTAATAACTGACCGCCGAATCTAATTTAAGGCATGATACCATCATCCATGTGAATTCGAGCTGTGCAGATCGATGCTGCTGTTGTCCAATCGACCAGAAAATCAACTCACAGGAATGGTCGTCCGGTTCGCGGACGACAGGAAAAGACGAAACGGTCTCCAGGAAGCAAACAGGTAGCCAGTAGACTGTTTGGGGAGAGCTTGTAGTGTAGTTGTTGTCTTTTCAAAGGCAGGAGAGAGACTGACTGCCCGGGCAAGTAGTGCCAAGAACCCCCCGGTGGTGGCGCTGGGGTAGGCAAGGACCGGGGCAAACGCGGGCAAGTCAGCGATTGGACAATAATAATTGGAGAAATAACAGAGGAATAATCGTGATAATATTATAGATAATCATGCGAGAGCTCCGCCCCTTTTATATACGTATAATAAATTATACTCTCTCTATATATATATATATATACAAGTATATATGTATTCATATGAGTATAGATATACACTTGGTCATGTATGCATATACATATATACATATATATATATATATATTCAAATATATTTTATGCACTAGGACATGTACGCATATATATATATATACATATACTCAAATATAATAAATATATAATCGGGCATGTATATATATATATATATGGATAGTGATAATACCGTTATCATGTGTAATAAGATATAGAGTGTCCCTTTCCCCACACACCTATCCGGTCGGCGGGTCTGGCGTGCACCGTTCAGCCCCCTGTGCGGGGCATGACACTCCACTCGCTCGGAAGTATGTTCACGTATAGTATATATATATATATAACAGGACATGTATCCATGAATATATCCAGATATAAATTGTTATCAATATAGCCCCAGTCGAATACTTTTCTTTACTGGTTTACTACAATGATGATAATGTGAATTTATTAGAACGCATCAACTGACAGAATGGTTCTTCTCCGTTCCTGTACCTCATCAACATCATCATGCTGTCGGTCGTGATGCGACAAAGACTGCTTTCAATACTTGACTGCTGCTCTTTGTGCAGTTGTACATTTCAGGAAAGCTGTGTGCAAAAGTGTTGAACTGGTGCTGGCTTTTGCAAGTTACCAGCGGCACTCTCTCGGGGAGCAAATAGAGGTTTCACACCGGCAAGAACATGTCAAGACAGGCACAAAACTATTTGTCCCTGCAGTGGCTCGTTGGGATATGTTGGGAGTTCCATATATCAACCACCCTTAATGCTGCCATAGTGACATGGTTTTCTGTTTAGGGTTTGCTCCCTTAGCCTTCAGTTCTGTCAAGAACCTGTACCACAAGGCAGTGGTTTACAACTCTGCAAGGCAGGGGCGTCAAACTCCCTGAGGTATTGCTATACCTGCAATACCTGCAATACCTGCAGCATACCCTGAATGCACAATACAACCACAATAGGCCATATTTACAAAGTCGTTAAATAAGGTTAAATTTAATTCCACCAGTTCCTACGCTTGTAACACAGGCAATTGCACACATTTGACCAGACGGGGTGGCCAAATGAGTTAGAGCGTCCGTCTCCCGTGTGGTAGATCGTGGGGTCGTGGTTTCGAATCCTGGTCGAGTCAAACCAATGACTTAAAATTGGTACTTGTTGCTTCCTAGCCAGGCGCTCAGCATTATTAGGATAGGGCAAGGAGCAGTGGAATGAGGAAGACCAATCGCCTGCGACTGAAATTTCCCCTGCTTAAACAACTAATGTACCAACAACAAACACATTTCTACATGTCAGTGGCCTCAACCACATTTCAATTGGGAAGCCATAGAGTAATGAGTCGAATCCATAAAGGAATTGGGTCACTGTACTTTAAAGAAACAAGACATTGTGCAGCGCAACACTGGCAATGGCTTTAATATCCGCAGACATTACCTCATATATACAGTAGTGCCTCTTTTCACCGACTTCTGTGATAGTCGAACCCCTTACCAAGTGCGAATAACTGTTCAATATACACATTTCTTTTATCGCAAATTTGATTCTGCCTCTCATGTCAGGACATTTGCTATGTCAGAAAATATAAAACATTGGCTTGAATGCAGGTGTGTGTTTTACAGACTGTCGGGGGGAGGCAGCACTACAAACTCGCCATGAGTATACACTGTCACCCGTCCTCATATGACCATATATGTTGCTGGGACATAGCACCCCAACAAAAATGTATTGACTATGAGACATGTTGACCATCTAAGATCCATAATTTACCCGGATGACCTAGTGAGTTGTTCATCTGCTTACAGCGCAATATCAAAGGTTCAATCCCCTGCTGAGGAAAGGAGTTATAAAATGGATGACTGTTTCGACCGTGATACTACGATTCATGGTCCCAATGACATGGTATCGCAGTAGCACAGTACTATAAAATAACCATGTGCTTGTACATTGTTCATGTGCTTATAGTGCAATATCAAAGGTTCAATTCCCAGCTAAGGAAAGGAGTTATGAAATGGATGACTGTTGCGACTGTGATACTACGATCCATGGTGCCAATGACATGGTATTGCAGTAGTGCAGTACTATAAAATAACAATGTGCTTGGACATTGTTCATCTGCTTAACGCGTAATATCAAGGGTACAATCCCCTGCTGAGGAAAGGAGTTATAAAATGGATGACAGTTGCGAATGTGATACTACGATCCATGGTGCCAATGACATGGTATCACAGTAGCGCAGTACTATAAAATAACCATGTGCTTGTACATTGTTCATCGGCTTATCACGCAATATCAAAGGTTCAATTCCCTGCTGAGGAAAGGAGTTATAAAATGGTTGACTGTTGTGAATGTGATACTACGATCCATGGTGCCAATGACATATTATCGCAGTAGCCCAGTACTATAAAAGAACCATGTGCTTGTACATTGTTCATCTGCTTATAGCGCAATATCAAAGGTGCAATTCCCTGCTGAGGAAAGGAGTTATAAAATGGATGACTGTTGCGAATGTGATACTACAATTCATGGTGCCAATGACATGGTATTACAGTAGCGCAGTACTATAAAAGAACCATGTGCTTGGACATTGTTCACATGCTTATGGTGCAATATCAAAGGTTCAATTCCCAGCTAAGGAAAGGAGTTATAAAATGGATGACTGTTGCGAATGTGATACTATGATTCATGGTGCCAATGACATGGTATCGCAGTAGCGCAGGACTATAAAAGAACCATGTGCTTAGACAGTACACGTCGGTATCCACCCTGTGACCCGTCGGGATTGAACCTTTGATATCGCGCAATAATCAGGTGCTCAACTCACTAGGTCATCTCGTTAAATTACGGATCTTCCATGGTCAACATTTCGGGTAGTGACTACATCTTTTGTTGGGGTTTTATGTCTCAGCAATATATATCGTCATATGAGGACGGCTGACAGTGCACACTGGATCTTCAATATTGCTTGAAGTAAAACAACCAATACTCTAACGGAGGTAACCTTTAAGATCACGGTTAAACGGTGACCTTCTTCCATTTTGCCTTGTTACTGTCGTGGGGGTGATGAAAATGGGAAATATTGTGCCTAGAGTGGGACTCGAACCCACATCTCTTTGCATTCCGGGCCAGTGTGCTAACCATTACACCACCAAGGCTCCCTGATATCACCATACTACCCATGCCTACCTGTCTAGCCAGCTCATTGCCTGAGAGGTCAGTGCAGACCACTAAATTCGTCCCCCTGGAATTGTAAGTCTTTTAATGCTTACGATTACATACATACAGGCAATGCATTTACATATATACACATACAGGGTAGGTTCAACAACTATACAGTGCATAGCTTGTACAGGATCATGGTCACGGCAACCACTGTTGTGGGGGTGATGACAATGGGAAATAGTGGGCCCAGAGCGGGACTCGAACCCACATCTCTTTGCATTCCAGGTCAGTGTGCTAACCATTACACCACCTAGGCTCCCTGGTATCACCCCACTAACCACACCTACTTGTCTATGTAGTTACTTGTCTGAGAGGTCAGTGCAGACCACTACATTACCAAGGTGATATTTCCAGATCATTCCGTTGCATACGCTCCCATCAACCCCTGCCCCTCCCCCCCCCCCCCCCCTCCCCCCCTCCCCCTTCGCCCATCCACATAGAACTGGCCCGGACTTCTGATAAGGGCTGGATCAGATGATTTCACCGAAGCCACCCGGGTGGGGACCGCCCCCTCTGCTTTCTCCATCCCCCCCTCCTCCTTCCTCCTCTCCCTCAATGTATTCACAGGAAAGCAATGGCTCGAACGCTGCAGGAAATAGCTCCGGTCGCCACCAACGCCTCCTGGTGTGCACAAGCGGTAAGAAGTGTCACGTGGTGGATGAACAGGCAATAAGGCGTCAGTCACTCACTGAAGGCTCCTCACACAGGTGTCGCCTCCTGGTGGGCTTGTGGTGCAGTGAGTATTAACTGCAACCACGTGACCGGGGGATCAGACTTCCGGTTTTATTCATGTAGAACGGTGGCTGCAATGTGGTGGTGGATAATAGCCGAGTAAGTACCCGGACCAGTACTGGAGGTGGTGGATTCGAACCTCAGTCCAAAAGCGTATATGTTTTTGTGTGTGTCACTTTGTATTGAGTTCTAACTTATCTGGTGCGCGGCTTTAATGTAGATGTTCCTGTGCTTCATCAGCAAATGTGTATAACAATTACAGGGTCCGTACGGAGCCTTGCAATTCTTCAACAACCTGGAACTTCATTTGCCGCTTCATATCAAGGCTTTGGGAACAATGACTTTACGCTATTTTCGGTAATTAGTATCCATTGTCTCCACTGATCTTAATTACTCTGAAATGTATATTCCGAATGGCGATTACAGACGAAATCCAAACGAATATAGTCTTGAGTCGCAATCAAAAACAGCCTTGAATTCCATATCTTCACGTGTTTACGGACCGTGCAACTGGTAAGTTAGTCAATTACTGCTTGGAAGAATACATTATGCTATAGTGTCAACAGATATGGCCTTCTTAGTCATTGACGGCCCAGTCAGACCTTACCGTACAGAATACGGACACCACCGGACAAAGAATTGTCTAGTCCGGTGTCAAACTGTTGCAACGGACGAAACGGATGCTAAACAGATGCTAAACGGATGCTAAATGGACATTAACAAATAGTTAAAAGGACGTCAAACGGACGTCAAACGGACGTCAAACGGGCGTCAAACGGACGGACCAGACACCAAACGGACACCAACCGGACACCAACCAGACACCTACCGGTCACCTACCGGACTGTTCACGGACGCGGCAAAAACCGTCAGACCAAATTCCTGCAGCACCATCAACGGACTCTTCAGGATACAACAGGGACACCTAACGGATGAGTAACGGACAGGAAACGGACGAAATGCACAAAACAGACTTAAAACGGACACCAACCATTCGCTTCAGTCTGGTGGTGTCCGGTACAAGTTTTGTGCATGTTCAACACTTGTACTGGACACCACCTGACACCACCGGATACCACCGGACAGATAACGGACAGGCTGGATGCCAACCATATATAAACCGTACATTGTCGTATTTCACCGGACAGTGTCCGTTTTCTAACTGGTTCCTCACTCCGGTGAGGTCTGACTGGGGTTGAAATCATTCATCCAGATATTGTGTCCTCAGCCTATTCGGTATGCACATATGTCCAACCATGGTATACTGATTCATCAACAATATATCACATTGTGATATGCTGATACTGATTAAATAATATGCCCATGTACGAAACTTTCTACAAAGCCCGCCGTGCTTGAAAAGGTTTTGCGGTGAACACAAATACTGACTACATTTCTGTCTCCTCTCCCAAATTCAAACAACAAAACGCAATAGAGGAACTATACTGAAATAATATATGGAATGTAGTACATAGAATGTAGGAAATGGAATGAAGATATTAATTGGTTAAATACTGGCCATGCGTAAAGCTTCCAGAATGTTCCATCCTAGAGGAAGAACCAGGAACTGCCAACAACATCATGAGCGGCGTATAGGTGGCGCTACTGACTGCAGGCTGGGCAGGTTTCGGGGAAGGTTTCGGGTCTGTCCTTCTGGGAAATGGGTTGTCACCGTTGGACGCGCCCTATGCCGGCACTGTGAAAGGGGCTGTCAACCCGGCGAGACGAAGGAAGGTAGTGGGTGTCAGCACTAACTGTCTGAACACATGGGGAGTGGCGAGATATGGATGTGCGCAGAGTGACAATGGCGGACGGGGTGGGGGTGGGGAAGGGGGGTTGGTTGGTTTGGGAACAGACAATGCCTTCCATTAGTGGGGAATAACCAGACCTGCTTTAGTGTTGTTCTGCGGTGGATGCCGATACACCCTCCAGCCCCCCCCCCCCCCCCCAACATAGGGGGGAGGGGGGAGAGAGAGGAGGAGGCACCACATAGCTTATTACAGGCGATAAAGGTCTATCCAATAAGAATAAGAATAATAATCATAATGATGGGGGGAGGGCGCGGAAGTTGTGTGTGTGTGACCAGTATGTGCATGAAGTAATTCTCAATCAATCAATAGTTCCGTCCTCTAGTCGAGGGTTGGATGTAATGGTTCTCCACTTGTCCCGGTGGTGTGCTGTTCTGATAGACTGTGAATAATTCAAGCCTATCCACTGTGAAATATTTGTAAACCATGATGTTCTTGGTCTCCCTCTCCCTCTGCTGCCATTCACCTTCCCTTCCAACAATGTATGGTATATTGAACTCTGACGAATGATGTGGCCAAAATAAATAAGTTTCTTTGTCTGGATAGTGGCAAACAAACTTTTCTTATTTTTAATTTTTCTGAGAACTTCTTTGTTGGTGATCTTCTTTGTCCATGATATTTTCATCATCCTTCGATAAGTCCACATCTCAAATGCTGCTAAACGTTTGTACATTTTCTTAGAGATTGTCCATGTCTCAGCCCCATACATTAGAGTGGACCACACATAACACTGTTTGTATTAATATCTTACGTAATGTTAATTACTAATTAAGTAATTCTACATTGAAGCAAATACTGATAAAAGTAGATGACATTGTTAATAATGATTTGGACGCAATCCATTCTGTTTTTTCTATCTTAAAATGAAATGTTAACGAGTCGGTCGAGGGGGGGGGGGGGTAGTGCATCTTTCTGGTGATGTCAGTGTGAAGGAATCAACATGTAATGTGTCCGACTGAGACTGAATGGAACTTTCTCCATATTAGTCGAAGGTACTGCAGTTTTTACTTTCTAATTCCCCATGCACATCGAGCAAATTCCAGTATTGTAGTCTGACATTTGCTATGCTAATGGCTTTACTTGAGACATCAACTTTCAGAGCGGAGCTTCTGAATACGTCAAGAATTTAAGTAATTGGATTTGAAGTTTTCTTTATCGGTGGATGAAATATCTTACTCCAGAGAAACATATTTCCATTAGCCCACTTAGGTGTTCCACTGTCCATCGTATGCATATGCCATGTATAGTTCCATACGAATGTACAATCCAGTTTATCAGTTATAAGGAACTGGAGAAAGACATGTTTGTTGTTGTTTTATGTCCGAGCAAAATCTAAGGTCATATCAGGACGGGTACCGACTTGTGACAGTGCGCACTCATGGCGACTTTATAGTGCTGCCCCACTGGGAGACCAGGCCGCCAGCACCATGACCTGATATCCCACCAAGTCACATTATCCCGACACTGAGCCAACCAATCCTTGTCCTATCCTAATAATGCCAAGCGCCAGGCTAGGAAGTGACAAGTATACATTTTTACATCATTGATTTGACTCAACCATGGTTTGAACCAAAGATCCCACGATCTACCAACACGGGAGACGGACGCTCTAACCGTCTGGTTGGAGAAAGATATGACATTAGCCATTAAATGATGATATCTAGGAATGGGATTTGCAATATTATGACAAATTGAAATCGTCGATTGCAGGGTGTAGTAGCAAATATATGGGAGGAACACACATTATAATAATATTACTGTTCATTAATGAATCGAAATAGGAATAAAGGGAGGGAGCTGGACTGAGAATGCTAATCAATTTGTGTAGTTACTGATCAGAAAGAAACCAATGTATTGGATATGATCGGACAAATTATTTGCCTGCTACTGTTTGATAAGACAACACCAACACTACAGCTGGCCAGCATTGAAAATAAGCCTGGGTATCCGGGCTTACATGCTATGGACAGTATAAATACAGCCTCAATTAAAACAAAAAAACTAAAAAATATATATATATTAGTAAGACACAATTAAGCAAAATAACAATCATAATGTGTATCTGTGATATGAGAGTGTTTTTAATCCGAAAAAAAAGTGAACACAATTAGGTGATATTTGGACCCCTGATATGAATTTGTTTCAGTTTTTTTTTTGTTCAGTTTTCTTTGTTCCAAATTGTTTTTCCAGTTGAATAATACATTGTTTTCAGCACCGCGGCCCTGGTATTCTGGCCTTAGCAATTATGGTGCATAACAACTATTCATGGATGAGATGATGAGATGGTAGGAACAAAATGGACAATACCATGTTAAAATCAGGCACAACGTCCGGGTAGTCTACATCTTGTGTGCGATAAATACCTAACACAATCCCCCAATGTGCTTCATAGAGTTAATTCAATATTTAGGTTGCCAGTTATGCTGTGGGCTCCCGTTGGACTGGGTGTAACTCTGGAATGAAATTTGGTCTGTGGGGTTTAGTGTATGGGGTTGTGGATGGCCGACCCCTATTATCGTCCATTTTTCATGTGATGGGATGTACTGAATAAAAATAGTATACGTATCCGCTGACCACTCTGGCGCAGAGCCACACCACCGCGACCCGGATGTTTGTTGGAGTTTTACGACATGGCAACATCTAGGGTCATATCAGGATGGGGTACGAATTTGTGACAGTGATCACTTATGGTGACTTTATAATGCTGCCGCACTAGGAGACCAGACCACCAGCACTATGACCTGATATCCCTCTTAGTCACATTATCCTAACACTGAGCCAACCAGTCCTTGCCCTATCCAAATAATGCCGAGTGCCAGGCCAGGAAGCGACAAGTTTCAATTTTTAAGTCATTGGTTTGACTCGACCATGGTTCAACCCCACAACCCCACGATCTACCAACATGGGAGACGGATGCTCTAACTCATTCGGCCATCCCGTCTGGTCAATAAAACTTGCCTTAGTAGGTAAAACTAAGCCCGTTACCAATCAGGAAAGTAAAGTTGAAGCGTAAGTGGCCGGCGGTAGGCAATTGGTTGTTCTAATAGACGGAAGCCGGCGGCCATTTGCATTTACCCACAATCCATCACTACTTCCGAGTCGGCTGTTTTCTACTGGTTTATATAGAACGGCCTGCAGCCGATCGCTTAAAGCTGCATAGTCAGATGAAAACATCAAATTGTCAAAACCAAAACACTTATCTAAATTTGATTCTTCATTTCTAACTTAGGTACTGGTGCACATATTAAACATGTGTTGCCACAGAGAAGGGTATAGGGAGGCAATTTATTAGAACCTGCTACTGCAGAAGGCTATGTGCTACCTAGGTTGTACGACTACCAACCGGACCTGGTCGCCGAATCGGTAGAGTGCAGCCCTCCCGTACGGAAGGTCGGGAGTTCAATTCCTGGTCGAGTCAAACCAATACTTACAAAATTGATATGTGCTTCTTCCTAGCCAGGTGCTTGGCGTTATTTGCATATGGCAAGTACTGTTTGACTCGGGTGTCAGGATAAAGTGACTGTGTGGGATATCAGGTACTGGTGATGTGGTATCCCAGTGGGGCAGCACTATAAGGTCGCCATGAGTGTGCATGGCCACAAGTCAGTGCCCGTCCTGATATGACCTTAGACGTGGTCAGGACGTAAAACTTCAACAACCCACCAACCTTTGCAAAAAATAGTACCCGCGGGACTTGGACAATTTGACCTCATCGAGGTTCCTAATTTCTACCCATTAAATTCCAGTTGGGTAATTTCAATCAGCTATTCCCTCCCTCGTTATAACTGCACTACAACAACACGTACACTAATTCCAAGCAACTTGGTTTAGAGACCTAGTTATATTTCAAAGATCACCCACTCGACATCCCTTCCGAAGAATTCACACCCCGGTCCCGTGAGGGCACTGTGGTGTGAATCCTGCCTCCAGCTGCACCTACTACCCGAGCTCGGTGTGAAGTTTATGCTGTGTTTATTGCGTCACCTAAAAACGCGATGAATCATGAGATTACTGTGGCCGCTCCGATGACGGCGATAACGTAACCATGGCAGGATAATCGCGTGATTTAGCGCACAGCACGTCTCATCTGCATAGCGCACGCGCAGTGGGTGTTGGGTAGTGTCAAAGACGGTGCTGCTGTATAAGAAGGGACACTTTCCTGTGCATATTCAAATTGACAATGACGCTCAAGACAGAAGGGACG
This sequence comes from Branchipolynoe longqiensis, assembly GCA_030323885.1. Taxonomy (NCBI): domain Eukaryota; kingdom Metazoa; phylum Annelida; class Polychaeta; order Phyllodocida; family Polynoidae; genus Branchipolynoe; species Branchipolynoe longqiensis. The sequence goes on from CM059197.1 coordinate 28,270,622, forward strand.
CATATAAGTGAGCATGGGTAAAGTTTCATTCCAAAAACACAACAAATACATATTTTTGTTTTGTGGTGGTTTTATAAAGGAATAGCCGAATTAAGACAATCAATATGACTTAATGTGTTGAAAACATTACCAAGGAGAATCGTCAATTTAAACTTCTCAATACCTAGCGTGGTGCTCACAATTCGTAGTGCATGTAGTGAGGTGCACTGGCATCACTAGGGAAATGTTTATTGGACTTTTACATCCTAGCAACATGTATGGTCATATCATGACAGGTACAAACTTGTAGCAGTGCACACTCATGACTTTATAGTGCCACCCACTGGGCGACCAGGTTGCCAGCACCATGCCCCGATTTCTACTTGCTACTGAGTTAGCCAGTCCTTGTCCTATCCTAGTCATCCCACGCGCTAGGGTAGGGAGCGACAAGTATGAATTTTGTAATTAATTGGTTTGACTCAGCCGGGATTCGAAGCCCCGACGTTTCGCACAGGAAGCCGGTGCTCTAACCGATTCGGCCATCGGTTGATAGCTACAGAGAGGGTAGGCAGTCCGATGGTTAGGATACTCATCAGGGCATTGTAGAACTGTGGTTTCGAATCCTGTCCTAGCCATAATCTCATCACGCAATCTCAGTTTAAAGCAGAAATGTTGCATCGCTGTCTCTGCAGAAAACCAGACAGACGTATCATCATTAACAGATAAACCAGACGGGATGGCCGAATGAGTTAGAGCGTCAATCTCCCGTGTTGGTAGACCATGGGATCGTTGGTTCGAACCTTGGTTGAGTCAAAGCAATGACTTAAAAATGTATACTTGTCATTTCCTAGCCAGGCGCTTGGCATTATTAGGATAGGGCAAAACTGGTTGGTTCAGTGTCAGGATAATGTGACTGAGTGGGATATCAGGTCATGGTGCTGGTGGCCTGGTCTCCCAGTGTGTCAGCACTATAAAGTCACCATGAGCGTGCACTGTCGCAAGTTGGTACCCTTCCTGATATGACCCTCGATGGTTCTAGGACGTAAAACAACAACAAACAAACGGCATTAACAGATAACACCTTTATTTTGACAATTTCAGAACATAACAGATCGGGGAACTAGCTAGATCAAACACAAGGCGATGACGCGATGGCTCTAGGTAATGTGTTGACCGGAAGAAACAAGGTTAATATTACCTAAGAGAAATTGCTCTTGTATTTTATTGTCGGAGATACAATGTCCTGAAGGCAATGCTTGTTCAGTATGATTACAATAAAGCGGAGACAAGTAAGTTCTGAAGGATTGCTATGGTTATTTTGTAATTTGAATCTTTCAAGTTCAAGTTGAGTTTAATCGAGCTGGTCACTGCCAGAGGGAATCTGAGGGTCCCACTCAGCATAATCTAGACTGGATGTCCGAATGAGTTGATCGTCCATCTCCCGTTTTGGTAGGTTATCGGAGTAAAATCCTGGCCGCATCGAATCAATTAATTAAAGACTGATGCTTGTGCTGTGTAGCCTATGTAGCCCGGCATTCTCTGTGACTAGGATAGGGAAAGAAGCAGTGGAATGAGGGAGATATCTGCCATTGTAAATTTCCTAATTTTCAATGATGACAGGGGTATTGGAAAGGGGTAGTGTGTATTGCAATGTTCAATTCCGGTATTTGTTGGTTCACTGGAGGAGCTTGGATGAGTGACACGTGAGGGTTCACAGAAGTAGGTGGTGCTGGACGTATCCACCAGGGGACAGGATAGTGTCCTGTACTGCATGTACTGGATGAACCGCAATGTAGAATTAGACAAAATGCCTTTCCGAATGTATTATCCGAATATTTTCCTTACTTCATCGATGCGCATTGGCAGTCAACATTTAGTTCACGTGTAAATGCAGTTAGCTTAGTTCTATATCTATACCTTATGGCATTTTTCATTAAAGGGTCCAATATATCTCAGTGATGACAAGGGTGAATGGAACTGATTGTGATTTTCAAATTCATGGAATATTTACTAAGTATGTATTACATATAATATGCTATATATATTATATCTTAGTAATCAACAATACCCCATAACCTCAATCCTGTTATTGAAAATATAGTTGGTGGAGATATTGTTTCAGAAATGGCGACTATTCGTGATGACATTTAAGTGTCACTTCTTAGAGAGCAGGCCTTCAACTTAGAGTTGTAAGTTTCACTTCTTAGAAGGCACGACGTAAAGCTGTGTCCCGTCTTAGAGGGCACAACTTATAGCTGTCGCATGCACAGCAGGTGGAGTATTGCCTAAGTAGAGATAAGAAACGATTACATTATGATGTATATAGCAGCAATAACTTACCTGACCGCAAGTATTTATTCGAGCCCTCGTCCCAGATGCCAATTAGAATAATATGTGTCGCCATAGCCCAGAACTGGGAAGGGCTAACCGATTTGATTTATTTCTGCAAAGCAGGCTGAATATTACTTGAGTGTAATATATATATATGGACATATACATATATATACATATGTATACATATCACTCGCGCACTGGAATGTATACCTATGTATATATATATATATATTCATATTAATACATATAAAGATATGCAACTGAGGGCTATATAATTTCATATGTGAGTATAAATAAGAACATATTCATTAATGTATATGGACCGCGAGAGTGTACTCAGTGGTACCTGCTCCATATCATTAATTAAATGTGAAACTGGCGGATACACCTGTAATGAATCTATACAGAAAGTAACACCACACCAAAAACAACCCAAAAACATGCCATCAGGGTCTGCCCTTATTCCAGAATCCTAATTAACGAATTTATAACCGATGATGCTTTCTACTAGATTCGCCATTGCCACTCCAGTCAGCTGCGTCATACCCCAGTCACACTAGGCCTGCATTTGCTTGCGATCGTTTCGCGACCATTTGGCGACCACCACACGACCACCATACGACCACCATACGACCACCATACGACCGGTCGGCGATTGGTTACTGAGCGGTCGGGAGCGGTCGCTGAGTGATAGCCGATGCGGTCGCCGACTGCTCGCTGACCACTCATGACCACTCGCCGGCCACTTGCCAAACGCTCGCCGGACACTCGCCGACCACTTGCCAACCACTTCTTTGTTTCAATGTAGCGAGTCGGTCGCACGGAGGTCACCGCCCTTTTGGTTGTAAAGTGGTTGCAAGCGAACGCTGGCCGTAGTGTGACTGGGGTATAATATATGCTCTTAACGGGCACTTGAAGTGTTTAGTGGGTGCCTATGGGCATGTTTTACGCTCGTTCACCTTAATCTTTGGTATCAAGATAACAAGAGGCAAGCCGGGCTTCCGGAGTTCCGCATCGATGCCGCCCTCCATCGTCGCATGTCCCCCGATAAGACAGGCTGAGCGTGTCATTGGCTGTATCTGCCTGCCACAATATCCGCCAGATGGCGCCTGCATCCCCATATGTAAGTGGCGCCCTCTGTTTGATAACCGTCAAGTTAGTGCGGAGACTTCCGGGACGATCTGATCGAGCCGGAAGTCAAGACGATGATTGAGTGCGTTGCCATGGTGAATATGACAGAGCGATTAGCACGTCATGGACGCGGCAGTGACGGCACCCTGGCTGATCGATGGTCTCACTTATGATCACGTAATCGCATAGTGTTGTTTCTTATGCACAGCAAACTGCAAGTGATTTTTGTTTATTATTATTAGTTGTAGGAGTAGTAAAGGTATGATCTTCATCATTGTTAATTAGGTAATTAGTAGTTCACCACCTACTTCTAGATTCACCCTGGTAATTATGGCAAATTTGCGCACCTATAATCAGCTAATCGTGTATTAGTAATGGTTCCTATGTACAGCGAGTTGTTAGTGATTTCTGTTTGTTATTATTATTAGGAATGGCATGATGTTCAATAATGTTATTTAGGTAATTACTACTAGTAATACGAGTTCACAGGTAATTAGGACAACTTTGCTGCGTTACCCAACATTAATTCCTAGTTCACTACTTCATCATCATAATCATGCTGTCGTTCACGATGTGAAAAAGACTGCTTTCATTACTTGACTGCCACTCTCCGCATTTCCTGAAAGCTGCCTGCAAAAGTGTTGAAGTGCTGCTGGCTTTTGCAAGTTACCAGCGGCACTCTCTCGGGGAGCAAATAGAGGATTCACACCGGCAAGAACAAGTCCAGACAGGCGCAAAACTATTTGTCCCAGCAGTGGCTGGTTGGGAGATGTTGGGAGTTCCATACATTAACCACCGTTGATGCCTCCACAGTGACATGGTTTTCTGTTCAGGGTTTGCTCCCTTAGCCTTTGGTTCTGTCAAGAACCTCTACCACAAGGCAGTGGTTTACAACTTTGCAGGGCAGGGGCGTCAAACTCCCTGAGGTATTGACTTTGTTCATTACCCAAGACTAAGTACTAGTTCTCAGCCTACTTTTAGACCAATCCAGTTAAGGTGGAAAGTACCCGAATTGAGTGGTTCCAGATTCTGCCGATAGATGTCACGAGCTTAACTGGTGGGGTCTAATGTACGTGAAGAGAGCAGCGGTGAAATTCCACAAGATAAATATAATATAGTTGTCTTTTAAAAAATATTACAAGGATAAGAGCTTGATGCCTATTGTGATATGAATATCTGAATATAATCAGGCATTTTATTATTTGTCTATGCACTCTTTGCGGCGATATAAGATGTGAAATCACAAGCACTCTGGTGGGAAAGTACCTGAATAGTGGGGATCCAGATTCTGTTGAATAGACGCCACTAGCTTAACAGGCGGGTTCTATTAGGACAACTTTGCTTTGTTACCCAGCACTAAATACTAGTTCACAGCCTACTTACAGACCAATCCTGGTAATTAGGACAACTTTGCTTCTTCGTTACCCAACACTAAATACTAGTTCACATCCTACTTACAGACCAAAGGTGATAATTAGGACAACTTTGCTCTGTTACCCAGCACTAAATCCTATTTCACAGCCTATTTGCAGACCAAACCTGGTAATTAGGATAACTTTGCTTCGTTATCCAGCACTAAATACTACTTCACAGCCTATTTACAGGCCAACCCGGGTAATTAGGACAACATTTTCGTCCAATACCCAGCACTAAATACTAGTTCACAGCCTACTGACAGATCAGCCCTGGTAATTAGGATAACTTTGCTTCGTTACCCAGCATAAAATCCTAGTTCACAACCTATTTACACACCAGCCCTGGTAATAAGGATAAGTTTGCTTTGTTACCCAGCACTAAATACTAGTTCAGAGCCTACTTACAGACCAACCTGGTTAATTAAGACAACTTTGCTCCGATATGCAGCACTAAATACTAGTTCACAGCCTACTTACAGACCAACCCTGGTAATTAGGATAACTTTCCTTCATTACCCAGCACTAAATGCTAGTTCACAGCCTACATACAGACCAACCCTGGTAATTAGGACAAGTTTGCTTCATTACCCAGCACTCCCCACTAGTTCACAACCGACTTACATACTAACCCTGGTAATTAGGACATCCTTACTTGGTTACCCAGCACTACACCACATTGTTCCAAAGCTCCAATATTAGGCCTACACTTGCAATACTTAAAATATATATGCCTGAGTGTGACGCGTAACGTCTTATGTAAGAAAAAATTACGTGCAAACCGAAATTAATATTGCATGTTTTCCTTCAAATATGTCTTGAGTAAAACTAAATTGATGGAGATTATTATTATGAAATTGATATATATATATATATTCTGTTTAATTTGAGGATGAAATAGTTTATTCCACTAACGGGAATGTACACCACAGTGGACCGCGCGGAGGAAAATATTCTGGTCTCAGCAGAGGTTGACAAATTCATGAGAAGCCATCCACTAAGCAATGCTCACTGAAATATAATTGTATTATAACTATTCCGCATCCCTAGTTTCCATTATATAGACCCTATAATTTGATTTCCAACTTGAATGCCTAATTTGCATTTCTCTAATTGAATTTGCGTTGCCTAAATGCTAATTGTCGGAGATATACAATAGCTGTAATTGGATTTCCAGGAGGTGCCTAGTTTGTATGTCTATTTGTTTATTTGATTGCCGCCTTAATGTTCAGTGAGCAGATATACAGTACCGGGTTGTATGTTTGTTTGTTTGTTGTTTTACGTCCTAGCAACATCTAAGGTAATATCAGGCCGGGTTGCAATTAAGCAGCCAAGTTTGAAAGCATTGCTAGTTGCATGATTCCCACATACGCAGTTAGAAATGAGTGACGTTGCAAAGGAATGAGATCGTATAATATCGTGGGATTCGAACCCGGGGGCTCGAAAACTGCTTGAGTAAAAATCAATGATTTAAAAATGTATACTTGTTATTTCCTAGCCAGGCGTTCAGCATTATTCGGATAGGGAAAGGACGGTTTGGCTCAGTGTCAGGATAATGTGACTGAGTGGGATATCAGGTAATGGTGCTGGCGGCCTGGACTCCCACAGTCACCATGAGTGTGCACTGTCACAATTCAGTACCTGTCCTGATATGACCCTATATGTTGCAAGAATGTAAAACTCCAACAACCAACCAACCAACTGGGCTGCTGGCATATTTACACAATTAGGCCAAATATCCAAAAAGTTGGTGATCGTCCTTTTGGTCACAAAGATCAGGGTCGGGCAGGCGGTTTTTATTTATATTTTTCATTTTTCTGGCGTGTGAGTTGAGCGTAAGCCTCCGGTTCTGGTAGCTCGTGGGATTCGAACTCGTGAGTTCGACCGCCAGCCGAGTCAAACAAATGACTTAATAATTAATATCTGTCACTACCTAGCCTGGCACTCCGCATTACTAGGATATGGCAAGGAGCAGTGAAATGAGGAAGACCAATCGTCCGTGATTGAATTTTCTCGTGCTTAATCAACTAATTTGGCTAAAAAAAACTATGTTGCACATATTGTGTGCTTACAAAAAGTAAGTTGAATTGTTGCTAGTCCGATGCATTGTTAATAGTTATACAAACAAATTCCAAACAAAATCAGGGGCGGGCGATTTTTCATCCATGGGCGACGATCATCAATTTTTTATTTTTTTTTGTGGGGGTGGGGCGGAGAAACTTTTTCCCAGTACTGAGCAGTGCAGTTCAGACCTTATCGTAGTAATGCCGAAAGCCAGGCATTACCCAATCGGCCGTGCCGGCCGGTCCTGTGTGATATATGTATATATTGTCCTTGCTGATCATTTAACCAATATGCATTGAGGGCACGTCCGGGAACCTGCTATTGGGACCAGTATAACACAGGCTTTCCCTTTGCGCTTCTTAGTTTATGCGTCACTTTATGACAACCACTCTTTGATACGCTGGACATGCACGTAGCTTCCTGCCACCTAGCGGCCGACCTAGGCGGCATATAGGACGCTGGCTAGCAATGGGCCAATAAACAGCCAACATATGATGACATTAGAATGAGGTAATATATCTTTGATGTTGAGATGTGTTCCATCAATGGATATTCGCTATATTTTAACAGACTATTCTAGAGATAGCAATTGCTCGGGACTTCAGCTGTCCTCACGTGACAATAGCTGTTGCAAGGACGTAAAGCCGCAACAAATAAACAAACAAGCAGTGCACTTTGTGCTTATGAATATCAGTGGGATATTCTTTCTAATCTCTCTCGGCACATTAAATCCTACCTAGTATCCTTAAAATAGCTCATTCTATGATAGATTTATTTCTTAGGTACAGGGTAGGGACATAGTTAGGTATTAACGGTATTAACCTCATATGTGACTCTGGGACAGGTGGACTTTCATAGGGAATAAGACATTGTCAAAGGGCTGCAATATTCACTCTGAATCAAATGAGAATTCGTTTTAGTTCCTAGCTGAATTCTATCGAACTAAACCTTCTCTAACATTAGCGCCTCTTCAGTCTAAGCATCTCTCAGATCTTTTCTTTTATACAAAGAACGCCTGTCGAACTCTGTACGCTAATATATGACTGTATTAACAGTGGTACCACGGTGGTACCACTTTAACTTTAAGCCAACACTATGTGTGGTCTATTCGCTGCTCACCCTAGATACAAGATTCACCCGGTACTTGTAGTACACGGGTGAAGACCAGCCTTATATAAACACGGACGAAAATAGCGTTAGTATGGAACAAGAAGTAGAATGCCTGGCACCAGTGTCAAATGGTTACTTATATCAGAACAGAGTTGGTGAAATGGGAGAGAATGCAAAAAGACAAGATGGCGGCCAGAGAATGCTGTTGATTTCACTTTTAAATTGCTTTAAAGTATATGTTTTATTATATTTTCCAACTCAAAAGTAGCGGGTAAACATGAAGAGATATACAAAGAATAAATGTTACTTATTAGATTGTGAAATTAGGCTCTCATAAAAACTCATTTCATTAGCCCGATTTTTCGACCGTTTTTATATAAGGCTGGTTTTCACCCCTGTACTGGAAGTACTGTGTGAATCTTGTATCTATGCTCACCCATGCCTAGACCCACATCGCTGTACATGTTATATTTTAGCACTCGGGTTCAAAGGCAGTGTGTGAGGGGGGGGGGGCAGGAGCGGTGGGGTTGGAGGCGATGGGGCAAGGGCGGAGGAACCGGTGTGTATGAGTGAAAGGGCACATTGCGAGGGAGAGAGGGGTGTTGGAATGTCGGTGCCATTCACCATCCTTATCGGGCAGTCCATATCCCCCCCCCCCCCCCCATACGTGGGTACCCGATTCCTACGCATTTGCTTTGCCAAAAACAACCCACACACACTATGTTGTTGCCATGACAAAGGAAAAGCAGAACTTTTTGAACGCCCCCTAGCAACAGAGGCACTTTGATCTCAGCAGTTGGACCGATGGTTCATTTCGGGGCCGATACCGGGTGTAGTGAAGGAGCGGATGGTGGTACAGTTGGGTATTAGGGGGTGGTGTGTTTGGCGGGGAGCGGGGAGCGGGGAGCGGGGAGCGGGGAGCGGGGAGCGGGGACGGGGGACGGGGCTTAGGCTAGGGGGAAGCTTCTGCGGGGGCAGGGAAAGTCAAGGTCATGTACAGATATTTTTACCGGACGAAGTCATACACCGGTCACTCGCCTTTGCGCCATACCACCTGGTACAGCAAAGACTCTCTCCGTCCCAAACCCCTCACCTCATCTCTCTCCCTCTGCCCTCTCCCTCCTCTCTGTCCCCTCTCCCCTCTCTCTCACCCTCCTCTCTCTCACTCTTCCCTCTCCCCTCGCTGTCGCTGTCGCTGTCGCTGTCAGTGTCACTATCGCTCTCGCTCTCGCTCTCGCTCTCCTCTTCGCCTCTCCTGTGTCGCTCCATCCCTCCCTCTCCCTCTATCCCTACAGCATCTCCCTGTCCCTTTACATTGTGTAGTTTAACAAGGATTCTCACGTACTGTCGATACCTGTGCGTGTGTGGGATATCTGCGAGGGAGTGCTGTCTGCTGGTAGAACTCAGTTTCACCTGGTGGTCTATGGGTTCCTACCAGAATGGATGGCTGAATGACTTGAGCATCCGTTTGCCATGTTGGTAGATCGTGGGATTCGAACCGAGGAATTCGAACCCTGGTCGAGTCAAACCAATGACTTAAACATTGATACTTGTCGCTTCCTAGCCAGGCACTCGGCATTATTAGCATAGGGTAAGGACTGGTTGGCTTAGTGTCAGGATAATGTGACTGAGTGGGGTATCATGTCATGGTACAAGTGGTCTTGTGGGGAAGCACTATGAAGTCGCTATGATTGTGCACTGTCACAAGTCGGTACCCGTCCTGATATTACCTTAAATGTTGCCAGGATGTAAAACTCCAACAACCAACCAACTAACCTAAGGGTTCCGGAAAGTGTGTTTACAGATCCGGTGAGTCAAACGAACAGAAAGAAACCAAACAAAGTCCGTTGATAATCCGGTTTGTGTCCGTATAAGTTTTGAACATGCACAAAACTTGGAACGGATGCCGCCGGATTGATGTCTATGGTTATTGTCCGGTTTGAGTTAGTTTCATCCATTGGCTATCCATTGATGTCCGTTTCATGTCCATTTTATGTCCGTTTCATGTCCATTCGTGCAGCGGCTTTTGACCCAATATCGCAACATTTTAATACATTTTGATACTCATGACGCCGAGACGAGACAATTATGTCCGTTGCTCAATCTGGTGATGTGTGACAGGGGTTTTACACATCCACCTATAAGGGACCGGACGCGGTGGCCCAATCGGCAGAGCGCAGATTTCCAGTGCGGAATATCGGGGGGTTCGAATCCTGGCCGAGGCAAACCGATTACTTACACAATTAATATTGTTCACTCTCTTGCTTGGCACTCAGGATTACTATGATAGGTCAGTATTATGATAATTTGAGTCAGTGGAATATTGGCTCATGGTACCGGCGGCCTGGTTTCCCAGGGAGTACAAACTATTAATAGCCATAGTGAATCATGATAATATGAATAGATCAAGTTAAGCTGGAAGTGGTTCTGGCCCTATAAGCGCAAACATGTGGCATTCCTGACACTGGTAGTTTGTGACCTTCCCCGACAACCCCGCTTTGCAGACATGCCTGCAGTGGCCTGCCCTCTAGCGGCTGGGACCAGACGGGATGACCGAATGAGATAGAGCGTCCGTCTCCCGTGTTGGTAGACTATGGGATCATGGATTAGAACTCGGGTTGAGTCAAACCAATGAATTGATACTTGTCGCTTCCTACCTAGGTGCTCAGCATTATTAGGATAGGGCAAGGACTGGTTGGCTCAGTGTCAGGATAATGTGACTGAGTGGGATATGAGCTCATGCTGCTGGCAGCCTGGTCTCCCAGTGGGGCAGCACTATAAAAGTTGCCATGAGTGTGCACTGTCACAAGTTGGACCCCGTCCTGATATGACCTTCGATGTTGCTAGGACATAGAACAACAACAAACATCTAGCGGCTGGTTCAGACGGGGGACAGAAGTTTGAAAGGCGACATTGGAAAGCCGTTGATTATCGCCCGGGGAATATCTGTAAAACCACTTGGTGTGGTATGGATCGTGTTGGTGTGTTTCAAAGGACTTTCACCAAATCCTGTTCGTTTATATTCTTGTAAGCCCAGGACTGCTGATGGAGTGACAGGGTGGAGTACTAGCTTCCATGTGAGTTCAATCTAAGGGTAAATCAATTTTAAAAAAGCACACACAATTGATATTTGTGCTCGGCATAACTAGCGTAGAACAAACACTGTTTGACTAACTGTCGGTATCGGACCACTGTGCAGTGGCGCGGCTCCCATCAGAGGCAACACTAACAAGAGAACACTGCGGCAAGGCAGTACCAGTGCACTTTTGATAGTTGTGTTAATCTGGTTTCAAACAGCAATAACTCAAACCAAGAAAATTGTGTAAGAAAATTCGTTGATATATTCATGCGCAGCTTGGTGGGATTAGTCCCACTATGAGTTCAATACAAAAGTCTACTCCGTATGTTATTCTCAAACATTTAACCCACTTCCTTATCCATGGATATCGATTCTGTTTCTGGGCATTCCATGCGCCAATATATACACAGCTGATAAGGTTCCCTAGTCTAATAAAAGCGCTAACATTTCTAAACTCAAACACTATTTCATCCCCCAGGTCCAACTTAGAAGAGCAGGCGGGATGGCCGAATAAGTTCAGTGTCCGTCTCCCGTTTTGGTAGATCATGAGATTCGAATCCACGGGTTGGAATCCTGGTCGAGTCCCACCAATGACTTACAAATGTATGCTTTTCGCTTCCTAGGCTAGAGCTTAGCATTATTAGGATAGGGTAAGGACTTGGCTCAGTGTCAGGATAATGTGACTGAGTGGGATATCAGGTCATGGTGCTGGCAGCCTGGTCTCCACATGGGGCAGGACTATACATTCACCATGAGTCCACACTGTCTCTGTCCTGATTTGACCTTTGATGTTGCCAGGATGTAGAACTCCAACAAAACAAAAAACAACCTAAAAGACATCTTAATCACGTACACAAACACCGTCCTTAAGAGTCGCCATGAGTGAGCACTATCACAATTCGGTACCCGTCCTGATATGACCTCAGATGTTGCCAGTACGTAATACTCCAACAAGCAAACAACTAATTCAACTTAGAACATGGTACCCTCATTAAGCATTTATTGCAGCATCGAAGGAATATTAAGTCAATTCAATATATGCTATAAATGTGTGAAGCATATTGCGTCCAATATTTCCATGTGCACACCCCCATTAATTTGACATTCATTCACTTCAAATAACTCCCTCGAAAATAAAGACTGAATGTAGCTTAGAGTTCTAAACAAAAACATGGAATTATCCAACAGTAATGTACAAGCGTCCAGTGGGGGAAGCATTGGTACATTTCTAAACATGCGGATGCACATGAGATCTTGCTATAGGAAGCCTATCCTTGCTTGTCAGAGTGGAACCTCTTCCATCCTTCACGCGTTCAGCGAGGGAATCATCAGTTAATTTCTAAACATGCGGATGCACATGAGATCTTGCTATAGGAAGCCTATCCTTGCTTGTCAGAGTGGAACCTCTTCCATCCTTCACGCGTTCAGCGAGGGAATCATCAGTTAATTTCTAAACATGCGGATGCACATGAGATCTTGGTATAGGAAACCTATCATTGCTTGTCAGAGTGGAACCTCTTCCATCCTTCACGCCTTCAGCGAGGGAAGCATCGGCTAATTTCTAAACATGCGGATGCACATGAGATCTTGGTATAGGAAGCCTATCATTGCTTGTCAGAGTGGAACCTCTTACATCCAGACGGGATGGCCGAATGAGTTCGAACCCTGGTCGAGTCAAACCAATGACTTAGAAATTGATACTTCTCGCTTCCTAGCCTGGAGCTCGGCATTATTATGATAGGACAAGGACTGGTTGGCTCAGTGTCAGGATAATGTGACTGAGTGGGATATCAGGACATGGTACTGGTGGACTGGTCTTCTATGTGGGGCAGCACTATACAATTGCCATGAGTGCGCACTGTCAGAAGTCAGTACCTGTCCTGATATGACCTTAGATGTTGATAGGATGTAAAACAACAACAAACACTCCATCCTTCACGCGTTCATCGAGGGAAGCATCGGTAAATTTCGAAACATGTGGATGCACATGAGATCTTGGTATAGGAAGCCTATATTGCTTGTCAGAGTGGAACCTCTTCCATCCTTCACATGTTCAGCGGGGGAAGCATCGGTTAATTTCTAAACATGCGGATGCACATGAGATCTTGGTATAGGAAGCCTATCATTGCTTGTCAGAGTGGAACCTCTTCCATCCTTCACGCGTTCAGCGAGGGAAGCATCGGTTAATTTCTAAACATGCGGATGCACATGAGATCTTGGTATAGGAAGCCTATCCTTGCTTGTCAGAGTGGGACCTCTTCCATCCTTCCCGCGTTCAGCGAGAGAAGCATCGGTTAATTTCTAAACATGTGGCTGCACATGGGATCTTGGTATAGGAAACCTATCATTGCTTGTCAGAGTGGAACCTCTTACATCATTCACCCTCCCTTCCAAACAGACACAACGCAAAGGCTATATTGAATTCAATAAATGTACATTGCCTCAGAGACATTCAGTGCTTCACTGGTCACAGTCGCTTTAAATTAGCTTTAGGAAAGCTAGGTTCAATGGTTTACTTACAAGTGCCCATTCCGCTCACGCGCATCCCTTGAGCGTCCAATCTATAGCGATTCAATTGCTCATGCCACACTCATTAACCATCCAACACATTGTCGGATAGATTGAATCCATGGACAATGGGCCCATTAATTAACACTTTGTAATTATCATGTTGACAACAAAATGCCAATTTTCACACAGTCGGGGAGGGACGATGTTACTAAATATGTGATAATAAACTAGTCCTTTTTTTGTTTGTACCTTAGTTGATTAAGCGGGGGAAATTTCAATCGTGTAAAATTGGTCTTCGTCATTCCACTGCTCCTTGCCCTAAAATAATAATGCCAAATGCCTGGTGATCTTCCGCAGCCTGACCATGCAAACCAAGTAATTATCACTTTCCTTACTAGGCATCATCTATGTGTCTGCATAGCCCTATGCCGAATCAGTAAACTGGTATTTAGGTCATGCTGACAGAGACAAAGAGATATTCTTTCATTATTAGACGAGGTGGCTGAATGAGTTGAGCGTCCATTTTTGGTACATTGTGGGTTTGAACCCTGGTCGTTTCAATGTGATGACTTTAAAAAAGTGATATGTCTTGCCGCCTAGCCAGGCACTTAGCAGGATATGAGGATAGGGCAAGGACTGGTTGGTTCATTGGGCAGGATAATGTGGCTGAATGGGATGTCAGGTCATCGTGCTGGCAGTCTGGTCTCGTAGTAGGGGCAGCACTATAAATTCAACATAAGTGCACATTGTCACTGTCCTGATTTGACCTCGGATGTTGCCAGGATGTCGAACTCCAACAAAACAAAAAAAACAAAGAAAACAACATCTTAATAACGTACACAAAGACCGTCCCTCTCCATCCCCACTCAGCATCTGCAAGTCACCGAGGTGGGGGTGGTGTGGGTCGTGGGGGTGGTGGATGTGGAGTGTGGTGGCTGGTGGGTGTGGCGGGTGATGGGGGTGGGTGTGGTGCTGGGGGTGGGAGTGGTGGGGGTCGTGGGTGTGGTCATTATGGTGGCTGGTGGGTGTGGTGGCGTGATGGGGGTGGGTGCGGTGGGTGTGGTGGGGTGATGGGAGTTGTAGTGGTGGTTGCGGTGGGGTGATGGCGATGGGCGTGGTGGGTGTGGCGGAGTGATGGGGGTGGGGGTGGTGCTGGGGGGTGGGAGTGGGGGGGTGGGTGTGGTGGCTGGTCAGTGTGGTGGGGTGATGAGAGTGGTAGTGGTGGGTGCGGTGGGGTGATGTCGGTGGGTGTGGTGGGTGTGGCGGGGTGATGTGGATGGGTGTGGTACTGGGGGGTGGGAGTGGGTGGTGTTGGGTGTGGTGGCTGGTCGGTGTGGTGGGGTGATGGGGGTGGGTGTGGTGGGTGTGTTGGGGTGATGGGAGTAGTAGTGGTGGGTGTGGTGGGGTGATGGCGGTGGGTGTGGTGGCTGCGGTGGGGTGATGGGGGTGGGGGTGGTGATGGGGGTGTGGCGGATGATGGGGGTGGGTATGGTGCTGGGGTGGTGGGAGTGGTGAGGTGGTGGTGGTGGGTGTAGTGGGGTGATGGCGGTGGGTGTGGTGGCTGCGGTGGGGTGATGGGGGTGAGGGTGGTGATGGGGGTGTGGCGGGTGATGGGGGTGGGTATGGTGCTGGGGGTGGGAGTGGTGAGGGTGGTGGGTGTGGTCAGGGTGGTGGCTGGTGGGTGTGGTGGGGTGATGGCGGTGGGTGTGGTGGCTGCGGTGGGGTGATGGGGGTGGGGGTGGTGATTGGGGTGTGGCGGGTGATGGGGGTGGGTGTGGTGCTGGGTGTGGTGCTGGGGGTGGGAGTGGTGGGGGTGGTGGGTGTGGTCAGGGTGGTGGTTGGTGGGGGTGGTGGGGTGATGGCAGTGGGTGTGGTGGGTGCGGTGGGGTGATGGCGGTGGGTGTGGTGCTGGGGGGTGGGAGTGGTCGGGTGGTGATGGGGGTGCTGGGTGTGGCGGTGGAGGTCTTTTGGTGTGGAGTAGGTCACCTGGTGACCTGCTGTGATAAAACCCAGCAGTGCATAGACCATGGTGCGTATTCTGGCGAGCCCTGGGAGGTGCAGTGTCACTTATTCCTGCCTTGACGCATAAACGTGTAGGCGGTGGCGGCCCACGGGTCACCCATCCTGGCAATGGGAACTGTCAACTTCCGGTTTATCTTACAGCGTCCCTCTGGTGACTGTGGTGCCTGTTCTTAATGCATGTGGAGTTGTCTGGAGAGGCCGCTGTTCACTACAGCCTGGTAGTTTCGGTGGTTGCTTGATTGTTGCTATTGATGGCAAGTTATCAAGTTTAATGATTCTAGTCATTTACTAATACCCCCTTCACACCAAACTAGTTCCCGCTTTGTTCTTGAAAATGTTACCGAATGAGCTCAAACTGTGTGTGAACAGAATTGATGTAGGAGTAACTTTTTACAGTCTGTTTATGAATGGACGGGCTAGAACGGAATGGTGCTCCAGAACTTTGAGCATGCCCAAAATTGTCTTGCAGCCATGTTCTACCCTGACCACAAGCCGTTTTAGAACGGCATTGGACAGTTTGAGAGCTAGTTTGGTGTGACGGGGTGTTATCAAACCATAGTAACCTACCATCTCCTTTCTTTTTTGTTGCTTTTTCTTTTGGTGCCAGTTTATTTACACTGCCCATAACTGTTTTATCCTAAATAATTAGCTTTCTCTCCTGGCAACATCTAAGGTCATATCAGGATGGGTTTCATTTGGGTATTGAGCCAAGGGGAAATGTCAAGCCGTATCCCACTGCTCTTTGGTTTGGATTGTGATGGGGATAGAGGGGCGACAAGGGTGGTCGTGCAGAATATATCCTGTGACTTCAGTTTGCACAACAGTGCGCGCTATCCTATCTTAGATGGGCTCTAACAATATTGGCTGTGTTAGGTCTGGGTCTATGGATATTCTTCAGCAGTTAGCTGCACAGGATGTTATTTGAAATACATCCAATTATCTAGCCCATTAGTTCGGCTAACGTAATCCTAAGTAGATAGCACGATCGAATCCACGTAAAGGAACTTGCAATACTTAGCCGGGCTTGCAAACTGCAGCTACTAATGTATATATGGTAATCCAATACCATATCTAACTGGATGGCCAAATGAGTTGAGGGTCGGTGTCCCTTTTGTAGTAGATTGTGGGATTCCAAATTACGGTTTCAAACCCTGGTCGAGTCAAACTCAAAGCAATGACTTGAAAATTGAAACTTGTCGCTTCTTAGTCAGGTGCTCGGCATAATGAGGATACGGAAAAGACTGGTTCGCTCAGTGCCAGTATAATGTAACTGAGTTGGATTTCATGTCATGGTGCTGGTGGTCTAGTCTCCCATTGGGGCAGCACTATAAAGTCGCCATGAGTGTGCATTGTCACAAGTCGGTACCAGTCCTGATATGACCTTAGAAGTTGCCAGGATGCAAAGCCCCAACAATCAACCAACCATATCTAAGCGGGTTTATCATTGCAGCTCAAACAGCACCTTCTCGTTCCATCCTGCTCCTTACTGGCATTCTCCGACAAGACTTACCTAAATACCTCAAATATGCCTCAGTTTATGGGACCTGGACATGGTGGAGTAGTGCTCTGTTTGGGGTGAGTCCGGGCAAGCCACCAGGCAGAACTAATCAAAGACCCTATAATACTAAGACGGCTCACTCAGCCCGTACTGTGTAATCAAAATGATCAAACCCTCCACTTGGTGCGCTGGCTGTTCTCTTGGTTAAACAGGTGCTATATTATATGTATAAATGTACATATGAATGTGAAAGATGTGTGATGCTGGCGATACTGATGATGATGCTGATGATGATGTGTATTTGTTCATAGCAATTTCATATGGATGTGTATTCATACTTACCTATCTCATGTATAATATAATTGTATGTGTTTACATGTGAAACACCAACCAGCAGCCGGGCTGATCAAACCCACCACAAGGTGGCACTGTGAAATTTGCATTGCAATGGGAGAGATAGGGAGTGATCGTCTTAGTACTATAGGGTCTTTGAAGTAATGCATACGGCTATTAGCGTATTGTCAATAAAACAAACTATAAAACATCAGGGATGAAAGATATTGCCGCTTTCACGGATTTCCACGATTTTTGTTAAAGCTGTGATTTGTGTCTTTCCCAAAATATCTACTAAAATATAGTATTCAAAACCCCAATAAAGAAACAATCTAATTATATCTATTTTCTCCAGCTACTATTATGTAATCATGCAACATGAACATAAAATTACAGAAACACTTGAGTTGAAGCGTGTAACGCTGTCTAAGTCGGTATAAGTGATGTGCTGTGTTGGGTCAGCGTCTGGCTGGTGTCGGTCGGGCCTTCCCTGTGATGTAATGTGACAAAAAGACAGAAATTCTCCCATAGGATTACCATAGTTAGGGAATCGCGGAAAATACTGGAAGTCTGGTTTCATCCAATACTCTCCTAGCTCTATCCTAGCCCCATTCCACAAATCAGTCAGTACAGACTATCCTTGGAGTGTGTTCCACTGTCCTTGTTGTGATTGTATTATCGCCCACATAGTAGTCGATTTCCGCTTTTTCCCCACCTCCGCTAGCATTTTCATCGCTGGAACATGGGAGACAAATAATGATCACAGCTGTCATGTTGTTGTATGGATCTGGGCCTGGCCACCCACTGCCCGGGGAATGGGATTTGTTTTTGTTCCATGTCTGCCCAACAGACGCTGTAAGAGTAGAGCAGAACGTGACAGCACTGACAATCCATATTGACAGAACTGGCGTTAATGTAAGTAGGGTATTGAATATGAGCATTAATGCAGGTAACAGCCGGAAAGCTAGATACAAGATTTACCTCTGACTCTGTTCAGAGGTGAATTACAACCCTATGTAAAAGTTGGCGAAAATGTCCCTCACTGTTGATGGTCTGAGTTTGGCATTTCTACCTTCTGTTGATTACAATCCAATAGCTACAATCCGATTCTATATATTTGTCCTCAACATGTATTCTTCATAGTGTTTAAGTCACATAATATCAAGTCATAATGACACAAAATCAACTGGAAGTGATAGAGTCCATGAAGTAAATGTTTCCTGTTTGAACGAACTGGTTGTAACACGTCACTGCCTCAGCCAATGAGAATGACTGCTTCCTGACCTAGTTTGAATTATTGTCCAGGAGCCTCTCAACTTCCTGCCAATCGCTGCCATGTGGATATGTGTGCTCTATCAAATCGAACTTTAAAGTTAATTTATCTACGATCACTTAAAATGTTGTTGGTAAAAAATCAAGCTATGCAAAGAATACATAGTTTGCATTTTACATTAAGAATGTATGCGCTCACTTCATTTACCCACATTTTTGGCACTTTTTATAGAAGGTTGTTGTTCAGTTCTACTCAGGCTACTGTAGTATTGGGTTAATCTGTTATCAACAGTCTACAGGTATCAACCAACACAACAAAAAGCAACGCTACATGCCTATTGAAAGCTATAGTTTATTACCAAACATAGTAGACCAGACGGGATGGCCGAATGAGTTGGAGCGTCCGTCTCCCGTGCTGGTAGATCGTGGGGTCGTGGGTTCTAGTCCCGGTCGAGTCAAACCAATGACTTTAAAAGTGATACTTGTCGCTTCCTAGCCAGGCGCTCTGCATTATTAGGAAAGGGCAAGGACTGGTGTGCTCAGTGTCAGGATAATGTGACTGAGTGGGATACCAGGTCATGGTGCCGGCGGCCTGGTTTCCCAGTGGGACAGCACTATAAAGTCGCCATGAGTGCGCACTGTCACAAGTCGGTACCCATCCTGATATGACCTTAGATGGTGCTAGGACGTAAAACAACAACAAACAAACAAACAAACAAACAATTACCAAACATAGTCTCATATACAGTTTCCATATATCTAAATGCATTACCTATACATGTGTAATAATAAGAATGGCGGAGTGGTTAGAGTGTCTGACTTTTTTCTAGGTCAGACTCCTAATCTGAAGGTTGGAGGTTCGATTCTCTGTGCCCTACCTCTGCCAATTTGGATTTCCACTGCTGTGTATAACTTACAGCGTCATCAAAGTCCATTTGCTCTCATACCATGTCTATGTGGTGTGGGAGGTTAAACATCCCTTGAGTCAGTAAAAGTGTAGGCTCGGGTTTTCTATCGATAAACTGGCTAATGATGAAAACAAGTCTCTTCAGACTTATCTATGATAGGCGTATAAATCTTCAAGAAAAAAAAAGTACTCATGGATATAACCCAATTGAAAGACTTCCAATACGAGAATATTAGTGTAGTAGCCTGCACTGCTTTCGCAGGGAAGTAGCCACATGGACAGTTAGCCGTGGATAGATATGATTGCATCAGGGAGCCTGGATACACTAATGGTTTGGACGCTAGCCCAGAAGGGATAAAATGTTCCTGCGAATTCTGCTCTAAATGAAATGTTCCAGTTGTTTGCATCATCCCCACAACATATTGCAATATGCCACTTCCAAGACACCAAAGTTTGGTGTCACACATCCACTATTCAGTCCCGTCGCCTTGATCTGGTGATAAGAGTCTGGGAAACAGTGAAGCACACTGCAACATAGCATGCTGCTACACATACATACGTGAATTGGTATGTTATTGATAGTAGAATAGCTGTTCGCACAAGATATCAGTAACACAATTAAACACAAGTCTAGTGTAAGGACTGTTTGTGAATTAGTGTGTTCGGTCATCAGGATCCGTGTGTTTGTGAGTTCGCTGTGACTTTAAAGCTGCATAGTCTGATGAAAATATCAAATTTTGAAAACCAAAACAATTACGTAGGTTTTTTATTCTACATAGCCAGTTTAGATACTGGTTTGCGTACTAAACATTTGTCATCACATAGAAGTGAATGATGATGCACTTTAACATAATCTGTTACTGCAGAAGCCCATGGTGTCAGAGCTTTGGTGTGCTTGCCAACATTAATTTGGCACATTTGTAATTCATATATCTCAAAGTTAGCCATTTAAAATAAAAGTTACTTCAAACAAAAGTAAGGTAAATTATAACAATCAACCTAATATATCTATCTCAGAAAATGATAGAAACTCAAAACTATCAGACTATGCAACTTTAACAGATGTGCCTAATACTGAACCGTGAAGAATAATCACCCAACACTCAAGCCGTAGAAGCTCGCAGAGTGGCAGAGTCAGTCCCTCCTCAGGGACCCCGGAATAGACGTGTCGTCCAGACAACACCTGTATCAATATTAGTAATTCCTTGCATAACAATTAAACAACAGAAGAAAGAAGACAAGTCAGATTTGTGTGGTTTTAGCCTATAACTTTGGCTGGCCCTTAAGACCTACCTCTAATTGTATTGAACTAAATCGTTGGTGAAATGGGCCGGTAGTAGGTTGGTGAGGCGCCGCCTGGAGGAAAGGAGCGGAAATATGGGAGCTGCTTGGGTGCAGGACTCCCGGTCTCCAGGCCATACCCCAACCTCCTGTAACCCATGGAAACAAGGAGGATATCATAAGGAAGGTTTACAGGAGCAATATCGGAATAAGAACAATAAAGGACAGGAGCATTACATACATATTAATATTTGCATAGTTACCTTATACCCCACATAACACGCCCCATTCAAATATCTATTTGTTATTTATTTATTCCCATAAATGGCCGGGAACCGATTCAGACACGTGATCTACAGATGAAAAAAGAGCAATCCTTCTTAGTTGGTTGTTTGTTGGGGTTTTACATCCTGGCAACATCTAAGGTCAAATCAGGAAGGGTTTCGACTTCTGACAGTGCACACTCATGGCAAGTTTATAGTGCTGTCCCACTTGGACACCAGGCCACAAGCAGCATGGCCTGCTATCCCACACAGTCAAATTATACTGACACTGAGCCAACCGGTCCTTGCCCTATCCTAATAATACTGAGCACCTGGCTAAGTAGCGACAGGTATACATTTTTAAGTCAGCAGTTTGTGTCAACCAGGATTCAAACCTGTGGGTTCGGATCCCATAATCTACCAAAACGGGAGACAGACGCTCAACTCATTCTGCCATCCCATCTGGTCACAGTCCTTCTTAGTGGATATATCCATATATATACATATATATATCAATATAATGATATACCTATATTATCTCGGCTTGTAGACACCAGGCTAGTCACATCCCAGGAAGATAAAGCAGTTCCGGTTTCGAATATATATATATATGTAAATGTGTGTGCTCCCGATAAACTATCACCATGGTTACAGCGTGGACGCCTTGTGAGGTTGTTGCCTATTTACATATGGGCTATTTTGGGAATCGATATTGTCTTCGCAAGACATGTGATCAGCCAACTGCCGCTCAGCGCCAACACGCATGCGCGTAGGGCTGTTCCTTTCACGGAGGGTGGGCAAGTGATGAGGGTGGGCAGGTGGGCAAGTGATGGGGCGGGTCATGGCTGCTTCTAGTGAGGCGGGGTGTGTTCTGACACCAGCACGCACTGCTGCCTTTCGTCTCCACCTAATAATAACAGTGCAGGTATCGAGCATCATTCGGCTGACATTGGCTGTGATTCCTCAATCCTCTCTCTCCCTTCCTCCTTCCCTCCCTCTCTCTCTCTCTTTATATATATATATATATATATATATAAATATATATATATATATGTGGTGTGTAACGTATTATGCGAGTATAAAGGCATGGATGTTAATTATTGGATTATATTATGGATGTGATTGAGTGGGATATCAGGTCATGGTGCCTGGTCTCCCAGGGGGAAGCACTATAAAGTTGCCATGACGGCACACGCTCCCAAGTCTATACCCATCCTGATATGACATTAAATGTTCTAAGGACGCAAAACTCCAACAACTACAACAATCCTAACCATGATGCCCCCTGTCAAACGACTCCACGCAAACCGTCAGGCACAACATACAACTACTCCACGCTCAGATTAATTACCTCCTTCGATCTGCCCATGCTACAATCCACAAGCTTGTTATTTCATTGCATGCACCTTTGTAGAATACCAGGTGACCCCTTTGATACTAGGCGCAACCCCCACGTTGTCACGTGATTCGTCACGTGTCACTCCTTCTTTGTCCAACCCACTTTATCCGTCGCGATGAAGATGCAGCCTCACCCTTGAGATCAATATCAACCCAGATATTGCGAGCATGTGTCTGTAATTAGGGCTGGCTGTTTGCATTGTGGAAGACAAGAAAGGTAATGTGTGGCATCGGGGGTGAAAATTGGGCACATATATTGACTGTATAGGTTTACAGAGTTTCTGTCATGTGAAAGAAAGTGTTGGGAATCAAGTATATATTGAAATTCCTCCGAGCGCTATGGAAGATCTTCTGATCAAAAATAATCTCGGGTGGCCTGGACACCTCATGAGGATGTCATCAGACAGGCTACCAAAGCAGATCCTCTACTCTCAACTGTGTTCTGGTTAAAGAAAAAGAGGGCACCCTCATTTTCGCTTCAAGGATACCATCAAGAGAAACCTGAAGTTGAGGGACATTAAGTCTGACTCATGGACATAACTCTCACAGCAGAGAGCTAAGTGGAGATCGACAGTCAAATAATGAAAGCAGTCTTTGGCGCGTTGCGACCAACAGCATGATGATGATATATCTGCATTGCCGAGACTCTGACATCTGAGACAACTATATAGTACACTAGAATATGATGTATGTATCTGGGGTTCCAAGACTGTGGCTACTGAAATGCCTATATAATATTAGACTGCAATGTGATGTAATTAGATGATACATATGAAGACAAAGATACTGTTTTTGTTTTAAATATGATTCATATATCTGAACCAGTAACATTTAAGATAAGTATGCAGTACTAGAGTGGGATATAATGCATATATAACTGCATTGACTATAGAATGGCATACATCTCAGAAACATATTCAGATTTAGATATAAAAATGATTCATGCTTCACATCTACTTCTGAGACCCAGATGGGATGGCCGAATGAGTTGAGCGTCCGTCTACGGTTTTGCTGGATCGTGGGATTCAAACCCACAGGTTTGAACCCTAGTTGAATCAAACCAATGACTTAAACATGTATACTTGTCATTTCCTAGCCAGGCGCCCAGCATTATTAGGATAGGGCAAGGATTGGTTGGCTCAGTGTCAGGATAATGTTATGGAGTGAGATACCAGCTGATGGTGCTGGCAGCCTGGTCTGCCAGTGGGCCAGCACTATAAAGTCACCATCAGTGTGCACCGTCACCAGTCAGTACCCGTCCTGATATAACCTTAGATGTTGCCAGGACGTAAAATTCCAACAACCAGCCAAGCAACCAATGGACTCCTGAGGTTTGGAACAAAACTGCCTGTGCACACACCAACACAAACACAGACTCAGTTTAATGCGACATACTTTTATTCTTGAGGCAGAGCAAAGTAAGGGGACACATTAGAGGGTGGATAATCTGTAGGGAGGATAGCGCTGGTATGTATCAAGTCCACACCATGCTATGACAATTAGATTAGCTAATTGCATTTCACTCAGGCATATAGGACTCCCGTGCACACTGTCTTCCCCGATATTGCCCCGACTTGCAGATGTGTCATGATTGCTGACACCGCGAGTGGCGCCAATCGAATTATCATTGACAAACTGACGGTTGGGTCTGATATGATCTTACACCATTTGCTCTAATCGTGTGTGAAGGAGAAAAATGCCCTATCCGCAGTGAACTTCTACCCACAATTATAGCTCTTGCCACACTGCTCGAAATGGGCATTTTGGTGGTGGAAATAGTCATGAAGACCTTTTTCACAGGGCATATTGCTTGGTGAACTGCCATTCGCAACAGGGGGATTATTTGACACTCCGTGATACATAACACAGACACAATTATTTGGTTGAGAATGTTAACTCTGGCTGGCCAACATTTCTAGCCTACCGTTTATTTCCTATGGTCAAAATTTCCAACAGGAGTGGTAGTGATAGTGGTGCTCGTGCCAGGTCGGCGGTTACTCATGGTGGGTTTGCCACCCTGCGTGCAAAGCCAAGTCACCCCGGTCGCTGCCATCAGCAGTTTGGGCAATAGTAGCTTTCGGTGGACGAGACGGTACTAGCACTCCGTTAATAATATTAAAGCTGCATAGTCCGATAAAATATCCAATTTTCAAAACCAAACCAAATATCTAGATTTAATTTTACATATCTAACTTAGATACTGATGCACTCCTTAAGCATTTGTTTCTGCATAGAAGGCAATACTGAGTCAATTTAACAGAAGCTGTTCCTGTAGAAATCCATCATGTCAGAATTTTGCCAAGCTTGCCAAAACTAATTGTCCATGTTTGCACTCAAAATATCTCAAAAGTTTACCATTTAAAATAAAAGTAACTTTGAAATAATGGAAAGTAGATACTAGTGATATCTAATATGTTTATCTCAGAAAAAATACAGAAATTCAAAACCATCGGACTATGCAACTTTAATATAATATACTTATATTTCACTTTTGCCACTGCCATCGGTTTGATGGTGGAAATCCTTTATAGGACATTTTTATTTACGGGGCATGTCACGCAGAGATCTGCCTCCCACGACGTTAGTTTGTGTCACTCCCATTAGAGGCCGGGCTATTGGTGGAAATTATATTAGACCTTTTCCGACAGAAGCTGCTGCACGGAGAGCTAGCTGTCTGTCAGGGACCACTCTCCCAAAAGTTCTGCTTCACCTGATGTTAGAGATGGACTGGCAGTGGAAAGCATCTTTAAGACCTTTACCAAAAGGAGGCTGCGTAGTAACCTGCTACACACATTAGTTCTTCCACTGCTCACAGAGGGCAGGTTGGTGGTGGAAATGCCCATAAGACCTTTTCCACACAGCTTGCGGCATAGTGAACTGCTCCCCACGCCATTTCTCACGCCATTTCTGTATTCCACTGTCAACCATGGAATGGTGGATGGTGTAAATTGTTGACTGGAATCGCCATATGGCTTTCAAGATACCCATTATTGCATATGTCACTGACGGAATTCGAGATCCAAACTGATTCTATTTTATTCAAACTACATCTCTGAAACTGGATGCGGTGGCCGGATCGGTAAGAACAGGCTTACAGTGCGGAAGGTCGGGAGTTCAAATCTCAATGAGTCAAAACAATGGCTTCCAAAATTGAGACATGTCATTGCCTAGTCTGGAGCATGGCATTATTACGCTAGAGAAAGGACTGGTTAGCTCAGTATCAGGATACTATGACTGAAAGGGATACCAAGTAATGGTGCTGCTGGTCTGATCTTCCAGTGGGGCAGCACTATAAAGTTACCATGATTGCACACTGTCAGAAATCGGTACCATGGACAATATGACCTTAGATGTCACCAGGACGTAAAACGCCAACAAACAAAACATGTCAGACAGATGTACTAGAATAGTGTTATCGCTCAAATAAGTGCTACCTCTTTTGGATTAAATCAAATATTTAATTATGCAATAAATACAACTCTTCCTCTTTTACACAGCTATTCATGGTTTCACTGATCCCTTAGTAAGGACAAAAACACATCCGGTCACAGCTTTACCTGACACGGCAGAAGTTGGAAGAGGCGGTGGTTCATGTAGACACACAGCAGTATTTTATCAAATGTAACATATTTACTCCGACAATTATACCGCAAACTACATTAGCAATACAGGACCAGACGGGATGGCCAAATGAGTTAGGGCGTCCGTCTCCCGTGCGGGTAGATCGTGGGGTCGTGGGTTCGAACCCTGGTCGAGTCAAACCAATGACTTATTTATACTTGTTGCTTCCTAGCCTGGCACTCTGCATTATTAGGATAGGGCAAGGACTGATTGGCTCAGTGTCAGGAGAATGTGACTGAGTGGGATATTGGGTCATGGTGTGGGTGGCCTGGTTTCCCAGTGGGGCAGCACTATAAAGTCACCAAGAGTGTGCACTGTCACAAGTCGGTATCCGTCCTGATATGACCTTAGAGGACGTAAAAAACAACAAAGAAACAAACATTAGCAACACATGTATAGCAATAACCCTAGCATGTTCGGTAAGCAAGATACATGTGGATATCTTTGAAGAAGATGTATACTGCATATCATGAATAGACTTGTTTTCACCATTAGACAGTTTGTCGATAGAAAACCCGAGCCTATACTTTTACCAACCCAAGGGATTTTAAACCTCCCACACCACATAGACATGGTATGAGAGCAACTGGCCTTTGATGACGCTGTCAGTTATACCCAGCGGTGGACATCCAAATTGGCAGAGGTGGGGGCATGGGGAATCGAACCAGTGACCTTCAGATTAGGAGTCTGACCTACAAACAAATCAGACACTCTGACCACTCTGCCACAGAGAACACCATGTGCATATAGTGGCAAAATAATTTCAAGGCAGAAGACCGGGTGATAGGAGGGAGTAGGAGTAAATACAAGATTCACCCTGTACTGCAGTAGCCTGAGTGGGGGCGAATAACAACCCTATATAAAAGCTGGCAAAAGATATATATACATGCTGGGTAAATGAAATGAGCAGATAAATGATTGATTTAAGAAGCAAAATATATTCTTCACATATATCTTAATATTTACTGGCTACTTTTGATTTGAAACATATAATAAAACATGTGGTTGAATAGACTTTAAAAGTCAAATTGATGGCAATCTATGGTCGCTATCTTGTACTTTTGCATGCTCTCCCCTTTCACCAATTCTTTGCCGAGATCAGTAGCCATTTGATGCTGGAATGAGGGATTCTATTTCCTGTCCCATACTAAAGCAATTTTCGCTCATATTTACATTGCGTTGTCGATCACCCCTCTCCAAGTATGTGGTGAATCTTTTATCTAGGATGATAGGAGGGGCCCAAACACCAAGCTTTCACCATGTAGGCTGAACCTGCGACCTGTGTCGCTATTTCATTCCTCCCCGAGGGTCCATGTGGGCCGTAATTGATTAACACGACTCCGGTAACCCGAGTCATCAGAATTTCAAATCGAACACCGTGAATAGAGTCGACAAATGCATGTGCCGTGTTCAAAACGATGCGACCCCAGTAACCCACCTCTTGGCTGGGGTTGGCTACAAGTGATGACATCACATTTGCGCTGGTACCATCCTGCAGGATAACAGCTACCGTTTTGTTGTTGTAATAACCTAGATTAATGAAATGGACAGATAACTAATCCTTGCCATCATACAATACTTTAAATCCTATTTTGCTGTAGTTTTATTGGTTATTAAAAAAAAAAAAAAAGGTTTTGGATTAAGCCACCATTTTTTCCACCCTCAGCATGGAGAAGCGTATTTGATTAATTGACCCGAGTCTGTAGAATGTGCGCATTCGCCAAAAAGTGGCTTGGGTGACCGGAGTTGATTAATCGATTACGCCACTAGTGACATTCACTTTAAACAAAACAAACATAAATGCCAGTAGATATTCATATAGTCGGGTCGAACTCCTGACCCGACCTCATTCCCCTGCCCACACATAAAGTTCTGGAATGAATAGGGTCCTAAATCTGGTGAGTGCATTGCATACTAACACCGTACCACTTCTTAATAAACACGACATGGCTTTATGTAAATGTAAGAGCTACGAGCTTCGAAGCATATTAATATCGAAGAGATATCGCCCATATGTCATATCCTGACAACATAACATTTATGGATGAGGTGCACCCTGCCTGTTGACACTACAATGATGGCTTATGGCAGCTCATCATTCCAAGGACGTCTGTCGCCGTCTTTGTATGTGACAAGTGCGTTATCGATTTCCCCGATATGAGTGTGTGGGGTCGGAGGGGGTCGGAAGGGGGGGGGGGGTAAGAAGAAGACGACTGTCGCGTATATCGGGGTCTGTGTTGTACCAATCTGTTCGGGGGAGGAGGAGGAGTCTGGCTTATATCGCCTTGAATCAGGGCTCCCTCTGTCGGCAGATGGTGTAAAATAGCGACCCTGCGTTACTTCCTTCGGCAGCCAAGTCATGCGTTGAATGCTGTTTCCGGTGTTGGATTAGAACCATGGAGATTATTGTAATTTGAAGCATATGTAGGTCAATGTTTGCATCATAATCATAATCAACATAACCACTCACTACCAACACTACCACCACTATCACTACCACCACTACCAACATCACCATCATTGTCATCAAAACTAGCAGCAGCAGTGTGCGGAATATCCGTATGGTTAGAGTGCCCGCTTACTCGGTGTGAGGGTCTGCGTTCATGGCCTGACCGAAACAAACCTACAATTTACAAATGTGATGGGTGGTGCTACCTAAGCTAGGACGCTGCATTATTAGAATGGGATAAGGATGATTGAATGGCACAATGACATCAACGGGCAATCGTGTGGGTAGCACAGTATTTCCATAACGGTGGCACACTTCAGCCACCAGCAATGCTTGCTTTTCCAGGTTGGCTCTTCTTCTTGAAGATTTAGACTGCCTCTCATGGATAAGTCTGAATAGAGTTTTTTCACCATTAGATAGCTGATCGATAAGAGAGCCCAGGCCTACACTTTTACCGACACAAAGGATGTTTAACCTCCCACTCCACATAGACATGGTATGAGAGCAACTGGGCTTTGATGACCTGCTACGATAACCTTGTATAATATCTGTGAGTTTATCGCCATTAAAACCACAATTAAGCGGTGTAAACTTGTCGCATAATGAAGAAAGGGACCCTAGGTTGATGAGACTAGGCCGACTGCCTATGTAAATCTGAGTAGTCTGGTGATAACATACACTTTACCGAACACAATCACTTTATTGGGATTTGATTGTATATATCCAGGTTAAAATTTAGATACTGGTGCAATTTCTGCACAGAAGGGATTAACTGGGGCTCTAGCTGCTATAATGTCATGGATCGGAAATAAAGTTATATAAGAAGGGACACCAACTTGTAACAACACGATCCTGTGACTTCTGAATTATATGGTGTCAGCATTTCGACGTATATCGCAAAGTTAATATACAGTCTTTACACTTCAATTCTCTCGAAGTTTAGCCATTTGTAATTTAAAAGAATTCAAATTGAAGTCAGATGGATTATAATGAACAACATAATATCTTTATCTAAAAATACGTAAGAAACTCGAAATCGTTTGTCGATGAAACTTTAAGACATCTGATTCTGCTTGATATTGATGTACTAATATGCTCCTATATCCTAATATAAGACTGTGTGTGTTATCCCAACTATTGACCTCTAATGAGGTAATGAGCATAGAACCATATACTGCATATAATGTATGGAAATTATACATGTTTCCCCCGAAATGCATTGTACTACAAAATAGCACTGGCTTAGCCGAATATGAAAAAGTATTATACAGTTCTGATCTTACTTCAGTTATTCATCCTCAAATCGATTGGAAAGCTTAGTCTTCCAAATATAGTATAGTGCAAATGAAATGAATTTTATGCATATATGCATATATGTATGTGGGTCACTCTCCTGAAAAACTGGCCAGGAGTGTTGCATAGAAAGTTGAAATCTAATATTTGAATCTTTAAAATTGTTTGCTTGCAAATGAAACCTGGAAATCTCCCCTTTACATTTATATAAAATATATATTGATGAGATAACAAATAAAGGTGTAGTCCATGATTAAGATATGTTTTATGGCAGTATAACATGTGTTGCTCAGATGTAACACATGTCTAGGACACACACAGTCTACTTAATAACAATGTAAGCAGAATTAAAGAATTGTATACTTAGAAGCATATTAATCATGGCATAATATACAGAATATGTATTGCTTATATTGATAAAAAGAAAAGTAATTCCCAGCCATGCTTTATTTACTGAATAATTAGTGTACAATATTTGTGTGGCATCCAGACACCACTAGTTACATCTGTGAGAGAAATGTGTTTAGTTTTTTCTGAAGACATCAACTAATTTCTTTTCAAATTTAAGCATGCATACATGTTAATAAATACTACCTTAACTTGTTAACCTAAAAACTGCCATCATACTCACACTCAGATCCGTTGGGGGCGCCACCCGTCTGTGCACGCATCACTGCCCCCCTCCCCCATCATACACTCACTGAACCGCTGGATATATTATATTGCATATATATGAGTACGAAACATTATATGTATTCATATGTACATGTATTTGCTCAATAGAAACCGTATCACAATAATACTACACAAGCCGGTGCCTTAGCACTGATACAACATGTCTGCACAAGTAGTAATTGAAGCTGATGGCCCCCAGCCTTTGGTGGTCTTTGTCCGAGCAGAGATTGCACTACGTAGACTGTAGCTCCAGAGTTCTGTACATGCCTCAGCCCTGGGACGCCTAACCTAATTAATTTACTGCAGATATTAATGCGACGCAGACTGCCATATTTCTTTTTTTTATGGACGAACCCTTTAATGTCCCAAAGGGATGCTGATGTGCTTCACCCTCTCAGTGACAAAGACATTGCAGCGGCATAAAGCAGCCCACTCGACTAATACTAGTGGTGAAAGTGAAGTGAAACTCATTTTCTTTAATGACGCCTCTAGAGCACATTGCTTTTCATATCATTGGTTATTAGATGTCAACCATGTGGTCATTCTGACATATTTCTTAGGAGGAAACCCTCTGCCATCTACTCTTTCCAATGAGCAGAAAGGGGTCTTTTATATGCATTTTCCCGAGGACAGGAGAGCACATACCACAGCCTTTGATGAACCAGTTGTGCACCACTGTTTGGAATGGAAAATAACCCAAACTGCAAATGGGAGCACTGAGCAGGATCGATATGATGACTAACACCTACACAGTTGGACACTCTACCGCCGGAGCTATGTCCCGCTCCTATACTAGAACCGATCCACTTGCAGGTACTTTGAGTCATAATGAACCTCTTTAATTGCCAGTTTCTGGGCTGTAACAAATAGACGATGTACACTTCTACAAAGTTGCACCCGCTCTCAAAGTTATGTCCCTTTTATTTTTGTTAATATTTGGGTTTCTTTTCTGTTTTTGTTTATACCTTTTTGGAAGTTTTACCTTAGCTTATCAGTTTACTACACTGAAGTAGTCTTTGCCAATTTACACGCGGATATATGCATGCGGAAGTTAATTCTGTTTGATTCATTAGTGCGTTCTCTGCCTATGAACTTCACCCATTTTAAGGCCCGGTCACATACACGTTAGTGGACATAGTTGAACGTAGTCGAGGCTAACATACTTGAACATAGTTGAAAGTAGTGCAACCTGCTGGCATCCGTACTTCTCCGTGATGAGAATGTGAAAAGAATGTGTGTGGGCCGTGAGTTCCAATTTCAGCTTTGGACATGTTCAAAAGAGAGGCAGGTTTGAGGCAGCCTTAACCTTTGTGATGATAGCTTACTATAGCATACTATAGCATACTCTAGCATACATCTTAATGTACTCTAGTGTACTCTAGTTTACTCTCTAGTTTACTCTAGGGTACCCTAGCGTACCCTAGCATATTTTGACCCGCACAAAACCTTGGCTGTTCAGCCGTGGTCACATAGACCTTAGTGGTCAAAGTGGAACGTAGTTGAACATAGTGGAGGGTAACAAAGTTGAACATAGTTGAACATAGATGAATGGAGTTGTACGTATTGGGATCCACACCGTAACGTACTGGGATCCATACCATAACATATTTATCCGTACCATTAGGTGGGTCATCAACCAAAACCTGCCATACCTTAATGTACCAGGAACGTACTGACAGAACGTTTCACCTACGTTTCACCTACGTTTCACCTACGTTTCACCTACGTTTCACCTACGTTTCACCCACACTATTATATCCACGTTCAACTACACCCACTAACGTGCATGTTACCCGGCCTTCAGACTCAGCAACTTCAGTGATCTTGGACTGGGTGAGTCAAGTCACTTAACACAGTAATAGAAACTTCTTTTATCATCAAAGCACATAACACTGTAAATGGGAATGCGTCTCCGGAGTACCTCAGCGATAACAGGTCCATTGTTTAGAATGAATAACACTGTTTTATTATTACTAAAAGGAAAGAACTTTCGAGGAGGATTCATTAAGATAAGAGTGGTAACTGCGCGAAAAACATGAGTCAGTGCGCATGAGAACAATACTAGGGTCTCTTAATTTGACTTTCCTTCATAAATTTGGAACAAACACCCCGAAAATGGCATGGGTAGCTATGCCGCATACCGCATGTGCATTTGTATTCACATGTCGCATGCCACATGTTTTTGGTTTTTTTTTTGGTACATTATTTGTTTAAGCTGGGGAAATTTCAGTCGCAGGCCATTGGTCTTCCTCATTCCACTGCTCCTTGCCCTATCCTAATAATGTCGAGCGCCTGGCTAGGAAGCGACAAGTATCAATTTTTCAGTCATTGGAGGATTCAAAGCCACGACCAGGATTCGGAGCCACGACCCCACAATCTATGACACGGGAGACGGACGCTCTATCTCATTTGGCCATCCCGTCCCGTTTTAATGCCCCATACCACGTATATGGAATCTTGGCTTTAAGCCCTGCATAAAAGGACAATGAAATGTGTACTAGAACGAGCTACATAATACAGTCTTACAATGTATTGATATATAGCTTACAATGTTCTTGATATATAGCTGCGATCTGACCATCTGCTTGCATCCTCACTGGGCGGGGTGGCCGAATCGATAGAGCGCGGGCCTCGCGTGCGGGAGATTTGGTCGAGTCAAAACAATGCCTTCCTGGTCGAGTCAAAACAATGCCTTCAAAATTGATACTTGTCACTTCCTAGCCTTGCACTCGGCATTAATGGGATAGGGCGAGGACTGGTTAGCTCAGTGTCAGCACAAAGTGACTGAGTGGGATAGCGGGCAATGGTGCCTGATTTCCCAATGGGGCAGCACTATAAAGTCACCATGAGTGCACACTGTCACAAGTCTGTACCTGTCCTAATATAAGCTTAGATGTTGCCAGGACATAAAACTCCAACCGCCAACCAACTTGCTCCCGCCTGTGCTTGATTGGTATGTCCGTGTACGTCATTGATATTATTAGCAGATGAATTATCCACATGCTATTTCATTGCAGGTATGTACACATATACTGCGAGTAACATCCGGGAAGCTTATGGTGAGTAAACCGGTTTAGTTACAAAGTGAATCTATCTAAATATGGCATGGGTATGTTCTAGAGAAGTTAGGTGAACAGGATGGCTTATATGGAGTAGGGTGGTATGGGCGTACTGCCACTGAGATGTGTGTGGTGTGACAGCTTCTTTTAAGGACTATTCCACAACTGTTCCAGAGATGACTGTCTGG
Source organism: Branchipolynoe longqiensis (assembly GCA_030323885.1). Classification (NCBI taxonomy): domain Eukaryota; kingdom Metazoa; phylum Annelida; class Polychaeta; order Phyllodocida; family Polynoidae; genus Branchipolynoe; species Branchipolynoe longqiensis. The sequence goes on from CM059197.1 coordinate 28,304,501, forward strand.
AAGGGAATGAGGTTTCTCTTCACCTCTCTTCACCTCACCACTCACATATTAAATGTTTCTCTTTAGTTCTCAACTCCCACGTGTTAATTGTTTAATGATATTCCAACAGCCAGAATGTATTATTTGTATTTCATTTTATTTAAATTATATGAGTCCAATAATTATTCTTCAACAATAGAATTTGTTGAATGAGGAATAAGTTTCACTAACTCTTGAATGTGTTTATCGGTAAGGTGACTTATTATCATCATTTTTATAATTATGTAAATTGGTCGTAATGCTCGCATTGCGTTTGATTCGTGGCGGGGAAGGAGGACCCCCCCCCCCCGCCTTCCTGCCTCCCTGCCGCGACCGTTGGGTCGATGACATAACCCCCCCCCCCCCTCCTTCGGCCCTTATAACCGGCCGCCCTTGCTGCTCCTAGCCACTCGCCTCACATCACCCTCCTGGCCCGGACATATTTTCTTTTGGCACCTCACTTCACACGCGGGCCGTCACACTCCGCCGCCTCACACGCCCGCCTCACGCCTCCACGCCTCCCGGGCTGACAGTCACCCACACACTCACTCACCATGCCAGCCGGCTCACACCCCCGGGGCCGCCCCCCGCCCCGCCGCGGATCGCGCCGAGGCCGCAGCGCCTCGGCCGCCTCACAGGATGCCGCCTCCGCGACCTCTGCCGCCCCCAGCCTCCAGTCGGAGGCCACCTCCTGGGCGAGCGCCGTCGATGCCCGGATGGACGCCCAGGCCGCCGCGATGCAATGCCAGGCCGGCGCCATCGACCACCTCACAGCCCTGGTCGAGTCCATCACCCTCGCCCCACCTCGGGCCTCAGCCTACCCGGACCCTGCCGCCGCGCCCCCGCCTCGGGCCCCGGCCGCCTCGCCCCCGTCCATAGCCGACCGCATAGCAGACATGCTGCAGGAACTCGCCGCCGGGACTGGAGGGGGTGCCCACCCGGCCACGCACCCTCGCCTCCTCCCCGCCCCCGCCTCTCCGACGCCCGCCCACGCCTCCGCGACGCCCGCCTGCGACGTCCACTCCGACCTACCAGCCCTACCTCAGGCGCGGCCTCTACGCCACACAGCAGGCCGCCTCCGCGGCCCCCCTTCCCGCCGCCATTCACCCAGCCCCCGACCGCTCCCCCGCATCCGCGGCCGACGCGGTCAGGGAGATCCTGGAGTCCGCCGAGGCGCAGGGAAGCGGGCGTCGAAAAGGTATACCCCCCGGATACCTTTTCCCTCACGACCTCATTGAGAGAGGCCCCGAGGGGAAGGCTTTGAAGCGCGGCGAGGCGACCATGGAGGAATACAACCTCGCCCTCCGCATGCTCGAGTCCCACCCCTCCTTCCCCACCGACGCCCTCCCCGGATTACTCCACCACAACATGACCGTCCTCAGGGACGCCGTCACCCATCCCTGGCCTACCGTCCGGCGCTACTCAGAGACCATCTTCGCCTGGGTTGCCGATGGACGCCTCCCGGATGGGTGGCGCGACCCAGTCGCGATCAACACTGTGCGTATGGACGTGATCACCGCCCCCGCGACTGCCTCCGGGGGCGGAGCCAGACTACTCCACCCCCTCTACCCGCGCCCGCCCCCCCCCTCCCCCACACACTCCCGCCCCACCAACGCCGACCCACGCACACCCTACACCCGAGAGGCCTACGGGATACCCTGCCCCGCCTGGAACAGGGACCCCGCCTCATGCGACCTCGCCCCCCCCGGTGAGGCCCACGGTGACCAAGGCGCGAGGAGGAGGCACGCATGCGCCTATTGCGCAAACGTGCGCCGCATCCTCACCGTGCATAGTGAGGCCGTGTGCTACACCAAGCGCACCCGTGACCGCGCCTCAGCCGCCCCCGCGATCACCTCGCCGGATTTTTAGCCCGGCGGCGGCGACGCGGCCCCACCCCCGCAACCGGCACCCACGCCGCACACACCCCCCCCCGCACCCACCCCGCCAACACACACCGCCCTGGAAAAAGAAACCGCCTGCCAACACCCGACACCACCACCGCCCTCAGATCTCACGCCGACACAGACCGCCCGCCAACACCCGATACCACCCCCCGCCGCCTCCCGAAACACCCCCGCTACGCCCGCGCCAACCGCCACCGCAGCCGCCACCACCTCCCACATCTCACCGCCAGACCGCTCCCGCCAACGCCCCGTCCACTCACCCCCCCCGTCCCTCACATCTCCGCCGCACCGCCCCACCCCCCCCGCCCACCCTCCCCCCCCCCCCCCCACCCACCCCCGCCACACACACCGCCCTGCAAAGACCGCCTCCCACCACCCGACACCCCCACCGCCCTCAGATCTCACGCCGCACACAGACCCGCCCGCCCCCCGAACCACCCCCCGCCGCCTCCCCCCCGCACCCCGCACCAACCGCCCCCGCCCGCCCCCCCCCTCCCCTCACTCTCACGCCCTCCCCCCTCCCACCCCCGCCCTCTCCTCCCCCGCCTCCCCCCACGCCCCCCACCCCCGCCCGCACCTCCCTCCCCCCCCCCACCCCCCACCCCCCCCACCCCCGACCCACACCCCCCACCCCCCCCCCCCCGGCGACCTCGGCGAATCAGTCGCCGAGGTCGTCAACCCAAGCATTCAAGACACCCTCCCCGCCGCCCCCTCCTGCGGCCCCACCCCTGCCGCCTACCGCCCCACCCTCCTCTCCATATGGCCCCACCTCTCCGGCGCCGCCTGGAGCCGCCACCCCACCTTCTCCCGAGCCTACCATACCCTCCGCGATGCGGGCCTCCCTAATTTTTTGGCCGCCCGCATCCCCCTCCCCTCAGGCTTACACATCCCCGCCTGGCGCGCCCGCCTCCGAGACCACCCCGACAAGGACCTAGTCGACCTCCTCGAGTACGGCTTCCCCGCCAATTACTCCGCCAGCACCCCCCCCCCCCCCGGCCCACATACACCAACCACCGGGAGGCCCCCGAACACCAAGTCCACCTCCGCGACTTCATTACCACGGAGCTCGCCCACGGTGCCCTCGCCGGCCCCTTCACCGCCCCCCCCCTTCACCCCCTGGGCCCAGGTCTCCCCCATGATGACCCGCCCCAAATCCGACCCGGGAAAGAGGCGGGTCATCGTCGACCTCTCCTACCCCCCGGCCACAGCGTCAATGCTGGGATACCCCGCCGCGAGTACCTGGGTAGGCCCCACGCCTACCGGCTCCCCTCCGTGGCCGACGTGGGCCGCCGCCTCGTCGGACTGGGCACCGGGGCCTACACCTGGACCGCGGACATATCCAGGGCCTACCGCCAGCTACGGGCCGACCCCCTCTCCTGCCCCCTATATGGGATCGCCTTCGAGGGGGCCACCTATGTCGACCTCGCCCTTCCCTTCGGCTGCCGCTCCTCGGGCGCCGCCTGCGTCAGGGTGACCGCCGCGGTGGCCTGGATCCTCCGGCGCGAGGGCTTCCATGCCCTCGTCTACGTCGACGACTTTGTCGGGTGTGAGCTCACCTACCTGAGGGCCCGCCAGGCCTTCGACGGCTTCATTGCCCTCGTCGGCGCCCTTGGCCTGGAGGTCGCCCCTGGGAAGTGCCACCCCCCGGCGATGCGAGTCTCCTGGCTCGGATTCGCCGTCGACAGCGAAGCCATGACGATTCGCATCGCCCCTGACAAAGTCGACGAGCTCGTCGCCGATTGCGAGGCCCGGGCCGCCCAGCCTACCCTCGGGCGCCGGGAGCTGCAGAGCATCCTCGGCCGCCTCAACCACGTCGGCAGCTGCGTCCTCCCCGCGAGGAAGTTCATGGCGCGCCTCCTCGCGGCCCTTCGCAGCTGCCACGGGTTCGCCACCATCACCCTCGGGGACGACGCCCTCCGGGATCTGGCCTGGTTCGCGGCCTACGGGCGCGCCTCCAACGGCCTCCACCTCCTCCGCCCGATGGGGACCCGGAGGATCGTCATCGAGTGCGACTCCTGCCTCACCGGGGGCGGGGCCTACTCCCCCAGGCGCTACTACGCCCGAGGGTACTCCAGGGCTTTCCGGGCCCGCTTCCCCGCTATCCACGAGCTCGAGGCGGTCAACCTGGTGGTGGCCCTCCGCACCCTCCTCCCGGCTGACGTCGCGGGGGCCAACGTTGTCATCAACACGGACAACATGGCCTCCGCCGCCTCCCTCGACTCGGGGCGGGCCCGCGACCTCACCCTCGGGACCTGCGCCCGGGAACTCTGGCTGATGGCGGCCGAGGCGTGCTTTGAGCTCACCATCCTCCACAAGCCCGGCGCCGACCTCGTCCTCGCCGACGCCCTCAGCCGCGCCCACCTCCCTGGTCGGTGGGCCGGCGTGGCCCGAGACGAGGTCGCACGCCTCGGGCTTGAACGCGCCGACGCCCACCATGACGACTTCCCCTACAACCCTGCCCTCTGATCCAGGGTACACCACCTCCGAGGTCGCTGCCGTGGACGGACTCCGCATCGCCGCCCTCGCCCCTTCCACCTGGAGGAACCGACGTCGCCAGGCCCGAGGTTACGTCCAGTTCGCCTCGGGCCACCACTGGGACCCTCTCGCCCCGACGCCCTTCGACGTCGCCGCCTACACCGCCTCGCTCTACGCCCGCCCCCTGGCGCCGGCCTCCGTCCGGAACGCCCTCTCCGGGGCCCGCTCCTGGCTGGAGGCGGCCGGGGGCGATCCGAGCGCCTTCACCTCGCGCCTCGCCAGAGACGTCTGTCGCGGCGGCGAGCGGGCCTCCGGCCACGTCGCCCGCCCCGCCCCGCCTCTGACGCCTACCACCCTCGCCGCCGTCGCCCACCATCTCGCCCTTGCCGGGCCCTCGGGCGTCGTCCCCCGGGCCGCTCTCCTCCTCGGGTACTACGGGATGCTACGGCAGTCTAGCCTCCTCTCCCCCAGCCCCGAGGTGTGGGGCGGCCCCCACACCATCACACGCGGCGACGTCGCCCCCGCCCCCGGGGGGCTCCGGGTCACCCTCCGGACCACCAAGACCATCGCGCTGCCCTCGGGGGCGGTCGCCCTCTTCATCCCCGCCTCGCCCGGGCGCCCCGCTCTGCCCCGTCGCCGCCTGGACCGCCTCTGTGGCCCTGGCCCCTGCCTGCCCCGCCGATCCTGCCTTCATTCTGCCCTCCGGCCGCCCCCTCGACCCTCGGACACTGACGGCCATCCTGCGAGGCGCCCTCTCGGCCCTCGGGGTGCCCGCCCCCGACGGGTACACTCTCCACAGCCTGCGCCGGGGGGCCGCCCAGGCTTGTCAGCGCGCCGGCGTCCCCCTGTCGGAGATCATGGAACAGGGGACCTGGACCTCCGCCTCGGTCCACGCCTACGTCCCGCGGATCGCCGCCTCGGGCGCCCCTCGAGCCCTCTCCTCAGTTTTGGTGGAGGGCTCCTCGGGCCACCTCCCTCCCATCTGACTTCATATCTCAGATAACACTAACCTCGGGCATGGCCCCTGGTCCTATTGACTATTGAACTCTTTTTGCATTTGATCTTCAGTGATAGAGGTTCCTCATTTAACCACCTCTTTGTACATTATACATTTATCCTTATATTGCCTCTGTCGATCTGAATAAAGTGTTTTATTCCAACTCCTGCCTCCTCTCCTTCCTCGTCACATATCATAATAATTATAATAATTATTGTCATTACTAAACTTATTATTATAATTGTTCCGACATTTTTTTTAGCAATTATCGCTCTTGTTATTCTTATCATAACACATTTTGCAAGTTGCATTCATGAAACTCTTACGTGTATATTCAATGATAGCAAATTAAGCCAACACCAGAATGACACAATTTATTTATTTATTTGTCAACATCAACTACCCACATATTTAAACTATATTGACACCTGACCATACACACATACACAGGGGGGCGCGGGTCTCACATGAAGTTATATATGTAATACCCCTGATTGATTTAGATAAATCTTTGTGAGACTTCACTGATCAATAATGGGATCCTCAACAGGAAAGTGCTAGCCATTAACGGTCCCCCTTGTTGGTAGAGTAGTGGTCTGCACTGACCTCTCAGGCAAGGAGCCACATAGACAGGTAGGCGTGGGTAGTGTGTTGATCTCAGGGAGCCTAGGTGGTGCAATGGTTAGCACACTGGCCTGGAATGCAAAGAGATGTGGGTTCGAGTCCCGCTCTAGGCGCAATATTCCCCATTTTCATCACCCCCATGACAGTAATGATGCTGGCACTCTGGAATACAGCACCGGATATATCATGCGGGATACCGGAAGTAGATAGTGTTGAGCGTTGCGCAGTCTGATATGACGCATGCGCCTCCAGTTGGATAATTGGTATATTGTGTGTGGTAATGGCCTCTGTTTCATTTGTTGTTGTTTTTGTAGTGTAATGGCACGAGCGAGCACATGTGTCCTACTGTAGTACAATGTGTATCTGAGAAGCGGCTTAATTGGACGGGTAAAAGATGTAGTCAGAGAGATAGAACTATTAAGTATGTGTATTACAGGTCATTATGCAAATATAAATAGCGGATGCGATCTAAATATAAATAGCGGATGCGATCTGCGCTAGTTTACATGTGCTTTGGAAAGTCTTACTGACATATATATGACTGAATTTGAGTGATATACGGAAAAATGGTTTATTCCACTGGCTGCATAAATAGGTATATCTGCATGCATATATATATATATAAGTTCTGAAAGTGAGCAGAGTGACAGTTGGCTCACAGTGTAGAGGAGGCGAGGAGGAGAGAATGCCCACTCCGCAGTGAATAACATGGAAGTTAAGGTGGTTAGAAGAGAAATATTAAGGGGCTGTCGTTATTTATATCCACATAATAGATTATATAGTACATTTAAATAAATATATATATATAATGTATAATTTATTATGTGTATATAAAAGGGACAGAGCTCTAACCTAATAGTTATGGTTATTATTATTTATTTATTACTTCTCGACTATTATGTCCAATCGTTGACTTGCCCATATTTGCCCCAGTGTTGCCTACACCAATGGCAACGCCGGTCAGTTCTGGCTTGTTTGTGTGCCCTGATTTCAAACTGTTACCGGTAAGCCTGTATTATGCTAAGCCATGACACAAATAATGTGTCCTACCCATCACCTCCTTGTCTCTCTCCTTTTCTCACTTCCCAACTTTATATATATATATATATATATAAGGAGTATAATTATAGTATACGTATATAAAGTGCCGGAGTAAACGTCTAATAATAAATATATTCTCCCAGAGCTCATATATATTTTGTAATATCTAATAATGTCCAATCGCTGGCCGGTGCCGGCGAGTCCGGTACTACTCGATAGTGGCGCCTGCGCCGGCTTCCGCTGCCTGGTCGCCATATTTCACCAGTGTTTACCCTGATTTTGAACATATCAAGTACGCTTCTCTCCTTTGTTTGTATGTAGGCAAATTTATATAATTAAATACGGATATAATTTCAAGCAGAGACATTTTCCTGTATTTATACAACGGTTCTATTAACCCGGAAATGCGTGGACATAATTCCATGATACATGAGAAATGAGCATCGTTAATTTGTGCCAGTGCCATCAGCGAGCAGATTGGTGGTGGAAATCCTCTATTAGACTGTTTCCATGGAGCACGCTGCACAATCACTAACTGTTACTAGCCACAACCGTAGTTCTTGCCACTATCGTCAGAGGACAAGTTGGCGGTGGGAATCATCCGCACTTTTTCTACAGAGCCTCCCGCACATTTAGCTGTTACAAACTACCTTACTTAGTTGATTATTGGAGTTTTACATCCTGACAACATCTAAGTGTATATCAGGACAGGTGCCGACTTGTGACAGTGTGTACTCAAATCAACTTTATCGTCCTGCCCCACTGGGAGCCCAGAACGCCAACACGATGACCTAATATCCCACTCAATCACATTGTCCTCACTCTGAGCCAACCAGTCCTTGCCCAAACATAATAATGCCGAGCGCCTGTCTAGGAAGCAACAAGTATCAATTTTTAAGTCATTGGTTTGATTCGACCATGGTTTGAACCCGTGGATTCTAATTCGGACGCTCAACTCATTCGGCCATTCTGTCTGGTCATAAGCATAGTTCTCACGGGGTGGGGTGGTGAAAGAAATCATCGATTGCTGGTTATAATGTGAAATAGCATACGGGCAATGACGGTTTTGATTTGCAGTAAAGCAGGGTGAACCATTTAGACCCCAGTCACACTAGGCTTGCGGCCATTGTGTGATCAGCAACCTATTTGCGACCAAAGAAAAATCAACGGGAAAACAAGTAGGCGACTGATCAAGGACAATCAGTTGGCGATAGGTTGGCGATCTGTTGGTGATCGGTTTGTGATCAGTTGGCGATTGGTTGGCGATCGGTCTTTAGCCGATCGGCGAGTTGTCGGGGACCGGTTGGGACCTGATTTATAACCGGTTAGCGACCAGTCGGCATTCGCTTGCAGATCAGTTGAAAATATATCGCCGACCAGTCCCTGAACTCTTGCTGACTGATCGCCGACCGATTGCCGACCAATTGCAGTCCATTCTCCAATGGATCGCCAACCGATCATCAACCGATCGCCAACCGATCGCCAACCAATCACCAACCGACCGCCAAACGATGGCCAACCGATCGTCAACCGGTAGTACTGCAGTTTCTTGACATTGCCTAGAAAGTCAATGGTTCTAAGTCTGTGGGTTTTATATTTATTTACCATGCTTTTCAGA